>JBBGZY010000210.1:1407500-2007500 GCA_037952925.1 Lithobates clamitans
TACATAGTTACATAGTAGGTGAGGTCGAAAAAAGACACAGGTCTATCAAGTCCAACCCATGTGTGTGGACACGGTACATTATTTAATTCATACTTGCAGCAGTAGTTTTCAAGTGCCCAATTATTATTTTTTTTTTAGGTGCATGTATTATACATGGATATTTACTTTTTTCTTTTTTTTTTTTTTTTTTACAGTTAACGTTGAAGAAACACCTGACGACTCACTTCCTCAAATGCCAGATACCTTCATTGATTTCAGTCACCACAGCTATGCACAAATGGTCAGCGTTCTTAAGAAAACTGCAGGCAAATGCTCCCATATTGCTAAGACGTACAACATTGGACGCAGCTTTGAAGGGAAGGATCTCATAGTAATTGAGTTTTCAACCAAACCAGGCCAGCATGAACAATGTGAGTATCAGTTTCTTTAACCACTTCAATACCGGGCACTTATACACCTTCCTGCCCAGACCAATTTTCAGCTTTCAGCGCTATCACATTTTTAATGACAATTGCGCGGTCATGCAACGCTGTACCCAAACAAAATTTTTATTGTTTTTTTCCCCACAAATAAAGCTTTCTTTTGGTGGTATTGGATCACCACTGGGTTTTTTTTTTTGCGCTACAAATAAAAAAAAGACTGAAAATGTTGAAAAAAAAAAAAAAGTTTTTCTTCGTTGCTTTTAAAAAAAACTTTGTAAATAAGTAAATCTTCCCCTACACTGGCGGTCACTGATGAGGCAGTACCGATTGGCACTGATGGTCACTGATAATGAGGCACTTATATAGAGCACTGATGGGCACTGATAGGCGGCACTGATGGGCACTGATAAGTGGCATTGATGGACACTGATAGGTGGCACTGGTGGGCACTTAGAGGTGGCACTGATGGGTGGCACTGATCGGCACTGATGGGTGGCACTGATAGATCACAATGTTAAGCAGCACTGATCAGGGGGCACAGGCAGGCATCACTGATGGGCACAGTGCTACCCCTATTGGGCATTGATTGGCATACCTGGTGGCCCTGGGTGGGCATCCCTAGTGATCCTGGGTGGCATCCCTGGTAGTCCTGGGTGGGCATCCTGGGGGGGGGGCTGCACTGATAATCAATCAGTGCAGCCCCCCTTTTAAGGGGAGAAGTCGATTGGCTCTCCTCTACTCATGCCTGTCAGTGCGAGTGGAGGAAAATCCGATATACGGCTCTTCCTGTTTACATTGTGATCAACTGTGATTGGACACAGCTGATCACGTGGTAAAGAGCCTACGTCAGAGGCTCTTTACCGGGATCTGAGATGCAATGTGTCAGACTGACATACCACACCACCAATCGTCGCACTGCATGACCCCGCGGGTGCTTGCTGGCAGCTTATCCTGCTGGACGTCATATGACGTTCAGTCAGGATAATGCAACCACTTTGCGCATGTCATATTGCTATATGGAGGGAGGGAAGTGGTTAAAATAAAATTATAATAATATCTCAGGGTATGTTTTTTTTTTTAATTACGTTTATGTTTTTAAAATAGTAAACGTAGTAGTTAAAACTGAACTCCATGCAAACAACGAAATACGCTGATGAAATACGTATACAAAAAGCTGCTTTACCTGACAAAAAAAAACTTTAGGTTATTGGACATTGGCATTACCTGCCAAAAATTGTATTTCTGTCCATCAAGTCCTGAGATGTACATAGCACTCTCCTTCAGAGGAAGAGACTGGAGAAGCAGAATCTGCAGACTGATGAGGTCATGTCTCTGTCACTCTGCTCTCTCTTCCTTTCAGTATGCTTCTTACACTAAAGCACAGCTGACTGGCTCTCTGATGAGCTGCTTGTGTGCAGCAGAAATACACAGAATTCCGCTGTAAGATGTTTTGTCCCAAGTCATTACACTTTAATATGTAACTGATGTATGTTTTGCATTAGAAGGGATGTGCAAAGCCTTCGCCCACTAAACCAGTCCAGCGTACCTCTGTTGCCTCACTCCCAGTATCAGAATGGAGTCCCACCAAGCACATAGCGAGCCCCATGCATGCTGTTTACCTCTTTCCTTCCCGTACCTAGCCTACAGGCTTTGAATCTCCGTAATGCTAGTCTGGTGACCGGAGGAGACGGACAGCTAGAGGTAGAGTCAGAGCACTGACCCTCTCGCTACCTGGGGACCTGTCGCCCAACCAGGTATAATGCCAAACGACTGGTTGCTGTAGCTGTTCTTCCTTTCAATTACCCATGGCAACTACCTCCTCTTCCTTTGCCATATGAGTTAACCTCCTGTAATGGTGTTGCACATATCCCATAGTGCTTTTACAGACACAGGTTCTGTAGGAATATGCCAAGACCCAACATGCACACCTCGAATAACTTCAGACCAGGCTCAAGCACTTAATATAAATTAAAATAACTTTACTGAAGACTCAGAAAAACATGTGCAGCAAGGTAAAATGTCTTTTCCCTATCTAACTCTACTGGCGGCTGCCCCAGAGTACCTCAGTAGAGGTCGACCACAATTCCCAGCAAGCTTCTGCTATCGTTCCCATTCTTATGCCCGCTTTCTCACTCCCATCCTACTGGGCCTGGATTCTCTTATTTAACATGGGAAGATAAGCCGGACCCCAGAATGCCCGTAAACATAACCAGGGAAGGCGACAAAACCATTAACCCCTTCCCCTGGTCTGGGCAGCAGAGCTAGCTAACTAAACACAGTGAGCAACCTGCCTACACATCCACCTCCTCTATTGCAAGCAGTCACAGCTGCAAACAACCGAAATTACAAATAAGACATTACAACTTTACATTATAAGTAACAAAACCAAGCAGCGAACATAGTGCAAATTCAACAGGTCAAAAAAGGCAAAAACAAACACCTGATCAGATATAAAAGTCTGGGACTGGAAGGTGCACAGACTGGTTGTTGGTTGGGTTTCTTTAACACGGTGAATGGTAGGGTAGAGGCAGCCAGGCTTGATGATTTCCAGCCTATCCATACAGAGGTGTCATCCAATGCTGTATTCCTTCAACAGGTCAAAAAAGGCAAAAACAAACACCTGATAAGATATAAAAGTCTGGGGCTGGAAGGTGCACAGACTGGTTGTTGGTTGGGTTTCTTTAACACGGTGAATGGTAGGGTAGAGGCAGCCAGGCTTGATGATTTCCAGCCTATCCATATAGAGGTGTCATCCAATGCTGTATTCCTTTTAGAATCAGTGGAACTCAGCTCTCTGCTGAGTGATCAGCAATCTTTGATCGTTCACTTCTCGGTCTTAGAGACAGCGGGGGACTGATGCTGCATCCAACTTGGGAGAGTATAAGTCTTTTCTCTAAGCGTCTTCCAGGACAGCCCATGAGACCTAGGGCCCCTACCAGGACAGGAAACACGTTAACCCCCACCAGATAAAAGGGTGGTCCTCCAGGCCCCATATCAGTATTAGTGTTTCCTCCAGACAGGGGAGGGGGGTAACATGTTTCCTGGAACTAGCTCCCCTAGGTCTCATGAGCGTGGCTCCTGTGGCGTTTTGGGGTGGTATTCCTACCTTCTTCTTAGTTCCAGAGTGGCACATCCACCAGGAGAGTAGGCTTGTGGCTGCTGTCCCTGCTTCTCAGTGCATGGGGAATGCCAGCACCACGGTATACGTTGGAGCTCCGGGGCTTGTGACCCCATCAGAGGGCACCGGAGACGCTAGTTCCTGTCTCTAAAACGGCGCAAACAGGGATGCTGGGAGACTGGTGTTTAAAAAAGTGAAACCCGGCAGAGGCTTTGGCCCATACAGGGGCCGGGCAGACTCTTCTGTGACACCTGCACAGGCAGCAGAAGCAGACCCTAACACCAGCACCTCACAGGTAAGCCTGAAGTGTATTTTACTTACTTGCACATCCCGTGAGTGTTCTTCCCCTTGTAACCAGTAGGGACTAGGTGAAGGGGGCACATTTTTCCTTTCCTCCTGCACGGGGTGTTAAGGAGTGTATTTGGTATAAAATGTATTGGGGTCATTTGTTCTCTTGCAGACCAAGACTCAGGACAAGGCCCAAGCACAGCCACTAAAAAGGAAATGTGCAGTTTGTGGAATCAAATTGAGCTCCTCATGGAGCAATGCAGTTTGCCGCACCTATATGGAAAGCCTAGTTAAGGATGACCCAGTAGTCTCCTGGCAGAAAATGCTGACTCATTTAAAACTCTAATTTTCAAGATTCAAGTCCCCTCAGAGGAGTCATCTCCAGTTAGGACTTCAGCCGGTCCTAACGCTCCACAGCAGAGTGCGGAGAGTGAAGACTCTGAGGCTGAAGCCGGATCTGCTCATTCTTCTCCGTATAAATCGGGGTCGGATACAGGGCCCAGGGAAAGAGAATCCACAAGGGACTTGAGGTATAAGTTATCATTGGAAGATGTAGATGACTTATTAAAGGCTATCTATATGACACTTGATATAGAAGAGGAGGAGGTACAATTGTCCAAACATGACCTTATGTACAAAGGTTTGCATAAGAAAAAGGCTAGATTTTTTTCCCCGTGCATAGTTTCCTTCTTGATACTGCCAAGCTGGAGTGAAAATCCATAGAGAAAACCTTTTTTTTCCGGTAACCTAAAAAGAAGGTTTCCATTTGAAGAGGTCACAGCGCAGCCATGGAACATAAATCCTAAGTTAGACGCACCTCTTTCAAAAGGTTCAAAAAACTCGGACCTAGTGTTTGATGATATGGGCATGCTTAGGGATACGATGGATAAAAGAGGAGATATCCTTCCTCACAGAGCCTGGGATTCAGCTATTGTGAATCTTAAACCAGCTCTGGCCTCCACTTGTGTAGCCAGAAATTTAGAACTATGGTTGACACAAATACAAACACCTTTGTTGGCAGGTACCTCTAGAGGGCAGATTCTGAAATCTTTCCCTCTCCTTATTCGTGCAGTGGGGTTTTTGGCTGATTCTTCCGCAGAGTCAGTAAGAATGACATCTAGGACCTCGCCATTAGTGAATTCGGCCAGAAGAAGCCTATGGCTTAAAACCTGGTCAGGTGATGCTGCCTCAAAGTTGCGCCTATGTGGTCTTCCCTTAACAGGAGATCATCTTTTTGGCCCAGGTCTGCAAGAGGCGCTGGAACGCATGGCCGGTGGAAAAAAGGCCTTTCCAGAGAATAAGAAAAAGCCGACAGACAGAATTTTTTTTGTGGCCAAAGTAGGCAGCGAGGTCCTAGAGAAAGGGACAGTAGGCCCAAAAAACATTGGTCAGGGCACAGGGGCAGAGGTAGAGGGGGCGTCTTGTTTAGGGCTTCTCAAAATCCCGCCAAGCCACAGTGACTTGTGTCTCCCAGTGGGAGGAAGATTGAGGGCCTTTCTCCCATAGTGGACAGCAGTCACCTCAAGTCCATTCATCCTGGACCTAGTGACCAATGAGTACAGGCTGGAATTTTCTTGCCAGTCCCCAGAACGATTATTGGTCACCTTCCCTCCCCAATATCAGGTAAAAGCGAGGGCCCTGGGTCTCCAAATTAAAGATTTGATAGATCAAAAGGTCCTGATCCTGGTTCCCCGGTCAGATCAGGGCAAGGGATTTTACTACCATATATATGTCATCAGAAAGCTGTCAGGAAAATATCGGCTTATCCTGAACCTCCGGTCTCTCAAACGTTCGATCAGGTACAAGCACTTTCGTATGGAGACGGTGTCCTCAAGCAAAAACCTGCTTTACCCAAACGGCTTCGTGGCCACTTTGGATTTGAGGGATGCCTATCTGCATATCCCTATTCATCCAGCCTTCTAAAGATTCTTGAGACTAGCGGTCAAGATGGGAACAGAGATTCGGCACTATCAATTTCAAGCCCTTCCCTTCAGTCTGTCCTCAGCCCCACACATTTTTACAAAGGTGTTAGGGGAGGCGCTGGCTTCACTAAGGTTAAAAGCGATAACTATTATCCCTTACCTGAACAACCTCCTAGTGGTGGCGGTGTCATACTAAAAGTTATTAGTGGGTCTCCAGACTGTACAGGACTTCCTTCACACTCTAGGCTGGTTAATAAACAAAGATAAGTCTTCCTTAATTCCAGCCTAGAAAGTGACATATCTGGGATACAAAGGAGAAGGAGAAGGTTTCAAGAATCATGCAGACAATGTCAGCCTTACAGACCAATCAGTCGGTCTCACTGAGAGAGGTTTCAAGAGCAGTGGGTCTGATGACTTCTTGCTTTTCCACAGTGCCATGGGCAAGATTTCATTAACGCCCATTACAGCTGTTTCTACTAAGGAACTGGGATGGAGACGCAAGTTCCCTGGAATCAAGGGTCTTGTTACCCTCTAGGTTAAAAAGAAGCTTGTGGTGGTGGAGGACGCACCTGCACCTAATAAGAGGTCTACCATGGTCCATTCCTTTAACCCAGAGGATCACAACGGATGCGAGTTCCTCTGTATGGGGAGCCCATCTCAGCAACACAATGGTACAGGGAGAATGGTCCTCAAGGGAAGCAAGAGCTTCATCGAATTAGAGAGAGCATCTAGCGGTTCAGAGAGCCTTGCAGGCATTTCAGACGGAAATCAGGGGTCACAATCTCCAGATTCTATCTGAAAATATCGCTACTGTTGCGTACCTCAACAAACAGGGAGGTATGAGGAGCTGGATACTTCAGTCTATCGCCCAGAAGATTTTATCATGGGCAGAAGCCACAATTACAGCAGTGCACCTGAAGGGGACAAAAAAGTGTCTGGCAGATTATCTCAGCCACTACCGGGTATGTCGAGACAATTGGTGCCTTCATCCTGAAATCTTTGCGGATCTCACCGACAGATGGGGATGTCCCGATGCGGACCTGTTCACAGATCAGAACAATCACAAGACAGAGAAGTCATTTTCTCTGAACCCAGCGGATCAATCATTGGGGATCGATGCCCTGGCGAATCCGTGGCCGTTCTGTCTCTGTTACGCCTTCCCGCCGATCAGGCTAATTCTGGAAGTCCCCCCGGAAGTTTCTTCTAGAAGAAACAGATCTTATCCTAATAGCCCCCTTTTGGCCCAAGAGGCTATGGTTTTCCCTGTTACTGACTCTGGTCTCAGAGCCTCCACTGAGTCTTCCGAAGACAGAAGACTTATTATCACAGGGTCCAGTTTCGCACCCACTGGTGGGTTCCTTAAGCTTGATGGCCTGGTATCTGAAGAAAAGATACCAGGGGTTCTCTGACAAAGTAGTCAGAACCCTGGTAAATTGCAGAAAACCAGTCACTAGAGCCATATATTCCAAGGTTTGGAAGAAATTTAACTCATGGTTATCTGAAAATCAAATATTAACTCATGATGTTCCTTTGATTTTGAAATTTTTTCAAGAGGGTGTCGACAAAGGTCTTTCAGTTAGTACCTTTAGGCCCCTTTCACACTTATACGACTTGTCCCACGATTTTGTACTGCAAAATCGTATGACAAGTCATTCTCCATGATTTTCAATGACTACCATTCATATTGGCACGACTTTAAGTCGTGCCGACTTGAAAGTAGTCCCTGCACTACTTTGGTCCAACTTCTATGCGAGTTTACTCCATAGACCTCAATGTTAAACCCTGAAGTAGCATGCAAGTCGTGCCTGAATAATATAGACACGACTTCAGTACGACTTTGTAAGCACAAGCCTGGCTCGCTGATCGGGAAAGGAAAAGTTTTTTTTCCTTTCGCGATGAGCGACAGGCAGTGCTGACAGTTGTCTGGTATGAATCCTGAGGGGGAACGCCGCGCCAAGTTTTAAATGAAAAAAACAGTGTGGGTTCCCCCCAGGGGCATACCAGGCCCTTAGGTCTGGTATGGATCTAAGGGGAACCCCCTACGCTGAAAAATCGGTGTGGGGTCCCCCCCAAAATCCATACCAGACCCTTATCCGAGCACGCAGCCCGGCCGGTCAGGAATGGGGGTGGGGACGAGCGAGCACCCACCCCCCTCCTGGACCGCACCAGGCTGCATGCCCTCAACATGGGGGGGTGCTTTGGGGCATGGGGGGCACCCTGTGCCCCCACCCCAAAGCACCTTGTCCCCATGTTGATGAGGACAAGGGCCTCTTCCCGACAACCCTGGCCGTTGGTTGTCGGTGTCTGCGGGCGGGGGACTTATCGGAAACTTGGCGTGGAGTTCCCCCTTATGATGCGTGCTCGGATAAGGGTCTGGTATGGATTTTGGGGGGACCCCCACGCTGATTTTTCGGCGTGGGGGTTCCCCTTACAATCCATACCAGACCTAAGGGCCTGGTATGCCCCTGGGGGGAACCCACGCCAGTTTTTTTATTTAAACTTGGCGTGGAGTTCCCCCTTATGATTCATACCAGACAACTGTATGTTTTCATTTGTTAATGCCAAAAATGTGGCAAAGTCGTACAAAGTAGTACTGCTCCCAAATCGCGGTAAAATCGCGGCAAATCGCGGTAAAATGTCAGGATGATTGAAGCGCATTATTTCTCTTATTATATTGTAACATAAAATGAAATAGTTCAACTCACCATAATGCAGAATCAGTGGGAGCCCTGAGCGTGTCACTTGCCACCGTCACCTGCCTTCAGATGGGGCTTGTCACTTTCTACGTCACTTGTTATCAGATGCAGATTGTCAGTGACAGTGTCCATTTTGTCCCAGAGTGAGGCCTGCACAGTAATGGCAGTCTTCTTTTAGATGCAGAAATGCAGCGATGCAGGGGGCAGCGAGAGACAGTGGCGTCTCCAGCTTTCATATTTAGGGGGGCACATGGGGGGACAGGGACAAAAGTAGGGGGGGCCAACTATAAAATGCAAATATATATACACACACACACACACACATATAAATACACAGTGTCTTGAAAAAGTATTGGTGATTGCAGCCAGGTGGAGGGGAGGACAGGGTGGGAGCAGCCAGGTGGAAGGGAGGACAGGGTGGATGTAGCCAGGTGGAGGGGATGACAGGGTGGGAGCAGCCAGGTTAAGGGGAGGACAGAGTGGAAGCAGCTAGGTGGAGGGGAGGACAGGGTGGATGTAGCCAGGTGGAGGGGAGGACAGGGTGGGAGCATCCAGGTGGAGGGGAGGACAGGGTGGATGCAGCCAGGTGGAAGGGAGGACAGGGTGGGAGCAGCCAGGTGAAGGGGAGGACAGAGTGGGAGCAGCTAGGTGGAGGGGAGGACAGGGTGGATGTAGCCAAGTAGAGGGGAGGACAGGGTGGGAGCAGCCAGGTAGAGGGGAGGACAGGGTGGATGCAGCCAGGTGGAGGGGAGGACAGGGTGGGAGCAGCCAGGTGGAGGGGGGGAAAGGGTGGATGCAGCCAGGTGGAGGGGAGGACAGGGTGGGAGCAGCCAGGTAGAAGGGAGGACAGGGCAGATGTAGCCAGGTGGAGGGGAGAACAGGGTGGGAGCAGCCAGGTGGAGGGAAGGAAAGGGTGGGAGCAGCCAGGTGGAGGGGAGGAAAGGGTGGGAGCAGCCAGGTGTAGAGGAGGACAGGGTAGATGGAGCCAGGTGGAGGGGAGGACAGGGTGGAAGCAGCCAGGTGGAGGGGAGGACAGGGTAGATGCAGCCAGGTGGAGGGGAGGACAGGGTGGAAGCAGCCAGGTGGGGGGAGGACAGGGTGGGAGCAGCCAGGTGGAGGGGAGGAAAGGGTGGATGTAGCCAGTGATAAGGTCTTGTATCTCTATGGAAGCCTGCATCCCAACCCCCCCCATCATCCCCCTCACTCCCTCCACCTGGAGATAAGTTCTTACCTTGGAGGATAATAATAGAATCACTGGCTCCCTCCACCCGACAGCCTCATGGTCTCTCTTATCCTCTCTTCCTCTTCCCCCTCCCGCTCGACATGCTGGGGGCTGCAGTCCTCTCAGGGAATCATCCTGGGGCCTGCAGGACTACATGTCCCATAATCCTCTAGCTGCTAGTTTCCCAGCCATTGGCCCTGAATGTAGCCAATAGGAGGGCATTGCCAGGTAAATGCTAGGCTCAAGGAGGAGAAGGAGGGGTGGAAATCCCCCACAGCTGCGGCTTTGCCTAAGTCACTCCCTTCACAGAGCCTGTAAGTTTTGGCGCTGCTGCCCTGTGTCAGCAAAGGCTGATGGAGGGGTCGGCATCAGCACAGCCTGCTCACTATTTTCTCGGGGGGGGGGGGGGGGGGGTTGACCCATTGCCCCCCCCCCTGGATCCACCCCTGATTCTTACAATAGACAACAAGGTTTGGTTACACAAAGTACAACAATTACAATACATAAACCGAAAATTCAAAATACTGAATAGATATCACGCCAGACAGAACCATGAGTATTTCCAAGTGTGTTGGTGGCATGCATTGTATATAATTATGTATGATGAGAAAAAATACAAACAGAAATGAAATCCTCCCATAAATCACACCACCCTCCATTAGAAGAACAAAAAAGGGAGTATCAGCAGGATGTACCGAAAATCTAACCAGTAGGACCACAGTTTATAATATTTACTGGAGGCCCCCCTTGATTGATAGGTACATTTCTAAAAGACTGTAGACCAGTCTCAACCTGTCCTCAATGCCTCTACCGAGGGAGGGTTATTGGCAAACCATTTCCTGTTATTAGGGCTCCTAGACATGGTACATTTTTACTTAGCAGGCTATGATGACCTGTAACACATCTCAGTGCATTGCAGTGTAACAGCAAACAAGCCAGAAAAAAGGGGTTCAAAAACCAGCTGCAACATAGGTAAAAACATAAGTTAAAAAAAAGTTGAATCCTAGCATGGCAACTGAAAAACACATGCCATTGTATGCACAGGCTATCGCATTTGCAATGGTGTGAACAAGGAGGAAAATTTTATTTTTTATTACTTTTGGCTGCTGTGTTACTGAGCTGCACAGACATTACTATGAGTTTATTTGACCATAAAATTAGACTAAATCATCATATTTTCAATTGTTTCTACAGTAAAACCGGAATTCCGTTACATTGGCAACATGCATGGAAATGAAGTGGTTGGCAGGGAGTTACTGATCTATCTTGCCCAGTATTTGTGCTCAGAATATCTCCTTGGCAATCCTAGGATCCAGGAATTGATCAACACTACAAGGATCCACCTCTTTCCTTCAATGAACCCAGATGGCTATGATTTGGCATCCGAAGAGGTAAAACTAATTTATGCTGTTGAATTTTACTGGTCAAAATGTTGTGCTTTTTCTCTAGCCCTACTCTGATAGCTATTAAATTTCTAGGTGATTCATAGAGTATTCAAAAAAATACAGCAAAAAATCAATTCCTATAAATCACTTATATAACTTCATAAATTGCATTGTATTTGTCATCATCCCTTGGCCTGTCGGGTCAGCTCTGCCTACTTCTCGGTGCATGCATGATCACCTGCACCTTTGTAGCAAAATCTCACAACTTTGGTCCCCATTTTACACCTGATTGGTTGTCACCACTTTGAAGGGGCAAACAGACTTGTTTTGTATTCAATGTGTGGCTGCTATGTGTATCCATTCTTGATATATGGCATCCGCTATTACAGGTGAAATTTAATTAGTTCTTGGAAACCCACAGTGGTAAAGTACACAGAAGAGTGGTTTTCATCAAACTACGTGTAGCGGGTGCCGCTCAGCCCGCCAGCCGGCCGCACCGAAACTAACACTTACAGGCTTTAGTGACACAGAGCCTGTCAGCAATTGCGGGTGAATTCTCCCCCTTCCTCTCCTCACTGAACTCCCTGTATGCGAGCGGCGCTCGCAGGGACTCAGCTGGCCATTCTGCTCCCTCCCCTGCCTCCTCATTGGCAGGGGGAGGAGAGCCAATCACAGAGCAGCTGCAACAAAGTATTTTGGGGCATGTAGTCCCCAACACAGGTGGCCCCATTGTAATCTTCTGGGGGAGAGGAGGAAAAGTCACTATGAGGCCGCTGGGAAGCTGAAGGAGAGACTACGAGGCGAGGAGAAGACAGAACGCTGGAGATAGGTGCTGTGATCCAGGGTCAGTGTGCCTGTCGCAGTTCCACAGCCGATCACAGATATCCCACCAGACAGGGACCCCAGGTGCATTTCCAGGCGCATTCCTAGAGGTGTGACACATTCCAGTTGTTGGGTGACCAGTCAGGCAGCCTGAAAGCCTGCCCCGGGACATCTCTCCATTGGGCCTTCTGACACAGGATTGGTGCCCTCCCCCCTTTTTACAAGAGACACTGCATGCAGACAATGTTGTCTTTCGGACAGAATCCTGTGTTACACTTAAACCCTGCTGAGCATTTACAATATATACCTTGCTTTCCCAGATACTGCCAGCATACTGCACATCACTCTGCTTATCAGTATATCTCCAATGCACCACCAAAAGAGCTAGCTGAAGACGCAAGTTCTTCATTTCTTCTGAGAGATTAAAACATAACCCTATCGCAAGTATTAAAATCCATTGGTGCCAATAAGAGCCCATTCTTTCACCCAGGACTCTGGTTACTAAGCGAGTGGGCTTAAGACCTAAAGGTTAAGTCTGTTGCATTCAACTAAATACTGTGTTTGAAAAGTTATTTCGGACTGTGGTGTTGAGGTA
Source organism: Lithobates clamitans (assembly GCA_037952925.1). Lineage (NCBI taxonomy): Eukaryota > Metazoa > Chordata > Amphibia > Anura > Ranidae > Lithobates > Lithobates clamitans. The sequence continues at coordinate 1,419,971 of JBBGZY010000210.1, forward strand.
CATAAGAAAGGGTCATTCCTCTGCCCTCCTCCTGCCTGGACTCATAGAGCCCAATTTAAGTAGGCTTATTGGTTAATCTGTTGAAGTGTTCTCATCATACTGCAATCTGTCCTTATTTTGTGGTTATCTCTGCTTCCAGGATTATTCACCTTAGGGAGTCCTCTGGAAGTAGCCAGATCATATTGCTCAAATCTGTTAGTAATTAAGACACAGCTATTCTATTTGGGTTACACCTAACAGTCACGTTATTATATTGTCACTGTATTACTCTGTACCAAAAGAAAGTGTTCAGCAGAAATATACTTCTGGTTCACTACCGCCTATGTCTAACATTGCTCTCTAGGTGTGCCAGAGGGGCTGGGGCTGTTCTTGGGGTTGAGAGACAGAGTACAGAACCAAACACACTCAAGCGGCTCCTTTGGGGGTTTTGCTACACATGTATTGTGCTGCAGTAACTTTGTGAACTTTGAAAAATACTCCTGGTGTTCAGATACTAATTACCACTACTTGCTATATAGCTCTATAGGTTGGACTGGGGCCAAATTTTGTGGTGGGTTTCAGGATAGCCTGCAATTTTAATAAGATAATGTGATCTGACTTAAAGTTTTTCTTTTCTTTTGATTGGTACAGAAGGAGATAACTTACTCCATTAAGTATATATTTGTTATGCTTTTTTGTGTAAAGTAACACTAAAATATGTATCCATATTCTCATGCAAGTCAACGACACTTCAGCAAAATCATGCAAGAGGTCTCTTTTTCCACTTACCGCGCCTGACTTGCGGTCTCCACCCCCGCAACACAAGAGTCCTTCCATGTAGATAAAGTTGGCAATCGGGTGAAGATGAAAACAATTTCTCGTTATTTCATCCAAGGAGTATACATGTTCTAAACAGAGCCAATGCTAATGCATTTCAGCCTATCAAGGCCTTACTCATAGTCTATAGACTATGAACAAGGTCTTGATAGGCTGAAACACATTAGCGTTGGCTCTGTTTGGAAGATTTGTACTCCTTGGATGAAATAAAGAGAAATTTTATTCATCCTTACCTGACAAGCCTGCCTCTCCAAAAATCTGGGAGAAACTGCAAATGTAACCAGTGACACAGGCTTGCCTATCTACAACATCTAAATGATTCAGAGAAGGATTGGGAGAAAGTGCTGTGGTCTTATGAAACCAAAATGCAGCTCTCCCACTTGTGAGTGCCAATGTTTTTTAATATCTTTTAATAAATTGTGCTACACGATGTCTGCTTGGCGCTTTTTCCCTTCCCTCATCCATTCTTTAATGGCAATGTAATCTATTTTTCGTGAAACTGTTTCTTACTGTGTTTTTCTGCCTCCATGTAATATTCTCATTGAGTCTCCAAGCCTCTCCCTTTCCCCTTTGCTTCCGTTAGTTTGGAATGAGCAGTGCACAATAGTTGCAGACATGTATACTCAAATACCACAGCCCCCCCCCCCAATAACCCTAGTGCAGCTGCCAGAAAAATCAAACACGACCCACAGTGTCTTACAATCTAATTAATAAATGTGTTCTAGCACTACTCAATAAAACTTGCAACCCCCATCGAACGTGCATATGGTACAATAGGGTGAAATCCTAATTGTGAAACAAATGTGAAAATAAAGAATTGAAGTCTAAGGTAATTGAATGAGTCCATTCAAATATATATTCCTCAGTCACCAAAACTTCACCAGTGATACTTCTTAATTAAGTGAGTCAAAGAACATTTTCCCAATGTGATTTTTTTAAGTAGGCCAGAAGTTTTTCAGTAAATTGATCCACTCCCTAATGGGCACCAAGCTTTGATTTTTACTCAGTTTAGAGATAGGTTAGAAGAAAAACATCTCTCTAGTGTTATGTAAAGATATTTGGAAAAGATCAGACTATTGTACTCACTAAAAAAAAAAAAAAAAATGATGTCACTGTCACATCACTTAAGAGCTTTGTGCCATTCACTAAGCCCTGGGGCAAATTTCCTTGCAAAGTTAACAGTCTATTTGCCATAAGTGGATCAACCCCAGTTCCCTCAAGTCACTCTGGCAACCAGTTTAGCATGTTGGGGACCCTAGTTTTCTCCCCTTCATTTAAGTATTACAGGTTGGTCACTGCCCAACCCCTAATCTGCTGCTGGATAGTAAATTAACTGTACTTACTGTATTAACACTGCTCTTTCTTCATGTCAGCAGGTTCCCAATGTTGAATTACCAGCAATATAAAAAATAAGCCTAAGTTACTTCCACAGCCTCATCCTGGCCGTACATTACACATTTTTCTTGTACAATTTTCCTTTAGATTTACCAAAACCATATAATATGAGGTCTAACTTGAACACTTTCGATTTGTATGCAATCAGACAGGCCCTTGTACTGCATAGTTGAAGTTAAAACTAAAGGAAATTAAATATGAAAATTGTAAAATGTAGGGCCAGCCTAAACCTGGTACACACAATGAGATTATCGGATGATTGTCCATTTTTTTCCCCTGCATGCTGGTCTCATATCGTAAATGAAGAGGTTGCTAAAGTTATAAAAATTCTCGTATGACAAAATAAAATTTCAGAAGTGATGTAACATATTGCTTTTTATTTGTATTGTATTTTCATACGAAAACTGTACTGATTAAATGAAAATCGTACGATCTGGTATTGTACGAGGAAAATTTTCCTGTTTGTACCTTATTTTTAATTTCGGACAAACTGACGTGATCCGCTCTTGTAAACTGCATACCAATGATCAGATTATCGTACGATTGCTTCAAAAGTGGTATTTTTTGTTCATTTTTCTGATCGTGTGTACTAGGCTTTATGCAGTATGAAAATAGCAAACGAATATAAACTTAGATTTGAGTTCCCTGTATTTAAATTACATTACAATTTTTTAAAAATAATTATGTCACTTTATTAAAAAGGCAATCTTTACTAATCTGCTTTAAGATCATCTTTAACAATCTTTATTTGGGAATATGAAGGCTATAAGAAAAGAAAAGCACAATCCTTATGGAAAGAACCTGTGCTGACCAATCATGGTACTTTTCAGGAGGTTTGTAATCCATTGCAATGTATTTCTCTTCCAGGGTGCTGGATACAATGGGTGGACAAATGGAAGAATGACCGCTCAGAACATTGATCTTAATAGAAATTTTCCTGATCTGACTTCTGAAGTTCATAAAATAATGAAAGTACGCTCAGCTCGTGTTGATCACCTGCCCATCCCTGAAACCTATTCGTGGGAGAGGGTATGATTTTTATTATTATTCTTCTTATTATTATTACTATTATTATTATTAAAAGGTATACAATAGTCATATTCATGATGCGATATGTTAACTTTGAATGGCAAAATTAACTAAGCAAGAAGGATTGATTAATAAATATGCAGGGCCAGCTTTCCATCTCAGGGGCCTGGAGACAAAGAAGAGTTGGCGCCTAAAGCAACACATCCCTGCCAGAATTTCCTCTTTGCATTTAACATAATCTTGTTTATCTGGTACTGGTACTTTAGAATATTGTCAGAATAAGTAAAAAGGCTAAGGATATTTTATACATAGTCACAATGATCCAGCTTGGACCAATGTAATTATGGGTATACCTGGCAGATGGCCCTGGAAGCTGGAAATCACAGTAGACACCGCTACTCCAGTGATCTCCACTTGCTTTTGGCTCCCGTGCAAAGCGGCGCTATAGCATTCTGAACACAGAAGGTTGGCTGCTCGGCATAGGTGCCATTCAGAGAACGCTGTGCATTTCCTGATTGCATGCAAAGCATTCTCTGATTGAATGAGGTGGAGAGTCGGGGAAGTGATGTTATACTCTCTACCTTGTCCAATTAGAAGCTGATCACCAGATGAAAACAGAGAGAAAAAAGTAAAAAATGAATACAGCAATCACATCCAATGTTTGGTAAGCTACAATATATATATTTTTGGTTTCTGGGTTTAGTTACACTTTGATGGGTTTTGTAGTGCTTTAGAGCAAGCAGATGTAGATGGAAAGCATTTTATTCCGGAAGTGTGGTTGAAGGTATCACCAATGTGAAAGTATCAACTATCTTACATGTTATATACAGTAGTTGCTTTCAATTTCATAAACGTTATTGTTTAGCCCAGAGTTGTTCTTTAACTTATGTGGAACTGGGTAAATATTGGTGGATTTAGAATACCTCAAAGTACAGATAAAATGTCTCATTATATCTACGTGTCAAATTCCCTCTTACATTGTTCTGTCAATCATTGATTCTCTCGGTTGCAAGTCTAAACCTCGCACTCTCCTGATCTCATTAAACTTCATGTCGAGTTATAGGGAACTTATTATAAGTTCAGATGTGTGTGTAATGAGTTTCAGCCCTGATAAGGCTTAGCAAGGTATGAAAGACATTTGTGCCATCATTAAAAGCAATTATGGAGATTATTCAAAGAAACGGAAACAATTACTGTGACTATTCACCACTGAACTGTCATCTACATTTTCAATTAAAATTATTCATGTCTTGGTATATCAGAGTCATTGTTCCTTTCCTGTTGTCCTGTTCCTGATGGACAATTTTGGATTATATGGAATCATTTTGAATACAGAATAACTTGATAATGATATTTTTTTAGGATGCATTGGTGCTTGACCTCCTGTGTAATGCCGTGTACACACGGTCGGATTTTCCGTAAGGAAATGTTCGATGGAAGCTTGTTGTCCAAAATTCCGACCGTGTGTAGGCTCCATCGGACATTTTCCATCGGAATTTCCGACAAACAAAATTTGAGCTTGGAAAAGAAGAAAGGTAACAGCGCTCTCTGCAGGGACAACTCATACCATACACCAGGTCCACTCACAGGTGCCGAGCCTCGATGTGTCCCAACACACTCCAATGCAACAGTAATAAGGAGAGCTGGCCAAACTGTAATCCTTGAAGTGTCGTTTATTGGTACATCAGAGTGACAATAAAACAATAAAGCTGATGCGTTTCGGCAATAGCCTTAGTGGTAGCTAGTTTGAAACAGATAAGGCAAAATATATATACTCACATACACATATGCAAACTCCATCTCTACAAGGTTAGTGTCACAGAAAATTAACATATTTGATTGAAACAACCAATTATTCAAGTGTTTAGTGACTACACCTGTTTTTAGCCAGCATGAGAAGAGGGAGAGGAAAGAAAGGCAATATAAAAAGTTATTTTGTTGAGCCAAAAAGAAGTGTGTAGAAAAAATGCTACATAAGATATTAGGACCTTATTACTCCAAGGGAGAAATATATTCCTTAAAAGAAGGAAATATGTTCAGAAAAAAAAACCTTGTGGTAGCAAAAAAATGTAAAGTCAAGATTAATGGCAGGATCAAAAAAAAAAAGGGGGGGGGGATTCAATTTATGGCGGGATCACAAAAGAAGATGCAATTTATGGCAGGATCAAAAAAGAGGGGAATTACAATTATGGCAGGATCACAAAAAAGGGGATTGAATCTATGGAAAGATACAATTAATGAAAAAAGAGGGATGGAATTTATGGCAGGATCAAAAAAGAGGGGGATTAAATATATGGCAGAATCACAAAAAAGGGGATTGAATTTATGGCAGGATCAAAAAACAGATACAATTCATGAAAAAAGAGGGATGCAATAATGGCTGGATCAAAAAAAAGGGGGGGATGAATTTTATGACAGGATCAGAAAAGAGGGATTCAATTTATAACAGGATCAAAAAAGAGGCATTCAGTTTATAGCAGGAACTAAGAAGAAAGATACAATTAATGAATAAAGAGGGATGCAATTAATGGCAGGATCAAAAATAAAAAATGTCCCTTTTTTCCTCTTGTTTTCCTTCCTTTCTTTCTCCCTTCCTTTTTTCCTCCTCTTCCTTCTCGTCTCTCTTTCTCCTTTCCCCTTCTCTCCCTTCTCCTTCCCTTTTGTTGGGCAGGAGAAAAAAAAAAGAAATAGAGGGCAGAAAACAAGCACAGAAGGAACATACTGGGACAAAAAGACAAATACTAAAGCGGGTGACAATAAAACTGAAGATGGGATAGGATGATGTCATTTGAGAAATAGATCCACATCCCCTCTATGGTTCATGCCTGTAGGGATGCGTGTCCCCAACAGGAAAATCCACTTTATTTCCTGTTCCAGTAGCCTTCTGTGCTTGTCTCAGGTGTAGTCACTAACCACTTGAATAATTGGTGGTATCAATCAAATATGTTAATTTTCTGTGACACTAACCTGATAGGCCAATTTTGTAGAGATGGTGTTTGCATATGTGTATGTGAGTATATATATATATTTTGCCATATCTGTTTCAAACTAGCTACGACTAAGGCTATTGCCGAAACGCATCAGCTTTATTGTTTTATTGTCACTCTGATGTACCAATAAATGACACTTCAAAGATTACAGTTTTGCCGGCTCTCCTTATTACTGTTGCAAACAAAATTTGAGATCTGGATCTCAAATTTTCTGACAACAAAATCCGTTGTCGTAAATTCCGATCGTGTGTACAAAATTCCGACGCAAAATATTCCACGCATGCTCGGAATCAAGCAGAAGAGCCGCACTGGCTATTGAACTTCATTTTTCCCGGCTCGTCATACACGTTGTATGTCACCGCATTCTTGGTGATCGTAATTTCCGACAAGATTTTTGTGACCGTGTGTATGCAAGACAAGTTTGAGCCAACATCCGTTGGAGAAAAAAACATGGATTTTGTTGTCGGAATGTGCGATCGTGTGTACGCGGCATAAGGCTTTTCTTAACAATATGGAATCATATTTTACCTAATACAATAGATTTCTGATTCTATTAGTTTAGTCTGTATTCAGGGCCGTTGCTAGGGTAGTGCAAGACTTGGAGCACCCCTGCTCTAAGTTCAAGCCAATGCACCCTCCAAGACCACATTATTTCTACTTTTATTAAATTACAGCTGTTTTCTGACATTTCTGTTTAAATGTATTTTTTTTTTTTGTTACTTTTCAAACAAAACACAAAAGCACATGTATGATTGTCAGTTCAATAGTGCATTCATTAATAGTACAATAAAGATAGCAAGTCTGAATCAAAGTGAATAGTTGACAATATACATGCAAGGGTCCACAACAAAACAAGACCGAGCACGAAAGTAATCTATTAACAAGAATATAGAGATCAAAGGCTAAATTTGCCCAAATATATAATACAGGCACAATGTTGTGTTGTCATGGTATCAAACAATGTGTCTACAATAGATCCCCAGCCCTAAAAGGAGGGGAAGGGGAAGTTAGGATAATACAATACATAACTATTTTCCTGATAATCATTTTTGCATACGTTTCAGAAAATTGAAAACTCTCTATTACTCATTCAAAGTTATTTGTGATGACTGTTATTGTGTTTAAATTTCTAATTTGAAAATTACCCTGTCAGATACAACCATACCACTTATACCCTTTATATATACCTTTGGTGCATGCATCAAATAGTCCAGCATTTTAGATGTGCTGATGAGTGTATATCAACCTTTTTTTTAAGTAGAACTGAAGGCTAAACATTTGTTTTTATTTTAGATAGAATACAGGAGGATTATAACCCCATGAAAGTTTTTTTTTTCTGTGTCCCATACCAACAACAGGACTTAGTAAGTATATCCCTCCAAAGTGCGGGAAGTTTCTGGTGGTCATCAGGGTCACCAGAACTAGTGTCCTCACTGGAAGATTTCCCCTCTGATCACTGAAAATTTGGGATTTTTCTTCACTAATAACAGTGTGGCTGTGCCTGTGACAGGCACTTAACAAGAGTGCTAGCTATACCCTCTCATTCCCACCTCTTCCTTAATTCATGAAACCCAGACTATAGCTTCTATCATTGGAAAGCGATCTATGAATAGAGGACAGGTGAATGAATGACAGGTCTGTGTCATCTATTCATAGATCGCATTTTGGTCCTTGTCTTGTCAGCTAACGTCCAACGGATTGTGCAGACTCTGCAGAGGTTTGGATGGCTCATAAATGTCCAAAAGTCAGCGCTGGAACTGGCCCACCACTTGGAGTATCTGAACCTGATTCTGGATACGATCCAGTCCAAGGTTTTCCACCCTCCATCCAGCAAAATCTTGGCCCTCTGCTTCTAGGTTCAGACCTTACGGTCCAGGGCATGCCTCACCATCTGCTTTTGCATGAGGATCTTGGACCTAAAGGTAGCCTTCTTTGGGGCAGTATCATACACCCAGTTTGACTCCAGATGATTGCAACTCAACGTTTTGGTTGTGTGGGACAAACAGAACTAGTCTCTTGATCATACCATTTGCATGACCAGCGGAACTAGTCTTGCCTCAGCATGGTGGATTTCCATCTGTCAGGCTATCCTGGAGACTCCCTTGGTACAGGGAACGTGGTCGCCAATGGAAACCCCACTCCCAATCAACATCCTGCAATTCAGGGCAATTCAGTTGTCCCACTCTTCTAAGAAACCACCTGACCAAATTTCACGCTGTGACTTATGTCAATCACTAGCAGGGAACATGAAGTTGTGCAGCTCAAGGGGAAGCAGATATCATTCTAAATTGAGCTGAACTTTAATTTCCAACCTTGTCTGCAGTGCACATTTAAACCATATAAAATTAGCAGGAGAACTTTCTCATCAGAGTAGGGTTCCAGGGAAATGTTTTCTCCACCCACAGGTGTTTCTAGACCTCTGTCACAGGTGGGGGGGGGCACTAGACATGGATTTTCTGGCGTCCAGATTCAACAGCAACCTGGACATGTTTGCCACTGGTACCAGGGATCCTTAGTCTTTCACAGTGGATGCCCTTGTAGCTACATGGGATCAGTTCATCTTGACCTATGCTTTTCCTCTACTAAAGCTCCTTTCCCATCTGCTTTGCAGGATAGAGATAGAGGGTGTTTCAATGATCCTCATACTCACAGACTTGGCCGAGGAGTATGTGGTACTCAGATCTCAAACACCTAGTGGACTGTCTGTGGGCCTTACAGGGTTGACCAGATCTTCTGTCACAGGGGCCACTTCACCATCCTGTTTCTTGGTCTCTGGCTTAAAAGGCGTGGCTTTTATAGCCTAAGTCCTAAGGGAAAGGGGTCTCTCAAGTTCAGTCATCACTATGCTCCTAAAAGGTAGGAATTCAACTTCTCACAAAGTCTACCATTACAACTGCAGGGTCTACTTTGCCTGGTGGAAGGGTAGGAAATTCCACCTTAGGAAGTACTATACTTTATACAAAGACTGAGAGAACCCTGTGCATTTGCAGATAGTTCAGCGGAGTAAGGATAGTTCTTACTTCACTGAATAAAAAAATCAAACACATATATTTGAGCCACCTACTTATAGCAACAGTTATTCATATAGTAACATTGCTTCATACAGTGATATATGCACAGTGGTCAGTCAGAAGTCAGCTGCATCATAGGGAGAGTCTTGCAAAAAGCGGGGCTGCAGAGGTAACAGGTGTGTTTAAGCTTACCCCAATCATGCTGTGCATATAGTTATTGTAACATATATATCAATTAGGTAAAGTAGCGCTCAAGGAGGGTGTCAAATCAAGAGGAAATATCAGATGAATGTATTCCTAAGCTACTTCCATCCAATATATAGTACAGTACACAGTATTGGTGTGCTGGGCAATCACTACACTGGGACTCAATCCTACCCACCGCTGATAAATACACTATATTACCAAAAGTAATCGGACGCCTGCCTTTACACGCGCATGAATTTTAATGGCATCCCAGTCTTCGTCTGTAGGGTTCAATATTGAGTTGGCTCACCCTTTGCAGCTATAACTGCTTAAACTCTTCTGGGAAGGCTGACCACAAGATTTAGGAGTGTGTCTATGGGAATTCTTGACCATTCTTCCATTTATGAGGTCAAGCACTGATGTGGACAAGAAGAGACCTGGCTCACGGTCTCCACTCTAATTGATCCCAAAGCTGTCCTGTTGGTTGAGGTCAGGACTCTGTGCAGGCCAGTCAAGTTCCTTCACCCCAAACTCGCTCATCCATATCTTTATGGACCTTGTTTGTGCACAATCATATTGGAACAGGAAGGGACCGTCCCCAAACTGTTCCCACAAAGTTGGAAGCATGAAATTGTCCAAAATGTCTTGGTATGCTGACACCTTAAGAGTTCCCTTCACTGGAACTAAGGGGCCAAGCCCAACCCCTGAAAAACAACCCCACACCAGAAACAAAGTCCAAAAAAAATGGATGAGCCAGTTTGGGGTGGATGAACTTGACTGGCCTGCACAGAGTCCTGATCTTAACCCCCTAGAATACCTTTTGGAAAATTTAGAATGGAGACTGCGAGCCAAGCTTTCTTGTTCACATCAATGCCTGACCTCACAAATGCAATTCTGAAAGAATGGTCAAACATTCCCATAGACACACTCCTAAATCTCGTGGACAGCCTTCCCAGAAAAGTTGAAGCTGTTAAAGCTGCAAAGGGTGGGCCAACTCAATATTGAACCCTACAGACTAAGACTGGGATGCCATTAAAGTTCATGTGGGTGTAAAGGCAGGCGTCCCAATACATTTGTAATAAAGTATATATCAAAGGTTTCTGTTATTATAGATTATAGATAAAAAAAAAGGCTAGTCATCACCCATACACTTATATAATATATAGGCTCCATTTAACCAATTGGGTCATTCTCATGTTACCTACTTTTGCACATTTCAGCTGACAGTGTCTATAAAGATGGAGGGAGCATACATACCCACCTCTAAAGCACAGATTCGTAGGGCACCACTGTCAACCTATGTACCCTGTCGGATGTACATATCTGATGCCATGTAAGGGTTCAGCATATAGGGGCTATAACCTGAAATATGTAATATTAAATGTTTGCATATGGAATGTTTTTTTTTTTATTGATTCTCAAAATAAACAGTTAAAAAAAAATGAGAATATGGTACCATGAGCGTACATTTTTTTTTTATAAATACTGTGTTTAGATGTTAATTTGTTTTTGTGGGCCTGTTAGCATTTGTTGCTTAGTTGCCCATCCTTCTTTTGGACACCCCGGCCATCTAAAATTAAGATGGTGTACATATTTCGAGTACACCAGCTATTCCTATTCTTTGCTGAGGAGTCCCGGCACTACCAGGATTCTCTGTCCCAAGGACCAATTTATGATCCTGCTTAACAGTCGCTGGCTTTAATAACATGGCTGTTGAAGCCCAGACTTTCAGGAACAGAGCACAAAACAGCAAACACCCACAAGCACAGAAATATATAAAATCTATATTCACTTTAATGTAAGTTAAAAAGCATTATATGCAGGAGTGCCCAGACTGTTACATCACCAAGCCAGTGGAGAGGAGAAACACATAATCCCAAAAGCTGAAGGATGACACATGATCCCGTACTCAACAGTAGGTTATGCCCCCCAGGAGCCTAAGGACAGTGGGAGAAGTGTGTGGATTATGGCTTCCGGCGTCACTGAGATTGCACATCCTCAGGAAGTGAGGTATCCCGGAACTGGATGTGATGTTATGCACCTGGCAAGAGATCGCCCGGGTGTCCGCTGGTGTGGGCAAATTGGAAGTCTTGGAGAGCACTTAGACCATGCCAAACCAAAGGAGAGAATCCGGTCATCTTGATAACATATTTCCGGGGCTTGCCTCTTCCTCAGATCATCATGATTGCCTTCACCAGCCGATGTTTGGGCAATCTTTCGACAGGTGCGTGACATCACATCCAGTTCCAGGACACCTGACTTATGGTGGACATGCCATCTCAGTGAACCCACGGCCGTAATGTACACACTTCTCCCACTGTCCTGAGGCTCTTGGGTGGTGTAATCTACTGTTGGGTCCAGGATCATGTGTCATCCTATAGCTTTTGGAATTATGTGTTTCTCCTCTCCACTGGCTTGCTGATATATCAGTCTGAGCACTCCTGCATGTCATGCTTTTTAACTGTACATTAAAGTGAATTTAGATTTTATCTATTCCTGGGCTTGTGGCTCTATTGACTTCCACAGGGCAGGGAGCACTCCTTTATTTGTTGTTTTGTGCTAATGTCTCATTGCTGGTTGGATGAGTAGTTGGAGCTGCCCTTACTGTGGTTATCTACATACCCCTTAGATCCTCATTGCGCTTAGTACTTGCTTTTTTTTTCACAGGGACAGAGGCATTTCTTAATCTATGAAGCCTATGATTCTCAAGGCTGGGAAGTCTGCTTTCTGTAATGTCTATCTTGGGATGTGAAAGACACTCCAGGAGTTTCCTCTTTCACCCACAAGGTATTTTTTTAGCCATCACTTCTACAAGGCAAGAGTCTGAGCTGGTGGTCTTGTCCTGCAACGAATCCATTTTGGTTTACCAAAATTAAACGTAGTGTTGTGGTCCAGGAATTCCTTCTTGCCTAAGGTAGTTTTTGCTTTTCACATTAACAGGACATTATTTTTCCATCTTTATTTTCTTGACGCTGTTCTTTAAAAAGGAGATTCCCAACCCTTGTTAGGTTGTAATTATAACCGTGCAAGTCTGTCTCTCAGCCTCTGCTTTTTTCAGAAAGGCCGATTCCCGTTTTTTTCATCCTTGATACACCTTGAAAGGCTGCACCAGCTTTTTTAGGTGGCTCACACAGACCATCAGTTAAGCTTATGTCAAGGACTGATTGGGTTCCATAATTTCCTGTCAAAAAGCATTTTACCAGACCTGTGAGTGCTTTTTGGGCTTTAACCTCCCTGGCGGTATGATTATTTCTGATTTTAGGTGCTGAAAGCGGTACAATTATTTTGCACAGAAATTTGGCGTTTTATATTGTAGGCCTGTAATTCTTAGGAATAGTTCACTTAAATCTGTCCAAACAAGAGTCTAGTAGACATCCCGGGTATGATAAAGTTTGAAAAACGAAATAAAAAATTATAATATAATAAATAACTATAAATAATTATAACAAATAATAATATAATAATAATAAAAATTATATAATAATGTAATCAAATCAAAAACACTGAAATTTGCTCAGTTGCAGAATTGTCGCTTTTGTTACTTTTAGTGTTTGGTGACGGATTTCCCCAAAAATCACTATCGCTCAATTCTGCGAGTGATTCTAATTTATTATCGCTTTTTTCTAGCTGGTCTAAAAGCACTTTTGATGTAAAGAGACAGTTTTGGTTGCTATGGACAATCTCCAGTTTCCTGGCAGAAAGAACAGTTTTATATATATAAAACTGCATGCAGGACACTGGGCAGACCACTAGGGACCAAGGGGGATGTGTAATTATTTGATACAGTACTGTAATCTGTAAGATTACAGTATGCTGTATCTATACTATGTGTTTCACTTTTTGAATTTACCGCCGAACTCCGTCCCCGTGCGTCGCACCGCTCGCAGGGAACGGAGCTCGGCACTGTGAATCGAGCGAGACACAGCGGCTCGCCGATCACAGCGGAGAGACATCGCAGGATCCAGGGGACAAGGTAAGTATGCTCTTCCTGGATCCTGCGATGCAAGCCCGAGTCTGGCTCGGGGATACCGCTTTTGGTATGGAAAAATCCAACCCGAGCCAGACTCGGGAATACCGCCAGGGAGGTTAAAGGATCAAACAACTGTATTGGGTATAAGGTATTTCAGGTGGCTTTGAGATGCAGGCAGTACTCTTTTTTTTTTTTTCTTTTTTTGCTGGGCATGTTCACATTTGTTTACTGTGTTGCCCAACCCTCAGCTGGACTTCTTTTGGACATCCTGAAAATTCAAGTCTTCCTACTTCCTCTGTGTTAGTGACCATGCTCTCTGTACTGCTTTTTTCTACAAAACTGAGGCTTGCTGGTAGTAGAAGGGGTTGTTCTGGGCAGTTCCACCGTTTTTTTTTGCCAGTGCTACATAGGGATGAGCCGAACCCCCCCGTTCGGTTCGCACCAGAACTTGCGAACAGGCAAAAAATTTGTTTGAACACGTGAACACCGTTAAAGTCTATGAGACACGAACATGAATAATCAAAAGTGCTAATTTTAAGATGCCGCGGAGGAAGATGCCGGACGAGAACACCAGAGGAAGAACCAGAAGAAGAACAAGATGGAGGTAGAAACTGAAGCAAGATAGAAGATAGAAGATAGAGGAAAGAAGATAGAAGAAAGAAGAAGCATTTAAATAAAGGAATTGTCAAAAACTGTCTCTTGTCATTTTTAACATTTTTGACAGTTTTTTTGTGAAATGGTAGGGGTACGTACCCCCTTACCATTTCACACATGGGGGAGGGCCGGGATCTGGGGGTCCCCTTGTTACAGGGGGCTTCCAGATTCCGATAAGCCCCCGCCCGCAGACCCCCACAACCACCAGGCAAGGGTTGTGGGGATGAGGCCCTTGTCCCCATCAACATGGGGACAAGGTGTTTTGGAGGGCTACCCCAAAAGCACCCTCCCAATGTTGAGGGCATGTGGCCTGGAACGGTTCAGGAGGGGGGGGTGCTCTCTTGTCCCCCCTCTTTTCCTGCGTCCTGCCAGGTTGCGTGCTCGGATAAGGGTCTGGTATGGATTTTTGGGGGGACCGCACAACATTTTTTAAAAATTTTGGCGCAGGGTTCCCCTAAAATCCATACCAGACCTGAAGGGTCTGGTATAGATTTTGACCTTAATATCCATACCAGACCTGAAGGGCCTGGTATGGAATTTAGGGGGACCCCCACGTCATTTTTTTTTCAAATTTTGGTTCGGGGTTCCCCTGTGGGGAATTCCCATGCCGTTTTTATCAATGAACTTTTATGTGTATTGTCGGACCGGCAATTTATTAATAGCCGCGGGTAGTTTTAAATGACTTTTTTTCCTTTGAAATGTCAGTTTGCTGTCAGACTGTTCTAAACACAGGAAACATGCGCCCCTTTACAGGCATACTTTAGACACCCCCCAGGTACGAAATTTAAAGGGATATTACACTTTTATTGTTTCACTTTAAGCATTATTAAAATCACTGCTCCCGAAAAAACATCCGTTTTTAAAACTTTTTTTGCATTGATTCATGTCCCCTGGGGCAGGGCCCAGGTCCCCAAACACTTTTTATGACAATACCATGCATATAAGCCTTTAAAATTAGCACTTTTGATTTCTCCCATAGAGTTTTAAAGGTTGTTCCGCGGCATTCAAATTGTTCGCTGTTCGGCGAACTGGCGAACAGCCGATGTTCGAGTCGAACATGAGTTCAACTCGAACTCAAAGCTCATCCCTAGTGCTACAGTATAATCCTGTAGGCAGCAGTATAACTTGAAAGTTAAAGGCTTTGTCTTTCCACCAATGCACTCCGAGAAGATAATTTTATGGTGAGTACAGCAATTCTATTATCCACATTTACTGTACTATATATTGGATGTGGGACCAGTGTGTGCAATGAGCATAATTAACCCTCCACAGAAATCAATTGGAGAAAAAAATCAGTGGTTCATTATTTCTTGTGCAAATGTTGAGCTATAGCTGTCAGATATATGATAAATAATGGAGATTTTACCAAAACCTGGTTTTGCCATTAAATGTGAAATCAAGATATGTAATTATTGGTATTCAATCTCCCAAATTTGCAGGCAGTAAATCAGGTTGGCCAAACTAGAGTCAATGAGTATGACATCAATCATTTGCTGCTAAATAAAATATTCTCTATAGTTTTTGTCTTTAACCACTTCCACCCTGGAAGATTTGGCTGCTCAATGACGAGGCCATTTTTTGCGATACGGCACTGCGTCGCTTTAACTGACAATTGCGTGGTCGTGCGACGCTGTACCCAAACAAAATTGACGTCCTTTTTTTTCCACAAATAGAGCTTTCTTTTGGTGGTATTTGATCACCTCGGCGGTTTTTATTTTTTGTGCTATTTTTGAAAAAAACACAATATCTTTTACTTTTTGCTATAATAAATACCCCACATTTTTTTAAACAAAAACAAATGTTTTCCTCAGTTTAGGCCAATATGTATTCTTCTACATAAAAAAAAAAATAAATAAAAAAAATCGCAATGAGCATATATTGATTGGTTTGAGCAAAAGTTAATGCGTCTACAAAATAGGGGATAGATTTATGGCACTTTTATTATTTTTTTTTACTAGTATTGGTGGTGATCAGCGATTTTTATAGGGACTGCAATATTGCGGCGGACACATCGGACACTTTTGACACATTTTTGGGACCAGTGACAATTATACAGCGATCAGTGCTATAAAAATGCACTGATTACTGTGTAAATGTCACTGGCAGGGAAGGGGTTAACACTAGGGGCTGATCAAGGGGTTAATTGTGTTCCCTAGTGTGTGTTCTAACTGTAGGGGGGATGGGACTGACTAGAAGGAGACAGAGATCGGTGTTCATACTTAGTATGAACACACAATCTGTCTCCTCTCCCCTGAGAGGAACACACAGGTAAACACACAGATCCCGGTTCTCGCTCTGTGACGAGTGATCGCGGGTGCCCCGGCGGTCATCGCGCCTGCCGGAGACTCGCATCAGCTCCAGGGGTGAGCCGCGGGCACGCGTGTCTCCAGCGGTGCGCACCCCCTAGTGGCCAAAAGGTGAAGCGACGCAAGGTAACATCGTTTTTGCCCAGAGGAGCCAACCTGCCACAGTACTGCGGCAGCTGGTCAGGAAGGTGTTAAAGGGGTATTAAACCCAAAACCAAGACAATAATATATTGCAGCTTACCAATCCTTAGATATGGTGGCTGCATTTGTTTTATTTAATTCTTTGTAGACTTTTTTCCTCTGCTTTCACCTGGTGATCCGGCCAGTAACACACCTGTATTACAGTACCTCCTATTTGCATGAAGAAGCATAGGGGGCACCTTTGAACAGCAGCATTGAAATTCAAGGGGGGGTGGGGGGTGTTAGATGTACTGGCAGATTGATATTCACATATATAAATTTGAAGCCAAGCTCCAGCTCACACTTTATAAGTTACAGCAACAGTTTTTTGTTTCTTTTGAGATAAAGGTTTTACATAAATAAATAAAAGCTGATCATTGTAAGCACCCTGTCATTGGTAAATGGTTTTGACTAAACACTCCACCTGCTACAGGAGAGCTTGTTCTGTTGACAAACAACAGACTCACTGACAGGATCACCAGGTCAAAAATAAGAAAACAAATTGCAGCCATCACCTCTAAGATTTGGTAAGCTGCAGTAAAATAAATGTTTGCTTACCAATTATTTCCATTAGTTACCAATATTGTCAGAAGGCTCACTGATGACTGGTGATCTGATAACTAGAAGGGGAATATTCAAAACCAGCTGGAGAAGTTTAAAAAGCACAGATCCTCAGAAAATGTAAATCAAAAGCAGGGAGATCCTTGCACTCCAGGTCCTTAGGTATAGCTTTTTCTCCAGGAAGGAGAACAGTAAGCAGCATTATAGTGACATCAGCAAATCTCACTCCAAATCTCACGAGCTTAGCATTCAAAGGCAGCATTAATTTCAATGATTTTTTATGCTGCAGATATATAGCTATTATGCTGTAGGTACACTCACATACCAGGAAGGGCACTGCTAGTTTTTCAAGAGGAATTCAAGCGAAAAAGTAAATCTTTTAGCCTACATCTAAAGCTGGGCATACACTGTTCAAATTTCCTCTTTTCTTATCTGATGAAGTGGCAGAAATTTACTTTGTAGTTGCTCTATTGGCTTTCTCCTGCCTGATATCATTCATTTGAAAAATCGCAGGAGCTAAAGGGAAAATCAGATGCAGCCACTGTTTGGGTGTTCTGTCAGAATACAGTAGCCCAGCAGGGAGATTTGTTCATCTGTGCTGTATAGCGTGGATGGAGGAATCTGTTGGACTCATAGGGGTTGATTTACTAAAACTGGTGCAGCTGTGCTTTGCAGCCAATCAGCTTATAACTTCAGCTTGTTCAATTAAGCTTCAACAAAAAAAAAAGGAAGATAATCGGTCTCTGTGAAGAGCATCACCAGATTTTGCAGTCTCCAGCTTTAGTAAATGAACCCCATAGTGTATGGCCAACTTTAGACAACGTTTGCTCTGTAAAAGTGCAGATCTTCACTTTTTGAGTTCAGGTCCATTTTAGTAGGGTAATAAAATGGAAAGCTTTTGGCAACTCATTACAAGCAGTTATAGGTAAATTATGTTTTTGTTGTTTTTGTTTTTTTGCACTGCCTTAATAAATAAGTGCATTTGGGACGATTCTGTTATAAACACATGCACAGTACAATGTGCATTATAACAATTTTCCACAAGATGGTACCATTGGCCTAGAAGTTGATTGTGATTGTTCTTCCACAAGATGTCACTCTTTCTAAACTATTTGAGAATTTTTTGTATAAATAGTAAGCTACGCACAAATGTGATTTAATATTATCTGTAACCGCTGCATCTGTTCCCTATTCCTTTTCGGTTTGTAGAGTTGTCTTAAATGAAAAACCTATGTTTAAAAAATAATAGAGGTTACTAATTATTGTAAGCTGGTTTTAAAAGTTAAAATTATTTACGTGATGAGATCAAAATGAATCTGGATAACATGAAAGGCTGAATGGTGGATAACTAATCACATAATTCAGAAGCCCAGCAAAAGTTTATGTGCATTTATACAGAACCAAAGTATGTTTTCTTCTACTGGCAAGAAAAAGGCGTCGGCTGTAATATTTTTAACAAATTTGGCTGCTTGGCTCCTCTTATTTCCCAGAGAAGACGTAGAATATATTTTGTGTACTGTTGTTTTTTTTTCATCAGAAAATAACATTATATTACAACTTGGCATAAAATCAATCTAAAATATATATTTTTTTCTTAAAGTCCTTATATCATACAAGTGCTAATTTACATTGTGGCTTCATACATCTCTAGAGAGCTATGGCTCTCACCGTTGCCACTTCATGCTTCCCCTCCCCCAACGAACTCCCATTACTTTGCCTTATTATTTTTTGTAAAATAATCATAAATTAAAAATTTAGCGGGGAGGCTGATACCATATCACAATAGCTGCCGGTACCTTTGTGGACTTGGAAATGCAGCTGCAGAAACTTTGCTGGTGGTGTAATAAAACATTTAGCTTTTACTCTGAACTGAAACTGAAATATTGGTTATAGATGACCTTTTAAAGCTGAAGTTCAGGCACCCCAATTTAAGCTGCAGCAGAGACACCCTGGGTAGTGGGCAGGCCCTTGCTATCCTCTTGCACAATGTAGGGCTGTTGGTCCTGCATTGCACTTTTTTTCCTTTTTTAAAAAATTTTTTTGAGCCCATGGTGTGCAAAAACTAAACACGAAAGTGAACCAAAAAAATGCATTAGGGTGTGTCATATGGTCCTCTCCTGAAGAGAAAGGACCCTTCCCTAACCACCTGATGACAGCAAAGCACTCTGGTCCACCTAGCCAAAAAGTCTGGCAGACCCTTCCCTCCTAATCAGCCAAAAGTGACCACCGAGTACTATTTTAGGGACTCTCTTGATTAGAGACCCCCAAAGCCAAAGGAAGAAGGAACCTACGAGCCACACATCCATCCCCTAGGCTTCAGAGCTGCCCCGACACCCCCATCAGTGGAGTGAAAAAAAGACACAAAAATACGTGCAGTGATGAACACACAGAGAAAATAAATAAAAAGGGCCAATGTGTAATACAGTGGCTAGGTCTTACGACCTTGTAACAAAAATTGCCCAAAGGTCTAACCCAGGTGTCCAACCTTTTGACCTTCCTGGGCCACATTGAAAGAAGAGGGCATAAAAAATACACTAACAATAAGGATAGCTGATGAGTTGGGCAGATCATAAGTTAACAATCACTGATACAGATAATGTACCTATTTGAGTAATACAACTTTTTTTGTACTATTTTTTATTATAAAAGTAAAAGAGGACAACATAAAACGAGTGCGATATGTGACACTGTTTTTGATAAACAAATGCATCAATATCTGGTTGGATGGATGTCGTAGCAATTCTCAAGAATTCCCATGGTGCTCATCATATATTTTGGTTGTAATTTTGCCCTTCGTGCTTCATCCTTGAAAATAGTTGCTAACCAATATAGGTGCTTCCAAAAACTGATGACACGAATAATGCGTGATTGACAAGAATGGGCTATTTTTCTATAGGAAGATAAAACGTATTCAGTAAAGAGACACTGTCAAATTTTTCTTCAGCTGTGTGTGTTTGCTAAGTGTAAAGGCATTTTTACAAAAAAGTCCCAAAAAACTTAAATTTTTCAAGTAAATTTACAATTTTGTTTTGGGCCACATTTATAGCCGTCTTGGGCTGCAAGCGACCCTTGGGCTGCAGGTTGGACACAGCTGGCCTAGCCCATGAGGAGTAGTCTAGTAATGGACAAAGTGCTATTTCGCACAGTGGGGTCACAAACCCCTACTTGGTGACATCAGTGTTTGACCACTGGCAGGAGGGCCTTAGAGAAGAGTCTGTGGGGGGGCGGTTGCACAGCATGCAGGAAGCCTGCCGGAGTGACATAGGTGTGCGCAGCCTATTGCATTAGGGTGTGCACCCTAAAGCTCAAAAACATGTGTGTGTTTCACTGTCTACATATATATGACCTTTGCTCTTCCTGACAGCACTGTGAAAGAAAAGTGCATAAGCACTTCTCTTATGGCAGAGCCGGTAAGAGTGAGATCTTTCCTATCTTCCCACTGGCACACAAATGGATAATGCTAATGTTCATGAGTTGATTAGGGTGTGCTCAGGCACACTGGCACACCCTGTGATGAGTGACGAATGAGGTGCGTAGGGGAGGGCCCACTACAGTAGTGCCTTTCATGTAGTTCCCAGAGTCCCGTTTATAAATAAAATTTTAAAAAAATCAGCAGTCTAGGTGTTGCTGATTGGACTGACACAAGAGTCAGTGTCATGTCTCCTCCCTTCTACTGGCATCATTAGGGTAGTAGAGTGTATTTCTTTAATATATTTTCTCCTCTATTTTCTCCTTCCTAATGCAGACCCCTATAGAAATCCTGCACTGCAGTGTGTATTTTTTTTTTTTATTACAGGTATTTATGTTTCACCAACAATTTACAGAGGACTTTATATATTGTACATTCATATCAGTCCCTGCCTTCAAAGAGCTTACAATCTGAGGTCCCATTTTCACATACATTACATACAGATCAAAATGTAAAAAAGAGTAAAGAACACTCCTATTACCACGTCCGTGTAATTGAATAGTCAAACCAAAAGGGGAAGGGGGAAGTGGGGGGGGGGGGTAGTTTAGAGAACCCCTAATCGGACTTTAAAGGCATAGCAAATCAAACAAATTCATATACGAAATAACAATACAGTAAATTGTATTAAATACAAATGTATAAATGACAAAGACATTGATAAACAATCTAAAAAGCATCTATGTGAAAGATATACGTTATGTAAGTCCCGGTGTGTCAACGCGATTCGTTTTAACCACTAGACGACCGCCTCATGCTGATATACGTCAGCATAATGGCACGGGCAGGCAAAATCACGTACCTGGTACGTGATTGCCTTCCCGCGGGCGGGGGGTTCGATCCCCCCCCTCCGGTGCCCGAAGCGGTTGGCTTTGGTCTGGGAGCATTCAGAGATGAGGGGGAGGCCATCCATTCGTGGCCCCCCCCTCGCGATCGCTCCCAGCCAATGAGAATCTTCCCCTGCCTCTGTGTAGTACACAGAGGCAGGGGATGTGATGTCATCTCTCCTCGGCTCGGCAGTTTCCGTTCCGGCGCCGAGGAGAGAAGACATCAATGTGAGTGCACAACACACACACAGTAGAACATGCCAGGCACACTTTACACCCCCCATCACCCCCCGATCACCCCCCCCCCCCCCGTCACACTGACACCAAGCAGTTTTTTTTTTTTTTTTTCTGATTACTGGATGGTGTCAGGTTGTGACAGTTAGTGGGGTAGGGCAGTTAGTATTAGCCCCTTTAGGTCTAGGGTACCCCCTAACCCCCCCATATAAAGTTTTAACCCCTTGATCACCCCCCGTCGCCAGTGTCGCTAAGCGATCATTTTTCTGATCGCTGTATTAGTGTCACTGGTGACGCTAGTTAGGGAGGTAAATATTTAGGTTCATCGTCAGCATTTTATAGCGTCAGGGACCCCCATATACTTTCTAATAAATGTTTTAACCCCTTGATTGCCCCCTAGTTAACCCTTTCACCACTGATCACCGTATAACCGTTACGGGTGACGCTGGTTAGTTCGTTTATTTTTTTATAGTGTCAGGGCACCCGCTGTTTATTACTGAATAAAGGTTTAGCCCCCTGATCGCCCGGCGGTGATATGCGTCGCCCCAGGCAGCGTCAGGTTAGCGCCAGTACCGCTAACACCCACGCACGCAGCACACGCCTCCCTTAGTTGTATAGTATCTGAACGGATCAATATCTGATCCGATCAGATCTATACTAGCGTCCCCAGCAGTTTAGGGTTCCCAAAAACGCAGTGTTAGCGGGATCAGCCCAGATACCTGCTAGCACCTGCATTTTACCCCTCCGCCCGGCCCAGCCCAGCCCACCCAAGTGCAGTATCGATCGATCACTGTCACTTACAAAACACTAAACGCATAACTGCAGCGTTCGCAGAGT
Source organism: Lithobates clamitans (assembly GCA_037952925.1). Lineage (NCBI taxonomy): Eukaryota > Metazoa > Chordata > Amphibia > Anura > Ranidae > Lithobates > Lithobates clamitans. The sequence goes on from JBBGZY010000210.1 coordinate 1,442,433, forward strand.
CAGGCCTGATCCCTGCGATCGCTAACAGTTTTTTTGGTAGCATTTTGGTGAACTGGCAAGCACCAGCCCCAGGCAGCATCAGGTTAACGCCAGTACCGCTAACACCCACGCACGAACCGTACACCTCCCTTAGTGGTATAGTATCTGATCGGATCAATATCTGATCCGATCAGATCTATACTAGCGTCCCCAGCAGTTTAGGGTTCCCAAAAACGCAGTGTTAGCGGAATAAGCCCAGATGGCGGGTGGAGACAAAGAGGTGCAGGCACTAGCAAAGAGTAGATGGGTGACAGTCAGGAGGGGTAGAGGGGGAAGTGCCAGGATGGCCGATCCAGGACTGGAGCATCCCAATAAGTACGCTCCATTGAGTGACATTGGTGAAACCAGTCAGGGACCAGCACTGCTGGAGATGAGGGACTCTCCTAGCTGCCAGGGGAAGAACTCCTCCATTGAGAGTGGGGGGGCAGCAAAGGGAAAGGAAAGACAGATTCTGGTGGTAGGGGACTCAATTCTTAGAAGGACAGAGAGGGCAATCTGTAACCAAGACCTGAAGCGCCGAACAGTATGTTGTCTACCGGGCGCTCGGGTTCGGCACATCACGGATCTTGTGGACAGATTACTGGGAGGGGCTGGGGAAGACCCGGCTGTCATGGTGCACGTTGGCACCAATGACAAAGTCAGAGGCAGATGGAGTGTCCTAAAGAACGATTTTAGGGACTTAGGAGCTAAATTGAGGAAAAGGACCTCCAAGGTAGTGTTCTCAGGAATACTACCGGTACATCGAGCCACACCAGAGAGGCAGAGGGAGATTAGGGAAGTAAACAAGTGGCTGAAGAGCTGGTGTAGTAAGGAGGGGTTTGGGTTCCTGGAGGACTGGGCCGACTTCTCAGTCGGTAACCGGTACTATAGAAGGGACAGACTGCACCTAAATGAGGAGGGTGCAGATCTGCTGGGAATGAAGATGGCCAAAAAGTTAGAGGGGTTTTTAAACTAGGCGATGGGGGGGAGGGTCCAGAGACAGTGATAGCCAGCGCGGAAGATATTCCAGAGGGTAGTATTGGGGGCATTAGTGGTAGGTTAACCAAAGCACAAAAACACAAGGTGAGTATAGTAGCAAGCCCTAGTTGCAATCTTGAAACACCCAATACGAGGACAATATGCGACCGGTCTAAACTATGTGGCATGTTCACCAATGCCAGGAGCCTGGCAGACAAGATGGGTGAACTAGAGATACTGTTGTACAAGGAGGATTTGGATTTTGTGGGAATTTCAGAGACCTGGTTCAACAGCTCTCATGATTGGCTGGCAAACATTCAAGGGTATACCCTATACCGCAAGGATAGAGAGGGTAAAAAAGGGGGAGGGGTATGCCTATATATCAAGAATAATGTACAAGTGAATGTGAGAGATGACATCACTGAGGGGGCTAGGAAGGAGGTGGAATCTTTATGGGTAGAGCTCCGAAGGGATGAAGCTAAGGGGAAAATAATACTGGGAGTATGCTATAGGCCCCCTAACCTGAGGGAGGAAGTGGAGACGGATCTCCTATCACAAATTGGATTAGCAGCAAGGATGGGAAGTGTTATCATAATGGGGGATTTTAATTATCCAGACATAGACTGGGCGGAGGGAACCGCGCATTCATTTAAGGCTCGCCAGTTCCTTAGTGTCTTGCAGGACAATTTTATGGGTCAGATGGTAGACGCACCAACTAGAAATAAAACCTTACTAGATCTACTGATTACCAACAATACAGACCTGATAACAGATGTGGAAATACGGGGCAATTTAGGTAACAGCGATCACAAGTCAATTAGTTTCAGTATAAATCACACAAATAGGAAACATGAAGGGAACACAAAGACACTGAATTTCAAAAGAGCCAACTTCCCTAAACTACAAACCTTGCTAAAAGGCATAAATTGGGATAAAATATTAGGAACAAAGAATACGGAGGAGAGATGGGTTTGCTTTAAGAGCATATTAAATAAGGGCATTAGCCAATGTATCCCATTGGGTAATAAATTTAAAAGAGCGAACAAACATCCTGGATGGCTTAACTCCAATGTAAAAATGCATATAACAGCAAAGGAGAAGGCCTTCAAAAAATACAAGGTTGAGGGATCATCCACAGCATTTAGAATTTATAAAGAATGCAATAAGAAATGTAAGGGTGCAATTAGGATGGCTAAGATAGAACATGAAAGACACATAGCGGAGGAGAGCAAAAAAAATCCCAAGAAATTCTTTAAGTATGTAAACAGTAAAAAAGTGAGGACAGACCATATTGGCCCCATAAAGAATGAGGAAGGACATCTGGTTACAAAGGATGGGGAGATGGCAAAGGTATTGAATTTATTCTTCTCCTCAGTCTTCACGAGTGAATCGGGGGGCTTCAGTAACCAAAACTGCAGTGTTTATCCTCATGACACAACACAGGAAGCACCTACATGGTTAACAGAGGACGGAATTAAAATTAGACTTGAGAAACTTAACATTAATAATTTACCGGGACCAGATGGCTTGCATCCGAGGGTACTTAGGGAACTCAGTCAGGTGATTGCCAGACCATTGTTCCTAATTTTTACAGACAGTCTATTGACTGGAATGGTACCAGCTGATTGGAGAAAAGCCAATGTAGCACCAATATTTAAAAAGGGCCCAAAAAACATCCCTGGGAATTACAGACCAGTTAGCCTAACATCCATAGTATGTAAACTCTTGGAGGGGATGATAAGGGACTATATACAAGATTTTAGTAATAACAATGATATCATTAGCAGTAATCAGCATGGATTCATGAAGAATCGTTCTTGCCAAACCAATCTATTAACCTTCTATGAGGAGGTGAGTTGCCATCTAGATAAAGGAAGGCCCGTAGACGTGGTGTATCTGGATTTTGCAAAAGCATTTGACACAGTTCCCCATAAACGTTTACTGTACAAAATAAGGTGCGTTGGCATGGACCATAGGGTGAGTACATGGATTGAAAACTGGCTACAAGGGCGTGTTCAGAGGGTGGTGATAAATGGGGAGTACTCAGAATGGTCAGGGGTGGGTAGTGGGGTTCCCCAAGGTTCTGTGCTGGGACCAATCCTATTTAATTTGTTCATAAACGACCTGGAGGATGGGATAAACAGTTCAATCTCTGTATTTGCAGACGATACTAAGCTAAGCAGGGCAATAACTTCTCCGCAGGATGTGGAAATCTTGCAAAAAGACCTGAACAAATTAATGGGGTGGGCGACTACATGGCAAATGAGGTTCAATGTAGAAAAATGTAAAATAATGCATTTGGGTGGCAAAAATATGAATGCAATCTATACACTGGGGGGAGAACCTCTGGGGGAATCTAGGATGGAAAATGACCTGGGGGTCCTAGTGGATGATAGGCTCAGCAATGGCATGCAATGCCAAGCTGCTGCTAATAAAGCAAACAGAATATTGGCATGCATTAAAAGGGGGATCAACTGCAGAGATAAAACGATAATTCTCCCGCTCTACAAGACTCTGGTCCGCCCGCACCTGGAGTATGCTGTCCAGTTCTGGGCACCAGTCCTCAGGAGGGACGTACTGGAAATGGAGCGAGTACAAAGAAGGGCAACAAAGCTAATAAAGGGTCTGGAGGATCTTAGTTATGAGGAAAGGTTGCGAGCACTGAAATTATTCTCTCTGAAGAAGAGACGCTTGAGAGGGGATATGATTTCAATTTACAAATACTGTACTGGTGACCCCACAATAGGGATAAAACTTTTTCGCAGAAGAGAGTTTAATAAGACTTGTGGCCACTCATTACAATTAGAAGAAAAGAGGTTTAACCTTAAACTACGTAGAGGGTTCTTTACTGTAAGAGCGGCAAGGATGTGGAATTCCCTTCCACGGGCGGTGGTCTCAGCGGGGAGCATTGTTAGCTTCAAGAAACTATTAGATAATCACCTGAATGACCGCAATATACAGGGATATGTAATGTAATACTGACACATAATCACACACATAGGTTGGACTTGATGGACTTGTGTCTTTTTTCAACCTCACCTACTATGTAACTATGTAACTATGTAACCTGCTAGCTTCTGTGTTTTGCCCCTCCGCCCGGCCCAGCCCAGCCCACCCAAGTGCAGCATCGATCGATCACTGTCACACTAAAACGCATAACTGCAGCGTTCGCAGAGTCAGGCCTGATCCCTGCGATCGCTAACAGTTTTTTTGGTAGCGTTTTGGTGAACTGGCAAGCACCAGCGGCCTAGTACACCCCGGTCATAGTCAAACCAGCACTGCAGTAACACTTGGTGACGTGGTGAGTCCCATAAGTGCAGTTCAAGCTGATGAGGTGGCAAGCACAAGTAGTGTCCCGCTGCCACCAAGAAGAAGACAAACACAGGCCCGTCGTGCCCATAATGCCCTTCCTGCTGCATTTGCCAATCTTAATTGGGAACTCACCACTTCTGCAGCACCCGTACTTCCCTCATTCACATCCCCAACCAAATGCAGTCGGCTGAATGAGAGGCATTTTCTTTATGTCCTCCCGAGTACCCCTACCCAAGGAACCCCCCCAAAAAAGATGTTGTGTCTGCAGCAAGCACGGATATAGGCGTGACACCCGCTATTCTTGTCCCTCCTGTCCTGACAATCCTGGTCTTTGCCATGGTGAATATTTTGAACGCTACCATTTACTAGTTGAGTATTAGCGTAGGGTACAGCATTGCACAGACTAGGCGCACTTTCACAGGGTCTCCCAAGATGCCATCGCATTTTGAGAGACCCGAACCTGGAACCGGTTACAGTTATAAAGTTAGTTACAAAAAAAAAGTGTAAAAAAAAATATATATATATATATATACACAATAAAAAAACATAGTTGTCGTTTTATTGTTCTCTCTCTCTCTATTCTCTTTCTATTGTTCTGCTCTTTTTTACTGTATTCTATTCTGCAATGTTTTATTGTTATTATGTTTTATCATGCTTGCTTTTCAGGTATGCAATTTTTTATACTTTATGTTACCATTTTTTTGTCTTCAGGTACGCCATTCATTACTTTGAGTGGTTATACCAGAATGGTGCCTGCAGGTTTAGGTATCATCTTGGTATCATTCTTTTCAGCCAGCGGTCGGCTTTCATGTAAAAGCAATCCTAGTAGCAAATTAGCCTCTAGACTGCTTTTACAAGCAGTGGGAGGGAATGCCCCCCCACTGTCTTCCATGTTTTTCTCTGGCTCTCCTGTCTCAACAGGGAACCTGAGAATGCAGCCGGTGATTCAGCCAGCTGACCATAGAGCTGATCAGAGACCAGAGTGGCTCCAAACATCTCTATGGCCTAAGAAACCAGAAGCTACCAGCATTCCATGACTTAGATTTCGCCGGATGTAAACAGCGCCATTGGGAAATTGGGAAAGCATTTTTTCACACCGATCTTGGTGTGGTCAGATGCTTTGAGGGCAGAGGAGAGATCTAGCATCTAATAGACCCAATTTTTTCAAAAAAGAGTACCTGTCACTACCTATTGCTATCATAGGGGATATTTACATTCCCTGAGATAACAATAAAAATGATTAAAAAAAATGAAAGGAACAGTTTAAAAATAAGATAAAAAAGCAAAAAAAAAAAAAAAAAGCACCCCTGTCGCCCCCCTGCTCTCGCGCTAAGGCGAACGCAAGCGGCGGTCTGTCGTTAAATGTAAACAGCAATTGCACCATGCATGTGAGGTATCACCGCAAAGGTCAGATCGAGGGCAGTAATTTTAGCAGTAGACCTCCTTTGTAAATCTAAAGTGGTAACCTGTAAAGGCTTTTAAAGGCTTTTAAAAATGTATTTATTTTGTTGCCACTGCACGTTTGTGCGCAGTTGTAAAGCATGTCATGTTTGGTATCCATGTACTCGGCCTTAGATTATCTTTTTTATTTCATCAAACATTTGGGCAATATAGTGTGTTTTAGTGCAGTAAAATTTAAAAAAATGTGTTTTTTCCCCAAAAAATGCGTTTGAAAAATCGCTGCGCAAATACTGTGTGAAAAAAAAAATGAAACACCCACCATTTTAATCTGTAGGACATTTGCTTTAAAAAAATATATAATGTTTGGGGGTTCAAAGTAATTTTCTTGCAAAAAAAAATAATTTTTTCATGTAAAAAAGTGTCAGGGCTTTGTCTTCAAGTGGTTAGAAGAGTGGGTGATGTGTGACATAAGCTTCTAAATGTTGTGCATAAAATGCCAGGACAGTTCAAAACCCTCCCAAATGACCCCATCTTGGAAAGTAGACACCCCAAGCTATTTGCTGAGAGTCATGTCGAGTCCATGGAATATTTTATATTGTGACACAAGTTGCGGGAAAGAGACAATTTTTTTTTTTTTTTTTTTGCACAAAGTTGTCACTAAATGATATATTGCTCAAACATGCCATGGGAATATGTGAAATTACACCCCAAAATACATTCTAAAACAAACAAAGAAAAGCAGCGCTGTGAGAGTGAATTATTCAGGGGTTAACCAATTAAGTGACAATAACCTTGCTATGTGTTAAATATGAAATGCACAATATGAGTAAAAAATTGATCATATAAAACATTGATCCCAAAAAAACAAAAACAAAACAGTCCTATACTGTGTCCCAACAGATGAATGAGATGATGTGGGAAGATATGGGTAGCAATCCAGGTTAACAGTGAAAGTACAGTTGGATATGTTTAAACCTTCACCGCACCACTGTGAAAAAATAATAGAAATGCGTGCTTACCAAAAGGCAAGCTTATAAGAGCTTGCGACCTTAACCCGGTCGGGGCCTTTCATAGACTAAAACCTCCAACGCACCACTCCAGCTTTAAGATGGGTACATTGCACTTTTGCACGGGGCTTCACTGGCTCCTTATAGGTCTTGAGGACCTTCCCGCCTGACATGGAAGTTAATGCGTCGGTTGGACGGATAGCACACTCGCACCGCGCTGCTGCAGATTTAATACAGTGCAGCGGCGGCCGGTGTCTTGTCGATTAGTGCCTCCCATCGAATAATGCATCCACTATGTCACACCAAAATACATTCTGTTGCTTCTCCTGAGTACAGGGATACCACATGTGTGAGACTTTTTGGGAGCCTAGCCGCATACGGGACCCCGAAAACCAAGCACTGCCTTCAGGCTTTCTAAGGGCGTAAATTTTTGATTTCACTCTTCACTGCCTATCACAGTTTCGGAGGCCATGGAATGCCCAGGTGGCACAAAACCCCCCCAAATGACCCCATTTTGGAAAGTAGACACCCCAAGCTATTTGCTGAAAGGTATAGTGAGTATTTTGCAGACCTCACTTTTTGTCACAAAGTTTCGAAAATTGAAAAAAAAAAATGTTTTTTCTTGTCTTTCTTCATTTTCAAAAACAACTGAGAGCTGCAAAATACTCACCATGCCTCTCAGCAAATAGCTTGGGGTGTCTACTTTCCAAAATGGGGTCATTTGGGGGGGGGGGGGGGTTGTGCCACCTGGGCATTCCATGGCCTCCGAAACTGTGATAGGCAGTGAAGAGTGAAATCAAAAATTTACACCCTTAGAAATCCTGAAGGCGGTGATTGGTTTTTGGGGCCCCGTACGCGGCTAGGCTCCCAAAAAGTCCCACACATGTGGTATCTCCATACTCAGGAGAAGCAGCTAAATGTATTTTGGGGTGCAATTCCACATATGCCCATGGACTGTGTGAGCAATATATCATTTAGTGACAACTTTTTGTAATTTTTTTTTTTTTTTGTCATTATTCAATCACTTGGGACAAAAAAATTAATATTCAATGGGCTCAACATGCCTCTCAGCAATTTCCTTGGGGTATCTACTTTCCAAAATGGGGTCATTGGGGGGGCGGTTTGTACTGCCCTGCCATTTTAGCACCTCAAGAAATGACATAGGCAGCCATAAACTAAAAGCTGTGTTAATTCCAGAAAATGTACCCTAGCTTGTAGACGCTATAACTTTTGCGCAAACCAATAAATATACGCTTATTGACATTTTTTTTACCAAAGACATGTGGCCGAATACTTTTGGCCTAAATGTATGACTAAAATTGAGTTTATTGGATTTTTTTTATAACAAAAAGTAGAAAATATCATTTTTTTTCAAAATTTTCGGTCTTTTTTACGTTTATAGCGCAAAAAATAAAAACTGCAGAGGTGATCAAATACCATCAAAAGAAAGCTCTATTTGTGGGAAGAAAAGGACGCAAATTTCGTTTGGGTACAGCATTGCATGACCGCGCAATTAGCAGTTAAAGCAACGCAGTGCCAAATTGGAAAAAGTCCTCTGGTCTTTAGGCAGCCAAATGCTCCGGAGCTGAAGTGGTTAAAGAACTTCATCAGGACACATCCAGGTTTAAGAGAATACAGAAAAAAAGGGGTCTTATTATCTTGAAGGAGGCTTTCATAGACTTAAATGTTTAGAAAAAAGTCTGTGGTTCATATTTCCACTGCAAAATGCAGATTATTGTATCATAAAAGCAACCGTCAACTGTTGCTGTGTATCTCCAAATTCTCGGTTCATTCCCAGTAAATGAGAGGATAGGGGATATGCTTATTGGCCATAGAGGTGAATATTCACACCGCCAGAGCTTCACCTATCACCCCACATGAGATATCCATCTAATCATCCATGTGGGGCTGTATAGCGACAATAGAGGAGCTATTGGTTGGATAAAGTTTCCATCTCCTGGAGAGCACAGAGACGCTAATACACAACATGCATATACTAGGGCCAATTAACCCACCACCATGACACTCGTGCAAGCACAGAAAACTCCATGCAAATTGTTTCCTGATTGCTGCAGTGCTGCAAGGTATACATTCTAGCCACTATGCCATTATGCTGCCATGGAATACATGGATAATGCTTTCCCTGCAGAAGAGCAAAAAACACATAACTATGACTCTGACAGGTCCTATGATCCTCCTCTAGCCCTACTTTTTGTAGGAAACCATAAACTTGTTAATGTTTTATTAATGTTTTGCTAATTTTTTTGCTGACCAGCTTAACTTCAGGTCGTTTAGCAGTACTCTGACAGAGAATTTTCCGTTTGATGAAAACAATTTCTGTGCAACCTGGCAGATTCTCAACTGGCTGTAAAATGACTAATATAACAAAAAAAGCAGAGGGACCAAAAAAAAAAAGTAAAAATTTGCAAACAGTTGGCAGGATTTATAATTTGTTTTAAATTTAATAGTATATACTTTACGTATACCCTGATAATGAACTTCATGTATTTGTTGTCTTTTTGGTCTGTTAAATATACCATATATAAGTCCCCAAAAAAACATATTCATATCAGAAATCCAGTGAGCTCATAAGTTGTACACTCTGCAGTGTTGTCTCACCAGTCTTATCAGCGCTGTACATTTCGACATAGGAGGGCGCTGCTCTGTAATCCTACCACATTCTCTGTCTTAGGATGACAACGCTGCTTATAGATTCTGTATGTTGAGAAAGCTTTGTCACCCTAGGACAGGAAGTGTGTTACTGGCAACATCACCAAGTAAATATACAAGGAAAAGAGCTTGGGAAAAAAAAGAAAACGAATGCAGTTACTGCCCCTAAGGACTAGTACGGTTATAGTTTCATAGTTGGTAAGGTTGAATAAAGACACTAGTCCATCCAGTCCAACCTGTGTGATTGGTGTATATGCGATTGTGTATTCATGTCAACAATCATTTCCCATATCCCTGTATATTGTATTTACTAAGATGTACTTCCAAGAGTCTTTTAAAACTATCAATACTTCCTGCTGGCAACAACGATTGTGGAAGAGATTTCCACATCCTTACCGCCCTGACAGTGAAAACCCCCCTGCATAGCTTAAGGTTGAACCACTTCTCCTCCAGTCTTACTGAGTGGCCCTGTGTCATTCTACACTACCCGAGACTAAATTGTTTTCTTCCTATGCTGGGATCACCCTTTAGATATTTGTATATCGCTATCATATCTCCTCTCAAGCATCACTTCTCCAGGGAGAATAAGGATCCATTCACACCTATGCATGTTGCTTTTGAGCATTTCTGCAGTGCTTTTTGCTGTGCTTTCCGCATTTTCGGACATGCATTTTAATGCATTTTTTTAATGTTTTTTTTTTTTCTATTTATTTTCCCAATTTGTTGTTGGGCAGATTAAATAATGCAAAACGCACTATAAATGCACTACATGCTTTTCTAAAGCGTCTCCATTGAAGTCTATTAAACCAAAAAAGCAAAAAAAGCTGCGTTTTGCATTTAAAAAAGTCCCTTACCCTTTCCAAAAATACAGAAGCACAAAAATGCATGGATGTGAACCCTGTAACGTATTGCATAGGAACCAATGTTAAAAAATATGTCCTGCATTTTTGCAAAAAGCATGAAAAAACACATTGGTGTGAATGGAGCCTAAGTTTAGTGCTTGTAGTCGTTACTCGTAATTGAGGTCCTCCAGTCACCTTATTAATTTTCTTGCCCTTCTTTAGACACTCTCTAGTTCTAGCACATCATTCCTGAAGATTGGTGACCAGAACTGGATGGAATACTCCAGATGTAGTCAAAGTAGAGTTTTATAAAGTGGCGTGATTATAGTTTTATCTCAGGAGTAAATTCCCTTTTTAATGCATGGTAATAGTTTGCTTGCCTTGCTTGTCATTGCATGCTATGGCCCAGTCTGTGTTCAACTAGGACCCCCAGGTTACATTTTGCTTCTAATATAAATACGCTTTATCTTGTTCCAAAAAGCTCACTCTTGTGGAATGTGTTTTTTACCCTTATAGGTAGCACCAGAGACAAAAGCTGTCATGAAATGGATGAGGAACATCCCATTTGTCTTGTCTGGCAGTCTTCATGGTGGTGACTTGGTAGTCAGCTATCCTTATGACTTTTCAAAACACCCTTTGGAAGAAAAGATGTTTTCTCCTACTCCCGATGAAAAGGTAAGTGGAAATTACATACAGAAGTGTGCTAAGTTGTTTTTTGAGTGGTCAGGTCATGATGGAGGGTTCGGAGGGCGGGTCTGTATATAGTGTAACAGAATTGTATTATAATCATGCCCAGTGATAGGGTCATGACGGAGGTGTTGTGTACTGGGTCCGTATATAGTGTGAGGGCGAGGTCTATCTACACCTATGCATGTGGGGTAACAACTTGCCCAAAGGCATGCTCCCCAATGCCCAGGACCAGGTGGAGGCTGCGGTCATGTAAAGAATCAAACATTAAGGCAGTCCCCGATTCAAAGATGAGCCGCTTGTGTGCAGCAATAATGTGCAGAGTTCTTCCATAGACGTTCCGTCCCATGTTACTACACACTTATAACTGATGTATGTGTTGCATTCAGAGGAACATGCAGAGCCCTTGCCCATTCCAGCAGCCCATGTGTACTTCCATTATCTCACTCCCAGTAATGGAATGAAACACTGGTCTCATATGTATTCTAAGTTAACTGTTTCCTTCCGGGTACCTAGTGATCAGGGTTAGATCTCTGTAACACTGAACTGCTCCGTGACTGGAGGAGACGGACACCTAGGGAGGGAGTCAGAACACCAAACCCCTCGCTACCGAAGGACCTGTCACCTTTCCAGGTACCATGCAAACAACTGATTGCTATAGCTGTTCTTACTTTTGGTTATCCATGAACCTTTTGAAGTGGTGTGGCACATACCCCATGGTGCTTTAGGAATACGCCAAGACTCAACATGCACCCCTAAATGATTTCAGATCAGGCTCAAAGCGTTGAAATATTTTTTACTGAGAATTCAGCAGAACATGTATAACATGAATAAATGTCCTATTTCTATCTCTAGAGGTGTCCGTGGTTCTGGGGATCCCGATGAGTTGGTACTCTAATGGTGGACCACAAGGTCCCAGCAAACATTAGCAAGGTTCCTGTTCTCATGCCCCCTGGGACCCAAACCTCCTCCCTTTTATATCAGATGGGAGGGAGGCTGGACCCCTGAAAAAGCCTGCGAACATGATCAGGGAAGATGGCAAGAAACATTAACCCCCTCCCCCCTGACCTGGCCAGCCAAGTAGCTAACTAAAACATACAATATAGTAAGCAACCGGCGTACAAGTGTAATCGAATTGTATTATAATCATGCCCAGTGGTCAGGTTATTATGGAGGCGTTGTGTACTGGGATTGTATATAGTGTGTAAAATGTAATAGAAATGTATTAAAATCATGCTCAGTGGTCAGTTCATGATGGAGGTGTTGTGTACTGGGCCTTTATATAGTGCAATAGAAATGCATTAAATTCATGCCCAGTAGTCAGGTCATGATGGAGGGTTTTAGTACTGGGTCTGTATATAGTGTAATAGTATTGTATTATAATCACGACCAGTGGTTAGGTCGTGATGGAGTTGTTGTCTACTGGGCCTGTATATAGCGTAATAGAATTGTATTATAATCATGACCAGTGGTCAGGTTGTGATGGAGGTGTTGTGTGCTGGGCCTGTATGTCGAGTAATAAAATTGTATTATAATCATGCATAGTGGTCAGTTCATGATGGAGGTGTTGTGTACTGGGCCTGTATATAGAATAGAATTGTATTATAATTGTATTATAATCATGTCCAATGGTCAGGTCATGATGGAGGTGTGATACTATTCTGGAGGTGCGATACATGATGGAGGTGTTGTGTACTCGGTCTGTATATAGTGTAATAGAAATGTATTATAATCATATCCAGTGGTCAGGTCATGATGGAGGTGTTGTGTACTAGGTCTGTATATAATGTAATATAATTTTATTATAATCATGTCCAGTGATACTGCGTATTTAAAGAATGTAAAAAAAAAATAGTAGTGCAATCATGTGCAGTGGTCAGATCACAATGGTTGATGTAGTCTACTGTCTATATATATATATATATATATATATATATATATATATATATATATATATATATATATAGTTATATAGATAGTATCACAACTCTGACCAGTGGTGAAGCCATGATAACATGATAATAGATGTAGTGATGTATGTCTGTGTAGAGTATGCCAGCATACCCTGCTTTACGTACCCTCACTTTAGGTACACTCGCGAGTACAGACACATTGGCCTCTATAGGAAATCTTGGTCAGCTTGACATGGCACTGCTCCCAGTTTTTAACATTTAACATTGGCGTCTATGGGAAATCTTGGTCAGCTTGACATGACACTGCTCCCAAACCATAAGTGACAGGGACACCAAACTTGGGGAGCACTGAGAGGGGACCAAGAACTACAACATATCTGATTCTGGGGTCAGCCAGCTTGCCTAGGTAAACAGTTATGCCTGTAAATGATTATTGCAATGCAGGACATGCATTGAGAAGTGAAAAAAGTACATTTTCTTTTTACATTCATGGTCCCATTGTGTACTTAAAAGTGGGGTTTGCCTGTACAACCTAATAGAAGTGTTTCTAAGAGATACATAAGCTCCCTATGTCAATCTTTTTCACAAACAAAAGCTAGTTGCCTGGCTTTTATACTTATAATCTGGTTTCTGTACTCTACCTGAGTTACAGTGTACTCCTTATGGACACATTTACCATATACTCCGCAACCCTATTCAATGAGTACCACATGGGGAACTACCCTAACTTGTAGGTGGAAACCAGGTAAAAGGGCATCAATAGAAAATTGCGGGGGAACTTTCCCTCTGCTGAAAGCCCACACAACATTCAGTGATGAGTGATGATGTTTCCCTTGCATGGACCAAAAACCAGCTCTAACTCCAGTCTCAGCGTCCAATTCTAGCTCTATTTCAAATTGGCAATCTGACAAATTATGGCCTTAATACAGGCATCTTCCTCCAGGGCCAAAAATGCCTCTTCTCCTACTCTCATTTCTCAACCAATGTCAGATCTTGATGTGCCAATCTTAGGGGATGAAGACACAGAAGTAAATGAAGAGGATATTGGGGTAGTATTGGAGGAAGCTGCTAAAGATTTTTCTCCTCCAGATTGTCACTATATTGAAGAGAAAGCTTCACGCAACGTGCCTTTTAACGTTAAAAAGCTCATTGCCTCTGTACTCAAAATCTAAGTTTAGCCCTTCTTTTCAGTGTAAGGCTTGGCACACATAGGCCACCAACTTTTCCCCAAAGCCCTCTTCACAATGAAGGGATCCCCTCACTGCTAAGTATGGGCTGGATGTCTGTGACAGTTTGCCTCTCTCTGGATCACAGACCTGTGGGTTCAATTGGTTGTTTTAAAGGAGTACAAAATGGAGTTAAAAATTATACCTACCTCACTGCTTTCTACTTTCAAATCAACCAAAAACTACCTAAGGGCAGTTAGATTTGAAAAACCACCTCTCATCAAAGGAAGTAGTTGTGCCAGTACTCCCACAAGAGAGGTTCAAGGATTTTTACTTAAACCTGTTCACGGTACCAAAGCCCATCAGTGGTATTTGTCCTATTCTGGATTTAAAATCCCCCAACAAATGTCAACATTTAATTTAGAATCTGCAAGGTTAGTGGTTGCCTCTCTTAGATAAAGGAATACATGGCATCTGTGGACATACAAGATGCCTATCTACATGTTACCATTTACCAACTCATCAGCGCTTTCACTTTGCATTGTCAGACAACCTCTTCCAGTTTGCATTGATCTTTGACTTATCCTCTGCTCCCAGAGTGCTCACAAAGGTCTTAGCACATCTGCTTGCCTTGCTCAGAACATCCAAGTCACAGGCTATTTAGATGACCTTCTGAAGGACTCATCTCCCTTACAGCTATCAGATAATGTCCAAAGACAATTCAGATAAACCAGGCCATCAGCTTGGTGATCAATTTCAACAGATTTGCTCTATAGCCTTCCCTTCATCTGGAATACTTGGGTCTGGTCCTCGACACACCCCAAGCAAAAGTCTTTCTACCAGAAAAGAAAGTTGTTTCTCTAAATGCACATGCCCAAGAACTGAGCGCAAAGAGACATTTCACATTAAGATTCTTCATGAGAGTTTTAGGCTTAATGATAGCCTCCTTTGAAGCGGTACCATTCACCCAATTCTAATCATGAACTTTCCAACAAAATATCTTTTTTGCCTGGAACAAGCAGGGTCCTTCCCCTGATTTGCCATTGCACCTGTCCAGCCAAGCAGGAAACATCTTAGAGCTCAGAGCAGCCCTAAAGCACTGGACCCCCTTCTTAAAAGGCACTCAATCAGGGTGTAGTCAGACAATGCCATGACGGTGGATTACATCAGCCATCAAGTGGGCACCAGAACTCTAGCTGCCTTAAATGAAGAAAATCAGATCATCTCTTGGACAGAAACTCACTGTCCAGTGGTCTCTGCAGTCCACATCGCAAAACTGGCAACTGGAAAGTGGATTGGAAAACTTCAACAATTGTCCAAAGAAATACAAAGTACAATGGAGTGTTGTCTAAAACAATTTCTGCACCAAGTATTTCTTCCCAGGTACCTGAGTAGGGTACATCAAAATGTGCTCCTGCCACCACATCTAGGAACATATTAAGCAAAAAAGGCTCATGTCAGGTAGAGTATTTAGACTGTTATCCACTACTTCACAAATGCCTTAGAGGGATATATTAAAAAAAGCACCAGAGAACTCCGATGGTGTTATAACTTCTGGATAATTTTATTAAAGACACTAAAAAAACTACTTAGACTGCAATTAAACGGGCACATTGAAGCAAGATTTCCTATGCAGCAGCAGGATGCAGCAATCAGCCGGCCAGCCGCTCAAATCTTCGGACTACTCACAACCCTTCCACTTCTTATGCAGCGTACACATGGTCAGAATTTTCGACCGGACTGGTCCGACGGACCGAGTCCGGCAGACAATCCGATCATGTGTGGGCTTCATCGGACCTTCAGCGGACTTTTCCAGTCGAAAATCCGACGCACTTTAGATTTGGAACATGCTTCAAATCTTTACGTCATAACTCCGCCGGACCCAGAAATCCGCTCGACTGTATGCTAGTCCGACGGACGAAAACCGACGCTAGGGCAGCTATTGGCTACTGGCTATCAACTTCCTTATTTTAGTCCGGTGTACGTCATCACGTACGAATCCGTTGGTGTGATCGTGTGTAGGCAAGTCCATCTGTTCAAAGTCCGTCGGACCAGTCCGGTCGAAAAGTCCGCTCGTGTGTACGCGGCTTTAGGAGAAATAGATCCAATGCTCTTCCCAGCATTAGACTCCACTCTCAACAACTACTTAAGTGCCCATAAATCACAAAAATGATTTAAATAACACCAATCACATGTACAAAATGCTGATATTAAATATCAAATAAATCATGCTATGAAAAATATATTAACTAATAATTTGCCTGTTTATTGCAGAAATTAGTAAAATTCCAACAAAAAATACCCATATTAATTAATAAAATGTAGAATACGGTACATCAAATTCTAAAAAATCATAATCAGTTTAATCCAATTAAAATATCACCTAATATTTATCCTAGAATAAATTGACCCCATATATCCCCTAAAAATAATTAAATAAACATCAAAACAATTGTATCACTATCAAATCCCAAACATTTGTACTGAGGATATGTAATAAAGATCATTAACAAAGAAAGGGATAAAGAGGGCAATCATAAATCTACTAATAATCGAGGAAAAAACATGTATTAGTAAAATCATTAGTAAAATCAAACATGTATTAGTAAAAATATATTAGTGAAAATAAAATCATGGGGGAGAATATTAAGATAAAGATGATAAAATAGAATAATACAAAGAACAGGTACAAAAAGAGGGGGGTGCATTTGTTTTTGTTAGGTGCAAAATAGTGTATACTGTTTAGTATACTGTATTTTGTATATTTGTTCCTTCCTATTCATTGCTTATGGTATGAATACTCTGCCTGTGTCATGTACTGTATGATTAGGATAAGTGGGATTTTGACTTACCTGTAATTTCCAGGTCTTGGAGTGCAATACAGAACACAGGCCACCCTCCCTTAGTTTCCTTGGGTTTCCTTTGCTTGCTACAAAACTGGGGATTCACAGAGTGATTTAGGGTTGTAAGAGAGGCACTCAGAGGGTGTATCCTCTAAAGTTTTGCCAGCATGCAATAACCTGAAGGTACACGCCTATAACCCATGGTGTATAACTATTCTGCCGGTGTCCTGTATTGTACTCCAAGATATGGAATTTTTGGGTAAGTCAAAATTCCTTGTTTTAGAAAGTTATCAAAGGAAGCCTAAATGTTTGTCTTTTGACAAGGTCCCTATAGGTTTTTTGTCAAATGGTCAGAACTTGTGAGGTTGTAAAAATCTGCTTGCATTAGTGAATTTTGTTATAAACATCCATGGTCAGGTCATGTTGTGTTTTGTTCTTTGTCTATATAAGATGTAAAACAATAATAATATAATGCAAAGTAGTCAAGTGTAGTTGATTTGTTATGCCGCGTACACACGAGCAGACTTTTCGATGGACTAGGTCTGGCGGACCGGACAATTTTTTTTCCCAAAAGTCTGACAGTCCTAGAAATAAAACATGTTTCAAATCTTTCCGACGAACTCGAGTCCGGTCGAAAAGTCCGCTCGTCTGTATGCTAGTTTGACAGACAAAAACTGACGCTAGGGCAGCTATTGGCTACTGGCTATGAACTTCCTTATTTTAGTCCGGTCGTACGTCATCACGTACGAATCTGGTGGACTTTGGTTGATCGTGTGTAGGCAAGTCCGTTCATTCGAAAGTCCGTCAGAATGTCAGTCAAAAAGTCCGCCCGTGTGTACGCGGCATAATTGTTCCTTATAATAATTGTAATAGTTATATTATAATCATGTCACATAGTCAGTTAATGAAGTATATTTGTAATGTTTCACATTTCTGTGAGTTGGTTATCTGTTGTGTAATGTCTATGTTGTATTGTGACCATGGTCTGTAGTCATGTCATGTTTGTATCTGCGTTGTACTAAGTCTGTATTGGGTGTAATAAAATGATATATGACCATGGTCTGTAGTCATATCATGTTAAAAATGTGTAGTGTCCTAAGTCTATATAGAGTGTAATAAAATTGTATTGTAATCATGGCCTGTAGTCATGTCATGTTTGGTATTTGTAGTGTCATATAGAATTGTATATAGCCATGGCTTGTAGTAATGTCATGTTAAATATCTTTGGTGTCCTTAGTCTAGATACTGTATGATAAAATTTTATTGTGACCATGGTCTGTATGTATGTCACGTTTGGTGTATGTATTGTCCTAAGTCTATATAGAGTGTAATATAATTGTGTTGTGACAATAGCCTATAGTCATGTCATGGTGGGAAATAGGAGTGTAAAATACCTGTTTTGTCATAATGTATAGTGGTCAGAGAGCATTAGGTAGTTACGATGCTTTAACACTGTGGCTAGTGCTTTAGGTGCATCTATTCAGTATTAGATAGAAACTAAATGAATGTCAGTATTCATTCAACAAAGTATTGGAAATGTTCCTTAGGGATTTTGGTCTATGCTGACTTGATAGCATCAAATAGTTCTTGGTGTATGTATTTACTGCATACAGCAAATACCTTGTGCCTCCTCTTCCCAAAGCATTAATTTAGTGTAGGCTAAATTTTCACAATATGCAATTTCCCCATTTCACATTTGGTCAAACTACAACTCGACCATTTCTGCATATTTTCATGTATGAAGTTGCAGCCACATAAATCTATTGCATAATTATTTGCATTATCAAGCTGTTGGACTTAAAGTGTTTGTTAACCCAAAAAAAAAAAATCAGGTCCTGGTCCCTTAAAGCAGATTAAACAGCACAGTGCTTGTGCTGTGTAATTTGCCCCCCTCCAAACTGTAAAAAAAAAACCCTCCCTGAACCTGCCACTTCCTGTATCCCCTCTCTGTACTGACCACGAAAATCAGGGCTGCTGAGCCCTGACCACCGTGGTCAGAGTGCGTCCCTCCATCAATGGCATCTATCCTCTCTCCCAGTCCTGCCCTCCTCCTTGCCTGTCAGCTCCCTTACTCTCTTTCTCTCTGTCTCCACCCCCCCTCCCCCCGCCGCTATTATTAAGAATGAAAACCCTACAGTGGTCACTGCCAGCCCCTCTATTAGAGCTAGGCATACTACACTATGAAAGTCATTTCTAAAAACAGGCGTTGTATATACCTCTTTAGAGCTATCTTCGGGCCAGTCATGTGATCCGCGGCCGCTTTTGAACTCTAAGACAGGGCTTCTGCGGGGGGCCATGTGATCTCACCGGCTGACTTCAGAGGGAGATCTCGGCCCCTCCTGCAGAAACCATGTATCAGAGCTGTTAAGCTGCCGCGAGTCACTTGATCGGCCTTAAGATAGCACTAAAGAGGTATTTACAACGCTCATTTTTAGACTTTCATAGTGTGATATGCCAGACTCTAATAGAGGGTCTGGCAGTAATTTATCATTTAGACTTTACAAACACTTTAAAGGATAAGTTCACCTTTTGTAACATGTTACACCCATATTCAGGGTGTAACATGTTACAGATGCACTGGCCCCCTCTCCCCCAGAACCCTCGATCTTCTCTCTCACACTAGCTGTCACAATCTGTAAAAAACGCAGCCATGTGAGGCTTCGCTTGCCCAGCCATGTCATCCATTCACAGTGTTCTGTGAATCAGAAAACTACAAGCCTTTGCGGCTGTCAGCTCTTAGTTCTCAATGAACTACCGGGGCGCTGTTGAGTAGTGTGGTAGTTCATTAAGTCTTCTCATCAGTTTGTAACTGCCCGGCCGTATTGGAGGTACAGACAGACAGATACACAGACAAGCTTCAGGACTGTGGCATATTTTTTAACCTGCAAAACCTGTGCTTATTATTGTTTTTGTAAAGATGGACTTATCCTTTAAAAATGTGGCCACCGATTGCAGGCCTGTATACAGAGAAACAATTTGCATTAAACATAGTTCATTTTGAGTCACCATTTTCTCATGTTGAAGTTTCTCATGTTTACCAATTCCAAATCAAAATATCTTTAGTATTATTCTGGCATGGAGGGTTTAACTTTCTATAGAGAGGATTGGATAGTACCTGAATGAAAGCATATGTTGTAATTTGATTCCTTTACACATAAGTGCCAATGTTTCTTCATATTCAGGTATTTACGATGCTTGCGAAGACGTATGTTGCTTCACATCCCAAAATGTCAGACCAATCAACAGAAAGATGTGGTGGAAATTTTGTAAGAAAAGGGGGCATCATTAATGGTGCTGAGTGGTACAGCTTCAGTGGAGGTAGGTCTGTTTTATTCACAAAAATCCATATATGCTTAAATGTTAAAGCCGAAGTTTAGCTTAAAAAATCTCAATAGCTTTAGTCATGTCACTTACCTGATAGGAGTATGCCCGACAATGTGTTCTGATGCCAGAACCAACTTTGTGAAAGTTGTCATGTTCTCTAAGGCTTAGGTCTGCCTCCCTACCCTTTATGTGACTATATTTGTGCCAGGTCACTTGGGCGTTGAGAGCTGTTGTGGGGAAGTTGGGGGGGGGGGGGAGTAGGGGTTCAGGAATTTCTGACTGCACTGCTACAGCTTTTTATGCTAACAAGGCATGGGATTGCAAACCCTATAAGCACCCCTTTAAACAAATAATAATAAACCCCCTGAAATAAAAGGTTAGTTAAATGAAACAACAAACATGAAATATCTTTGGAAAATATATGTGTTAAAAGCACATAAATACATTTCTTAATAAACTTCCATTAAACTTTTTTTTTTATTTAACTAAAATCAAGCCAAGAATATTTGAAACAAATAACAAACACCAAAGCTCAGTCACCAAGGCTTGAACTGAACATAACAGTCCATTAAAGTCCTGAATCACACTGTCCACCTGCAAAAGTGAGCAAAAATAGGTACCCCCAACAAAGGATTACTGCGACTAAGGTAAGGGCGGGTGGGACAGTTGGTCTTGATTGAAGATCTCATATCGTGAGGCAGATCATTGAAGGTAGGTGAGAGTTCAAATTGGGTGCAGGTTTTCCCTCCAGAAGTCCCTACCCAATCCGAGAGTGATGAGCAACCAGTGACAGCTGATATCTGGGAATCTGCCTGGATACAGTAAAGGGGGGAACCTGAAACAGACAAAAAGGAAATCCAAGAAAGTCCCCAGTACCAAAAAACACTAGCAACAGCTAAATAGATTTTATTTAGCTTTAACAAGGGGTGCCAAGGCTCGAAATCCCATGGGGCCACCTTATGATGTTTGTGGCACTGAAAAGAACATTGCTGCACCTTATAGTGCTTACTTTTCAACACCTTACTTGATACTGTTTATTCTAGTACAAGTTTCTCATCTGTCAGTGTTTGCTGACTGTTCCCACCCTAAAAACACAGTGATGACGACAATCATCCCAAGTATCGTCTCAAAGTAGAAAACTTTCTGTTTAGTTTTGGATAGAGTGGAGAGGGATCTGGTTTTTATTGCTCTCCCTGTTAGGGAGATTCATCCCCTGTTTGTCCTGGTGACCGTTATCACTAAAAGTGAAAGAAAATCCCAAATCTTGAGTGGGATTTCCCTCACTTTGAAGAGATTTCTTCTCACATCCTGTTGTGGCTATGGTACAGGATGAGCTAAACTCCCCAACGGGACCCAGATGACAAGAGGTTTTAACCCTCCTATACTCTATCCAAAATGAAAAAAAAGTTTGGCTTCAGTTTTACATTGAATGTCCCACTCTTGACAATAGTCAGTTCAATGCGTGACCACCTTTTTTTTTTTTAAACTCTAATTTAAATAAACAAAAGGTCAGCTATTTTTTCTCTTAGCATATTCCATATAGTATGTGATATGTCAGTACTGGCTTCATATAATCGTATTCTCTTCCAGGAATGTCAGACTTCAGCTATCTCCACACAAATTGTTTTGAACTTACCCTGGAGCTGGGATGTGAGAAGTTCCCAACTGTGGATGAACTGTATACGGCCTGGAAAGACAATAAAGAATCTTTGCTGAGCTTCATTGAAATGGTACAGTGCACAGGTTTTTAGCATGCAGAGTTATGACACAATATTTCAGCTCTATGTCAGTTTGAAGTCAGTCTCTGTGAATGAGGCTGGGGTAGGGAGGATGGTGTAGAAGGCAGAGGGGGGCTTTTCAAGGTCGAGGAGGAAGTGCTCAATTGTTCCAATTATTAACTGTCCTTCTTATTGATATTTGACGTATGGGCCAATGTACTGGGCAGTGGCACAGGAGGGGAGGAGAGGTGGGAATTGAGTAACTCAAACCGGTATAAAACAAAAAAAAGAACCATTTAAGGGAAACAAATTCCAGATATAACCTATGTCATTATTCTTTTCCTCAGCTTGAAGACTGCCAATCTTGCATTCCTCCACACCATCAGGGATTCTTTTTCATCTTTCTCCAAATAGCATCACTTGTCAGAAAGGCCCTTCTTTGCAGTGAAAGCTAGAGAATATTTCCACTTCAAAATCCTGTAACATACTAACTTATTTAACTGGCCAAGTCCAAAAGTGATAATCTAATAGAATGCATTTTGTGAGGTTCTCAAACTCTAACTTAACCACTTAACACCCAGGCCAATTCTGACACTTTTCTCGTACATGTAAAAATCATCATTGTTTTGCTAAAAAAATTACTTAGAACCCCCAAATATTGCGCAGTGGTATTTCAAGCACAATTTTTTGGATTTAATACACTTTAACCTCCTTTACTGTAATCACGAGTGTGTGGTTAAATTTCAGTACCATTAGCGGTAACCCCGAGCCACTTTCGGGGTGGCATCTCAGGATCCTGGTCCAGGTTGCTTACCTTGTCACCAGGATCCTGCGATGTCCCCCCGCTGTGTCTGCAGGCAATCTTACAGATTACATTACTGTATTTAAATCATTTCACCTCCCTTTTGTCTCTAGTGCTTTGTCCAGTGACCTGCCTGCAGTTTAATATTATATATATTATATATGCAGTTCTTTCTGCCTGGAAATTTGAGATTGTCCATGGCAACCAAAAAGTGTCCCTTTACGTCAAAAGCGGTTTTAGACCAGCTAGAAAACAGCGAAAGTAAATCAGAACACTTGCAGAACTGAGCGATAGTGAATCGTGGGGAAATTCATTTTATTATTATTATATAATTATTTTTTATAATTATTTATTATATTATATTTTATGATTTCCTGTTTTAAACTTTATCATACCTGGGATGTCTTCTAGACTCTTGCTTGGACAGATTTAAGTGTGTTATTACTAAGAATTAAAGACCTACAATACAGGTGATACTCGAAAAATTAGAATATCATGCAAAAGTTCATTTATTTCACTAATGCAACTTAAAAGGTGAAACTAATTTATGAGATAGACTCATTACACGCAAAGCAAGATACTTCAAGCCGTGATTTGTCATAATTGTGATGATTATGGCCTGTATAAAACGCCAAATTTCTATGCAAAACAATGCACCGCTCTGAGATTAAAAAATCTGACATAATCATACCGCCAGGGAGGTTAATGAATACTAGTGAACACAAACATGATATAATACCAAATTTTTTGGTAAAATATAAAAGATGATGTCACGCTGTGTAAAGATACCTAACATATCATGATTTAAAATTGCGTATGCCCATGAAAAAGATAGGTACCAAACTATGGTACCTAAAAGATCTCCATAGACGACGCTTTAAAAGCCTTTACAGATTACCAGTTTAGAGTTGCACAGGACATCTTGTGCTAGAATTATTGTTCTCATTGTGACGTTCATGGCAATACCCCATATGTGTGGTGTGAGCACGGTTTACATATGTGAGCGGGACCTATATGCGCAATCGTATTTGCACATGAGCACAGGGGGTTGGGCGCTTTAAGATGTTTTTAATTTCATTATTTATTTTATTTAAATGTTTTTTTTTTTTTAACACTGTACCTTTTTTTAGCAAGTTTATTGCTATATCAGAAGGGATGAGCAAAATCTCTTGTGATAGCATGGGCTGTGACAGGTCCTCTTTATGGAGAGATCTGAAGTCTATTATACCCCAGATCTCTCCTCTGGCCTCCACAGTATCTGATCAAACCGAGATCTGCTGTCAATAAACAAACCGAAACCGGACAAAATCCTTGTTGCTTCTGGTTTTTGACATCACAGAAGAGTGACGGGAACTTCCATTTCTTCTACTCTTCCTAGGGATTGCGACTGAAGTGGTCGCATCATTACCAAGCTCCTCAAACTGGTGGGAGAGCCTGGTAAAGGTGGCGACAGGAATGGGGGGCCCCTTTTCCACCACCCGTAGAAGTCAATGTGTGGCTGTATGGGAGGGGGTATGAGTGTAGAGCAGCTGCATATGACCTTGCAGCTGCAGGAGCTGAGACCTGGTTGGCCACCATAGGAGAAGTATAGTGGATAGCTATGCTCGCAGCACACAGTAAAAATGTAAACTGTAAATTAAAGAGATAAATCGACGAGGTGGCATGCACATCGTTGGAACTAATCCATATTAATTCAAAACATTTTAGAAAGTGGCTGAATTCCTGGAGTTCTACTTTAAGGACTGGTAAGCTGCAAATATATTACATTTTTGTAAATAAATTAACAAAACAAGGTTTCAATAACATTTATGTATGTATATATAGTAGTTTGGGGAGAATTTCACTGCAGGTATTTAGAAATCAAATGGTGGAAGAGTGAGGATTGGTATTTTAAAACAAAAGGTGGACACCGACCTGAGGAAGGGGTTAATTTTTTCTCAATATGTTTATTGGTATTTCAACTTTTTATTGATTACTATTCTGGAATCATAACGTACTCTGTGGCAGTCCGCTATCCTTATTACTTTGCCCATAAAGACTTTTCAGGATATTTGGGACTTCCATCGTTTTTTATTTGTTTACCCTTTTGATCAGCGCTTCCCTATTTGTTTTTTATATGTTTCCCCTCTTCTGGTCTGTCGAATTGGGGAGCTGCGACCTCTGTTTGATAATCATTATCCTTATATTTTCTTTTTTTTTTTATTTAGTCAAAGGGCATGGTTCAAGGACATACAACACCATATGAACAGTTTTGGTATACCATACATCATAACAGATATGCATTATATAGAATGAAACGCTGTAAACCCAGGATGACATTATGTCCATTGGCTACCCGAGGTGTCTTTTATATACCAGGTTAAAGGCGAGGCGCATAGAACCTGGGAGCCAGGTATGATTAAGATAAGTTATAGCCAAAACTCCAGTATCTTCCAGTAGGATGAGGCCTCGGAAACCAGCCCTAATCAATTTTCTATTCTATATAGAAAAGGAGTAGCATGGAGCCACATAGACACTGGTCCATAAAGAAGAAACAGCATAGCATAAGAGAAAAACTCAAACAAAACAAAAAAAAAAGAGGGCGTAAGAGTAGAAATAAGAGTACTAAGTTAGGGAGGGAGAAGAACTGGGGATGAGATGGGGAGAGGAGGGGGGAGGGGTCAGGGAGGGAATGGAGAGGTACCTAATGTGAGGTCGCAGACCGCATAGATGGCGCAGGTTTGGTATATCAAGAAAACCAAGTGGGGTCGAGGTCCAAGTAAAATAGGTTTAGTCAGCAGGGTCACAGTCAAGGAAGGCTCTACCTTCATCAGAGAAGACAAACATATTGACCAAGTCTTGAAGTAGCGTTCCTGTTGGTGGCGTGCCGAGAGAATGAGATCTTCCAGTTTATTTATTTCCCCTACTTTTGTAAGCCACATCCCTATGGTCGGAGGTTGTGGGGACTTCCATTTAAGAGGAATGCATGCCTTGGCGGCAGCAAGGAGATGGCGGATGGATCTAAGAAAATGAGTGAGTTGAAGAGCCCTCCAAAATCCCACACAAAAGGCACCAGCAGGATTGGCAAGAGCCAAGACTGACCGCCAGCTTCCCCAATCAAGAAGTGACAGGCTTGTAAGCTTCTTGTCCCCATCAAGTTCCGAAAAGTTGGATCCCGAAATCCCGGGGTGAAAAGTGGGTTCCCTAACATTGGGAATAAAGGGGAGGTCGAGGTTGAGAGAAGGGTGTGTGTAAGCAAGGTTGAACAGAGTTTCGCTCTTTGGCCAATCAGAGGGTGGTTTTTCACTTCTCTTGGTAGAGAGACATAGCACCAAGGTGCTTTACCAAGGGGTATGACACTTTGAGCTTGTTCAATCTGAACCCATAATTTGAAGTCGTCATGTCTATTCCAGTAAGGAGTCTGCTTAGGTGAATAGCCTGGTAGTATTTGCGTATGTCTGGTACTGCCAGACCCCCATATTGTTTAAGTAGTGTGAGCTGGCTGCGTTTCAATCGTGGGCATTTGTGGGCCGATAGGAATTCAACAAATGCTTCTTAAATCTGTTTGAAGTAGTTGGATGGGATATGGATTGGTAGAGCTTGTAGAAGATAAAGAGGAACTTAGGAAGGATACTCATTTTAAGAATTTTGCAGCAGTGCCCAACCACAAGTGGAGTCTGGTGTTCCATTTGTCCAGAAGAGCTCTGACTTTTTTCAGTAGTGGGGGAAAATTTAGTTTGAATATTTTGGATATGTTGGGAGGGATAAGCGTGCCCAGGTATGTCGGTGCCGTGCTGTTCCATTTTAGTTTAAAGTTGCTCTGGAGTTGTAAGAGAGTCTTCTGCAGGAGAATGATTCCCATCGCCTCGGACTTGGAGAAATTCATTTGGAGATTGGAGAGGGCTCCCTATCTCTCAAATTCTTTCATCAGGTTCGGGAGTAAGATCAGAAGATTCGTGAGGGAGAATAACATGTCGTCAGCGTAGGCCGAGATTTTGTGTTGGGTATCTCCGACCGTTATGCCAGTTACATACGGGTTATAAAAAGGGTTCCAATGACAGGGTGAAGAGGAGGGGCGACAATGGGCATCCTTGACACGTTCCATTTGTGATTTAAAGGGTTCCGACGGAACCTCATTGACTCATTGTAAATTGTGGAAATCCACTGAAGCATATTGGTGCCGAAGCCAGCATACTTGAAAACTGAAAGCATGAAGCTCCAATTCATCCTGTCAAAGGCCTTTTCCACATCGGTATTAAGGAACATACATTGGGTGCGGGATTTGTTGGGTACATGTAATAAATGTAGGACCTTGGTGGTATTGTCGCTAGCTTCTCGAGTGGGGACGAAGCCTACTTGATCTAAATGGACAAGATTCGGAAGAAGGTGTAGAATCCTATTCACCAAAATTTTCGTAAAGAGTTTGAGGTCTAGATTTAGCAGTGAAATCGGCCGATAGCTGCCACAGGAGGTTGGGTCTTTTCCCTCCTTAGGGATCACTAATATATGGGCCTGTAAGGTGTCCACCGCAAATGTTGCGGTAGAGCCTTTTGCGCTAAACAATTTGGTCATGATTGGAGCAAGAGAAGGTAGTAAAACCTTTATAATATTGGATAGTAAGGCTGTCCGGGCCTGGCGCCTTCCCTGGTTTAGTGGCCTCTGTGGCTCCCTGGAGTTTCTCTGTAGTGATGGGGTCTTCAAAGGCTTCCCTATCCACATTGAATGGTTGGGGCATATGGGAGGAGGTCAGGTAGGAATCTATGTGTTCCTGTGGTGAAGACCTAATTGTCAGGTTGTATAGTGAGATATAAAATTCCTTGCTACGTCGTGAGGCATTGTAACCTTGGGTTCGCATGGCGGTGTCAGATATGGCACATAGGTTACCAGTTTCTGTTCTCCCAGGGATCTAGCTAGCATCTTGCCACATCTATTTCCGGATACGTACGATATTTTCCGACAGATCTGTAGCGCCGCTTTGGATTTAAATTGCAGGAGGTCTGTAATTTGTGTGCGCTGGGTTTTGGAGGTCTTTTTCTAGGGAGGGAGATGGTGTATGTTTATGGCGGGCTTCCAGGCCCCTCAAATCCTCCAACAACGACGTTAACTGTTTGGTGCGTTGTTGCTTGAGCCTCGCCCCATGCTTGATAAGCACACCGCGAATGACTGCTTTGTGTGCCTCCCAAATAATACCGGGGTCTGGTGTGTCATTGGTCTTGAAGTAGAATTCAAGTTCCTTAGTGACATCCGCAAGCACCTCATGGTCCTGCAGAAGCCTCCATTTAGCCTCCAGCTTTTGGACCTGGATGTCGTGAAGTCAGTGAGAGTATGGGGAATGGTCAGACCATGTAATAGAGCCTATGGTGGAAGCGCGTACTGCGTGTAATTGAGCGTGCAGTATCAAAAAGTAGTCAATGCGCGAGTATACCTTGTGGGGCATGGAATAGAAAGTGAAATCTCTTTCTGAGAGATGTAAAAGGCGCCACACATCAATTAGTTGGCTCTTATTTAAAGAATGGGATTAAGGGGACGTATAAGTCTCCCCCTACAATCAAATGCCCTTCTGCAAAATCCATCAAGTGGGTTAGCGCCTTACTCAAGAAGACATCTTGGTGGTCATTAGGTATGTAGAGATTTGCCAGGGTAACTTTGACACCTTCATCCCCTTATCAGGAGCCCCATAAAAGAAGACCAGCATGGCGATACCAGGCGGGGAAATGGTAATTAAATTCGATCTCGCCGGCTTCCCAGGCTGAACAAAGGATCAGTTCTTTTTTGTGGGTAGCAATGGAGACGGCACACCACATCTCGGGGCCTGTCAGGATCATTAGATCTGGACCCTGTCCAGTTCCACAGTGAGCTGAGGGGATTTGAGGACTTTTTGAAAGATGGCACTCAGTGTGGCTGGAAGGTCTTCGGTGCCGGTGGACTCTGGCAATCCCTGCAACCGGAAGTTGTTTCTGCGGCTTCTATCTTCCAGGTCTTCCAGGTGGAGTTAAAGGTCGACCACCGTGTCTGCTTGGGATATGCGGGAGCGTTCTCGGGCTGCCACACGATGCTCCAGAGAGCATATCAATGCCTCCCCCGTATCCACCCTTTCCGCTAGCGAGTGGATGTCCGCTCTCACCACCTGGATGTCCCGACGGTGCGTCTCCTCCACTCGGAGGATCAAAGCCTTGATGTCCTGCCTCATGGGTAGGGCCTGTAAGAGTGCCCGGATGTCTCCATCTAACCTTCTTGTGTCTCCCCTTAGTGGGTCTGGATAAAAGAGCGCAGGGGTCTCCGGTAGAGAATACGAAATTGAGGAGCAGGTTGGAGATGTATCCGGTTCCGGCATGGTCTGGGTGCTCCGGCCTGAGCCACGAGGTGTTGCCACTATGGCGCCCAGAGAGGTGCGGTGTGCTTGCCGGAAATACTGTTGTATATCTCCTTGGAAGGTGTGGGAACGGGCTGCTTGGGCTTACAATCCTGTTCTGTACTTTCTCACTGTTAGCATGCCGGTGTAATAGGTGGTGGTTGTCGGCAATGTGTCTAGATAGGCAGGGGAGGCCTGGAGCCTACAGAAGACACGTCTTCACACCGCCATGTCCAGGCCACGCCCCCTATCCCTATGTTTTCAATAAGACTTCCTGGTTATCTCTGCTTGCGCCTGGTTTCTTGAATTGTTGTAATGTTCTGTAAAGCCTGCCAGACAGTACAGTGAGATCCTTGACCTTCATTTCCTTCATACACGAGTATGAGTTTTGTACAGGCAGCTATACGCAAACACTTGCCACTCCTGGATGCCCCCCAGCCGCATAAACTCATGGCTTTTCACACTCATTGGGCCTGTTGCTTTCACTGGCATCAACACGGTATTTTTGTTTTTCCAAGTTATTTTCCCACTTCTTGCAATAGGGTGACAACATTGTGCATTCTGCAGTAAAATTGCACGGCAGTGCTGTTACCCTATGCACATTTAGTTTTATATGAATTTTAACTAAAAGACAAACTAAGTAAAGCCCAACTCCAGCTAGCACTTTTTAACTACTTGACGACCGTATAATTTACATATGCTGCATCAAGGTGTCACTGCTGCACCGCATCACATACCTAGTATGTAATCCGACACTTCCGGGTAGGGGCCTGCTCCCACTGTGATTTTACTCAGCAGGAGCTGATCTGCGGGCACTACAAACTTGATGTCCGCCGGTACAAACCGTTCATTCGGTACAGAGGCACAATGGCAGTCTGCCTACAGTATGTAAAAAATGCAGATTGCCGTTCTGTCAGTAGGGAATGTATGAATCCGGTGTTCCTGCAAAGCAGGGTCAAGGATCCATGTCTTCCCCTAGTAAAAGCACTTCCCACACTGTGCAGAAACACAGGCTAGGCACACAGTTAATCCTTATTGTAATATTGTATATTATATTGTTTTATTTTAAAATTGTCAGCGTTTTTTGTTTATATCGCAAAAAATAAAAAACGCTGAGGTGATCAAATACCACCAAAAGAAAGCTCTATTTGTGGGAAAAAAATTACAAATTCTATTTGGGTACAGGGTTGCATGACCATGCAATTGTCAGTTAAAGTAACGCAGTGCGGGTAAATCTTTCAGAGGTCATGTGGTTAAGCAGTTAGAACAACATATTTATTTGCTTGGAAAAAATGTTTAAACTAAATGAATAAAACAAATATTGATATCCACAGCCCCTCATCACCAAACTGTTTGACAGCTCACGTGGAGCCTGGGTTTTCTCTAAACTTGACCTAAGTGGGGCTTACAACCTAATCTGACTATAAGAGAGACATGAATAAAAGATCATATTTAACACCCAAGACGGACAGTATGAATATCTTGTAATGCCCTTTGGCTCATGTAATCGCCGCAGTTTTCCAATACTTTGTAAATGAAATCTTTCCTGACGACATTTATGTATCGGTGAAGTACCTTGACGGTATCCCCATCTATTCCATAAATCCCCATGAACATTGTCACCACATGTGGAAGATCTCACAACATCTACAGAACGGCTTAAATGCCCAGGTAAATAAGTGCCTTTGAACAGCTGGAAGTGCCATTTCCCGTGGACATTGTTCCCAAGGACTGCCTTTGATTGAATCTTAATAAGTAGTGAGCCATTTCAAACTGTCCACATCCCACTAGCCTTAAAGCCAATCAACAATTTCTAAGTTTCACACACTTTTACCCCCACTTTATAAATTGGTACTCCCCTGTGGTGGAACCTGATT
Source organism: Lithobates clamitans (assembly GCA_037952925.1). NCBI lineage: Eukaryota > Metazoa > Chordata > Amphibia > Anura > Ranidae > Lithobates > Lithobates clamitans. The sequence goes on from JBBGZY010000210.1 coordinate 1,473,322, forward strand.
GCCTTCACCCACATGGCAACAGATCCCAAAAACTGGCCCTCAAAACCATGTAAGCTTTTGATGCCCTGAAACAGGCCTTTCTAACAGGATCATATGTACATCAGCCTCATAAAACTAAACCCTTCTAATTAGTAATAAAGGTCTGCACACCACTATTATCTACACCACTTGGCAGCCAGCAATGGATTATTTTTTCCATACACTCGACAGTGTTTCAGTCTGTTAGGAAAATGGGTGAAATGTGCAGCACTTAAACAATCATATAAACTGTGACAAGCAATATGAATACAATTAATAATGTGCACAAGTGAGTCCAAAGAGTTCAATAATAGGACATATGATGTCTATAAAAAATAAAACTTCAACGTGCAATAGCCAAAAAAAAGGTCACTGACGACCCTCAACTTCATATATAAATTATGATGATAATCCTCAACCACATATATGTGCATATGATATATGATATATGATATAAAAGATGACAGTGGTCTCAGCATGTTCTCCCTATGCTGAGACCACTGTCATCTTTAATATAAGCTCTTGTTTTTACTGCTAAACGTGAGTGTATTTCCTTTGCTTTTTTATATATTAAACATGTTCCATACAGAATTACGCTATATGCCTTCCTTCTTCTTTTAACGGTGGGGCTGATTGCCCATATCTACTGACCCTACTCACATCCCATATTCACCTGGAGGTCCATCTGGAGGTCATACCTGGATTGTGAACCTGATCCCCTTGGTACATTATACCACAAAGTTTGATTGACTCACTAGGTGTACACCTATTTGAGTTCAATCCCTCTGGTAAGCAGCTTCTGGTGTCTCTGGTGGTGGATCTACTATGAATTGTAATCACACCCAATGCATGCATTTGAAGTTAAAGACTGTCACCATATCATATGCACATATATATTGTTGAGGATTATCATCATAATTTATATATGAAGTTGAGGATCGTCACCTACCTTTTTTTTGGATTTTGCACGTTGAAGTTTTCTTTTTTATAGACATCATATGTCCTATTATTGGACTCTTTGGACTCACTTGTGCACATTATTCATTTTATTCATATTGCTTGTCACGGTTTATATGATTGTTTAAGCGCTGCACATTTCACCCATTTTTCTACTTTTATCCCAACTTTATCCATTGCTGTGCTGGCTGCTACATATCTTTTATTATTATTTTGTTTTGTTTGTTTTTTGACAGCGCGGTATATATGTGTTTATAACTTACAGTATCAGTCTGTTAGTACAATATTTTTAAATATGTAGAGTAAGCACTCCAAAGCAATGCTTTAGCAATAAAGTTCTATTAGGCATATACATATGATTAAACAATAGGTACTGTGAGATTTGGGTGATTAAACTCAAGCAATAGGTGCATCTGCAATAAATTGCGCCAGTCCAAAACTGTATTGTAAGGCATGGCAGCCCACTTTTATTCAATAAACAGAAAGTTCACATGTATATTAGTTGCCCACGCAGAAGTTTTTGTTGTATTTGTTTGGCTTAGTTATGGTTAAAGCTCCATGTACACTAGCATTTTTTTTAAAGCTCCTAGAAGCTGTTATTAGCTTTTTTTTCTGCTCCTAGAAGCTAAATACAGCACTAAAGAGGAAAGGGAACTAGTGAACAAGCTAGTCCTGAGGGTCTTTGCCACATCCCAAAAATATTGTGGAAAGAAAGAAATGCCCCGAAAGGGATAGTATGGGCAGAAAACCAGCACAGGATCAAATTATAATAGGTACAAAAACAGATAAAAATTTATAAATTTTATTCAATATACAAAAATACAAGAATAAGAGACGACAGTTTAAAACCATTAGATGAAAAAATGGGAAACACAAGTGTACAAATACAAGTACTACACGCTGCAGCAAACAAATTCTGAAAACTGGGGATCAGAAGCAGTTTGTAGCTGCGATATAACCCAACATGTTTTGGAAGACATAAAAAGATTAATTTCTTTTTATGATACTGTATTTCCTTCTTCAGGGGTTCAAACACAGCGTGCTGTTGTATTGCTAGAAAAAAAGGGAACATATATACACAAAGTAAATATCTCAAAAGATGAAGCGGCAAGTCAAAGCTCACAGGAACCGCCAATAAACATGAAGGGTGTGGATCTAGCAGACAACAAAGGAAACAAAAAGTATATATATATATATATATACTATGAGTATGTGTATGTGTTTCCACCAGGTATGAATAAAGGCATGGAGATAGGGAATAAAAGACAGAGAAGCTGGTTAAAAGGTTAGGATAAATGTGACATACTAGTGTATGTAGAAAATAGGAAAAGAGGAAGAAAAGAACACCATGAGAATAGCTAGAGCGAAAAGGAGAATGGAAAAAAGAAAAGGAGAGGAAAAGAAAGAAGGATGAAAGGAAAAAGAAAAAGGAAGAAATGACAGAAAGAAAAGAAATAGGGGAGAGAGATAAAGTGTTTGTTTCTAACCTCTGAGTAGACTAGCCTCTCATGTCCTTGCAGGAATGGTATTCCTCTGGGCTGTGCAGCACTGCTATGCTAAGCTTACCTGTATTTAACTGGCCCACAGGTGGATGTGATAAATTGAGAACAGCTGTTCCATGCTAATTAGAAGTTTTCTGAATGCAGATTATAGAAAGAAAGTGGCCTAGCGATTGGTCCATCGCTCACACAGGCTCCTATGCGAGCATCACACCTACGTGTGGAAGCCCCTCCAATTGCGGCTCCTCGGTCGGCGCAGCATCTGGCGTCACCGCATCAACTGACGTGATGACGTCAGACGTTGACGTAGGCCGCTGACACGGATTGAGGGTGGGAGTGGAGAAAAAACACCCGTGCGCCGGCGCGAAGCACCAAAGGCTCCGCGCATGCGCACAAGCGCCGTGACAGTGCCTCCGTCTCCAAAGGGAAAAAGGGGACGGAGGCCCCCCGTGTCAGGGAGTACCAAAATATATATAGTGCACATTGTAGCACATGTCTGCCCTTTTGAAAAACGAAAAATCAAATATTAGTTGTTATATGTATGAATCCAATATTTACTTTGTGTATATATGTTCCCTTTTTTGCTAGCAATACAACAGCACGCTGTGTTTTAACCCCTGAAGAAGGAAATACAGTATCATGAAAAGAAATTAATCTTTTTATGTTTTCCGAAACATGTTGGGTTATATCGCAGCTACAAACTGCTTCTGATCCCCAGTTTTCAGAATTTGTTTGCTGCAGCGTGTAGTACTTGTATTTTTACACTTGTATTTCTCATTTTTTCATCTAATGGTTTTAAACGGTCGTCTGTTATTCTTGTATTTTTGTATATTGAATAAAATTTATACATTTTTATCTGTTTTTGTACCTATTATAATTTGATCCTGTGCTGGTTTTCTGCCCATACTATATCTTTCGGGGCATTTCTTTCTTTAATAGAAGCTAAATATTGTATATACTTGAGTATAGGCCGACCCAAAATATAAGCCGAGGCACCTAATTTTACCACAAAAAACTGGGAAAACATATTGACTCGATTATAAGCCTAGGGTGGGTAAATGCAGCAGCTACTGGGTAAACAATGCCCATCTGCAGCTTAACTGTGCCCGTTTGCAGCCTAATTGTGCCCATCTGTAATCTCACTGTGCCCATCTGTAGTGTCACTGTGCCCATCTGTAGTCTCAATGTGCCCATCTGTAGTGTCACTGTGCCCATCTGTAGTGTCACTGTGCCCATCTGTAGTGTCACTGTGCCCATCTGTAGTCTCAATGTGCCCATCTGTAGTGTCACTGTGCCCATCTGTATTGTCACTGTGCCCATCTGTAGTGTCACTGTGCCCATCTGCAGCCGTACCTTTCATTACTAAAACAGCATGTGTCTCCCACTGTGTTATGCAGTCTGTTCGGAGTCCATTGTTAACAAAGTCCCGCCTCCTCCTCGTCTCTGATAGACGGAACGCTGATACAGTTTCCCAGCTTTGTATCAGTGTTCCTCTATCACGGACAAGGAGGAGGTGGGGCTTTGTTACAATAGACGGACGAACAGACTGCATAACACAGTGGGAGACACACGCTGTTTTAGTAATGAATGGTACGGCTCACTCGAGTACAAGCCGAGGGGGGGTTTTTCAGACAAAAAATTGGGCTGGAAAACTCGGCTTATACTCGAGTATATACGGTAGTGTTATCCTAGCTGGTATTAGCATTTTTTCTGCTCCTAAAAGCTAAATAGTGTTATCCTATGTGTCCATGCACACTAATTTAGGCTATTAGTGTTTTTTGAGCGTCAGCACCTAGGAGCAGAAAAAAAAAAATGTTTTTGTAGTCTCTTGGAGCATTTTTCCAGCAGAAACGATCCTAAATGCTACTAATAGCGTTTTTTGAGCTTTTTGTTTCCTTTTACTGCAAAAATGCTAATAAAAAGCTAAAGCTCCTAAATGCTCCTAAGTGCTTTTAAAAACTGCTAAAACGCTACTACAAAAAAATATTACCAGGATTTATTCCACAGTTTTTTTAGCTTATAAAAAAAAAAAAACAATAGTGGGCATGGAGCCTTACAAATATTATCTTGGGTTTTGTAATGGTTTTACTGGTTTTAAATTATTTGAAAGGTTGTAGGTTTCTGTATGACAGACATGTATTCGATAGGTTCCAAGTACTCTTGCTGCCTAATCCATTGGTACTAAACAATTACTGGAAAAAAAAAACGCTGATTTTCTTTTTTTTTTGTACAAGTCCATCCCCCCCCCCCCCCCCCAACAAAAAAAAACAAAACAAAAATGTCTTTGAGAATGATACAAAATTACAAGTTATTGTTCTTTTACAGCTAGCCTAAAACGAATGTAAACACCTTATTGAAGTCTAATCGCATGCAGACATGCCCTTGGATTGAGTTACTTCTCTGGGTTCTGTTTTTTTTTTTTTGTTTTTTTTTTTATTCATCCCTTTCGCTGCCTCCACAAAGTCTAGACATGGTTTGAGGTTTTATGATTATGACCGACCATTGTCCCAGATTCACCAACCATATTTAATTCTGTAATTATTAACTGCTACTGGCGATGTTCTATCTATTATGACTCTTGTGTTAGGGTGCTAAAGGTTAAGTGATGTTTCATATTATTGTAACTGGAGTTGTAACTCCAGGGGAACCATTTTGGAAAATCTGCACAGCACATGGCGTATAGATCACGGCTGGTCACGAGTAAGATGTCAGCGTTGCTGGATCGATTTGCATTTCCCCTTGCTTGCATATTTTAGTTAGTAAAATGGTGCACACAACCAGGTTAAGCACAGAGAATATTAGCTTACTAGGCCAAAAGGGAGCTTAGTGATTTCCTTTAGAGAGGAAAAGAGGATGGATGTACTAAGGAAACATGTTGGACAGCGGAGAATTTAAAGCTTTCACCTGAAGGCATTTGTAATTGATAGCTTTTATATGGAGAAACGTTCCAACAACAGCAAATACTGAGTAATAACAGTCATATGAGTTTTCTTGTTTAAAAAACCTTATGTCTTCATGCTGTGCTATCCACATTTATTTTTGATTGCACTTTTTTATATTGCATGAGTAGTACAGTTTATGTTTGATTACCAATAAATCCTGTATATGAATTCTAAGTGTATCCAAATTCAAACTTTTTTTTTCAACTTTGAATAAAGTTGGGGGGGGGGGGGGCTTAGGTTTTTATTTCTGTCTGTCTTCCCACTAAGAAGATTTATCCTCTCTATTTGTCCTGTTTATGATGAGTCATTGGGGTCGATTTACTAAAGGTTGTTCACTTTGCAAGGGAAGTTTGAACAGGAACTTTCCAAGGGAATCTGCCCCTTAACCACTTCAATACCAGGCACTTTTACCCCCTTCCTGCCCAGACCAATTTTCAGCTTTCACGCTGTCGCACTTTGAATGACAATTGCGTGGTCATGCAGCTCTGTACCCGTATGAAATTTCTATAATTTTTTTCACACAAATAGAGCTTTCCTTTGATTGTATTTAATCACCACTGTGTTTTTTATTTTTTGCTAAATAAACAAAAAAAGGGCAAACATTGTAAAAAAAAATTATTAGTTTCTGTTATAACATTTTGCAAATAAATAATCTTTCTTCATAAATTTAGGCCAAATTGTTTTCTGCTACATTTCTTTGGTGAAAATAACCTAAATCGGAGTATAGTATTTAGTCTGTAGAAAAATTCCACAAACTATGTTATATACACTGAGCAAAATTATAAACACAACACTTTTGTGTTTGCCCCTATTTATCATAAGATGAACTCTAAGATCTACGACTTTTTCTATGGACACAAAAGGCCTATTTCTCTCAAATGTTGTTCACAAATCTGTCTAAATCTGTGTTAGTGAGCACTTCTCCTTTGCCGAGATAATCCAACCATCTCATAGGTGTGGCATATCAAGATGCTGATTAGGCAGCATGATTATTGCGCTTCTAACATTATCGCCAGCTTGACGACTGGGGACAAATCCTGTTTAGTCACAATGGATTAATTGGCCTATGATGGTATTTAAACATGTTGCCGTGATTTTGGATAACAGCTTGACGCCGAGATTCAGGAGGGAGATGGGGCGATAGCCCAGGAGGAAGTGTCAGATCGTGGTTTGGGTAACATGTTGATTATGGATGTTAGCGTCTCGGATCTAAATGAGTGTCCCTTCAGCACGGAGTTAAAGGCGCTTGTTAACATGGGTGTCAAAATGTGTGAGAATTGTCTATAATAAATCGCCAAAAAAACATCCCTGTTTCTTATGTAGTTTTAGAGCTTTGATGGTTAGTGCCACTTCCTTATCTGTGATAGGACACTCAAGTGATTCTTTTTGCAATTGTGTGAGTGAGGGAAGAGAAATAGGAGAAAAAAGGGCGTCCGTAAGCCGCGTGGTCCAAATCTAGGGATGATGAATAGAGTTGGCAAGGTTAGAACGGAATACTTCCAGGATTTTAAGGGGATTGCTGGTATAGGTGTCACATGCTGTTTTTAGTCGCATAGATTTTGTGGGGCGGTGTATTTCTCATAGTGCTCGAGCCATGGGTGTGTCGGGTTTATTTGCCTTGAGATAAGATATATGTTGTTGTTTATGTATGAGTTTGTCTGCCGAGTCAGTGAGAAGCAGATCAAAGTCAAGACGAACGTTATCGAGACAGGAGTTAGTGGTAGGATTAGGGTTGGCTTGGAAGTCAGCATGACATGCATTAAAATTGGCCTCCAGTTTTAGAAATAGGTTCTTACGGTCTCTCTTAAGGGATGCAGCTTTTTGGATCAGTTTACCCTGAATTACGGGCTTGTGAGCTTCCCACAATGTTATTGCTGAAATATGATCAGTAGCATTATGTGATAGGTATTCCTTAACCACTTGACCACTGGACACTTAAACCCCCTTAATAACCAGACCAATTTTCAGCTTTTGGTGCTCTTACATTTTGAATGACAATTACTCAGTCATGCAACACTGTATCTATATGAAATTTTTTGTCCTTTTTTTCACACAAATAGAGCTTTCTTTTGGTGGTATTTAATCACCGCTGGGTTCTTTTCTTATAAAAGAAAAAAGACTGAAAAATCTGTAAAAAAATGCATTTTTCTTTGTTTCTGTTATAAAATTTTGCAAATTTGTAATTTTTCTTCATATATTTTGGCCAAAATTTATACCGCTACATATCTTTGGTAAAAATAACCCAAATCGGTGGATATTATTTGGTCTTTGTAAAAGTTATAGAGTCCAAAAGCTATGGTGCCAATATCTGAAAATTGATCACACCTGAATTACTGATGGCCTATCTCATTTCTTTGAACCCTAACATGCCAGAAAAGTACAAAAAAAAACCAAATGACCCCTTTTTGGAAAGAAGACATTCCAAGGTATTTAGAAAGATGCATGGTGAGTTTTTTGAGGTTATGGTTTTTTTTTCACAAAATTTTCATATTAGCAGGTTATTTCTCACACACAGCATATGCATACCACAAATTACACCCCAAAACACATTCTGCTATTACTCCCGAGTATGTCGATACCACATGTGTGAGACTTTTACACAGCGTGGCCACATTTTGAGGCCCAACATGCAGGGGAGCACCTTCAGGCATTCTGGAGCATCCAGGCCAATTCTGACATTTCTCTCCTACATGTAAAAATCATTATTTCTTTGCTAGAAAATTACATAGAACCCCAAAACATTTTATATTTTTTTTAGCAAAGACCCTAGAGAATACAATAGCGGTCATTGCAACTTTTTATCTCGCACGATATTTGTGCAGCAATTTTTCGAACGCGTTTTTTTGGAAAAAAAAGTTTTGTGCTTTAAAAAAAAACAAAACAGTAAGCTTAGTCCAATGTTTTTGCATAATATGAAAGATGAAGTTACGCCGAGTAAATAGATACCTAAAACAAAGAAAGAAACAAGAGAGCGCACCAGCCTAGCGCATTATCCTTGGCAAATTTTAATGAATTAAAAACAAGGTAAAAAGCTACTCACAAAAGTCGCAGGTAAAAGAGCATATCAAACGCACAAAGGCAATAGTTCCAGTGGTAGGCAGCTGTCCAGATCCCAGGAGGGAGGCACACGGACCGCCGCTGGCTTACGCGTTTCGAAGGTTTAACCTTCTTCCTCAGAGCCTTAGTGGTGGCAGTCTCCTGCCGACTTTTTATACACATGTTAAGCTGAAACAGACTGATCTGGTTGGTATCAGGACTCCTCCCTTAATTGGTGGGCGGTCCTCTGAGAGGAGGGGGGGGGGGGAGGGAGGGGGGGGGGGGTTTGTTATGGATCTTGACAAAACAAAATAAACATTATTGAAGGGCCATGACATATTGATTTGATGATTAATTAGTGTGCTTTCATAACCATTATTGTTATCACTAGTAAAATTCCAGTGTAAAAATGTAGTAACTACACAATCTGCTGTTCTACCCTCACATTATTACATCTCATAAATACTTACAGAGGAGTGTGAGTGATCAGAGGGTTATGAGTATGAGAAAGGGGGAGGGGGGGTATTGTACCTTAACTACTGTTGATCTGATGTCATCTCCTCTGCTCAGATGCATTTTTCTGCAGGGGCTGTGTCCGTATGGGCTGCCTCTGCTGTCACGTTCGCTCCTGTGCCCCATGAAACTAGGTGGAACGCACGCCGCCGGTCTACTTCCGGGTTGCGTTCCACAGGGCGGAAGTGCGGTCGTGATGTCACATCCTGTGCGCCGTTCGGCGCCTGGGATGTGATTCAATATAGTAAACAGTGGCCTCCATCTTGCTGTAGACACAGATAGAGGTCAAAGTCAGACTAATAGCGTCTGACTACTACCAAAAAGAGTGGAAATGTTAAAATTGTATAGCTAGATGGATGACAACAATGAATAGTAACAATAAAGGGTGCTGAGCAATAGTATGCAATAGAACCAGGGAAATTTGAGGGGGACCAAGGGAGGGGAGTGGTGGAATCTGGTCTAAAACAAAAGTTGGAAATAGCAATGCTCAAGACATGTGTATTTGGAAGCCAGCAGGAGACCCACTTACATAGTATTTAAAATACATGGTAATATAAATACATACATATAATACACCTTCTATAAACCGTTATAAATATATGTATACACATATATATAAAAAGTAAAAGCCTTATACACATCCATCGCATATCTATATATGTGCATACGGTGATTCATAAAAAAGGCAAATCTTTTTTAAAAATGTATTATAAAAATTATTATAAAAGAAGGCAGTTTTTTTGTAGAAATTAAAATCCGTGTATAAGTACAACGGACTGTGTACCTTGCCTATCTATTCTAAAAGAGAGAGAGGAGGAGGGGGGAAGGGGGAAGGGAGGGGAGGGGGAGGGGAGATTTTGTTGCTAACACCACATATAGACAATCCTATAGTGGTTTGTATATTATAGCGAATAACTAAGAGGTTATATTAGTAGAAATCGATGAATGAGATGTGATGTGGGAGGGGGGGGGGGGGGGGGATAACCCACAACACTTAATACCAATATTATTAGACTATTTTATGTACTTCTGGATCCTCATTTAGGCCTCCTGGAGTGAGACTGCCGAGGGTAAAGATCCAGAAGGCTTCTCTTTTGCAAAGCCTCTGGTACCTTCTTCCTGTATCCAGCTCCCTTCCAATCGACTCTATCCCAAAAACTTTCATGCCTACAGGGTCCCCCTGATGGACTTCTACAAAATGTCTAGGGACTGGGTATTTGTCTCTTAGGTTTATTATGCCACATTTGTGTTCACCAATTCTCACTCGCATTGGGCGTTGTGTGCGGCCTACGTATAGTCGCCCACAGGGACATATTATACCGTATACCACATATTCTGTTCCGCAGTTGATAAATTGCTTAATTGGGTGGATTTTTCCGTCTCTCCCAACCACCGTTTTTTTCCTGTGCCACATGTACTTGCAAGTGCCACAGTTCCTAACACCACATCTATAGCAACCTTTTTGATCGAAAATTGTTGCCCAGCTATTGGTTGGTTTGCTAGTACATGTTTTTACCCTACTTGGGGCTATCAGGCTCCTAAGATCTTGAGGTTTCCGAAAAACTATATTGGGGTGATCGGGAAGTGTCTTACCCAAAACAGGGTCGTGCTTCAGAATATTCCAATTCTTTTTGATAATATTCTGAATTTCGAACGCTTTGCTTGTATATTGGGTAGAGAAGCAGGCCTGATGAATAGCTGGGGTGGTCTGGTGTCGGGGTTCTGTGTTGTTCAAATCTTTACTAGATTGTTCGTCATAGAGAGCCAGATATTTAGAAAAGGCTGATTTTATGTGATTGGCTTCATAGCCCTTCTCACTGAATTTCTGCATAAGAAGTTTGCTCTGTTCTAAATAATCCTCTTTCTTGGTACACGTTCTTCTAAGGCGGCAAAATTGGCCGAAGGGGACATTCTGTATCCACCTGGGGTGGTGGTTGCTTTTAGCATGTAAGTATGAATTGCCCCCACTGGGTTTGAAATGAGTTTTAGAAAAGATGTTACCATCTTGGTCACTCTGTAGTTCTAGATCCAGGAAGACAAGACATTTTTCATCTAGGACATGAGTGAATTCTATTCCAAATGGGTTATTTCTACAATGTTCCAGAAAGCTCTGGAGACTTAGGTCTGACCCATCCCAGATGATCAAGATGTCATCAATATATCTTGCATAAAGAACCAGGTTTGCCCCAAAGGGATTGTTCTTCCATATGAATTGTTCTTCCCAAAATCCCATGAAAATATTTGCATAACTAGGGGCAAACCTGGCTCCCATAGCTGTACCTTTTATTTGTAAATAATGGTCGCCTAAGAAGGAAAAATAGTTGTGCGTGAGGGAGAATTCCACACAATCTAATAGGAACTTAGCCTGCCGAGGATTCATCCTGTCATCCTTTAATAGGAAATGGTTAATGGCTCTTAGGCCAAATGTATGGTTTATTGATGTATATAATGAAGCTACATCCAAAGAGAGCCATCTGTAGCCAGGTAGCCATTTGTAGTTTGACAGTATCTCCAGCACGTGGCCCAGAATCTTTAACAAAGGATGGCAACTCGAACACTATATCCTGCAGGAAGTGGTCGATATAACACCCCAAGTTACTAGAGAGGCTGTCAATCCCAGATATTATAGGTCTACCGGGAGGATTAAGGAGACTTTTGTGTACCTTCGGTATGTGATAGAAGTGCGGGGTAGCAGCATGTCTATTATACAAAAACAGGTACTCGTTTTTGGTGAGGACCTCTTTGGATAGAGCATCATCTAAAAGTATTTTAAGCTCCTTAGTGTACTCCAGAGTGGGATCTCTTTTTAATGCAGCATATGTTTGGGTGTCACCCAGGAGTCTTCTTGCCTCAGCTAGATATTCATCTCTATTTTGAATGACTAGACTCCCACCTTTGTCAGCCTTTCGGATAATTATATCCTTGTTCTGTTTGAGGGCATCTATAGGTACAGCATTTTTGTCTATATTCATATTGGTCTTCATAGGTTTATTGAACTTTATTTTAAACGTGTTAAAAACCGTATCATAAAAAGTGGAGATGAATCTCCCTTTGGCCCAATGGGGAAAGAAAGAGGATTTTGGTCTAAAAGAGGTATGGACCATAGCACTTTCACATGGGGGGGCAAATTTGGGTTCGGAAGTTGTTTGACCTTCGAAGTGTGCTTCTTGATAGAGCTCTTCGAGAATATTAAGTATGGAATCATCTTCCATGCTAATATCAGATGGTAAAGGCTCTTCCGACTCTACTCTCACATAGTCTATGCTATTCACATTCATAGCTTCTTTTAATGTGTAGTATCTCTGTATAGTGAGCTTACGAATGTATTTGTTTAGATCTATAAAAAGTTCAAACAAATTTGGTACACTAGGTGGGGCGAAATTTAGGCCCTTCCTAAGGAGGTCTAGCTCGGTTTCAGAAAAGACAGAGCTAGAGAGATTATAGATCTTAATAGTAGAGTGAGCGGTATCTAAAGTCTGCCTCTTTTTGTGTCTCTCTCCTCCCCTTCTTCCTCTTCGTGTTCTTCTTCTCTTTTCCTTATTTTTTTCCCCGTGGACAGTATATGTGATAGAGGATCCGGTAGAAGGTTTGTTGCAGACCCCCCCAGGGTTGCAACTGCTTTTTCTAAAAAAACCAAAGGGGGTGTGATGTCTGAAATGCTTGTACTATTGGCTTCTAGATCGCCAAGAGTGGAAAAAGGATTATACGTCAAGCCAATAGTACAAGCATTTCAGACATCACACCCCCTTTGGTTTTTTTTAGAACAAGCAGTTGCAACCCTGGGGGGGTCTGCAACAAACCTTCTACCGGATCCTCTATCACATATACTGTCCACGGGGAAAAAAATAAGGAAAAGAGAAGAAGAACACGAAGAGGAAGAAGGGGAGGAGAGAGACACAAAAAGAGGCAGACTTTAGATACCGCTCACTCTACTATTAAGATCTATAATCTCTCTAGCTCTGTCTTTTCTGAAACCGAGCTAGACCTCCTTAGGAAGGGCCTAAATTTCGCCCCACCTAGTGTACCAAATTTGTTTGAACTTTTTATAGATCTAAACAAATACATTCGTAAGCTCACTATACAGAGATACTACACATTAAAAGAAGCTAAGAATGTGAATAGCATAGACTATGTGAGAGTAGAGTCGGAAGAGCCTTTACCATCTGATATTAGCATGGAAGATGATTCCATACTTAATATTCTCGAAGAGCTCTATCAAGAAGCACACTTCGAAGGTCAAACAACTTCCGAACCCAAATTTGCCCCCCCATGTGAAAGTGCTATGGTCCATACCTCTTTTAGACCAAAATCCTCTTTCTTTCCCCATTGGGCCAAAGGGAGATTCATCTCCACTTTTTATGATACGGTTTTTAACACGTTTAAAATAAAGTTCGATAAACCTATGAAGACCAATATGAATATAGACAAAAATGCTGTACCTATAGATGCCCTCAAACAGAACAAGGATATAATTATCCGAAAGGCTGACAAAGGTGGGAGTCTAGTCATTCAAAATAGAGATGAATATCTAGCTGAGGCAAGAAGACTCCTGGGTGACACCCAAACATATGCTGCATTAAAAAGAGATCCCACTCTGGAGTACACTAAGGAGCTTAAAATACTTTTAGATGATGCTCTATCCAAAGAGGTCCTCACCAAAAACGAGTACCTGTTTTTGTATAATAGACATGCTGCTACCCCGCACTTCTATCACATACCGAAGGTACACAAATGTCTCCTTAATCCTCCCGGTAGACCTATAATATCTGGGATTGACAGCCTCTCTAGTAACTTGGGGTGTTATATCGACCACTTCCTGCAGGATATAGTGTTCGAGTTGCCATCCTTTGTTAAAGATTCTGGCCACGTGCTGGAGATACTGTCAAACTACAAATGGCTACCTGGCTACAGATGGCTCTCTTTGGATGTAGCTTCATTATATACATCAATAAACCATACATTTGGCCTAAGAGCCATTAACCATTTCCTATTAAAGGATGACAGGATGAATCCTCGGCAGGCTAAGTTCCTATTAGATTGTGTGGAATTCTCCCTCACGCACAACTATTTTTCCTTCTTAGGCGACCATTATTTACAAATAAAAGGTACAGCTATGGGAGCCAGGTTTGCCCCTAGTTATGCAAATATTTTCATGGGATTTTGGGAAGAACAATTCATATGGAAGAACAATCCCTTTGGGGCAAACCTGGTTCTTTATGCAAGATATATTGATGACATCTTGATCATCTGGGATGGGTCAGACCTAAGTCTCCAGAGCTTTCTGGAACATTGTAGAAATAACCCATTTGGAATAGAATTCACTCATGTCCTAGATGAAAAATGTCTTGTCTTCCTGGATCTAGAACTACAGAGTGACCAAGATGGTAACATCTTTTCTAAAACTCATTTCAAACCCAGTGGGGGCAATTCATACTTACATGCTAAAAGCAACCACCACCCCAGGTGGATACAGAATGTCCCCTTCGGCCAATTTTGCCGCCTTAGAAGAACGTGTACCAAGAAAGAGGATTATTTAGAACAGAGCAAACTTCTTATGCAGAAATTCAGTGAGAAGGGCTATGAAGCCAATCACATAAAATCAGCCTTTTCTAAATATCTGGCTCTCTATGACGAACAATCTAGTAAAGATTTGAACAACACAGAACCCCGACACCAGACCACCCCAGCTATTCATCAGGCCTGCTTCTCTACCCAATATACAAGCAAAGCGTTCGAAATTCAGAATATTATCAAAAAGAATTGGAATATTCTGAAGCACGACCCTGTTTTGGGTAAGACACTTCCCGATCACCCCAATATAGTTTTTCGGAAACCTCAAGATCTTAGGAGCCTGATAGCCCCAAGTAGGGTAAAAACATGTACTAGCAAACCAACCAATAGCTGGGCAACAATTTTCGATCAAAAAGGTTGCTATAGATGTGGTGTTAGGAACTGTGGCACTTGCAAGTACATGTGGCACAGGAAAAAAACGGTGGTTGGGAGAGACGGAAAAATCCACCCAATTAAGCAATTTATCAACTGCGGAACAGAATATGTGGTATACGGTATAATATGTCCCTGTGGGCGACTATACGTAGGCCGCACACAACGCCCAATGCGAGTGAGAATTGGTGAACACAAATGTGGCATAATAAACCTAAGAGACAAATACCCAGTCCCTAGACATTTTGTAGAAGTCCATCAGGGGGACCCTGTAGGCATGAAAGTTTTTGGGATAGAGTCGATTGGAAGGGAGCTGGATACAGGAAGAAGGTACCAGAGGCTTTGCAAAAGAGAAGCCTTCTGGATCTTTACCCTCGGCAGTCTCACTCCAGGAGGCCTAAATGAGGATCCAGAAGTACATAAAATAGTCTAATAATATTGGTATTAAGTGTTGTGGGTTATCCCCCCCCCCCCCCCCCTCCCACATCACATCTCATTCATCGATTTCTACTAATATAACCTCTTAGTTATTCGCTATAATATACAAACCACTATAGGATTGTCTATATGTGGTGTTAGCAACAAAATCTCCCCTCCCCCTCCCCTCCCTTCCCCCTTCCCCCCTCCTCCTCTCTCTCTTTTTAGAATAGATAGGCAAGGTACACAGTCCGTTGTACTTATACACGGATTTTAATTTCTACAAAAAAACTGCCTTCTTTTATAATAATTTTTATAATACATTTTTAAAAAAGATTTGCCTTTTTTATGAATCACCGTATGCACATATATAGATATGCGATGGATGTGTATAAGGCTTTTACTTTTTATATATATGTGTATACATATATTTATAACGGTTTATAGAAGGTGTATTATATGTATGTATTTATATTACCATGTATTTTAAATACTATGTAAGTGGGTCTCCTGCTGGCTTCCAAATACACATGTCTTGAGCATTGCTATTTCCAACTTTTGTTTTAGACCAGATTCCACCACTCCCCTCCCTTGGTCCCCCTCAAATTTCCCTGGTTCTATTGCATACTATTGCTCAGCACCCTTTATTGTTACTATTCATTGTTGTCATCCATCTAGCTATACAATTTTAACATTTCCACTCTTTTTGGTAGTAGTCAGACGCTATTAGTCTGACTTTGACCTCTATCTGTGTCTACAGCAAGATGGAGGCCACTGTTTACTATATTGAATCACATCCCAGGCGCCGAACGGCGCACAGGATGTGACATCACGACCGCACTTCCGCCCTGTGGAACGCAACCCGGAAGTAGACCGGCGGCGTGCGTTCCACCTAGTTTCATGGGGCACAGGAGCGAACGTGACAGCAGAGGCAGCCCATACGGACACAGCCCCTGCAGAAAAATGCATCTGAGCAGAGGAGATGACATCAGATCAACAGTAGTTAAGGTACAATACCCCCCCCTCCCCCTTTCTCATACTCATAACCCTCTGATCACTCACACTCCTCTGTAAGTATTTATGAGATGTAATAATGTGAGGGTAGAACAGCAGATTGTGTAGTTACTACATTTTTACACTGGAATTTTACTAGTGATAACAATAATGGTTATGAAAGCACACTAATTAATCATCAAATCAATATGTCATGGCCCTTCAATAATGTTTATTTTGTTTTGTCAAGATCCATAACAAAACCCCCCCCCCCTCCCTCCCCCCCCCCCTCCTCTCAGAGGACCGCCCACCAATTAAGGGAGGAGTCCTGATACCAACCAGATCAGTCTGTTTCAGCTTAACATGTGTATAAAAAGTCGGCAGGAGACTGCCACCACTAAGGCTCTGAGGAAGAAGGTTAAACCTTCGAAACGCGTAAGCCAGCGGCGGTCCGTGTGCCTCCCTCCTGGGATCTGGACAGCTGCCTACCACTGGAACTATTGCCTTTGTGCGTTTGATATGCTCTTTTACCTGCGACTTTTGTGAGTAGCTTTTTACCTTGTTTTTAATTCATTAAAATTTGCCAAGGATAATGCGCTAGGCTGGTGCGCTCTCTTGTTTCTTTCTTTGTTTTTCACTATTAGGATAATCCCATCCTTCGAGAGCAGCAAAGCCGAAGCCCATAGCCCCTCTTGAATTCCTTTAGCTAACACACCAGTGCGCAAGAGTACTTTTTTCGTGTTTCTAAATAGATACCTAACATGTCACCTTTAAAAATTGCACATGCTTGTGGAATGGCGCCAAACTTCGCTACTTAAAAATCCCCATAGGCGACGCTTTCAAATTTTTTACTGGTTACAAATTTTGAGTTACAGAGGAGGTCTAGGGCCAAAATTATTGCTCTCGCTCTACCGATCGCAGTGATACCTCACATGTGTGGTTTGAAGACCGTTTTCATATGTGAGTGGGACTTACGTATGCGTTCGCTTCTGCATGCAAGCACACGGACAGGGGCGCTTTAAAAATTTTTTTTTTTTTATTGTTCATTTTACTTTATTTATTTTAGTTTGACACTTTTTTCCCCAAAAATTTTTTTTTGATCACTTTTATTCCTATTACAAGGAATGTAAACATCCCTTGTAATAGGAATATGGCATGACAGGTCCCCTTTACAGTGAGATATGGGGTCAATAAGACCCCACATCTCACCTCTAGGCTGTGCCTGAAAAGAAAAAATCGATCCTGGCTTCGATCGTATCGGTGAGTCAGTAGAAGCACCGGAGGGCGGCGGGAGGGGACGTCCCCTCTCGCCTCCCGTAAGAATGATCAAGCAGTGTAACAGCCGCTATGATCATTCTTATGGTGTAGGGAATCGCCGGATGAAAAAGCTGATATCTGAATGATGCCTGTAGCTGCACCCATCATTCAGATATCCCCGCACAAAGTCAAGGACGTCGTATGAGTGGTTAAAACGCTTTTTTTTAAAACACAAAGTTGTCCATTTATACAATATTTCTAACACATAGCATGTACATACCAAAAATGACACCCCAAAATAGATTCTCCTTCTCCTGAGTACAGCGATACCACATGTGTGAGACTTCCACAGCCTGGCCACATACAGAGGCCGAGTATGGCCGAGCATGGCTGGGTATGGCTGAGCATGGCCGAGTATGGCTGAGCATGACTGGGTATGGCTGGGTATGGCTGAGCATGGCTGGGTATTGCAGGGTATCGCCGAGTATGACTGGGTATGGCAGAGTATGGCTGGGTATCACCGAGTACTGCAGCGTATGGCTGGGTATGGCAGAGTATTGCGGGTTATGGCAGAGTATTGCAGAGTATGGCAGGGTATGGCTGAGCATGGCTGGGTATGGCTGAGCATGGCTGGGTATGGCAGAGCATGGCTGGGTATGGCAGAGCATGGCTGGGTATGGCAGAGCATGGCTGGGTATGGCAGAGTATGGCTGGGTATGGCAGAGCATGGCTGGGTATGGCAGAGTATGGCTGGGTATGGCAGAGTATGGCTGGGTATGGCAGAGTATGGCTGGGTATGACAGAGTATGGCTGGGTATGGCAGAGTATGGCTGGGTATCACTGAGTATTGCAGAGTATGGCTGGGTATTGCGGGGTATGGCAGAGTATTGCTGGGTATTTCGGGGTATTGCAGGGTATGACAGAGTATTGCAGAGTATTGTGGGGTATTGCAGAGTATTGTGGGGCATTGCAGAGTATTGTGGGGCATTGCAGAGTATTGCGGGGCATTGCAGAGTATTGCGGGGCATTGCAGAGTATTGTGGGGCATTGCAGTGTATTGTGGGGTATTGTGGGGCATTGCAGAGTATTGTGGGGCATTGCAGAGTATTGTGGGGCATTGCAGAGTATTGCGGGGCATTGCAGAGTAGTGCAGGGTATTGCAGAGCATTGAGGGATGGCTGAGCATGGATGGATGGATGGCAGTTGTCACTGTGCAGCGCTGTGGGCACTACAGATGCAGCCCACAGTGCTGCTACAATCCATCCATCCCCTCTCCTCTCACAGTGTACCGATCGGTACAGAGAGGGGAGGAGAGGAACCGGCGTCATGAGATGACTCTGGTTTGTTTACATGTGATCGCTCTGCCATTTGACAGAGCAATCACATGGTAAACGGCCGCGATTAGCAGCCATTTACCGAGATCCGTGATGCGGTCTCGGATACTCTCGAGTGCGCGCCCTAGGGGGCGCACGAGAGCAGAGTTTTGGGAGGACGTCCCTGGATGCCCTCCCAGAGTTAAGCAACCACCCTGTAGCCTTCATTTGGCTATGGGCCGGTTGTTAAGTGGTTAAGAGTTATCTCCATGTCTAGCTGGTATGAGAGGTGGGTGAGGGTGGAGTCGTTGAGATACCAGGATGTGTCGTGTGTCCTAGGAATTGGGGAGGAGACAGTGGTACACACTGCGCAATGGTCAGTCCAGGAAAACGGGGTAATCGCTGTGGTACCTGGTGAGAAGATGTTAGAAGGTCTGCTTTACTGGACTTGTGGAAGGGGCAGGAGGGGACTTATCCAGGAATGGAAAGATCACCTGATTAGAGTCACCACAAAGTACTACCATTCCAAATTTATGCATGTCTACTATCTGGAAAAGATATGAGAGAAAGACTGTTGGGCGTTTATTGGGAGCGTAATAGGACACAATGGAGTTCACATTGTCTGATATATGGCCTATGAGGATCAAATACCGGCCCTCTGGGTCTGTAATTTGGGAAGTTAGGGTGAATGGTGTGGAGCGATGAAAACCAATGAGAGTCCCACGCTGTTTGGTGGTGGCTGAGGCTGCATATAATTGAGGGTAGGAGGTGCTGAGATATTTAGGAGTGTATTTCTCAGTGAAATTAGTTTCTTGGAGACAAATGATGTGAGCTTTTGCAGCTGCAAAAGAGCGTGGTGCTTTGGTGCATTTATGTGGGGTATTGAAGCCTTGAACATTCAAGGAGAGAATGTTTAAGGGGGCCATAGGTGAGGTAAGTTTGGTATAGCAGTGATGTTCATAGATCCCAAATTAAGACGTGCAGCTACTGTAGGGAAAGAGAAAGAGAAGGGGGAAAAAAGAGCATAGAGAAGAACATAGAGAGAATGTACAACCCTCAATAATGTAAGCAGTGTTGCAGCATAACAGTAAAAGAATAGGATATGTAAGCATGCTATGGAAGTGACGTGCGGTCCTGAAGAGGCTTGGAGACTACCGTTAGAGTCCTGCATAATAAAAGCAGGGAGCTGAGGGCGGTAAATATGGGTGCAATAGGTTCTAATGCGGGAACATCACCGGAAACAAAAAACAACAACATTGGCATACATACAAGTTACATGGCAATAGAACTAAAGGAGGTCTACGAGGACCTGCCACCTAAGTTTAAAATTAACCGAGGAGTGAGGCTGAGGCATAGACCAAACATAACGTAAATAAACATAGTCAATGGAGCAGGGGCTTCCTCAAAAAGTTTAATGGAGCTTAAAGGTATGTGACATGGGTCACAGGTCACTGAGCTCACTTTGAAGGGGACCAGCTTACTAAATTACGCTATAGGCCCTGCGGGCCAGGAACCCCTTAACATAAAAGTCCCCGCTCTTAACCAACAGTGAGCAATGAAGCTTCAATTATGATCAATAAAACCTTGACTTTGGCCGGAGACAGTCCAGACTAACAGAAGCAGGGTAAGAGAAGGGAGCTGGTTGCAATAGGAAACCAGTGTTCACTAAAAAAAAAGGGGGGTAGAGAGCCGATTAAGGCGATCTTCATCATCTAAAGATGACACAAAAGGGGAGACACAAAATGTACCAGCGCTAGCTGGTACTTGTCACCTGGTCAGAATCAGTCCATGGAGTCCTCAGTGGATGCTGCAGGGTTGTCGAAGTGACAGCGCTTTGTAGAGATTTCCACGGCGTGTGCTGGATCCGTGGCATCTGTTTTTTGCAGGGAATGAGAAACCGAGCGTCTGCGGGAAGAATCCCTACTTGAGGTATGATCCTTCAGGTCCAAATCTTGCAAGGCCATCTGTAGCTCCTCAGCTGTGCAGCAGACGTATTTGGTCTCCAGGTGTGTGAAGCGAACAGAGAAAGGAAATCTCCAATGGTATGGGATCTTATGTCGCTGTAGGATCTAGAGGTGTGGTTTCAGGGTGCGTCTCTTTGCCACTGTAAGAGGGGAAAGGTCAGCAAATATCTGATGTGTGTGTCCCTGAAAGGTCAATGCATCCTTCCCTCTGGCTGCTGCAAGGAGCTGCTCCTTCTTCGTGCAGTAGTAGTGAAATTTAGCTATTATGTCCCTGGGGGGACCGTTAGTTTTGCGTGGGGCCAGGGCCCTGTGTACCCTGTCCATTTCCAGTCTTTCAACAGGGATGCCAGGTTGCAGTTCCTGGAACATGGCCATCATAGTAGCTTGATGGTAGTAGTAGATCTAGCACTGTCTCTGGTATCCCCCTGATTCGCAGATTTGAGCGCCTGTCCCTATTCTCCTGATCTTCTAAGCGGGACAGTAGCAACGACTTTTCCTCCTTGAGGTTCTTAAATTCAGCCATATAGTCCTGAGTGTAGTTCTCCAGGTCATCAACCCTCATTTCCTGCTCAGCAGTTCTCTGACCTAACTCCCTGATCTCATGAGTCAGCTTGTCTGTGATGTGGTCAGAAGTCTACTTAAGGGCTTTCTGCTGCATTTGTTCAAACTACTTGAACATGCCTGCGTGGACCACTGTCTGTGTGCTGGCTGTGTCGGAGTCTGAGTCATCGTTACTGACCTGAGGTAGCTCAATATTCTGTGAGGACTTGGCAGAGAGCGGCGTGCTGGGCAGGGAGGAAGAAGCCAGCGCTATCTTGGGAGGTCTGGGAGGCCTGGTCAGGGCATCCCTATGGTTTCTGGAGCATACCACCACTTTGGAGCCTCCAAAAACTATGGCTGTGCAAGCGACGATCTGCCCGCGATTAGAGAAAGCAGCGGGTACAGTTCAGGGAGCTGATGCGTGGCCGTGAGTTCCCGTGATGTTCTCCCTGGAGCGGAGCTCTAAGCAGGCATGTCTGTCTCACTCAGAGTCCACGCATGCGCCGATGTGATTGTAATTTATGATCATAACTGATTGACCACATCTCTATTTCCACCATGTAATCTCGTAATCTGATTCATTGTAACACAATTAAATTCATGAACATAGTTTCTCACTGTTACAGACTATTACAAAACGCTTAATAATGTTCTGTGCTGACCAGTCAACTTAGTTTGATTTAAATGTTTATTAAAATTGTGTCTAAATCGATCAAAAGGGAACGTATGGCTATATGGTTGTTTGGAGATTTGATCATTTTGACTGAAACGCACATCGATCAAATAATAAAATCTAAGCATGTGTGCCCACCGTAAGAAAGGACTTCCCCCTATTTTGAAGAGATTTTATTTTACTTTCTGCTGTGTCTACCAGACAGGAAGTGATGGGAAACATTCCCTGCGATGCACAGGTGACAAAAAAACCCTGACAGGGATTTATCCATTCCCTGCTGTATCCAATGCTTAAAGAATAGCTTTAGTTCTGCTTCAAAGAACAACTCCAGAAACACATGGTCAAATCATTGAACTTCCAGCCCCAATAACACAATACATATGCACATTATCATTAATGCTTGTTGCACATTCTGGCATGTTTTACGTTACCATTGAACTCCAATAAATGCATGTTTTGCTGGAAACCGCATTAAAGATGCTGCAGCCAGAATTTTTAGAACAAAGCAGCCTCAACGCACCTAAAACAGATGTGAACAAGGCATTAAGAAATACCCTATAAAATTGTCATAATGTATAATTTCTAAAAGGAATTCTGTAACTTATTGTTTTTAAAAAGTACCTTTCCCTTCCAGCCTATAACTAGCTATAATTTTCTAAACATGACAGAAGTTCAGATATAGTTTTGTTACAACTATGAGAACCTTGGGGGACGTTTTGTGTTACAGAATGTTTTCATATATCTCTGATGTGATTGGTGCACTCTCAGCAGCTTTTTTACTGCAATGCTGGGACAGATTATGCGGTTATAACAGACAGCTCCTCCTCCTTATGCTAGTAGAAAAAAGGAAGGTTATAACCCTTGTCATCCTTGTCAGTTTTTTTCTTTAGCCATCTGTGTCCTATGGGGGAGATTGCCCTTCACTTCCTATTCTATATCCAAAACAGATGAGAAAAAATTCCTCCAAAGTGAGGGAATCTTTGGTTGTCACCAGGGTCACCAGAACTAGTATCCCATTGGAAGATTTCCCCTCTATTCCCATTCTGATGAAAACCTAAAATTATGGATTTTTCTTTTATTTTCACTTTGAGTGATAATCATAAAAAGGACAAAGCTGTGGCCAGCCAACATGGCTTCTCCTTTCTGACTGGCTTATTTGAACACAGTGTAGCTTATAGGTTGCTGCCTGAGCAATGTTTTGCAAGCTAACTGCCAAACCTTTTTCTGGTAGGTTCTTCCTTCTCCTTTGCCTATGCCCTGTATTTTTGAATGTCTATTAATCTCTTATGGTTATCTGTATCTGCTGCCTGCTCTGACCTCTGGCATGTTTTCTGGTTATCTGTATTTGCCAATTTCCCTAATCTGTGGCCTGTCTTCTGGTTATCCTTGTCTGCTGCCTGCCTTCACATACGGCCCGTTTCTTGGTTATCCACGTCTACTCCCTGCCCTGATTTCTGGCTTGTATCCTGGTTCTCCTCTGCAGCCTGCCCTAACCTGCAACTTGTAATCTGGTTATTCGTGTTCACTGCTTGTCCTGATCTCTGGCCTGCATTCAGCTGTCTGTTCCAGTCCTCTGCAATTTTGTGTTCCTCTATCCATGATCTTGGTGGTCCCTGGTGCCTAAAGCAGGATAAACTCAGTGGTCTCGACCTAGATTCAGCACACAGCTGCTTTCAAACTCCAATTAGAGGGTCCCTGGTAAAAAGCATCTGCTCTTAGACTCCATGCCTAGGGGGATCTTGTGTAGCCTGCTCTCCTTTAGGACAACCTTCTAGCATCTTGAGGAGTCTTTGGTCCAGCAAGGGTTGTAATGCAAGGCCTGCTACCAGTTCCTCTCCATTTTATGCTATTTTTTTTTTAACAAAGTACCATTTTATGCTATTTATCTTCTGAGTACCTACTGCAGGTCTAAATCTCTGGATTACATTTACCATTGGGTGTCCCATACTGTGTAGTAGAGGAGTTCACATCACCACCTGACAGTTTGCTTGGACCATGGACCCTTCCAGCTTTCCAATGCCTTCTAACAAATGGATCCAGGCTCCAAACCAGGAACTTTAAATCTGGAGTCCAATCCGAGCCACTTGATTCAGTTCCTGCAAGAATTGGCTACTTGCCTTGACCAGCTACAGGATTCACTTCTGCCAATTCAACAGCTGGCACCTGCTCCTGTTCCTTCCCCTTGCACTTGACCGCTCTGCCACACTTTTCTGGGAATCCCAAGGCCAGCAGCAGCATCAATAGTCAGTGCACAACCCAATACAAGCTAAGGCCTCATTCAGTTTTCCTTCGGATATATCATCTCCCTGTTGGCTGGGGAAGCCTTGGCATTGGAAATTCCATTGCGGAAGAATAATGACCTGTGATCTCCAACGTTTCCAAATTCTTGAACCTCTTCTCGGGTAGACATACATTCTCACATCAGTTACTTTCCAAGTCATACTCAGTCCATGTTCCATCCTACATTGTCTCTGGGGGTGCTGGTAACTTTGTAGATTGAGGTATAGTTTTATCCCTAAAGCTTCTGCTAACTCCTTTATCCTCACCTCTTAGTTTCTGTTACTGATGCCACTATCCTCCTGAGAAAATCGGGAGAAATCAGCTTTTG
Source organism: Lithobates clamitans (assembly GCA_037952925.1). Classification (NCBI taxonomy): domain Eukaryota; kingdom Metazoa; phylum Chordata; class Amphibia; order Anura; family Ranidae; genus Lithobates; species Lithobates clamitans. The sequence goes on from JBBGZY010000210.1 coordinate 1,497,995, forward strand.
GACTTGTTCTGTTAAAATGTGTGTTGGTGAGTACTTTACTACAAATGGATTTCCTTCCTAATGTTATCCAAGGCTTCAGCTTCTTGTCTTCCCTGGCACAAGCTTCACTCTCACCAAATGGCCACCCACATAAGTTCCAGCCTTGGGTTCTTCCTGTTTTTGGTGCTGCAAGAATCTACCAATTGCAGTAACCCCATACTTCCCATTTCCTTCTGCCCACTTCCAGTGAACTCAAGGCCTTTTTTGCAAGAAACCGACTGATATACTACCCCTTCCTTCACAGATCATTTGTGCAAACAACCTCATACCTGGTTCCACTCAGGTTGCGCATTTCCTCTCTGTCTGTTGCTGAGTTGTAGGCCATGTGGGAATTGATTTCTGAGAACTTACAAAAAGGTTATATTCACAAGTCTTCATCCACAGTGGGTTTGGTGCTCTTCTTTATCTTCAAAAAAAATGACTCTCAGGAGGCCATGTAATTACTGTTGGGGTTTAAATACCATTACCAACAAGAATTGATATCTGCTGCCTTCGACTACTTGCTGCCCAAGCCAATTCTGACACTTCTTACATGCATTTTAAAAAATCATTTTGTGTTAGAAAATTTCTTAGAACCCCCAAACATTATATATTTTCTGAAAACTAAGGTCCTTGAGAAGTAAATGGTGGTTGTTGCAATTTTTTTATGTCGCACTATATTTGCACAGCAGTTTTATCAAATGCAAATTTTCAGGAAAAAATACACTTTAATGAATTTTAGCGCACACAAACACAATATAATACCCAATTTTTTTTTTAATTTAAAATGCGCACTCTCATGGAATGGCGACAAACTACGGTACATAAAAATCACCACAAGCCTCGCTTTAAAAACCTTTACAGGTTACCAGTTTAGTGTTACATAGGAGGTCTGATGCTAGAATTATTGTTCTAACTCTGACATTCATGACAATACCTCACCTGTGTGGTGCGATCACCGTTTACATATGCGTGCATGACCTACGTACTGTATGTTTTCATGTTTTCATGTGAGCAAGGGGCGATTAGGCACTTGAAATTATATTATTTATTTTATTCATAATAATTTTTTTACACTGTCTTTTTAAGTTTGAACAACATCCCTTGTGATTGCATGGGCAGTGACAGGTACTCTTTACTGAGAGATCTGTGGTCTTTTAGACCCTGGATCTCTCCTCTGCCTTCAAAAGCATCTTCCTAAACCGTGATCAGTTTGATTAGATACTTTACAAGCCGGCAACGGCTTGTAAAAAAAAAAACCTGTGACTAAATCCTTCACTTCTGGTTTCATACATTATTGAGACAACCCCCACAAAGTTCCATTATTGAGATGTTTGGGGAACAGAAGTGGATACGGAAGGGGCTATGGCCCTAACCAGCTGAATTTCGAGCTGTGGGTTGCCCTGTCTTCACCACCTACAAAAGTAAATTTTTCAGTTGACTGGAACCAGGCGGAAAATTGTCTGCCGAACAGGGATTGCATCCAATCAGTTGCAGTCATTGTTTTGGTATTCTGATGGCCATAAGTGCCAGCTATCAGAATACTATAGCTAGCAGGGAAAATTCCATCCACGATGTTTAGTGTGTCTCAAGGTATAAATTTAGATTTTTCCCAACTGAGTATGGCTAGCCATTTTCTGTTAGGTCTCACTTGCCCTGCGGCATCACAGAGAATCCTAATGTCTTTGCTGCATTATCTGTAAACCATCAAGGAGTTAGGCCCTGTGCACTGGTCCAAAATATGTATATCTGAAAACTAGATTTAGCAAAGGTTTTAGGATGTATCATTTTATTTTGCTTTTCCTATTATATTGCTAAATGTTCTATGCTCCAGTCCTAAAATGTTACTTATTTTGATTTTACTATTTCTGGCACATTGCTTGTCCTTTGTCAAACTAGATCTGTTTAGTGAAACTAACTTCAGCCTATCAATGCCAACAGCTTGAGTCTATTCTATCCAGAGAAGTAAAATCCTAAAAACACAATCTGATAAAAATATTTTTTTTTCAACACATTCTCAAGTTGCTTTGGGAAGAGAATGTTTTGTATTTCTAATTCTCCTATGCCCGGTACACATACAGGTATGTGCACATAACCATTTGCATCCTTGTCAAGGTGTTGAGAATCTTCACAAAATAAATTGTGTGAAATAACTGTAAAGCCTAAGTTTAGATATTTTTTCAAAGGATAAGTTCACCCTTTCATAAAAAATAATAAATGCACATTTTTTGTAGGTAAAAAAATGTGCATTTTTTGGGGGGGAAGCCTAGAGAGCATTGCACCTGCAATCAGCAGATCATGGGTGCAAAGCAAGGCTCCTGCACACTCTCAAGATAGCTCTCTGCCTGTACCTCGTATGGGCAGGCAGTTACTTGAGAGCAGGAAGAATCAATGAACTGCGAAGGCGCTCACCAGCCAATTCTGGCGCTGCAGGGTTATGAACCCTGGATTTTTCACAGACACTTGTCAAGTAGACATGTGCAGAACGGAAAAATTCATTTTGTTTTCAATAAATTTGTTATGTTACTAATTTTGTTTCATTGATTTGTTTCAGAATTTATTTTGTTCCGTTCATTTTGTTTCATTTATTCATTTTCTAACACATTCCAAATTTTTGGAAAGATTAAAATTTGGATCGGTCGAAAAATGATCGACCAATTCAAATTTTGTGTGAAGAATAGCTGGTTGTTAAGGAGTGGGCTGGGAAGCCAGCCACTGCGTACTTAACCACTTGCCTACCGGGCACCAATTTAAAGATTTCAGCGCTGTCGCACTTTGAATGACAATTGCGCAGTCATGCTACACTGTAACCATGTGAAATTTTTATCATATTCTTCACACAAATACAGTTGTGCTCATAAGTTTACATACCCTGGCAGAATTTAGGATTTCTTGGCCATTTTTCAGAGAGTATGAATGATAACTGCTAATTCACTGTTAAATAAAGCTACTTATACATAGTTTTGCCTGTAGCAAAAATATTTAGGCAAGATGGACATGTTAGCGTGCATTATGCTAAGCATTATTCTTGCAAATGGACTTTCAACACACAACACTGGTTTTAATGGACCTTTATTTTTTCCAACATGGATCACCATGACAGACAGATGGGTCATAGTTGTGTTTAATGGTGCGCCAAAACAGATACATTGTGGCGTGTTGGGGTTGTGCATTGGGGCACCATTCAAAATGAATGACACCACACTGTGGTTACTGTGCATTGCAACAATGCTTGGTAAAGTGCATGTTACTGCAGTCCAAATATGTATCTGTTGGTTGCCATGTTTTTGTATCCTTTTCAGTATATGGCTGTAGGGCTTCCCTGGAGAAATGCAAATACCTGCAATACTAAGTTGGCTGGATTTGACTATTTAAATGAGACTCAAGCATATTTCTATTTAAAGAAATTGTGTTAGCTTTAACGTTTCTGCATTTCCTTAACTAACAGTGAATACATTGACAGAGTTGGCGGCCTCACCGGAATATTGAAAGCTCTCAGTGCAGAACATTAATGTTGCTTGTGGTAAGCTTTATAAGAACATAAGTACTGCAGTTCAGACCACCAAGTCCATTCCATTTTACAGGTCTCTGGTGGAAATTGTACTTGGTGAGCACAATAAAGCCAAATAAAATCCATACACATTACACATTAAAGCTTTCAAGATTAAAGATTGGCCATGGAGACATTGTGGAAGTCTAGCCTTTCTAAAATGTGGAGCAAAAGCAGAAGGCTGATAAAATATGGAGATAAAGTTTAGTGAATTACTTGAGATGCTACTCAAATTTGCCAAGTCCAATCAAGGATTATTACAAGCTGATGCACACCAGATCCATTTACATGGATTAGAAGTACCTGCAGCATTGATTATCTGAAAGTTGGACGAAACAGTTTCATATAATCATTTTACATCCTTATAAAAAGGTTGTTTAGGCAAGTGAAGTACTTAAATAAAGTGTCTGAGATGACATTTCAGAAATCAATAGAAACAGGGTACAAGGCTCAGCAAATGGAAATGAAAGTTTTATCTTCCAGGCAGAAGAGTCTAATAAGGCAACCATTATTAGACCGTGTCACACTAACTCGAGTTGTGTTAAATTTGATATTTGATAAACTCTGGAGTGTGTTCATACCCAGCTGACTTAAAGAGCCACTGAACAAATTGGAAGATTGATCCTATAAAAGACATTTAAATAATATTTTTTTTATATACAGTATTTAGGTATTGGAACAGATGTGGTGCCTTGCTATACCTGCATTATTCAGTTTAACTTTGCTGTATTTTAGTTTAATATTAGTTGGGGAATAGTTCTTAAAGAGAACCAGGAAAATGTGAAACAAAAGGCAACCCTAAGGAGTTAATTAAATACAAATTAAAAATGAAGAGGTGAAGTGAGGTTGTAGCAGTTACTGCATTACCTTTTCTATTTTACATTATAAATGAAGAAAATAACATTTTAGGTGTATTTCTTTTTTCAGGTAAACATGAACTGTTTTATCGCAAACTAATAATAATAATAATAATTAATATATTTTTCTCTTTAAGAACTTTTTTTTATTTCTTCAGTCTCCTTGTCTCCTGTCTAGAGAGCTCAGTAGCTCAGGCTGAAATGTGAAAGTCAAAGCAGTGACTCATCTATAGGGATGGACCGAATGGGCCCCTGTTTAGTTTGCACCAGAACTTTCGAATGCCGCAAAAGTTCGGACCCAATCAACGAACCCCATTAAAGTCAATGGGACCCAAACATCAAAAGTGCCCATTTTGAAGGCTTATATGCAAGTAATTGGGCATACAATGGTTATAGGGGTCCGGGTCCTGCCCTGGGGGACATGTATCAATAAAAAAAAAAGTTTTTGAAATACTTCATTTTTAAATGAGCAGTGATTTTTTGTTTTTTAAAGTGAAAGCATAAAAATTAAAAATTCCTTCCAATATAATTCCGTCCCCTTGGTCTACCTGTAAAGTGGCAGATCTGTAACATGTCTACAATCTGCTGCAGCAATAATTACATTTATAAAGCCAAAAAAATGAAATTTTCCCAGCAAGCTGCCTTTATTTTGCTCAGCAACAGCTGGGGAGCTAGAGTATATGATGAGGCCACACACTAGTGCACTGGGAACAAGATTAGAGATTTTTTGGATATATTCTGGTGTCACTTTGACTTTGGATAATAGTATTGGGTGTGTAAAAATTGGTCTTTGGGTATCGGTGGTGCCTTCCCACCATAACCCTATAGAGGTAATCTTGATGAAAGCAAGAATCAGCCTTGCTGTAAAAAATTGCAATGATATGCACCTGTCAAACAGGTGCAGAAAAATTGGTCTTTTGGTGTCGGGGGCGCCTTCCCACTGTAACCCTATAGAGGTACTCTTGATGAAAGCAAGAACTGGGCTTGCTGTAAAAAATTGCAGTGATATGCACCTGTCAAACAGGTGCTGAAAAAAAAAATTGGTCTTTGGGTGTTAATTGTACCCATGAAACCTATACCAAAAACATTCTTCCAGATGAAATGATTGAACACCCTCAAAGCTAGGCAGCCTTGAAGTCCTGCAGAGATTCCACATCCCAAAAAGACTTAATCAGTGACATCGGCATCAGGGGCTTCAGAGCTGGTAATCCAGGACTGATTAATTTTTATAAAAGTCAAACGCTCCACGGAGTCTGTGGAAAGACGTGTTCTATGATCAGTAATGGAACCTCCTGCAGCACTGAATGCCCATTCTGAAAGCACTCTGGATGCAGGGCAGCCCAACAACTCAATAGCATACTGGGCAAGTTCTGGCCAGTGGTCTATTCTCATAACCCAGTAAGTGAGTGGATCATCAGCTGGCAAGCTCTCCATCTCTGTTTTGGCCCTGAGGTAATCGTCCACCATGTGATGCAGAGGCTGCCAATTGGATGTGGAAGCTGACAGCTCTGGGCGGCGAGGACTAAAAAAATTCCAAAATGCCTCACTTAGGCAGATGCCTTCTCCAACGCTCCTCTCTTGACCAACAGAATGCTCAAAACTACGTTTTCCACCACACTGTAACCTACTGGAGTTAGGAAAAGCATTCAATAAAATCCTCTTTAACGTGTCCTCAAGAGATTTTATCTTCTGCACTCTCTATGGGGACAGGATGAGTTCTGAGACCTTTCCCTTATAATGGTGGTCAAGGAGGATTACCAACCGGTAATCATGCTCTTGCCACGTATTATTGGGTCCTTTCGCAAGCTTTGAAGCATGAGGTTGCCCATGCGCCTCAAATTTGCCGAAGCTTGAGAAGCAGACTCCTCGGGGTCACTCAGGATGACAGCATCTGAAACTTCCTCCTCCCAGCCACGTACTACTCCCAAGGGTCCTGGGGTTGGAAAGCCATCGCTTACAGATTGATGCATGTCTTCCTCTTCTTCGAAGACTATGAAAGTGCCAGAATCCTCCTCCTCCTCCCCTCTCTCCTCCTGTGTGTTCTGTGACATAGGATGATGGTGTCTGGATAAAGTGGGCCTTGAGAGGAAAGGAAGTCCTCCTCTTCCTCCTGCTGCTCTGCCTCCAGTGCCCTGTCCATAATGCCATGCAGAGTCTGCTCCAGCAGGAACAAAATGTCAAATGGTGACAGTACAGTGCATGCATCCTTAATGATCAGCCATTGGCGTGTAGAAAAAAAGCCGAGGCGGCCTGAGCCTCTCATCATGCCGTATTCACACAGGTACTTATTGACGGCCCACTGTGCATGTTTAGCTGCTGCAGCATTGACAAAGTCGAGTTCCACTTGGTGAGCATGTCACAAATCAGGTGGTTTATGGGGAGGTGGATTTCCTGCTGAATTTCAGCCAACTGAGCACTGGCTGTGTATGATCGCCTGAAATGGCTACAGACTCTTCTGCCCAGCTTTAGCACATCTAGCAACCCTGGGTACGTATTTAGGAAACGCTGCACCACCAAATTAAGGACATGTGCCAGGCATGACACATGTGTCCACATTCCCTGTCTAAGGGGGGACAGGAGGTTTGAGCCATTATCAGTTTAGGTAAATAACTCCCACGCTGTCAAAAAAAGAAATAGGGTACACTGCAGAAAACACCTGGTAAACTGATCCTAGGCAGAATATGGGTGAATATATAAATGATAGTGTTGCACTGTGTAAGTGCAAATGTGTGCCAGAGAACTAATTAAAATAACAAGTGAAAATTAACATAGGCAAAACTTGCTCAGAACAAACGATTGAATAAAGTGATTAAAGTAATGACTGATTATAAAAAATATACTATAAATGAAAAATGAATAAAAACCAAGCGCTGATGTGGAAAGATATGTGTGATATAAATAAATTGTGCTTAAAAATATATATATACCAATATAGTTAGTGCTATGAAAAAATCAGTAAATTAAGGCTGCTATCAATATAGGGTGATCAGATAACCAAAACTTAATACTATAAATGAAGCCAATATAAAGCAGGTGAAGCAAAGTGAAGAAAGTCCAGTGTGCACAACCAAATAAACAGTGAAAAGGCTGCAATCTACATAAATGATAATAGTCCAACGATTGAACGATGTGATCCAAAAAATATTATAATTTGACAGTCTAAAAAATTTTCCACACAGATAAATCCCTCCACCATGATACAGGCAAACAACCAGTGCCTATCCAATCTTCAATTAGTGGCACCTCATCATCATCATCATCTCCATGTCCTCCATCATCATCATTACCACTGGAGACAACTGGCAATACGCTTTGGCTGAGGGAACATGAATGCCAATTTGTCTGCCAGTGTTCTCCCCTCTCTAGGCTCATGTTCCTGTCATCCTCAACCTCAGAACCAACTCCATTACTGGATCATCAAGGACCAAGTGGCTGATGCTGTGGTCAAATAACTCAGCTGACTCCTCCATGGCTGATGTTGGGGCTATGGCAGGAATAGATGTGGACAAGGAGGCAGGTTTATCCACTCTGGCAACTGCAGGGGACTGCACACTTGTCTCTGCTTGCATGACAGAGAATGAGGAGGATGAGGAAGGTTTAGTAAGCCAGTCCACCACCTCCTCTGCATGCTGTGGCTGGATAGCACAGGCAAACTCACTAAACAGAGGAAATGATGCCCTGCCTGAAGACTGACCATCACGTCCACCTTTGCCTGTGGACACATTTGTTGCTGGCCCCCTTAAAGTGCCAAGGGAATGTCTGCCCCTCCCTCTTGTCCTCCTTGACATTATTGGGAGGGAGGGGATGATGCTTATAAGCAAAAGTAAAGAAGAAGTGGAAATCTGTACGTAGATGCACTTTAATGTAAATGGTGTTTGGTGCACTTTAATTTGAGTACTCACACTACACAGACACACTCCACGGATACACTAATATACTGCAATATATTGAGCCAAACGTACAGTGACGCACAGAACTATATGGTATTAAACTTGCAGTAACACACACAAAACTATATGGCGTTAAACTGGCAGTAACGCACACAGAAGTAAATGGTGTTAAACTTGCAGTAACACACAAAACTATATGGCGTTAAACTGGCAGTAACGCACACAGAACTATATGGCGTTAAACTGGCAGTAACGCACACAAAACTATATGGCGTTAAACTGGCAGTAACGCACACAGAACTATATGGTGTTAAACTGGCAGTAACGCACACAAAACTATATGGCGTTAAACTGGCAGTAACGCAATCAAATAGACGGTGTTCAACCGTCACTACACTGACGCTATCTGAACTGTCCCAACTCTAGCTATACACTAATGTCAAGATTACTAAAACGGTCTCACTACACTACACTGAAACTATCTGAGCTGTCCCTACTCTACACTAATGTATGTATGAATGGCACGGTCTCACTACACTACAATGACACTATCTGAGCTGTCCCTACTCTAGCTGCACACTATGCAAAGCTGAATAATGGTCCTCCTCACTACACTCACACTATCCCTAGACTGACACTAAACTAATATTCTACACTGACAGTTGAAGCAAAATAGCACAGTATAGCACACTAACTACCTAATAGCACTGAACAGAGCCCTGTTCTATCTCTCTCCACGTCAAAATCACACTGAAAATGGCTGCCATTGAAAGAATACTTTTATACTGTGGGGCGGGAATGAGCCATGATTGGACAAAGTCATGATGACATTGTCCAATCATGACTCTGACAGTGCTCTGTGCCCTGATTGGCTGAAGCTTTCACTGCTTCAGCCAATCAGGGCTTGCAATGCACTGTTCAGTGCCGCAATGCGTTGTAGTCGGTTCGGGGGGGGTGCGAACATACGGTCAAATGACCCGTTTGTTGGGCTGAACCGTTCTCCCAACCCTACTCCTCTATTACCTGAGGCTCTGACCCATATAACATATTAAAAAATGTTATTTTTTCTGTCGGGTGTAGATGGTTTATCCGATCATCCAATCATCATCTGCTGTATATACTACTTTTGAATGAGTAGCTTGAGTCCAGTGTGTCAAGCACTGGGTTTACAGTATTCCTAAACTAGCATCTACCATGTATTTTAAACATGCCAATCTGATGAGAAAACTAATGAACTGTTAATTTCCTAAAAATTAAACTAATTATTTAATGTAAATATTTTACAATGCCAAATTAACAGGAATGAACATAACTCATCCCCGCAGAGGACATGTCCACCACAATGCACACCAATGCAAAAACATTGTTAGACTAACAACATGAATGTAGGCATATAAAAAAACAATGTATAGAATATGTACTAGTACATTTTATGCTGTTTTTTATGGTATAAATAATTTTAAAGAAAATTTCCCTGGAAATAAGTTGAACCTCTCATCATTTCATTACCCCAGTGGTTACAGAAAGAGACATCACATAGTGGCCAAAGTCCAACCCAACCTCATGTCCATTCCATAGCCAGCATTCTAATGTAAGCAGGAATAGAAGCCAAACAATAAAAACATCAGAGTAAAACTAGTCTTCAGCTTAAAATAGGCATTGGCTGAAGAGTTAACAGTTTTTTTAACACTGGATGACATTTCAGGCCAAGATTTTAGTGTGGGATTTAATTTGCATTTTCAGTCTTGGACATAAAAATGTTTTAGCACTTTGACTGGCACTAGGATATCCTTTTCACTATACTGCAAAACTAGTTGTGAGTTTGTTTTACCGGAAATGGTTAGCCACTTTGCTTTCAATAGTAGTCACTTAGACAGTTTCAAACATAAATATTTCCATTTCCCTTTTGCTTTCGAGTTGGCTTCGATCGGGTCTCCGATGTAAAAACCCAGAAGCGACATCACAACATCACTTTGGGTTTTCTCGGCTTCCAATGGCGCGGATTTAAAAAAAGTCAGTATTCCAAAATGCAGATTTTGGCATTTTGAATACTTTGAAGTACAAGGGAGGGGTTGGGGATCTTTTAAACCCCCAATCCCTCCATAAAGAGTACCTGTCACTGCCTATTACTGTCACAAGGGATGTTTACATTTCTTGTGACAGCAATAAAAGTTATCAGATTATTTTTTTTAAGGGACAGTGTTAAATAAGAAAAAAAATAAAAATAAATAAATAAGAAAAAAAAAATAAGGAAAAAAAAAATTTAAGTGCCCCTTGTCCCTGCGTGCTCGCGCACCAAACGCATACGTAAGTCACACCTGCAAACCTGTAAACAGTGTTCAAATCACACATGTGAGATATCACCGCGATTGTCAGAGTGAGAGCAATAATTCTAGCAAAATACCTTCTCTGTAACTCTAAACTGGTAACCGTTAAAAAAGCGCCGCCTATGGAGATTTTTTAGTACTGTAGTTTATCGCCATTCCACGAGTGCGTGCAATTTTAAAGCGTAACATTTTAGGTATCTCCTTACTTGGCATAACATCATATTTCACAATATGCAAAAAAAAAATCGGGCTAACTTTACTGTTTTCCCAAAAAAATTGCGTTTGAAAGACTGCTGCGCAAATACCTGGTGACACAAAGTATTGCAATGACCCCCATTTTATTCTCCAGAGTCTTTGCTAAAATTATATATATAATGTTTGGGGGTTCTAAGTAATTTTCTAGCTAAAAATACAGATTTAATCTTGTAAACAACGTGTCAAAATTGGCTCGGTCCAGAAGTGATGACTCTGTCTCTAGTGTTAAAAATTAGGCCTTAAGCACCCTGTTAAAAAAGAGTTCCTTATATTTACCTGTCTAGCAGGTTGCAAGTCCAATTTCTGCTTTTTTCAAAACCTACGGCTGCTTGTATCCAACAGTTTATGGTGTTTTAGATGCCACTTCCCTGGTGCATGCTGTGGTTCCACCATCCAGCTTCTGTAACAATGCCTGGTGCATGCTATTTTGAGTTTAGAAATATTTTTCATAGTTCAGTCTTTTCTTCTATGTATTTTTAGTGTAGTAGGTTATTTTGTTTGTGCGAATACCAATTTAGTGTATTTGGAGAAAATTCTAATTCGATAATTGTTATGAGGCACGCAAAATAAAGAATATTTATGGATCTTAATGGATCCTTTTCATTTTTTAATTAAGTATATAGTTTAGTGGTCAGTTAAGGAACTTTAAGTTTTTAATTCACAAATGCAAAATGAAAGCTAACTACTGGCAGCAAACAAGATAAAGGAATCAACTGTTCTCTTATTTTCTTTTATGATCAGGTACACCGAGGCATAAAAGGAGTAGTAAAGGATGAACATGGAAATTCCATTAAAAATGCCCGCATCTCTGTGAAAGGAATTCGCCATGACATCATGACAGGTACTTTTCCAACTTTTTCTAGACCTTTGTTATATTTATGGCAATGACATACAGCACACAGTAAAGTTAAAGAAAAAATCTGGAAAACAAACTAAAATGCGCATGGGTTGATTTATTAAAGGAGAAGCACTTATTCACTGAGCAGAGTGAATTTTCAGTTTTGCAAGGAAATTGGCCATCTCAATTAGTCCTTGAGGCCATTGACACTGAGACAGAATCTGAGAAGCAATCCAAAACTTTAAAGTGTTCACCAGAAGAAGAGGAGAGCATAAATAATCCATTGGAAACAAATTTGTGACAACTAAAGCTGGGTAAACATGGGCAGTTTTATTTTTCCTTCAATCAGTAGGTTGAACAAAAAAAAAACCTGACAGATCCCTGCATCCACACAAGCGATTTGGATGCAGTGGAATGCTGGTTTTCCAGCAGGACCAGTCAACGGAAGCTGGTCTAATGACTGCATATTTTACATAATAACGCACGTTTTGTTTTATGAATGTTTTTTCATGAATTGCAAACAATTTTCACAAAAACGCAATGTGTTATTTTACCGCTAAATACAAAGCGGTAACTACAGTTTAGTGAATTGCGCCCAGTGTCCTGTACTGTACAATTAGGAAATAAGGATTTTTTAATTACTTGTAAAATCCTTTTCCTGAAATAGTGTACAGGAAACAGGCCACCCTCCCCTCTGTCCTAGCATTTTCCTCAAACTGCTTGTTAAAAAAATGAGAATTGCTGGGAGCAGGAGGGATTTTTTGGGCTTTCGTAACAACTTTTGTTTGCCAGTGTCCTCACCTGAGAGTGATAATGTATACCTCATGTTCATGACTTAAAGGAGCCTGTGTCATGTACTGTACTGCAGCAAAATGATTTTACAGGCAGGTCAAAAATCTCTATTTTTTATATTTAACAAGTTTTTTTTTCTTTTGCTATTAAAATATACAGTATATACAACATCTGGAAGACTGACAAAAGTAAACCTTGTTTTCTCAAAAATAATTTAAGTGTAACCAAAGGCAAAAGTTTTTTCTTTTTTAATTTTGGATAGAATAATGGAGGGTTATAACCCCTGTAATTTTTTATGCCATCTGTGTCCCATTGTGGAGATTTCCCTTCCCTTCCTATCCCATAGCCACAAAAGGAAGTGAGGGAATTCTGGTGTGTCACCAGAACTAGTGTCCCTATTGGAAGATTTCCCCTCTATTACTGTTCTGGGGACAATCCAAAATGTGGGATTTTCTTTTACTTTCACTGTCGATGATAATGGTATACAGGATAAATAGAGAGGGTGAATCTCCCTAACAGAGGAAAGACAGCAATAAAAACTGACAGGTGTTCTAATCCCTCTCTGCCAGTGGCGGCCCGTCCATAGGGGGCGCCTGGGTGCCACCCCCCCTCTGCACAGTCACAAAAAAAAAATGAAAAAAAATAATAATTTTTTAAACTGACCCTTTAAAAAATGAAAAAAAATGAAAAAAAAAGGTCCAAAAGTGCACTGCGTTCGGGCGCCGGGCGCAGTGCACTAGGGGAAGCGCCACGTCTATGCAATCACGAGATTGCAGACGCGGCGCTTCATTTGCGGGCTTTTAACCCGCCTTGTGGCGTGATCCATCGCACCGAGTAGTTTCCGCATATGATATGTATTAGATGGCCGGGACTTTGAGTGACATTCAAGTTATGATGTCACATTCAAGTTATGATGTTACAGCAGTAGAGGAGCGGACTCCTCTACTGCTGTGTGACTACACAGTCACACCGAGATTAGAGAATGCTGCCTCGGAGCCATAGGGAGAGTGAGAGAGCCGGAGTATGTCCTCAGAGTCAGAGCAGGAGCCGTCTCAATGTACGGGGAGAAGGATGGAGCCGGGCTCACTGTGCTGGGCTGTCTTCCAGGTGAGTGCTGGGGGGGAGGGGAGGAAAAGTTCTGCTGGATGGAGGGGAACCCCAACACTTCTATCTGTCTAATCCTCTCTCTGGATTCACACACATTCTATCTATATCTCTCTATCTATACCTCTCTATCTATATCTCTCTATCTATATCTCTCTATCTATATCTCTCTATCTATATCTCTCTATATCTCTCTCTCTATATCTCTCTATCTATATCTCTCTATCTATATCTCCCTATCTATCTCACTGTTACTATTGATATTGATATTGCTACTACTATTGATATTGCTACTACTATTGATATTGATACTACTATTGATATTGATACTACTACTACTATTGATATTACTACTATTGATATTGATACTACTACTATTGATATTGATACTACTACTATTGATATTGATACTACTACTTTTGATATTGATACTACTATTGATACTACTACTGCTACTATTGCTATTGATACTAATACTACTGATACTACTACTACTGTTACTACTACTGCTACTACTATTGATACTACTATTGATATTGATACTACTACTTTTGATATTGATACTACTATTGATACTACTACTACTATTGCTATTGATACTAATACTACTGATACTACTACTACTGTTACTACTACTGCTACTACTATTGATACTACTATCGATATTGATACTACTACTTTTGATATTGATACTACTATTGATACTACTACTACTATTGCTATTGATACTAATACTACTGATACTACTACTACTGTTACTACTACTGCTACTACTATTGATACTACTATTGATATTGATACTACTACTACTGGTATTAATAACACATAAAAATAAATATGAATAATATGAAATACATGGGTTTATATTATATAAAATCCTACTACAGATCCCAGCGGTGTATACTTGGAGATCAGTATATAGGAATATATGTCTATCTATCTATCTATCTATCTATCTATCTATCTATCTATCTATCTATCTATCTATCTATCTATCTATCTATCTATCTATCTATCTATCTATCTATCTATCCCAGTGTCTATCTATCTGTAGGCCCTAATGCTGGCGAGTGACGGGGGGGGGGGGGGGGGGGTTGGCGGGGTTGTAATGGGGTTGGGGCTTGGTTTGCGCCCCCCCAAAAAAATGAAAAAATGGAGCACCAGCCGCCACTGCTCTCTGCTCTATCCAAAAATAAAGATAAACAAGTTTGGCTTATACTTATACTTTAACCATAATTTTAAAATGACTTTAGAAATGTACTTATTAAATGGAGTGTGTGGGAGCCATGGCTGGCGGTGCCAGGTCTGGCTCCATTTTCACTAGTCTCTTTCAGACTATTACAGTGTGGTTAATCTTGTAGTGGAGTAGAAAGTTTACCATGCATATGATTGTGAGAAATTGCTGGTCTCTAAATGGTTAGTCAAGTTGATAGGGTTGGGCATACTGCTTCAAGTTGCAAAAAAGGTGGACAGTCATACATGTGCGCTGATAGGGCATGCTTTGGCTCCTATATTTAGTGGTACTAATGTTTTTCTATGTTTTACTACTTCATAAGGACAGTTGAGATATTAACCTGACTCACGATAATTTGAAACCCTATCTTTGTACTGTATATTCATTTGTCGGACTAATTCAGAGCTACTGCAGGGTTGGATGTCTACCTGTATAATGTGACAGTATGTGAATATCTTGTTGGTGTTCTGTGCATCTTTTTTTTTTTTTTTTGCTGTTTTTTTTCCTCAATGTTTTTTGTTTTGTTTTATAAATGTAAAAACTTCAATAAAAAATATTGGAAAAAAATTAAATGGGGTGTAAAAGATGTGGTAGATTACAGAATACTGTAGTTGTATGGGGTGGGTGGAAGAGTATATTAAATGATAAGGCTAAAGAACCAGAAAGTTAAAATCTGGTTTACTCTGGTTAGCAATATAGTGCCCAACTGCTGTTAGACTGCAGTCATAATTCTTTTCAATGGAACAACTGTCTTCACCTCTAGGCATAGTTCAGGGTCTCAATAAAATTTGATCCCAGTATTGAAGATATTATTATGAACTTGATTGCATATTAGATCTTAAATTACTTGACACAGTAAAAAAAAGCACAAATGTAATTTATTGCATCTTACTAGTACTTATGTGTCGGCTGCATTATTTTCCTTTTTCAGGCTTCTTACTCTTTATCTTTACTCAATGATCTGGCCAGTAGCACACTTCCTGTCTTAGGGTGGTTCCACTCTGGATAGGGGAGCAACAGAGACACTTTTAGACAGCAGTAATATCAGTCTTGTGAGAGAGTATTTAGAGGGTTTAAAGGGTCTTGACTAACAAATTAAAGCTGAATGTCTGGTTTTGAAGCCATCGCAGCAACAGTTTTTTCCTTTTGGGATAAAGGTTTTACATAAATAAATAAAAGCTGGGGGGCGTGGCCTGGACGCTGATGGAGATGGCTGCCTAATCTCTCTGCTCTGATACTCCGCGGCCCATCTAATAGCCACTGAGGGAGGAGAAAGATGCCAAAATGTGGAAACCTGAGTGCAATCACTCTGCCCCCCGTTTCTGATCACCGCGGGACACAGACACATAGCTTAGCGGCAACGTATCCGAGATCTTTCAGTTCGGATCACGCGGCACAGCCTCTTCTTCACAGGCCACAGGATCCACCAAGGCCGTAAGTGATAGCCCCACGAGATCCCACAACACACAGCCTCCTGCCCTGCTTGTGCCACTATCCAAGTCTCTCTGCCTCGATGATCTCAAAGCTGTAGCTGCAGATATAAAGGACACATTATCTGCAGCCATATCTGACCTCCACCTAGATATGCAAGCTGTTGCAGCTCGCCTAAAAGAAGTAGAAGAGATCACTTACTGCCATGACACTGCCATACATGAGGCCCAGCAGACTCTAGGTGCCCACTCTATGCAGCTAAGAGATCTGAACAGACATCTAGAGGACCTAGATAACAGAGGTCGCCACCACAACATCAGAATTAGAGGGCTCCCTAAAACGGTTGAGCCTGGTCAACTCTTACAAGCCACCCTAGCCATCTTCAATGACCTTTTAGGGAGACCTCTAGATACACCAATAGATTTGGAGCATCTTCATTGGGCACTTCGCCCCAGAGGCAGAGACACAGAACCCCCGCAAGATATTATAGGCTGCCTTGTAAACTTCAATTCGAAAGAAGAAATACTGAAAAAAGCCAGAAACAGAGGGCGCATCCTGTATCATGGCACTGAGATCAAATTATACCACGATCTCTCACGTATCTCTTTGCAGAAGTGTAAAGCTCTACGACCTCGACGTCCTTAGGGAGAGGGAAATTCCATACAGGTGAAAATTTCCCTTCTGCCTGACTGCAGGCTCGGCCGGACAAACCACACATCTACAACACCCAGAAGAAGTGCAACCATTTTGTGAAAACCTGGGCATCCCTTCAATCTAGATACCTTACTGGCATCAAGAAATGCCCCCTTTGGCGCAATGCCAAGAAAAACCAATGGAGGTTCACTATCACAGAGGTCCTTCTCTGTATAGAAGATGCCTGTCATCTCCCCGCACTTCACTGCCACCAAGCAACCGGCCACCTTCTACACATTTGGTGGGAATGTCCACCTATCCAATCCTTTTTGACGAAAGTACATAAACAAATAAAAAAAAATAACCACAAGCTCTCTTGATTACACACCCGTGCAATTCCTACTACACCACCATGTCTCAAAAGACCCACCATACTACAAAGCATTAGCCATGATGTTAGTTAACGCAGCTAAACTGTGCATACCTAAATTATGGGGTATCCCCAGAGTCCCTTCTTTGTCAGATTTGTACAAACACATAAACAAAATAGCCGAAATGGAAGAACTCATTTCAGTCTCACAAGACTCCCCACACAAATTCACATCCACATGGGCTAATTGGGTTCACTTCCAGTCCTCCACTGACTACCTACAGATGATGAATCTTCACTCTACAAACTTGATCTAAACATTTAATCCACCTTTCTTCCATATAAGGCCCAAACCTCTTCTTTACAATCCTCCCATTCAGGTATAGAAACAAGAATGTTAGCTGAAAACTTTGTTTATAACACCCAAAATTTCCACTGTGCTAAGAACTCTCTACCTTCTCAATTGATCCATATCTGTATATTTAAACAATTATTTGTGTAAATACGTTCAATCACCTAATCATACACTCAATATGGTTTATACAAACCTCTGCCCCCTTTTTTTTTCCATTTCTTTCTCCACCATTAAACCAATCTACCTTTAGACTTGCTTATCCCCCCAAACCTTAAATACGAGATCAGACCTCCCAAGTGTCTGTGTCGGTCACACACACTCTCACACAGAATGAAACATAGATAATAGGGGCTCCTTCACAAAACACTTAAAAAGCTCTGAAACAACTCACTGCTACACCTTCTATCAGATATTACACCTCAAATAAAGCATAACCAATCCAGACCACTCTATTTTCTGACTACAACAATTGTATATTCTTTCTTATCAGTCATTTTCTTACCTTCGTTTGAAATACTAATGTTGTACAAATACCTGCTTCAACTCTTTGTGCATTATGATTATATACCATACACAGTGGTTCCATAGTCTACTCCTGTAACAGTTTAAAAGAATAGTTTTGTACTGATCTTGTTATTGTAAAACAGCATTACTAGGTTCTCTTGTATTTTTGGCAATAAATTTAGTTTGGAACAAAAAAAATAAATAAAGGTGCCTGTTTTAAGAACAATGGTTTTTCTCAACTCTCCAAGTGCTGCTTTGTCTGGATAACTTAATCTGTTGAAGGAAGTTGAAAAATAACAGACTTACTGGCTGCATCACCAGGTGAAAATAAAGGACAAAAGGCCTAAAAAAATAAGACTAATGGAGCCACCTCATTAAGGAATTGGTTTTGTATTTAATCCCACTTTAACTACTTGCCGCAAAATCACGTACCTTTATGTCATTTGGCTTTAAGTGGTTGTACCGTAGCTGCAGGCATCACCTGGGTACCGTTTTTTAGAGCCAACAGTCGGCTTTCCTGTAATGACAACCGATACGGCTAAGCAGCCACTTGGCTGTTATTACAAGCAGTGGGAGACCCAAGCCACCAGCCGGGAGACCCGATCCACCAGCCGGCATGTCCTCCGGCAGGCCGGAGACCCGAACAAAGCCGGAATCGGCTTTGATCAGGTCTCGGATGTAGTAACCCAGAAGCAACGTCACTTCTGGTTTACTCAGTAGCCAATGGCACCATTTTTAAAAAATCCAAAGTGTTCAAAAATGCTGATCTTGGCGTTTTGAATACTTTCAAGTACAGAGGAGGCGTTTGGGGCCTTTTAGACCCCAGTTCCCTCCATAAAGAGTACCTGTCACTGCCTATTACTGTCACAAGGGATGATTCTTTGTGACAGCATTCAAAATGATCAGATTTTTTTTTGTAAAAAAATAAAAATAAATAAATAAGAAAAAAAAATAATTCCCATGTATACAGGTATTGGTATACCTATTACAGTAGTAGTAAGTTACATTCCATTTGACAGTTAAAATTATAGAACATGTGCCTTACTAATACTAGGTATACCTAATTCCTTGTTCAGCATTGCCAAAAAGGTGAAAGTTATTTCACATTACCTACAGTATATTGCTATTCACGGGGGATTTTGTACAATGTATGTAAACCATAACTGTAAACTTATCTGACCTCTTTCCTTCTGCTAAATAAACTATTGAAGGTGTTTTGTTACAAAATGACACAAAATAATCTGTTGATCCTGCCAGAAATCTTGTGAGCTGATAACTTCCTGCGCTCTTTGCTTTTGCTAACTGTTATCGCTTACAATGTTTCCAGCACTTTTTGTGGACTACTGAATGCCCTACCCTATGTTATTGAAAGGGGGAGGATTTTGTATTCCTAACACTTCTTGTCCTAATGTGACAATGCTGTTCCTCGATAGATGCAGATTCATTATCACTCCGGGACAGCAAGTGTGCTAGGTAAAACTAAAGGGAAAAAAAAACAAGAAAAAAGAAAATGAAGGCAACCACCACAAGGACTGGCAAGCTGCAGTATATTACATTTTTGTTATTGGATTTAGCTGTGATATATTGGTGCATTAAAGTAGCGTAATTCTGTACATTTTTTAGCTATGTATATACTGTATTTGACTAATTTTTACAGGTGTTTTTGTCCCTGTCCATGCTTGTTGTTTTCTAAAACCTCCGATTTGTCTTCATTTGTGTCCATAGTGTGTGAACTGTGAATTTTCTGCCTACAGCTGTTATCTAACCTCCTCGGGGAGAACTTTTCTAGATGCCATTTCATCATTTATTTATAAGATGATTTTGAAAGTATTGATTATCCTCTTAGTTGACTGATTTTTTCTTTACTGTTTCTCTAGCTGAAGATGGAGATTATTGGAGACTCTTGATTCCTGGTGTCTACATCATTTCTGCTGAGGCTTTTGGCTACTCAAAGGTCACCAAAAAAATTACCC
This sequence comes from Lithobates clamitans, assembly GCA_037952925.1. Lineage (NCBI taxonomy): Eukaryota > Metazoa > Chordata > Amphibia > Anura > Ranidae > Lithobates > Lithobates clamitans. The sequence continues at coordinate 1,518,126 of JBBGZY010000210.1, forward strand.
TACCAGCAAAGATGACCAAGGCAGGACGGGTTGACTTTGTTTTGCAGAGGGTTGAAGTTAATAACCGTAGATTTAATAAAGTTATTCCACAAGACATTTATGATCGATTAGACCCATTGGACTCCTATGACCCACATGCTCGACAAGGACAAGAAGGTGAAGATGGTGAACAGTCACAAGACAGAGAAAAACCATGGTGGTGGTCTTATTTCAGTATACTTGGTCATAACAGACCTATGTGGCTACTTAAAAATAACTAACCCTATAATAATTATTTTGGCAACATCCTTAAGATATTTTTTATAACAGTGTCAGGTTTGTTTTATATTACTGTAGTGTAAAACCAAATGTTTTATCTGCTTTCATGGTAATTCCAGTTAATAAGTAATCAAGTTTTACAAAGTTAATGTTTTTTATTATAGTGATCACAAAAGGCAGCAAATGTCATAGTACAGAAAATATGGAAAGGCATTTTTAATAAACATAATGTTACAAACAGATGTCATTCTGAAAGCTTAATTATGTGCAGGCCAAAACGATTTAGTCAAATCTTCCCGAAGCTTGTAAAGTAAAGTAGGAAAATCCCATGCCATTGTTTTTTTTAATGCTTTTCTGATGTTTACTCTGCCTATCTTTCCTAGGCCTTCCTCACAATTTTCAGATGAATGCATAATTGTACAGCCACTTAATCCTTTACATTTCTATTCACCTCTTTCCTTTAGGGTTAGTGTTTAAGATTTTTTGCTAGCTTATTGGACGTATTAAGGACTGGAGTCCAGCTTTGTCAGTTTTTGGTACCATGGTAGGTTGGTTGTATAATTCGTAGAGTTAGCCGGTTATTCAAACTCTCCATCTTTCTTTTTCAATCTTCCACTTCACTTTTAAAATGGCTGGTTTGGATCAAACCCTACTCTTCTTCACCCAGAAATAATAACACCCAGAAAAAGCTGGCGAGATGATATTGGTACCAACAAAGGAGCTTGCAGATTTTGCATTACTGGAGTGAAGGTGAATATTGAACGGTTTAGTTCAGCTTTGAAACCAGGTGACCCCTGCTGTGGCTTCATTTTAGCAGTGCCCTTTCAAGAAAACTTTACATGGTTAGTACTTGAGTACTCCTGCAACTTAACCACTTCAGCCCCGGAAGGATTTACCCACTTCCTGACCAGGCCATTTTTTGCGACACGGCACTGCGTTGCTTTAACTGACAATTGCGCGGTCGTGTGACGCTGTACCCAAACAAAATTTATGTCCCTTTTTCCCACGAATAGAGCTTTCTTTTGGTGGTATTTGATCCCCTCTGCCGGTTTTTATTTTTTGCGCTATAAACAAAAAAAGAGTGTAAATTTTGAAAAAATTGCGATTGTTAGCGGGACTGCGACATTGCAAATCTGACCCCAAATTATACTTTTTGGGGACCAGTGACATTACATTGATAAGTGCTATAAAAATGCACTGATCAATGTATAAATAACACTGGCAGGGAAGGGGTTAACACTAGGGGGCAGTCAAGGGGTTAACTGTGTTCCCTGGGTATGTTCTAACTGTGGAGGGATGGGCTGCCTGGAACACTACAGAGATTGCTGTTCCCGATGACTGGGAACAGCAGATCTCCATGATGTCTCCTGTCAGAATGGGGATTCGCCTTATTTACATAGGCAGATCCCTGTTCTGCCTCTGTATACCACGATCGCGGGTCGCAGGCGGACATCGAGTCGCACGCCCACCTGCTATATCACATGCACGGACTGACGTACACCTACACTGATTTGCGCTATCCAGCCACCTTGCCTCAGTATAACTGCGGCGGGTGGTCGGGAAGCGGTTAAAGTGGAATAGAACTCTGAACGCTGTTTCCAAAAATGACAGGTGGAAGAGAAATGACTAGTCACCAGTGTTGCATGTGGTTTCCTTGCAGCTAATCATTCTTTCTTACTGACTCACCAAATCTTGTTCTGCACTATGTCTCCATGTGGAGGTGGCCATCTTTGTAGAAGAAGGGCTTTGCTTTCTTGGTTTAAAGTCTCCAGAAAAGAAAACAGTGTGCAACACAGCAGACCAACTCTGTTAGGCCTTAGATCTCACACTGCATATACTGTATACAACTAATAGGCAAAATGTCCAAGACCGCCTAGATACACAGGTTACTGCTCAAGCTTTATTGACATTTCTAAATGTCTTCTATAACACAGAAAATATTCACTTTTTGAGTTCAATTCCATTTGAGGACTGAACTCTGGGCACAAAAAATGTCATGTAAATATATATTTCTCAACAGCCACAAATTATATTAATTCACTTTGTGTACAATTAAATGCCTTTGCAAACCCAGATAGTACCTTTTTTAACATTTACTTGCCATCTTCACTGTGCTGTGTTTAACCATTTGGGTTTACATGTGCTTTAAAGCGACTTTGTCATGAGAAAAGGATGGAACCTGTCGCTGCATTTCCTGACTGTCGTGTTAAAGCTTTGGCTGACCTGGAAAAAGTGTAACAATAAAGCATTCAAACATTTTATTAAACACATTTACAGGGTGCTTGTTCAGGGTCTGTGACTCAAAAGTATTGAAGCCAGACACAGCCAGGCTGTTAAACATAAGAATGAACTGAGCACTGGATTCTGATTTTCAAGGATCACTGAAACAGTCACTGAGCACACTTGCTTCAGTTGGGCAGCACTCTAGAAAACAGGAACTACCCTCAGGAACAGGGAAAAGATCCAAAGCTGAAAATTCACTGCGACAGAGGTTGAATATAGGAAAATGTGCCACAGGATTTGCATTTAAGGTAAATGTGACGTTCCAGCCTATTGTTTCTCGGCAGAAAAAGCTGTGCAGCCTGTCTAAGTACACAGGTGTGCATGGTCATTATATTCTCAGGTCTGGAGATAGTTTAGAGCTTCCAGTTTGGACCCGCTCCCAGTGTGGGAAATGGAAGTTCTCACCAAGGGGTCAGAGGTCCCAGCCAGAAGCCAAGAGACAGAGGGTCTCGGAGACAGCAGGTCTTATTTCAGGAGTCCAGTTGGCTCTTATCCGGGTGTCAGGAGAACCCCAACCTATTGGCCAAAGTTGTGCCATACAGCAGGGCACTGCGACTACAGGCTAGAGAGTCAAGTATCCAGGAGATCTGGACAACACTGTCAGAGTGACTGGGAAGAGGTGCACCGTGGCACTGCAGTTAAAGCTGAGTGAGCTTATGAGCCAGGTGGCTCAGCATTTTCCAATGTTTGTATTCTGCTGGAGAAGATCCCCCGCATGGGAAACTTTATATTGGATTGTTGCTTTGCTTTCTGCCATTTTAATAAAAATTGACTACGCGGCCCTAACTATAGTTCCTGTCTGCCATGAATTCGCTGTATAAATGCATCTACCACAAAAACTAACTACCCCATGACACACCACATACATACACTTCAATAAGAGTTCCAAATAAATGTCCAAGATTTTAATAATAAAATTAATTCATAGCAGATGACAGGCAACAAGTTTCGGAGGTCAAACACAACCCCCCTTCATTGGGACTTAGAAATTTTGACTGTGCCTAAATGGACTCAGGTAAGCAGATACCAAATAGACCTGCAATATGATTTACTGCTTGGAAAAGTTTCAGGGGGGCAGGTTAAGCCAGTGTTAGTCACTGCAGGAATATAGAACAGTGTTTCTCAACACCAGTCCTCAAGGCGCCCCAACAGGTCATGTTTTCAGGATTTCTCTCAGATGAAACGGCTGTGGTAATTACTAAGGCAGTAAAACTGATAAAATCACCTGTGCAAATAATGGAAAACCTGAAAACATGACCTGTTGGGGCGCCTTGAGGACTGGAGTTGAGAAACACTGATATAGAACACCGTCCTCCCTTCCAGCAAAATAAAATTTGTGCTATGGAAAACTAAGTGTGCATGTTAGTGTAATCATTGTTTGAAAAAAGGAATTCATTGGCTTTATTGTGCCCCAACATTCAACTTTCTTTAAGGATCTTTGGCAAGTTGAGTTTGGTTCATATACACAAGTCTTATGCCCCGTACACACAGTCGGACTTTGTTCGGACATTCCGACAACAAAATCCTAGGATTTTTTACGACGGATGTTGGCTCAAACTTGTCTTGCATACACACGGTCACACAAAGTTGTCGGAAAATCGGATCGTTCTGAACGATGTGACGTAAAACACGTACGTCGGGACTATAAACGGGGCAGTGGCCAATAGCTTTCATCTCTTTATTTATTCTGAGCATGCGTGGCACTTTGTCCGTCAGATTTGTGTACACACGATCGGAATTTCCGACAACGAATTTTGTTGTCGGAAAATTTTATATCCTGCTCTCAAACTTTGTGTGTCGGAAAATCCGATGGAAAATGTCCGATGGAGCCCACACACGGTCGGAATTTCCGACAACAAGCTCCGATCGGACATTTTCCATCGGAAAATCCAACCGTGTGTACGGGGCATTACGGTAATTTGATCATATTATAAAAGCAAATTTCAGCAAGTGCTAAAAAATGTTTACTACAGCCAAATATTCATAAAAATGTTAGCAATTGAGTAAGGGGTGCTTAAATAATTCTTCCATACAAGAAAATGTATCTTGCTTTCTGTGAATCGTGACTATGGCAAAATTTGTAAGTACGTATTGATATATTCTTAGCAGGGCCACTATTTAATTGCAATACCTGGGAATGTTTTGCAGACATCCTCTTCTTCATTTAACTTTTAATTTCTGGTTAGAGTTTGCTCCCTCTTGAAGACCGCATTACTGTAAGCATCAGGAAAAGGTATAAGCCAGGAGAACCAAAAACTGGAAGTCTACATAGGGACTGTAAAATAAGGATAGTTTCCTCCTTATCCCCAAATAAAAAAATTCAATAGAAAAAAACTGTCCTTGGAGACAAAAATACAGAGTATGTCATCTGACTCCATGTGTGGTACTTCACCAGAAATAGTAACACCTTATAACTGCTTTAAAGCAGCTCAATGTTTCTGAATGTAAAATAATGCACCTAGGGGAAAATGTATTCCTTAAAAGGAAGGTCCGCCCACCCCTGCAAAAATTAAAAGACATTCAACTAAGGCTCGCCAGTTCCTAAATGTCTTGCAGGACAATTTTATGGTTCAGATGGTAGACGTACCAACTAGAAATAAAGCATTACTGGATCTACTGATTACCAACAATACAGACCTGATCACGGATGTGGAAATATGGGGCAATTTAGATAACAGCGATCACAGGTCAATTGGCTTCAGTATAAATCACACAAATAGGAAACATAAGGGGAATACAAAGACACTGAATTTCAAAAGAGCCAACTTCCCTAAACTACAAATCTTGCTAGAAGGCATAAATTGGGATAAAATCTTAGGAACAAAGAACACGGAGGAGAGATGGGTTTGCTTTAAGAGCATATTAAATAAGGGCATTAGCCAATGCATCCCATTAAGTAATACATTTAAAAGAGCGAACAAAAGTCCTGGATGGCTTAACATTCAGACATTATAAAGAATGTAGCAAGAAATGTAAGGGTTCAATAAGGACAGCTAAGATAGAACATGAAAGACACATAGCGGAGGAGAGCAAAATAAAATCCCAAGAAATTCTTTAAGTATGTAAACAGTAAAAAAGGGAGGACAGACCATATTGGCCCCATAAAAAATGAAGAAGGACATCTGGCTAAAAAGGATGGGGAGATGGCGAAGGTATTGAATTTATTCTTCTCCTCGGTCTTCACGAGGGAATCGGGGGGCTTCAGTAACCAAAACTGCAGTGTTTATCCTCATGACACATCACAGGAAGCACCTCCATGGTTAACAGAGGACTGAATTAAAATTAGACTTGGAAAACTTAACATTAATAAATCACCGGGACCAGATGGCTTGCACCCGAGGGTACTTAGGGGACTCAGTCAAGTAATTGCCTGACCATTGTTCCTAATTTTTACTGACGGTCTACTGACTGGAATGGTACCAGCTGATTGGAGAAAAGCCAATCTAGCACCAATATTTAAAAAGGGCCCAAAATACATCCCTGGGAATTACAGACCAGTTAGCCTAACATCAATAGTATGTAAACTCTTGGAGTGGATGATAAGGGACTATGTACAAGATTTTAGTAATGAGAACGGTATCATTAGCAGTAATCAGCATGGATTCATGAAGAATCGTTCTTGCCAAACCAATCTAATAACCTTCTATGAGGAGGTGAGTTGCCATCTAGATAAAGGAAGTAGAGGTGGTGTATCTGGATTTTGCAAAAGCATTTGACACGTTGACGCATTTGACACACATTTCCCCATAAACGTTTACTGTACAAAATAAGGTCCATTGCATGGGCCATAGGGTGAGTACATGGATTAAAAACTGGCTACAAGGGCGAGTTCAGAGGGTGGTGATAAATGGGGAGTACTCTGAATGGTCAGGGGTGGGTAGAGGGGTCCCCCAAGGTTCTGTGCTGGGACCAATCCTATTTAATTTGTTCATAAACGACCTGGAGGATGGGGTAAACAGTTCAATCTCTGTATTTGCGGACAATACTAAGCTAAGCAGGGCAATAACTTCTCCGCAGAATGTGGAAACCTTGCAAAAAGATCTGAACAAATGAATGGGGTGGGCAACTACATGGCAAATGAGGTTCAATGTAGAAAAATGTAAAATAATGCATTTGGGTGGCAAAAATATGAATGCAATCTATACACTGGGGGGAGAACCTCTGGGGAATCTAGGATGGAAAAGGACCTGAGGTCCTAGTAGATTACGGGGGTTAAGCAATGCCAAGCTGCTGCTAACAAAGCAAACAGAATATTGGCATGTATTAAAAAGGGGATTATTTCCAGATATAAAACGATAATTCTCCCGCTCTACAAGACTTTGGTTCGGCCGCACCTAGAGTATGCTCTCCAGTTCTGGGCACCAGTCCTCAGGAAGGATTACTGGAAACGGAGCGAGTACAAAGAAGGGCAACAAAGCTAATAAAGGGTCTGGAGGATATTAGTTATGAGGAAAGGTTGCGAGCACTGAACTTATTCTCTCTGGAGAAGAGACGCTTGAGAGGGGATATGATTTCAATATACAAATACCATACTGGTGACCCCACAATAGGGATAAAACTTTTTCGCGGAAGGGAGTTTAACACTCATGGCCACTCATTAAAATTAGAAGAAAAGAGGTTTAACCTTAAAACCCTTTGAGGACCAAGGGACGTATTTGTCCCATGTTTTTAATTGCCTGTATCATCTGATTAAGAACTTAAAATACTATTTTTTTTGGTTTGAGTCAAAATATTAGTTCTTATCAACAAATGGATCTAGCTTTTTTGCCAGTTATTTAATGAAATGGCTTAGTTACAGCAAGTGAAGTATACGAACTTACGAAACTGTACGAAAATAAAAATTGCTTCTTTTTTTTCCCATAAAAAGTAACCTAAATAGTCAGAGGTTATTGGATCATAATTCCTCCCCCAAAAATGACTCAAGTGTGGAAATGGTTTTATTTATTGTTCAAATACATTCTTAAACGGAAAAAATTATAATTATTTTTTTATTTATGATGATAATCTTATGGTCCTCAAAGGGGGTTCTTTACTGTAAGAGCAGCAAGGATGTGGAATTGCCTTCTACAGGCAGTGGTCTCAGCAGGGGGGGGGGGGGGGGCATCGATAGTTTCAAGAAACTATTAGATAAGCACCTGAACGACCGCAACCTACAGGGATATACAATGTAATACTGACATATAATCTGACACAAGTCATATGATCTCAAACAATACTGACAAAAGTCCATCAAGTCCAACACATAGGTTGGACTTGATGGATTTGTGTCTTTTCTCAACCTCGCCTACTATGTAACTATGTAGCAGCTGCACATACTGCAGCTGCTGACTTTTAATAATCTGAGGCTTACCTGTCCTGGAGTCCAGCAATGTCAGCACTGCAGCTGATGTTTTCATCAGCTGTTGGGTGCATGCCGCCTCCATTGCAAGTAACGGAACCCGGCAGTGAAGCGTTACGGCTTCACGTCTCATAGTTGCCCATTATGTGTCACTTACCTGAAACTGTGATGCCTGTGATGTCATTGCTGTCCCCGCTGACTGGAAGCATCCATCTTCATTCCTCTTCCTACCGGGGCCGTGAACTCCGGCTCTGTGACTGGCGGGAGTCGCGTGACGTCACTCCCGCACATGCGCGAGAAACATCACAATCTGCACTTTCTAAAGTGTGCATGCCGTGGAGGGTTAGGAGATATTTCCAGCACCTACAGGTAAGCCTTAATATAGGCTCACCTGTAGATAAAAGTGGTTGTAGAGGGTGTACAACTAATTTAAGCTAGGTAAAAATGCCCTCGCAAAGTGGAATCACATATGGAATCACCCTAAGTTTAGGAGGGAATTTTAAGGAAAAAAACTTTTAGGAGTAAAGTTTAAGGAAGAAAAACTTACATTAAAATGCCCATCAATGCAGCGTTATCGGTGTCCATCTGCAGCCTTGTCAGTGTCAGTGCAGCCTTGTTCCAGTGTCTATTGCAGCCTTGTCAGTGCAGCTTTGCCCCAGTGCAGAATTGTCAGTGCAGCCTTTTCAGTGCAGCTTTGCCCCAGTGCAGAATTGTCAGTGCAGCCTTGCCCCAGTGTCCATTGCAGCCTTGTCAGTGCAGCTTTGCCCCAGTGCAGCCTTGTCAGTGAAGCCATGTCAGTGTAGCCTTGTCAGTGCAGCCATGTCAGTGCAGCCTTGTCAGTGCAGCCATGTCAGTGCAGCCTTGCCCCAGTGCAGCCTTGTCCCAGTGCAGCTTTGCCCCAGTGCAGCCTTGCCCCAGTGCAGCCTTGCCCCAGTGCAGCCTTGTGGATCGTCGCGATCCCTGCCGACATACACAGCCGTGTGTAAATTCAAATATGGTGCCGAGACTGCAGGGACTTGGCGGAGCCGAGATACACATGCCTGAGTGTCCTCGGCTTTTCTCGGCGCCGCTTACAGTCCCGCCCAGTCCCACCCTATGATGGAAATCACACAGGTCCAATGGCGGGACTGTAAGTGGCGCTGAGAAAAGCCGAGGACTCTCGGGTATGTGTATCTCGGCTCCGCCGAGTCCCTGCAGTCTCGGCGCCATATTTGAATTTATTTGAATTTACACTCCGCAATCGCTCCGGTTACACAAAATTGGCGGGGATCGGCCTATAACACGCACCCACGATTTTCCCCTGATTTTCAGGGGAAAAAAGTGCGTGTTATATGCCGATAAATACGGTATATTCCCAACACTTTGCCCAGTTACACACAAACTAAAGGGAGACAATACAGTTACAATACAATTCATAACAAGAGGCTTGGGGGGGCTGCATATGAGTATATCAATCCAAAAATGATCAAAAGCTAATTTTGCAGGTCAATTTTTCGCTTAATTCTGCTGATGTACTCAGAATAAGAACATTTGCAAACAATAAATCTTAAGCAAATATAACCATTCATTTTATTGGAATACCAGCCAAAAGATACAGTGCCTTGCAAAAGTGTTCACCCCCTTGGCTTTTTACCTATTTTGTTACATTACAGCCTTTAGTTCAATGTTTTTTTTAATCTGAATTAAATGTGATGGAACAGAACACAATAGTCTAAGTTGGTGAAGTAAAATTAGAAAAATCTATACATAAAACTATTTTTCAGAAATAAAAAACTGATAATTGGCATGTGCTTATGTATTCACCCCCTTTGTTATGAAGGCCATAAAAAGCTCTGGTGCAACCAATTACCTTCAGAAGTCTCATAATTAGTGAAATGATGTCCACCTGTGTGCAATCTAAGTGTCACATGATCTGTCATTATACATACACACCTTTTCAAAGGTCCCAGAGGCTGCAACACCAAAGCAAGAGGCATCACTAACCAAACACTGCCATGAAGACCAAGGAACTCTCCAAACAAGTAAGGGACAATGTTTTTGGGAAGTACAAGTCAGGGTTAGGTTATAAAAAATATCCAAAGAAATCTTTGATGATCCCTAGGAGCACCATCAAATCTATCATTACCATAACAAGAACATGGCACAATAGCAAACCTGCCAAGAGACGGCCACACACCAAAACTCAGGGACCGGGCAAGGAGGGCATTATTCAGAGAGGCAGCACAGAGACCTAAGGTAACCCTGGATGAGCTGCAGAGTTCCACAGCAGAGACTGGAGTATCTGTACTTAGGACGACAATAAGCTGTACGCTCCATAGAGTTGTGCTTTATGGCAGGGTGGCCAGAAGAAATCAGACTAAAATCAGACTAAAATTGAACTTTTTGGCTGTCAAAGAAAACGCTATGTCTGGCGCAAACCCAACACATCACATCACCCAAAGAACACCATCCCCACAGTGAAACATGGTGGTGGCAGCATCATGCTGTGGGGATGTTTTTCAGCAGTCGGGACTGGGAAACTGGTCAGAGTTGAGGGAAAGATGGATGGTGCTAAATACAGGTATATTCTTGAGCAAAACCTGTACAACTCTGTGCAGGGGCAGATATGGGGGGGAGCAACGGGGCAATTGCCACCTCCGAGAAATGTGTTGCCAGGCAGGTGAGAGAGCGGGCGCCTCTGCGGGTGGGTGAGAGCGGGCGGCTCAGTGGCGCCTCCGCGGGTGGCTTCATGGGTGGGTGAGAGGGCGGGCCGGGCGGTGCGGTTTGCGGGCGGGCAGGCCGGTTGGCTCAGTGTGTGTGTGTGGGCGGGTGAGAGTGAGAAAGCAGGCTCGGTGTGAGCGTGCAGCTGGCCAATCAGTTAGCCGGGGGGCAGAGGAGCAGTGAGGGGAGATCATCTCTCACCGCCCCGCGCCTGCCCTGCATCCCTGCAGTAACTTCCGCCCTCACTGTGCAGGCAGCGTGGGCAGCAGAGAGATTACATTATCTCTCTGCTGCCTGACTCTGGGACAGCAAGAGACAAGCAAAACACCACCTTAGCAGGCAAGTGATAATCCGCAAGGTGTGGAAGGTGACGTGGCAACTGACAATCCACAACTAGTGGCAGGTGACGTGGCAACTGACAATCCACAATGTGTGGCAAGTGACAATCTGCAAGGTGTGGCAGGTGACGTGGCAAGTGACAATCCGCAAGGTGTGGCAAGTGATAATCTGCATCTGGTGGCAGGCAAGTGACAATCCACAATGTGTGGCAGGTGACGTGGCAAAGTGACAATCCACAACATGTGGCAGGTGACGTGACAAAGTGACAATCCGCAAGGTGTGGCAGGTCACAATATGCAACATATGGCAGGTGACGGTGGCAAGTGACACACTCAGGGCTCCCACTGATTCTGCATTATGATGAGTTGAATCATTTCATTTTATACTACAACATAATAATAGAAATAATGTGCTTCAATCATCTTGACACCATAACAACCATGGTGCCAGGATGATTGAAGCGCCAACACCAGCCATTTCCCCGATAAATTGCCCACAAAAAACATATTTTCTGGCAGTGCCCCTCCCGAGACTAGACTCTGGATCCGCCCCTGACTCTGTGTGTGATTTGAGGCTAGGACGGAGGTTCACCTTCCAGCAGGACAATGACCCCAAACACACTGCTAAAGCAACACTTGAGTGGTTTAACGGGAAACATGTAAATGTGTTGGAATGGCCTAGTCAAAGCCCAGACCTAAATCCAATAGAAAATCTGTGGTCAGACTTAAAGATTGCTGTTCACAAGCACAAACCATCCAACTTGAAGGAGCTGGAGCAGTTTTGCAAGGAGGAATGGGCAAAAATCCCAGTAGTAAGATGTGGCAAGCTCATAGAGACTTATCCAAAGCGACTTGGAGCTGTGATAACCACAAAAGGTGGCTCTACAAAGTATTGACTTTAGGGGGGTGAATAGTTATGCACATTGACTTTTTCTGTTATTCTGTCCTATTTGTTGTTTGTTTCACAATAGTAGAAAAAAATTTTCAAAGTTGTGGGCATGTTCTGTAAATTAAATGATGCAAATCCTCAAACAATCCATGTTAATTCCAGGTTGTGAGGCAACAAAACACGAAAAATGCCAAGGGGGGCGAATACTTTGGCAAGGCATTTCCCTGTTCTGCCTAGCAACATGACAGTGATCTACTACTCCCAGTGATCGGGAGCAGTGATCTCTGTCATGTTCTAGTGAACCCATTCCCCCTACAGTTGGAACACACTGAGGTAACACAGTCAACCCCTTGATCGCCCCCTAGTGTTTAACCCCTTCCCTGTCAGTGTCATTTACACAGCAATCAGTGCATTATTATAGCACTGATAGCTGTATAAATGTCACTGGTCCCAAAATAGTGTTAAAAGTGTCCGATGTGTCCGCAGCAATGTTGTAGTCACTATAAAAATCACAAATTACTAATAAAAAAATAATAATAAAAATGCCATAAATCTATCCCCTATTTTGTAGACACTATAACTTTTGAGCAAACCAATCAATATATGCTTATTGCGATTTTTTTTTACTAAAAATATGTAGAAGAATACATATCAGCTTAAACTGAGGAAGAAATTATTTTTTTATATATTTTTATAAAGAAAGCTCTATTTGTGGGAAAAAGGACGTCAATTTTGTTTAAGTGCAACGTCACACGACCGCATAATTGTCAATTAAAGCGACGCAGTGCCGTATCGCAAAAAAAGCTCTGGTCAGGAAGGGGCTAAATCCTTCCGGGGCTGAAGTGGTTAAACACTGGGAAATAAAGAATAAAAAATATATATATCCAGATCTGTAAAAAGTTAAACCCCTATCTGCAGGCAAGGCTCTTTGGGAGGGACTTCTGTTACCCTGCTGATATATGCTCTGTACAGTATGAGTCTGTGTCTGGCCAGCCCTGATTGGTGCTGTGCCAGTCACATGACTAGTTTCAGCAGAGTAATTCATATTAATGTATAAATATCAAACAACTATTGTTTTACAGCTCCCTATACGTTTTTTTGAACATCAAATGTGTATTTTTTGTACAATAATATGGTGTAGGTGGAGCCAGAAGTGACTGACACTAGCTTTCTTTTGTTCAGACGGCATCTGCATCCAAGGCTCTTTTTTTACTTTACAGGTATTAGCAATTACATTAGATATATTTAAAGTGATTGTGAAGTTTAGTTTTTTTTTTTCTCTAAAACTAACAAACATGTTATACTTGTGTAGCGCTGGTAGATTTATGATCTACCATCTGATAGGTAAATTTAGTGAATTGCTCGTTAGAGGAAGTTAGATTTGCCTCTGTTCCAGCTTGGCTGACGTTGCGTGTGCTTCCACACTGTGCCGGTGGGTGTCGTTGTTACCCTTAGCTAGTGTTGGAAAGGAAACGTGTCGAAGCGTATGGGTGCTGCTCTATCTCGGAGACAACTCGGTGGAGGTGGTCCTCCGAGTTGCATTCTGGGAGAGGGTATTTATGGGACAGACACCATGTTTAGGGGTTCATTTTCAGCCACCTGCTGGCCCTCCTGGCCGACAGGTATGCATTAGAATACCACCTCGTGGTCCTTCGTTCCGGAGGCCCGCATCGCTGCGGCGCGTGGGTGGGCCCAGAGGTCTGTCTGGGGCCTACCACAGCAGCCGAGGAATGGTCCTGAGCTGTCTATCCAGAGTGAAGAACCTGGACAACCAAGGAGATCCCAGGGGAGGACCCGTCATGGAAGGATCACGCAGAGTGCTGGTCTGGAGAGGGGCCTGGTGACTCGGTTGGAGGACGTATCCTGAAGTAGTCTTATTACATAGTACTGCTGGGTTGGAGGTCCAAGTACTGTGTCTGACATTCACCGCTAACCAATACATCCTGTGGCAGAGGATCGTACGGGTTTATTCCAAGCAAGTCTGTGGCAGAGACTTTTGTTCGTGCTACGTACTGGCTGCTAGGCAAGTGAGAGAGGCCTATCCAGGCGAGCAAAGATCGTGTCCCACACGGGGATCGCATTCAATTATAGTATTCAACTTTAAAGGACGTTCTAAAGAATCCTAAAGAAAGGTATTTGAGCTTCCCTGCAGTTTCCCTCCTGCCTCTTTCCTGCTACTTCCTTCGTTACTTGGTTCAATAAAGCATTGAAAACGTACTCAAGTGTTGGTGCTTATATCATCCAGAGGTAAACTCAACGGAACCCTAGACCCGGTGTCGGTGAAACGGAGGTATCGAGAGTGAAGGTAACAAGCCCGCTTAAACCAGCAGCTCCACCGAGAGTTATTGCTACACTTGCCTGCTCTGTGCAGTTGGTTTTACACAGAGCAGCCCAGATCCTCCTCTTCTTGGGTCCCTCATCGGCTCTCCTGGCCCCTCCCTCCTGTTGAGTGCCCCATCAACAAGCAGCTTGCTATGGGGGCACCCATGCCGCGACACAGCTCCCTGTGTCCATTCAGACACAGAGCCCTGGTTCTGCCCCGCCCCCTCTGTCTCCTGATTGGCTAACTGATTTTGATTGACAGCAGCGGGAGCCAATAATACGGCTACTGTGTCTCAGCCAATCAGTACAAAAGCTTAAAGTTATAAGGTAAAGAGCCATGACTTTCAAAAGAAAAAAAAATGCACCAGAACTCGAGGATGAAAAAAAGTCTGGACTGGACCTTAAATGGTTAAAATGGTAGCTCAAGATAGAATCCAAATATCTTGCTTTCATCTGTACAATAGCCCCTCCCCCCCCAAAAAAAAGAGTCTCATACCAAGTACAAAAATTAAAAAAAGAGACAGTGAAGTCAAATAATGTATTTAAAAATGAATCTTTTAAATTAAGTTTCTGCTTGATTTATATTTGTGTGTCTGTGTTTTTGTTTTATTTTTAATTTCTTTTCAAAAAGAGACCAAAGGCATCCCTCCAAAACATTACTCGGTGGCCTCATTCTTTGCTGTTTGTAAAAGAGGTCATAATTTGTGGAAGGATAAAAAATCTTTTAAAGCTTTACGCTCGAAATCCCTGGAGTGAATAGAATTCAACGTAGCATAGATAATTTGTTTGCTTTGCAATTATTTTCCGTCAGTGGAGACAAATTGATTCATACTATAAAACTGACTGTCACTGCAAGACAGCTGGCTCTTGAAACTGCAGAAGGATTTGACTAGTTAAAGTGAGTGTTGAAACTCTGATATATATGTCGCTTCACAATCTAGGTTGCGGGTAATTATAACATTTGATATAAGTGAGACACCATCCATGTTTTTATGGGTCAGCCATGCCAATTGGAGAATTACATGTGCTTGGATGGGCGCCTTATCTCTAAACGCTTTCCTTTTTGAAATTAAAGTAATCTAAAGATGCTGAAGCTGCTCTTGTGCGGTCTTTGAAATGTGTTACATTGGCTATATAAATAGTACCTTTAATGCCTGCTTAATAATTCATGAAAATGACTTGGTTTAAGTGGGGCACATTTCACAGTCTCTTGCACTGTCATAGCTTATATGTGCAAGTGAAAAAAAAAACAAAAAAAACCTTATGATAAATCACCATCTGGACTATCCTGGTTAGGGAACATCCTATACATTTGCAGAAAATGATTTGATATATTATACATGTAGTAATAAATGTAAAATGCAGTGTCTGATGTTCTTTAAATGTGTTCATTAAGAAGAAGTTAAAGTGATACTAAACAGAGAAGTGTTAATTGCCATAATTCATTCACATGAATCATTAAAACTCACCAGCCACTCTATTATTAGGTAAACCTTGAAAGAACCGGGTTGGACCCCCTTTTTCCTTCAGAACGGCCTTAATTCTTCGTGGCATAGATTCAACAAGGTGTTGGAAACATTCCTCAGAGATTTTGGTCCATAGTGACATAATAGCATAACGCAGTTGCTGCAGATTTATTGGCTGCACATCCATGATGCAAACCTCCCATTCCACCAAACCCCAAAGGTTCTCTATTGGATTGAGATCTGGTGACTGTGGAGGCCATTGGAGTACAGTGACCTCATTGTCATGTTAAAAAAAAACTGTTTGAGTTGATACAAGGCAGGATTCATGCTTTCATGCTGTTTACGCCAAATTCTGACCCTACATCCTGAATGTCGCAGCTGACATCGAGGCTCATCAGACCAGGCAACATTTTTCCAATTTTCTATTGTCCAATTTTGGTGAGCCTGTGCGAATTGTAGCCTCAGTTTCTTGTTCTTTGTTGACAGGAGTGGCACCGGGTGTGGTCTTCTGCTGCTATAGCCCATCTGCTTCAAGGTTCAATGTGTGTGCATTCAGAGGTTCAGAGGTGGTATTCTGCATACTTTGGTTGTAACAAGTGGTTAATAGAGTAAAGCCCCGTACACAGGATCAGACTTTCCAACAGGAAATGTTCGATGTCAGGCTGTTGGCAGAAAATCCAACCGTGTGTATGCGCCATCGGACAATAGTTGTCCGACTTTCCGCCAACAAATGTTGGCTTGCATGTCTTCAAATTTTCCGCCAACAAATGTGTGTTGTCGGATTTTCCAATCATGTGTACACAAGTCCGTCGGACAAAAGTCCAAAGTACAAACACGCATGCTCGTAAGCAGAAGTGGTCGGTCTTGTAAATTAACGTTCATAATGGAGAATTAACATTCGTGACGTGGCAAATTATGAAATCTCCAAATGCAGCGCGCAATTCTCTTCTTCTTCTTTAATTGGATAATAATGAAGCTGATTTGCTGGTGATACTGATGGAGTTATTGCAAACGAATTTTCAAAGGCGTTTTTTTTCTAGTGATATCAAGAATAATATTATTATGCTTTTTTGGGGGGGCAAGTTACCACAACACCATTATCCCGTAGTTTTTAAGATCAAAGATACAACTATGTTGGTGTCCCTTGTCAATTTTACATTGTATTTTTTTAAATGTAACTGCCTACTCCCAAACTGTCATTTCAAGCAAAACACATAGCCAAGTATTATTCTCCACAATTTTTTTATTGTGCATTAAAAAAAGAAAACAAAATTAGACATGCTATCTGCCAATAGAACTTAACCAAAAAGTGCATTCTATGCATCCAAAAATATAGAAAATATAACTAATCAAATCATTATTCAACCTAAAAAATAATGTCATAGCAATAACTCCAAGGCCAATAATAACATGTTATCTCCTCCGATTCCACAACATGTCTGATTGACGAATGGCCGTTCAGAAACTAACTGAAAAGCACGAAATGAAAATCGCAAACTGAAAAGCGCTAAATGAAAAACGCAAAAAGAAAAGCACAAATCAACACTTACCAAACTTCTACTAACACGAAATTAGCAGAAGGAACCCAAAGGGTGGAGCTAAAGAGCTAAAAAACCATGTAGTACATCTAGTACGTCACTACTGTCGTAATTGTTGGCCAACATTTGTGTGACCGTGTGTATGCAAGACAAGTTTGAGACAACACTCTTCAGACAAAATTCCATGGTTTTGTTGGTGGAAAGTCCGATCGTGTGTACGAGGCATTACTGTTGCTTTTCTATCATCTGGAACCAGTCTGCCCATTCTCCTCTGACCTCTGACATCAACAAGGCATTTTCGTCCACACAACTGCCACTAACTGGATATTTTCTCTTTTTTGGACCATTCTCTGTAAACCGTAGAGTTGGTTGTTTGTGAAAAACCAGTGGACTCCCTATTTTTCTAAATACTCAGACCAGCCCCTCTGGCACCAACAACCATGCCACATTCAAAGTCTCTTAAATCCTTTTTCTTCCCCATTCTGATGCTTGGTTTGAAATTCATCAAGTTGTCTTCACCACATCTAGATGCCTAAATGCATTCAGCTGCTGCCATGTGATTGGCTGAGTAGCAATTTGTGTTACCAAGCAATTGAACAGGTGTACCTAATAAAGTGTTACAACCAAAAACGTAAATGTATTTTATTGAGAATTTATATGATAGACCAACACAAAGTGGCACATAATTGTGAAGTGGAAGGAAAATGATAAATGGTTTTCTAAATTTTATACAAATAAATATGTGAAAAATGTGGCGTGCATTTGTATTCAGCCCCCCTGAGTCAATACTTTGTAGAACCACCTTCCTCTGTAATTACAGCTGCAAGTCTTTTTGGGGATGTCTCTACCAGCTTTAAACATCTAAAGAGTGAAATTTTTGCCCATTTTTCTGTGAACAGAAATTTTCAAGTCTTGCTACAGATTCTCAATTGGATTTAGGGCGGGACTTTGACTGGGCTATTCTAACACATGAATATACTTTGATCTAAACCATTCCATTGTAGCTCTGGCTGTATGTTAGGGTCAATGTCCTGCTGGAAAGTGAACCTCTGCCCCAGTCTCAAGTCTTTTGCAGATTCTAACAGGTTTTCTAAGATTGCCCTGTATTTGGCTCCATCCATCTTCCCATCAACTCTGACCAGCTGAAGAAAAGCATCCCCATAACATGATGCTGCCACCACCATGTTTCACGTTGGGAATGGTGTGTTCAGGGTGATGTGCAGTATTAGTTTTCCGCCACACATAGCGCTTTGCTTTTAGGCCAAAACTTTAATTTTTGGTCATCTGACGAGAGCACTTTCTTCCACTTGTTTGCTGTGTCCCCCAAATGGCTTCTCGCAAACTTCAAATGGGACTTCTTGTGGCTTTCTTTCAATAATGGCTTTCTTTTTGCCACTCTTCCAGAAAGGTCAGATTTGTGGAGTACTACTACTTATGTCTACTTTTAAGGGCAGCAAAGTTCTTTTCTAGCTTTATAATGTCTATTAATCTTTCTCTCTTCATTTGGGTTGCTATACTAATAATTTTACCTCTAATAGAAGCTTTATGGGCCGTCCAGAGGGTCTCGGGGGATATATTGTCAGTAATGTTAAGTAGGAAATATTCTTTCAGTGAGTTTTCCAATTCTGAAGTTTTGCTGGGGTCGTTTAGAATAGATTCATTTAAATGCCAATGAGAACCCGAAGGCCTGGAGATGGCATTTTGCATATGTAGTAGAACTATGGAGTGGTCCGACCAAGCAGTATCAATTATGGTCGCCTTGTATGTATAGGGAATGAGTGAGGGGGGTATCAGAATATGGTCTATTCTTGCGTACGACTGGTGGGGAGCCGAGGAGTGGGTATAGTCCTTTTGTGAGGGATTTAGTTCTCTCCATATGTCAATTAGCCCATAGGCGAATAGGATTTTCGCTATTTTCAAACTAGCTTTGGTGGGGCGTGTCAGTTGGACTTTGGGGGGCTTTGATTTGTCTAGTCCTTGGTCAAAGGCTATATTTGAGTCGCCCTCAAAGATAACCTTGCCTTCCACTAGGGGAAGTAGGGTTTTGAAGAGATTGAAAGAAAGCCGTTTGGCCTTTATTGGGGGCATGGTATGAAATTATAGAATACATATTGCCTTCAATAGTGCCCTTAACCAGGATAAACCTCTTTGTGGTCAGAAATGTAAGAAAATGTACTGTTTTTAGAAAAAAGGACTGCTACACCTTTGGTTTTATTAGCTGCATTCGCTATATAGAATGAGGGATAGTGTGAATGGAGGAATTTAGGGCTGCATCGGTTTGGAAAATGAGTTTCTTGTATTAAGACTATATCTATCTTCAAGGATCGGTAGTTTTCAAAAGCAATTCTATGTTTTCTAGGGGAATTTAATCCTTGGGTATTGTGGGAAGCCACTCTAAGATCCTTGTGTGTCGCGTTACCTACAGACATTTAATCAGAGGGGTGGAATGCTGTTGAGGAAGACATCACTTACTCTCTGAAGACTTTCCAGCCTGGGCCCTTGACTCTGGATAAGCTCATAACGAAACGGAGTTGGTGTCATATGCTTTGTGAAACCTGCTGAGCGGCTCAAAAGAAAGAAGCGGTTAGGGAGGAGGGAGGAAGAGGAAAGAGAATAAAAAGAAATAAAGAAAAAAAAATGTTGTCTTCGAAGAAGACAAAAGATGCCAGGCGGGGTCAAACCCCATCTAACATCAACAGTGTGGCTTCGGAGACCTCTAGGAGGGGTCCGAGTTCTCATGCTACAGAGGAGTGATATCCTCTTCTGTGGAATGAGTGAATGCGCAGGGGTAGCCCCCCCGGCCCTTTCTTATATGATAACAATAAAGTATACTGAAACAGCAAAATTACAACATAACCTAGTACCCTTATGCCCCGTACACACGTTCGGACTTTGTTCGGACATTCCGACAACAAAATCCTAGGATTTTTTCAGACGGATGCTGGCTCAAACTTGTCTTGCATACACACGGTCAAACAAAGTTGTCGGAAAATCCAATCATTCTGAATGCGGTGACGTAAAACACGTAGGTCGGGACTATAAACGGGGCAGTGGCCAATAGCTTTCATCTCTTTATTTATTCTGAGCATGCGTGGCACTTTGTCCGTCGGATTTGTGTACACACGATCGGAATTTCCGACAACGGATTTTGTTGTCTGAAAATTTTTTTATCCTGCTCTCAAACTTTGTGTGTCGGAAAATCCGATGGAAAATGTGTAATGGAGCCTACACACGGTCAGAATTTCCGACAACAAGGCCCTATCACACATTTTCCGTCGGAAAATCCGACCGTGTGTACGGGGCATATGAGATATAGAGGAAGTCCTCAGGTCAAAGAACCTAAAGTGATAATTGGACAGCATCCGAGATTAAGGACTCCTGCCCTTTCCCCTCTAGTCAGGGAGATAGGAGAGACCTGGGTGTATATCAGGAGAGATCAATTTGTTGATTGCAGGACTGTCCCCAGATCCATGGTCCTGTGTCGCATGCTATTAAAGGTCCCTGATATCACCAAGTTCTTTGTTTGGCAGTTCTATAGAATGACCTCCTCAAACTTGGTGAAATCAATCTGGAGGGCAGATTAGAACAAGAAAACTGTTGAAATCCGAGAAGTCGCAAACCATCTTGTCAGAGTAAAATACGGGATGGGACCTAAATCAAACGCCCCGAGACCGTAATTCACTCTGGCTGTAGTGTGGGAATACCCAAGAGGAACAGGGAATTGTGAATTAAAACTTCGGAAAGCCTAATGATAGGCAACATGGGTGTAGAAAGGAGCCCCAGGCTCCAGCAACAGGGGGGAATGACATCCCCAAGTGGAAGGCCCCAATAAGGGCAAAGAGGATGAGAGGAACCCCAGAGGCAGGTTATGGTGGACGACCTTCTTCAGATTTTTTAGCCTTGCCTTTGTTCCATAGAGGGGATATCGGACTCTCTGGCGTGGGTCTTTTGGAGGAACCTCCCGCAGTGAGATCCATGGGTGCTTCCTGGGATATCAGCTTAAGGTGTAGGAAAAGTTTCTCTCCTTCTGGCAGGGAGGAGAAGGAATAAGCTTTATCTTGTATGGAGAATTTTACTCCAAAAGGGAAGTTCCAACGATACTTGATGTCCCGTTGGGACAAAACTGTTAGAAGCCGTTTAAGGGACCTTCTCTTCTGGATGGTCGAGGGGGCCAAGTCTGCATATATTTGAATTTGATGACCTCTGCAAAAGACTTGTTGTTTGAGGTGGGATTGCCTCATCACCTCCTCCTTTATAGTGTAAAAGTGAGGTTTGACAAAGGGGGGACCAAGGGCTCTAGGGGGACGATGAGGGGGCGTGTTGGGGATCAGCTCCTTGATGAGATCCTGGATTGCGGGAGGAATGTCTGTGATGTTTTCAGGGAGACCTCGGACTCAGAATTTATATCTCCTCGACCTGTTCTCAAGGTCATCTATCCTGGCCAAGGCTGTATTCAGTTGTTCCTGGAGGACCTGTATGTGAGCCACATTCTGGTTGGTGTGGGAGACTGTGATATCCAGTTTGGTTTCTATAGCCTCCATTCTGGAGCCGAGGTTGGCAAAGTCTGACTTAATGTCTCTGGTAATCTGGGAAGCTGTGTTAGACAGGCCCCTGTCCAGTAAGGCAGAGAATTTCTGGAATAGATCTCCCTGTGCTGAGGATTGATCCTGGTCCTGCTGATAGGGAGAGAAATCAGCCTGGAAGGGTGTATGAGCAGGCCTTGCAGGGGACAGGTTATATTCCTCCAGCGTTCTGCTCAGTAGGGATTCTGTGGAGGCTGGGTGGTTTTGATGGGCTCCTTGGACCACCTGGGAGAAGGTCAGTGTGGCTGGAGCAATCACTTGCCTGTATTCTGGCTGCTTTTCCCCGCAGGCCGCGTGTTGCTGTGTGGAGGTATTGCTGGTGGCCATCTTGGTACACCCACCGTGGTCTGCTCAATCGAATTCCGGCCCCAGATCACGCCTGGCGGCCGGATTAGACATAAGGTGGGGGTCCCGGAGGAGGCCCGAATGCATCAGGACTATTGGGGGCTCAATTCCGCGGGTGCTGCTGCTGTGAGGCTCGGAGGGCGGAGGTGCTGCGGAGCTCCTGGCTCAAGCGGCCATCTTGGAGCTCGCGCGCATTCGCAGAGATTAGAAATATTTAATGCTGATTTATATTAAAACTAATTTTTGTAAGTTTATTATTGAATGTAATTAATCAGCATACTATATACTGCCCCCATAATGTTTAGTAGTAGGAGGACATGGAAGAAGAGGGAGGGGGTGTCATTTACCACTGTGTATACACCCACATGTATGACTCTACAGCCGTGGCCAAAAGTTTTGAGAATTACACAAATATTAGATTTCACAAAGTCTGCTGCTTCAGTGTTTATAGATCTTTTTGTCAGATGTTACTATGGTTTACTGAAGTATGTTTACAAGCATTTTATAAGTGTTAGAGGCTTTTATTGACAATTACATTAAGTATATAAATGTATATTGAGGCACTAGCATATGAAATTGATATATTCATATAGAAAAGCATTAACCATGCAAAGTTTTTTTCAGTGATCTACTTTAACATATCAAACAGTGTATACCTCGATAAACTAGTAAACCACTTATAATTTAGTGTATACAAAAATGTATGTGTAAATGGTCCATAGTAAAATAATATACTTAATAAAAGTCCTTTCCAAAAATATAAAAAAATTATTTTCATCAACTTCATCGAACTCCACCACGTGCAAACATGAATGTATTAAAAATAATGTGCTTTTCTTATGTAATATGCACCTCCACCTGAGAAAATGGGGCCACTCACCAGATCACTTTGGACCAATAGGACCCTCACAGCTTTAAGAGGTAGGTATCTGCAATGATTCTATCCTGGTCATCCACTCCCTGGTCTCTGTCCTTTGCTTTAATCCATAAGGGTGATCTCAGGATAAGAAAAATACCTGATAATCGCCCAATCGTTTATTAAAAGGTAATAGTAAAACATATAAAACATATAGCAATGCAATCACATTCAGATGTGCCCTGAAGCAGCACCCACTATACAGAGCCTTGATCGATATCAATATCGCCTCCGCTCGTGTTTCTGAGCCAGCGTGCATTCCACCTGGGCAGGACATGGTGTCACTAGAGACTCAGAATTTCCACCAGTAAACTAACCTCAATGCATTTCACCGGAAGGCGTCACCTGGGAGTGAATGACCAGGATAGAATCATTGCAAATACCTACCTCTTAAAGCTGAAGGCAGCGGCTAACTATATATTTTTTATTTCCCTTTTAGTGCATGTAGGTGGCGCCATTTCACATTTATTTTTTAGTTTACATTACGTTTATGCAAAGAGTCAATATTTGCAGTGTTAACCCTTCTTTTTCAAAACCTCTGCAATTCGCTCTGGCATGCTGTCAATCAACTTCAGGGCCACATCCTGACTGATGGCAGCCCATTCTTGCATAATCAATGCTTGGAGTTTGTCAGAATTTGTGGGGTTTTTTTTGTTCACCCGCCTCTTGAGGATCGACCACAAGTTCTCAATTGGAATAAGGTCTGGGGAGTTTCCTGGCCATGGACCCAAAATTTCGATGTTTTGTTCCTCAAGCCACATAGCACTCCATCATGCTGGAAAAGGCATTGTTCATCACCAAACTGTTCTTGCATGGTTTGGAGAAGTTGGTCTCGGAGGATGTTTTTATACCATTCTTTATGGTATAAAAACATCCTCCAGAGTGCTCAGGACCTCAGACTGGGCCGAAGGTTTACCTTCCAACAAGACAGTGACCCTAAGCACACAGCTAAAATAACGAAGGAGTGGCTTCACAACAACTCCCTGACTGTTCTTGAATGGCCCAGCTAGAGCCCTGACTTAAACCCAATTGAGCATCTCTGGAGAGACCTAAAAATGGCTGTCCACCAACGTTTACCATCCATCCTGACAGAACTGGAGAGGATCTACAAGGAGGAATGGCAGAGGATCCCCAAATCCAGGTGTGAAAAACTTGTTGCATCTTTCCCAAAAAGACTCATGGCTGCATTAGATCAAAAGGATGCTTCTACTAAATACTGAGCAAAGGGTCTGAATACTTAGGACCATGTGATATTTCGGTTTTTCTTTTCTAATAAATCTGCAAAAATGGCAACAATTCTGTGTTTTTCTGTCATTATAGGATGCTATGTGTACATTAATGAGGAAAAAAATGAACTTAAATGATTTTAGAAAATGGCTGCAATATAACAAAGAGTGCAAAATTTAAGGGGGTCAGAATACTTTCCATCCCCACTGTATATATACTTTTTAGAAGAATAGTTTTATCACATTTGGATATTTTGGATTTTGACCACCGTCTTCACTGTTATACTTGTTTAATTATTCCATCATTCAGCACATTATCTACTTATTATTAACTTTATTCATCATTTAGAAAGTTGCGCTGATTATTTTTATTCACATTTTTGCTGTGATATTTGGTAAATCCAAATTAAGTTACACACCTTTGTAAGAATACTTGTCTAACCCGTATTGACTACCATCTATTGAAGTGATGTACCCTTTATCAGACAAATGCATCCACATGTAGAATAAACTGCAATACAAACTCATTTTGTGCATAGGAGCCTTTATGCTACCCATAGGCTTCCTGACCAGGGATGGTGGATACTTCATTCAGATATGTCCAAGATATACCCAGCAGTTGATCCTAAACATCTCTTCATTATTAAGATGTTTAGGGGTGTATGTCAAACTGTAATGTCACACCTAAGTTCCTTTTGCATATGCCTCAGGACCTGTAATTACAATTGTTCTGCACATTTGACGTCTAACAATGCTTTGCTTACTAATATGACTGGAGAATATTGGTGCCTTCAGAGTCTTTTTTTAATTTAAGGTTTTGTAATAGAACAAATGCAAATAATGCTCCTGTCTTGCAAAAATTCTCCCCAAGGACATCTCCAAAGATATTTGTGAAAAAATAAAGTATTTCCACTACATATGATATACATACATTCTAACAAGGGGTTAGACCACTGGTTTTCAACCTTCCTAGTGCCATGACCCCTTGATAAAATTTCCCAAGTTGCGGGGACCCCCAACAGTAAAATTATTTTCGTATCGCAGGTTGTCAGCACCCAAGGCAAGACAAGTAATTTTTCGCCCCCAACCCACAGATCGTACAGTATTAAAACCCCTTATGGTACATTTTAGGATGTACCACTCCTTTCTTTCCCTTTTATCTCTCTCTATGCTAATTTCTTGTTTTTTTTCCCCCCATCCCTCTCTCTAGCCGTCATTCTTGTTCTTTCTCTTATTCTTTCTCTCCTTTTTTCTTTGTTCCTCCCCCTCTTTTCCTCTCCCTTTCTTCCTCCCTCTCTATTTTTATTCCTTCTCTTACCCCATTGGTGGGGGGAATGGGATGAGTGGGGGGGGGAGTTCTGATCAGCCAACTTAGGTGCTCTTGATCAAGGTCATCTGCTGATCTGGGAACTGTAGTGGGGACTTTTAATGGCAACTATAATCACAGGTAGTGTTACTCATTGTGTCTCCTACTTTGTGGTGTCTTATAGCAGTGACACCTATGCCGAAATCAGGAGATAGGATCTCCTCCAGCCCCTCCCACTTCACATTTCTCACCAGTCAGCTGACCTCTAGTCTCTGGCCCCTAGCCATGCCATGAACTGAATGGGCACCTGCGAAGAGGCTGAGTGGGCAGCTGCGGGCTCCAGGAACAGCCCAGCTGGGCGGCCGCGAAAAGGCTGGGAGAGCGGTATAGGCTTCAGGAACAGCCCAGAATTCGGGGACCCCTGGCAAATCGTCATTCGACCCCTGAGGGGGTCCCGACCCCCAGGTTGAGAAAAACTGGGTTAGACCATTGTGATATGCATGTACGGTACAATATGCATTGTGTTTGGAGTGATTTGGAGGTTTATGCAGCAAATTATGTCTCTGCTTGTATATACACAAAGAAAGTCTCTGAAACTCTGGAGAAATGATCCAAAAAGGTACTCATATATTCCTTCAATATCGCATGCCTGGACCACCACTTATTTAATGCATTTGCTCATTTCTTTCCTTTATTGAATTGATTGGTGTTATGCGTTTTATGCAGTATTTAACTTTTTGAGGTAAATACTGCATAAAGGGTTTGTGTATTGACATTTTTATTATTGCATGCGATATTTGGGTAAAATGTGTCACGTGAGCCAAATCCCACATGCGATATGCTTTATTGAATGGAGCCCAGTATCCCCAACGGGACACAAAAGACAAACATTAAACTGGTGGCTTTTTTAAACTTTACCTACTCTATCTAAAACAAAAACGAAAAGAAAAAAAAAAGTTTGCACTATACATCCCCTTCAAAGATTCCAAAGGGAGACAGACACCCCACTCAAAGTTTTGCTCCTTGTCGAAATCTGAGCTGTATAATTATAAGACAGGGCTCAGAGGATTTATGCCTGATAAAGAAAAGGAAGGATTTCACACAAAGATGAGTGACTGTGTGTTACTTTTCTTAGAAGAATAAGTTTATGAGCTTACCCAAGGTTTGTGACAGTCTCATCAAACTTTGATCCCTTTATAATGTATATGTGCCCCCTTTGCATCGGTGTTGTAAGTGAAGTATCCAATTTGTATGTGTCCTTGACAGCAGTAAAAGCACTATATGGTATCAGTCCCATCCTATACTCCATGGAGAGCCCCCTTTTCCATGGAGTTGTCCTTTCAACATGAAATATTCAATAAAACTTAAATTAATCAGATATTAATTGCACAACTGATATAACAAAATGAGACCAATACAGAGAGAGCAGGTCACGATCTAAAAGCATGGAAAGAAGTAAACCTTTTTAAAACAAAGTCACATGTTTGATCGATCAGATAAGCGGGCGTCAGCCTGACCTAGCTGCTTAAACAAGGGTTACTTTTCATTTTCATCAGCTAGTCAAGTGAACTGGAGCAAAGGTTACTAATTACCTAGGGATGAAGGCAAAGTTGTAAAGATCAGCTATTAGCTGCCACCTTACATTAGAATCAACACACTTACAGGTAGGATGTCAAGTGTAATTTATTGATTGTAATTGTATTGCCTGTCAATTGTTATAAGGTTTACAATTTGAAATCCTCAATGTGAAATAATGCAGTAGGTATGGAATCTTCTACTTGTACTTCTAATGTACGTACCTTTTCTGTATACCGCATATACTAGAGTATAAGTCGAATTTTTCAGCACATTTTTTTGTGCTGAAACTGCCCCCCTCGACTTATACTCGAGTCAAGCACTTTTCTGCAGCAAAAAAATTCATTTTCCGAACCGACTTTGGGGCCCCGTATCTCGGGGCCACTTGGTGCTAGGAACCCCAAATGTGGTGTGCAAACCCAGCGGAACTGGTACCACAACATATCCAAAGCTGAAGTTCCTAGCACTAAGTGGCCCTGAGATACGGGGCCACAAAATCAGTTCGAAAAATGTCATTCTCTGCTGCAGAAAAGTGCTTGACATTTTCTGAACCGACTTTGGGGCCCCATATCTCAGGGCCACTTGGTGCTAGGAACCCCAAATTTGGTGTGCAAACCCGGTGGAACTGGTACCATAACATATCTTTTTCCGAACCGACTTTGGGGACCCGTATCTCGGGGACACTTGGTGCTAGGAACCCCAAATGTGGTGTGCAAACCCAGTGGAACTGGTACCACAACATATCCAAAGCTGGGGTTCCTAGCATTAAGTGGCCCCGAGATACGGGGCCCCAAACCCGGTTCAGAAAATGTCATTCTCTGCTGCAGAAAAGTGCTTGACATTTTCTGAACTGATTTTTTGGGACCCTGTATCTCGGAGCCACTTAGTGCTAGAAACCCCATCTTTGGAAATGTTATGGTTCTAGTTCCACTGGGTTTGCACACCAAATTTGGGGTTCTTAGCACTAAGTGGCCCCGAGATACGGGGCCCCAAATTCGGTCAACTGTGTCCATCTGCAGCAATGTCATTTCAGGACACTTTGGGTTCAGAGACACCAAATTTTGGCTGCAGCTAGGGGGCACCTAGGAACCCCTAACTACCGAGTTTGAAGTTCAGGGGACCTATGGCTGCAAATTGGCACAGTGAGGCATGCAAATGGGCATTGTTGACCCTCTTTTCCACTTACAGTAGCTGTGCATTTCTCACCCTCGTCTTATACTCGGGTCAATACTGTACATTTTTCCCATTTTTTTTGTGGTAAATTAGGGCCTCGACTTATACTCGGAACGACTTATACTCGAGTATATACAGTATGCATATAGAAACCATTATTTATTTTAATACTTTACTCAGTGCATTATCATTGTCCAGAAGTACTATGTAAGCAATAATATTACAGTAAATGTAAATAAGGTCTAAATTACTTTAAAGCAAAAAGTAGTATATAGAAAATTTAAAGTGTTAACTACAACAGCTTATTTAACTCTGCTCATGTATATAAAAATCTAATTTCTATGCAAAGGCCATCTTTCATGTGTCCAAATGAAAGCAGGCATTGGAATCAATGAGATTTTTCTTTGTATGGGCTGAAGGGGATGAGAGTCTATAGTGGCAGCTGTATGTCTACCCATTGGCTACACAGTGTGGCTTGCTAGAAGTGCAACAAGTGAGTGTTATGTCTTGTACACACGATCGGATTGTTGGCCAACAAAACCGTGGAATTTTGTCCGAAGGGTGTTGGCTCAAACTTGTCTTGCATACACACGGTCACACAAATGTTGGCCAACAATTGCGAATGTAGTGACGTACTAGATGTACTATGTGGTTTTTCAGCTCTTTAGCACCACCCTTTAGCTCTTTCTGCTAAATTTGTGTAAGTAGAAGTTTGGTGAGTGTTGATTCGCGCTTTTCTTTTCGCGTTTTTCATTTAGCGCTTTTCAGTTTGTGATTTTAATTTCGTGCTTTTCAGTTAGTTTCTGAATGGCCGTTCATCAACCAGACATGTTGCGGAATCGGAGGAGATAACGTGTTATTTATTATTGGCCTTGGAGTTATTTCTATGACATTATTTTTTGGGTTGAATAATGATTTGATTTGGTATATCTTCTATATTTTTGGATGCATAGAATGCACTTTTTGGTTAAGTTCTATTGGCAGATAGCATGTCTATTTTTTTTTTTTAATGCACAATAAAAAAATTGTGGAGAATAATACTTGGCTATGTGTTTTACTTCAAATGACAGTTTGGGAGTAGGCAGTTACATTTAAAAAAATACAATGTAAAATTGACAAGGGACACCAACATAGTTGTATCTTTGATCTTAAAAACTAGGGGATAATGGTGTTGTGGTAACTTGCACAAATAAAAAATAAAAAAACATAATAATAGTGTTCTTGATATCGCTAGAAAAGAAAAGCCTTTGAAAATTTGTTTGCAATAACTCCATCGGTTTTAAAAGCGAAGCAGCTTCATTATTATCCTATTAAAAAAGAGATTTCATCATTTGCCACATCACAAATGTTAATTCTCCATTACAAGCGCTAGTTTACAAGACCGACCGCTTCTGGTTCGTCCTTGCCTCCGAGCATGCGTGTTTGTACTTTGGACTTTTGCCCGACGGACTTACGTACACACACTCGGAAAATCGGACAACACACATTTGTTGGTGGAAAATTTGAAAACCTGATAGCCAACATTTGTTGGCGGAAAGTCAGACAACAATTGTCCAATGGAGCATACACACAGTCGGATTTTCCGCCAACAGCCTGACATCCGACATTTCCCGTCGGAAAGTCCGATCGTGTGTATGGGGCTTAAGACTTTAGGGTTGTGCTTTAGAAAAAGAAATAATTTAAATGGAAAACACGGTTATCTTTTAAGTTTTAAGGGTTCATTTTAGCTATTAGGTTGTGCTAGGGACAAATTAAACTTTAGGAGACAGAGCCAATTCATCTATAAGGCAACCTATGCAGTAGCCTAGGGCCAGCTGGATGCGCAAAGGGCCCAGCTATAACTAGCAAGCTCTCTCATTCAACCGAGGGGGTAGCGCAATGTTCAAAGTTGTACAGTTGCCAGTCTTTTAACAAAAGACTTGTATGCAATTGACATCTAATAGGGTGGGACATACATTTAAAGGGATGGGGTCCCAAGCTGCTACCTTGACTAATGGCCTACTCTGTCTTAATATTTCTCTGTCTAGGGGTCACAGAAAGGCTCATGCACACCTTTATTTTTCTTACAATTTAGGTATTCAATCTCAGCACCAAAGACGACATTCGCTGGATGTCTGATCCTGAATTGTGGTGTACCAACAATTTTGTAACATACTGTCCAGCTAGTTTCAAAAAGCTTTCCAGCTCTGGTGTCAAAATAAGCAAAACAAATAATTACAACGTCGATTTGTTATTATTTCAATTGCATCAAACAAAGCCTTACATTTTTTAGTATCTTATGATAAATAATAAATTCAACAGTTTTTCTTATGATGTCCATAACTGGTTACATTCACAAAGGAAAAATGTCAATGAATAAAAACATACAAGGAAAGCAATTAAAGCGTATATAAAACCCAACAAAAGTTAAACAATTTTTTTTTTTGTGAGTCTACTGCTAAGTCTCTTTTTTGAAGATCCTGCCAGTAAACATACTTTCTTTTGCATGCTGACAAGTTAAGACACTACCTT
Organism: Lithobates clamitans; assembly: GCA_037952925.1. Taxonomy (NCBI): domain Eukaryota; kingdom Metazoa; phylum Chordata; class Amphibia; order Anura; family Ranidae; genus Lithobates; species Lithobates clamitans. The sequence continues at coordinate 1,548,893 of JBBGZY010000210.1, forward strand.
GCAGCAGAAGCGTTGTCAGCCAACCATTTGCTCTACTTCAGCTGGTTGTTGGGCTGCCTTTCAGTTTAGCATGGTAGGCTGGCAATGCTACTGCTAATTGCAGGGCAGTGGCTTAGAGTTGTCAACCTGCAACAAGAAGTGCTATTACTGGCAGGATCTCCAGGCAAGAAAAGTTGCCATAAAAAAAGAAAAAAAAAAATTATTTTTAATTTTAGGATTTTTCCCATGCTTCACCTACCAGTAAGTCTGATATTTTTCAAGGTATATATTTTTCTTTTCACAGACCAAGCTGTCCAGCAAAAGTGGCAATTGTAGGGTTGAGAAAAATAATTTATCACTGATAGGGGTGCTTACAATGATCTGCTATTATTCATTTAGGAAAAACCTTTATCCTAAAAGGAAGAGCACAATAGGGTTGATCTACTAAAACTGGAGAGTTTTAGTAAATCAACCCCACTGTTTCTGTAACTGCTTAAAAAGGGTTACCAATCCTAGGCTTAAATTTGTTAGTCACCTATGTAAAGTAAATCTAAATTTACTAGAAAATCTAAGACCCTCTCAACAGGTTGAAATGTTGCTGTCCAAGGGTGGTCTTGTTGCTCCTCCATACAGTATATATATATATATATATATATATATATATATATATATATATATATATATATATATAGTAGAGGAGTAAGAAGAGAAGTATGTTACTGGCTGCATCACCAAGTGGAAATACAGAAAATAAAGCTTAAAAAAACCCCCAACTGTATACGCTGAGGCTTGATATCAAATATATTAAAAGTATACATACACTTTAATTAAAGAATTGTGAAAAATATAATTTCTATGAATGTTATCAATGGTTAATATTACACTACTTAGAATATGTAAACATTTCGGAAATATAGGTAATCTATAATAATAACCATAAGCCAATATGCCCTGCCTTTTTTTCTTTTATTCATCATAATATTTCTTGACATAAGTATTAGCGTACTAATAATAATTAAAATCAAGACATGTGATCTACAATATTTAACCCCACAAATTTTGCAAAGTTGGTGAATAATTAATTAAAATGATATTAAAGTTTAAATGGGAAAAAAAAAAAACTTAAAAGCATATATGAGGATTTGATGAGACTTTCCTTCCAAGTTAAGATTTTAGTTCCCATACTTTAGTTTCAATGAAGTCACCAGCATTGCCTTACACTCTAGCAGTCTACAACATAGAGCCTTTGTTTTCTTCTCTGTTCAGGAAGTCGTGTAAGAATAATCAAACAAGAGGACAAAAGTGCCCAGGGCATCGGTAATTCTTGATCTGATTTCATTTGGGGAAAATTCAGGAAGTCAACAGCATCGTAACAATTTGAAATGTCTTTCTCTCTGACAATGAAGGCATGGAGCTTGCATTGATACCTTACCTAACCCCTAAGCACTCCATAATTGTATCATAAATGAGTTTATTTGACAAGAATCAGGTTATATTGTTCCAATGTAAATAAAGCCTGCTTTTATTCTAAACTAAACTGGTCCTGTTGTTGCAAATAGAACTACATTTCAATACTTTGTATTTCAGGTGATTAAAGAAAGACTTCACACTAGCCATGGCCAGTAAAGAGAGAATGTTTGCAATTATTCAATTTTAAATTCCGGGGTATTGTAATCTAATCATAGTAACTGACTTATTTAAAGCTGAACTCCAGATAAAAATTACAATTCAATAGACAAGTAATAGTAAGAATGAAAAAGCAGCATTTGCTTCAATATTTACCTTCAATACAGAGCTGCCCCCCACAGTACGTCCTTTTTATCACTAGATTTCAGTACAGTGTTGTGCCATTTTAGCCATGGGTAGTAGAAGGAAAGTAAACATGTAGGTGATACTCAATTTCCTTCTTAGGCATGATGAAATGATCCATGAAGAAAAACTACATTTCAATACTTTATATTTCAGGTGATAGAAGAAAGACTTTACACTAGCCATAGCCAGTAAAGAAAGAATATTTGCAATTATTACATTTTAAAATTGGGGTATTGTAATCTAAGCATAGTAACTGACTTATTTAAAGACTCCAGCTAAAAATTATAATTAAGAAGTCAAGTAATAGTAAAAATAAAAAAACATACTTTACTGCAATGTTCACCGCAGAGCTGCCATTCAATGCAGAGCCCCCCCCCCCCCCCCAATACATCCTTTTTATCATTAGATTGCAGTACAGCGTTGTACCATTTTAGCCATGGGTAGTAGAAGGAAAGTAAAAATGTAGGTGATACCTAATTTCCTTCTGAGGCATGGTGAAATGATCCATGAACTTAGGGGTTGATTTACTAAAGGCAAATAGACTGTGCACTTTGCAAGTGCAGTTGTGTAGCTACGTCAGAGCTTAGTAAATATGGTAAAGCTCTGCTGACTTCCACCATCCAATCATGAGCAAGCAAAAATGCTGGTTTTTTTTATCATTCTTGCATGTGATTGGGTATTCCTTGCAAAATGGAGCTTCGCCTCATTTACTGTGGAGTAACTGCACTTGCAAAGTGCACAGTCTATTTTCCTTTAGTAAAACAACCCCTATGTGTTACGAGCTAACATTCAAGCCTTTGCTTTTAGAGGGCCTATATTATCTGATTTTTAAAATTATTATTATTGAAGTTTAGATGGCATAAAAATTTGAAATAATAAATTTTTTAAATTGAATATGTGTATTGTATATTCACTTTATTTACCTTTCATTTTTGTCTACAATTTTTGTCTCCATCCTCTGGAACTCCCTACCCCAATCTGTCTGACTATCTCCTACTTTGTCCACTTTTAGATGACCCCTAAAAACCATTCTCTTCAGAGAAGCCTATTCTGCCCACACCTAACAACTGTACTTTTATTTTCCTTATCAGCTCACCCCCCACAGTTATTACCTTTTGTATCACTTGACCCTCCCTCCTATATGATAAGCTCTAACGAGCACGGACCTCTGGTTCCTCTTTTATTGAATTGTAGTACCTGTATTGTCTGCCCTCATGTTGCACACCTCTGTGTGTGCAATGTCGTTGCTATATAAATCCTGAATATTAATAATACTTATTATTATTACTATCATTATTATTTTTATTACATTACTTGTCTTTCTTTAAAGTGACTCTGACATGGCTGAAAATTGCCAAAGGTAGCAACATCAAAAACAATAACAGCTGAAGCCCAAATGATACTTTCGTACATTGTATAAAAGTTGTTTAGACTGGTATATTGCTTAGCTCTTGTTGTTATAGCCATAACCTAACCCCCACATGTTCTTCTCCCTTCCCCTCCCCCCCTTCCCTTCCCCCCTACCTCCCTCCCTACCCTGTCATCTCCTGAGTTCACGTTTTTAGCGAAAGCTCATTATAGAACATGTACCCCCTTAGGTCCACTATAAAACCTTACTTAAGTACTGTATGAGTATTGTAAACTCGCTAAATGTCCTTTATATAACTGTGAACTCATCTTACCTACCCCCCTGTTTTCTTGTTTCCTTCCTCTGTACTTGTTCAATACTTCTATAAAGACTACTTGAACATAAAAACAATAACAGCATCAGTCTTACAACTTAGACCCTAATTTTTATTGTTGACAATGGGGTTGATTTACTAAAGTTAAATATACTGATCACTCTGTAAAGTAATTAATATACTTGATTTGATTCAATTTATTTTGCTATATTATTGTGAAGGGTAGTGTAAAAAGTTTTTCACTTTTTAGCCCTGGTTATTGGATGGATGTATGTAGCAGTAGGACATTCTGTTATAAGATGGGCAAACGGGTAAATACATTATCAAGGCCATGAATGTTGCAGATTGGATAGACAGATTGTTGGGTAGGACCTTGAAAAACACAATGGGATTGATTTGTTAAAGGCAAAAAAGACTGTGCACTTTGCAAAGTGCAGTTGCCCTCTGCAAGGGCAGTTGCTCCAGAGCTTAGTAAATGAGGTAGGGCTTCACTTTCCAAAGAATACCCAATCATGTGTGAGGAAAAAAAAAAACAGCATTTTTGCTTGCACATGATTGGATGATGGAAGTCAGTAGTGCTTCTCCTCATTTACTAAGCTCTGGAGCAGCTGCACTTTGCAAAGTGCACAGTCTTTTTGCCTTTAGTAAATCAACCTCAATGTGTCTTTCAAGATCCTACCCAACAATCTTTCTTTTTTTTTTTTTAACAGAAAAACCCAACAATCTTTCTATCCAATCTGCAACATTCATGGTCTTGTAATGTATATACCTATTTGTCCATCTTATAACAGAATGTCACATGGGCATCCGCATGGGGGGGCAATAGCCCCCCCGGAGCAAGGTATCCGCACACGCAGACCTCAAATTTTCCACTCGCCTGCTCACATTTGGCCAGTGGAAATTAGCAGAGGGCGAGTGTGGAGCAGCAGCAGACTGGGCTGAAAGTTTACTGGCTTATAGCTTCTGGCAGAAGCGGTGTGGCCATCAGAGTAGCCTGTCAAACAAAGTCCCGCCTCCTAGACCGGCATTGGAACAGTGTGCTGTCTATTAGAGTAGCTGGTCTAGGAGGCAGGACTTGCGACAGCAATTTATATACAAGCCCCGTCTCAGCAGGAGAACCCCGCTCTGTGTCATCCGGCCGGCAGATCCTCCTGATTCCTCCCTGATGCATTTCTGGCATGATAGGCTGTATTGATGGGTACTGATATGCTGCATGTATGGGCAATGATATGCTGCATTGATGGGCAATGATATGCTGCACTTATGGGCAATGATATGCTGCGTGTACGGGCAATGATATGCTGCACTGATGGGCAATGATCCGCTGCACTGATGGGCAATGATTCGCTGCACTGATGGGCAATGATACGCTGCACTGATGGACAATGTTGGGCTGCATTGATGGGCAATGATATGCGGCACCAATGGGCAATGGTACGCTGCACTGATGGGCACTAATACGCTGCACTGATGGGAAATGACATGCTGCACTGGTTGGTAATGATACGCTGCACTGATGGGCAGAGACATGCTGCACTGGTGGGCACTGATAGGCTGCACTGTGGGCACTGATAGGCTGCACTGATGGGCAATTATACGCTGCACTGATGGGCAATGATACGCTGCACTGATGGGCAATGATACCCTGCACTGATGGGCAATAATACGCTGTGCTGATGGGCACTGATACGTTGCACTGATGGGCAATAATACGCTGTGCTGATGGGCACTGATACCCTGCACTGATGGGCAATGGTAGGCTGCACGGATGGGCAATGGTATGCTGCACTGATGAGCACTGATAGGCTGCACTGATGGTCAATGTTAGACTGCACTGATGGCCACTGATAGGCTAAACTGATGGGCACTGATGAGGCAGCACTGATGGCCACTGATGAGGCGGAACTGATAAGCTACACTGATGGGGCTGCACTGATGGGCACTGATGAGGCTGCACTGATGGACATTAATAGGCTGCACTGATGGGCACTGATATGCTTTATGTTAATATTGTTAAAGTTGTTGTTAATATTTATTTTTGGAACTTAATTCTGCATAAAAAATTTTCAAATGTAATTTCTAATTTCATTCGATAATTTACGATGGCGTGTTTAGGGGTGGACTTAGGGACGGGGCAGGGTAGGGGTTAAAAACTGATTAGAAATTGCTACTTAGACAATGACAGCTTGATCCTTCTATTAAGCTTTTGCATCAGGTTTCTCAAACCTTTGCATACCTGTGCTTTATATGATGACAGAGCATGGGTGACCTTAAAATGATGCCCCCCCCCCCGAAAAAAGTTCTGCAGACACCCATGGAATGTCCTACTGCTATATACAATATCCAATAACCAGCGCTAAAAACTGTTTACACTTCCCTTCAAAATAAAATAGCAAAATAAATTGAATCAAATCAAATATATTCATTTGTAGTGTATCAATTTAAATAAATTCAGATCACCCCACCAGTTACTCAAAAGCATGGATCATTCATTGCTCTGAAATCACATAACTGAGCAGGTGAAGCAAAACCTTGTATCCTCACCATGAGTGGACTCTTGAGGTGCCCCAGAGAAAACCACAAAACAAAATATAAAATTTGTGGAGGATACACACCCCTTTGACATTTTTATTCCTACAAAAAAAATCATACATATACAGTACATACATATAAAGGTCTATGCAGTTATAAAAGTGAAACTGAATAGTCAACTTCCTTTCTATAGTCAAATGCTCTTCATCTCTACTGCTAATATAGACATTTCAGAATGGGGCAATAAATCCCCTTGATCTCTATTTATTCATCATCAAAATTCTTCCTCGCCTCGTACACACAATCGGACTTTCCGACAACAAAACCGTGGAATTTTGTTCAAAGGATGTTGGCTCCAACTTGTTTTGCATACACACAGTCACACAAATGTTGGCCAACAATTACGAACGTGGGAACGTGGTGACGTACAAGACGTATGACAAGCCGAGAAAAAGGAAGTTCAATAGCCAGTGTGGCTCCTTCTGCTTGATTCTGAGCATGCGTGAACTTTTGTGCGTGGGACTTATGTACACACGATCGGAAGATCCGACAACAAATTTTGTTGGCGGAAAATTTGAGAACCCGCTAGCCAACATTTGTTGGCAGAAAATCCGATCGTGTGTACGGGGCATATGCGTTTTCCAGGAGTTAGTATAGGCATCATTAGGATGATACAGAGTAGAGAGGCCAGTCGCTATACAGTATAATGATAAAATTTGTTTGCACTGGGAATAACTGCATAAGGTAACATCCAGCCCCACCAGGCAGGGATCTGGGAGACCAGGACAGCCAGAAGGCAGGTATCCCCCATGTGTGGATGCAAGGAGCATACAAGAGCCCAACTGCTAGGGATCCATAAAAGATGATAAGCCATCCAATGTCATCCACATCCTACAGAGGACTATCCACGGGGCCAAAGAGTAAATACAAAGCCTTCACCCATCATATATAAATGCAAGGAGAAGGGAGGAAAGAACGGGAAGTATGTCCTCCAAAATAGCTGGAAATAAGTGTGCTCTCAGATGCCCCCCTGCTGCCTCTAACCATAAGTAAAGCACTCACCAGAAAGGACCCACTGGACTTGCGTAGGTCAATAACCCATTACATACAGAATCCAGAAATCACCCATAGGACTATATAATAAGGCAGGTAGGGTTCTCACCAGAAAAATATGACCCATTACTAAATGCAGGTAAACTACTGCTACAACCTGTCTGAATTTGCTGCACTCTTCTTGTCATCATTTAATATAGAAGATATCCTTCTGGGTAGGGGTATTTTTAAGCAGCTATTATATATTATAAGTGATATATTTTAAAGCTGCTATCAGCTTGTCTGTTTTAAAAAAGTTTCCTAGACCCCAATGGCCCATATAAACCTGTGTCCTTTGCCATGTATGGTGTCATATGTAACATACAAGAATTATGTGTTTTACATACTTCTTTACATTCTACATAAAAAGATAGATAAAACACAGCACAACTTAAAATACACAATACATTACAGAGTTTTAACATCATTATGGGATTGGGCCTCATTCAAAGTTAGGCTTCAAACTAAATACAAGTTCAGTATGATTTGTGATGCTTCTTTACCAAGTACAGGCATACCCCATACCCCACGAGCTTCCAGGTTTTATTACCAAATCTTAATTGAACAAGCTGGGGTTAGAAGCTTATTGGTTTCTATGCAGAAGTGAGCCTGATTTTGCACTTTCAAGCTTTAGTAAATAAGCCCCATTGTGTACTTAAAAGTGGGGCATGCCTGTAACAATGTTTGTTCTACTTAATATAACTGACTGGATAAGTGTTTTCAGCCAATGCTTCCCTTGTAAGCCTTTTCCTGCTTTGTCAGAAATTCCAGGTAGATATATTGCAACACTTTGCCTGCACCAGCACAACAAAGACTAATATTCCTACAGCCCATTAAGATTTTGTGCAAAATCAATATTAAAGCAACCAAAGTCTAGACGCATAAGCATTGGACTATTTAGCAGGGAGACTAGATACAAACTATAATGTTGCTACATCAGGATATTGAGCTAAAGATCCAAAGATACATAGCTTCAATTTAAAGAGGATGTCCATCAGTTTGAACATCATCCAAGCATCTAGCCCTTATATGAAATTGTTTCATAGTAGTTAATGCATTGTTTTCAACAATACTTATTTGCCAAGGTATAGGTTCGGTTTTAATGACTAGCCAAGGACAGCAGAAAGTTTGCTTTATATTATATGTTCTCTTCTCCTTCTTATATCATTCTGTGCACTTTAATTAATTTTGGGGATTAATTCAGATCTGGAAGTAATCTTTATTAGCTTTTTCTAGCCTGCATTTTAAAACTGAGCCTTTCTCTTAGCCTTTTACCTCTTCTACCCTCAAACCTACCAAATTGCAGTATAATGTTTATATGCTCCCATACAACCTTTTTGGAGCCCCTGTCCTTTCGCTCTTCTAATGCCGCGTACACACGACCGGACTTTCCATCAGAATAGACTCTGACGGTCTTTCCGACGGAGTTCCGCTGAAACAGACTTGCCTACACATGATCACATCAAAGTCTGATCGCTTAGAACGCGATGACCTATGACGGGACTAGAAAAAAATGAAGCTCAATAGCCAGTAGCCAATAGTTGCCCTTGCGTCGTTTTTGGTCCGTCGGAATAGCATACAGACGAGCGGTTTTCCCGATAGGAACTGATTCCGTCGGAAAGATTTGAAACATGTTCTATTTCTAGGTCTGTCAGAATTTTAGAAAGAGAAAGTCCGATGAAGCCCACACACAATTGGGATGTCCGACGAAATAATTCCGTCTGATCTTTTCTGCAGGAAAGTCCGGTCATGTGTACGTGGCATTAGTAGCATGCCCAAAGGGTTTGTCTAATTTAAGCCCAGTCCTCAAGTGAATGATGAAGATCTGCTTGATATACGCTTCAACATTCAGTTTCCTTGAAATTCAAAGCTTCTGTTCAAGAAGATTACAGCTGATCAGAAGAGGGAAGGTAGCGGGGCTATCCCTATGAGCAGCATAAGCCACAGTGCTCCCCAGTGCATATTGATCCACCATGAGATAAGTACAGCTTGCTGCACACATGTCAGTACATGCTCCCCCAAAGTCACCTAAAGTGTTCGTAATGTGAAATTTGCAAAAGTAAGGCTCTACTGTGTGCTGAATGATAAACCATAAATTAGTCCATACAAAAAAAAAATGTGAAAGAATACAATGAAGATTGCAAAATAAAAAACAATAAGTCCCATGAAATAAATTTTAAAAATTCTTCAAAAGATTCCAATCACCGTGATGAAAATATTTGTGCACAATTCATCAACTCCTTCTTATAGTGCTCCACCAACCATGCGTGTAAAATGCACACTCACCAACCATCAATATAACACCAATCTTCAGATATTATCAGCTCACACTTCTCCAACAATAAACTGGGACCGGGTGATCTTGTGGTAGTATAAGGGGTCACCCACCCTGACTTTCCAGATACCTCTCTCTCGTAAAGTATCAAAGAAAACACCCGGAGAAAGTGATAAAACGTTTCATAGTGTAGTATTTTAATGTAAATTTACCAGTACAAAAAAGGTGACAAAATGCGCACTTACATTTAATAGTGCTATAGTCAGCACCAACATAAACAGCCTTAAGTGTATTCTCAGCCACTCGCTCCAAGCCGTTGTACTTTCCAAGGACCAGAAGCTGAACCCGAGGACAAACCGGAAGTGACGTCAACGATGGCGGACATGCAGCCTCAATGCATTTTGCAATTTTGCGTCATCTGATGACGCAGGAAAGTATATAGAAAGTCAGGGTGGGTGAACCCTCTGTACTACCACGTGATCTTCCGGTCCCAGTTTATTGTTGGAGAATCAGAAGCTAATAATATCTGAAGGCTGGTGTTACATTGATGGTTGGGGAGTGTGCATTTTACACACATGGTTGGTGGAGCACTATAAGAAGGAGTTGATGAGTAGTGCACAAATATTTATATCATGGTGATTGGAATCTTTTAAATAATTATTTTACTTAATTTGATGGGACTTATTATTTTTTATTTTGCATTCTTCATTGTATTCGTTCACATTTTTTTGTATGTACTAATTTATGGTTTATCATTGAGCACACAGTAGCGTCTTACTTTTGCAAATTTTACATTTTTGAGAGTGGTCATACCACTTAACCGCTTCCGGACCTCCCACCGCACATATACTGTGGCACGGCGGCCCGGCTGCACGAAACAACGTACCTGTACGTTGTTTGCTTCTTCCGGGTCTGGGGTGCATCACTTAGAATCAATTAGTTTAAAGCAGGGTTCCACTCAAATTTTTAACTTAATCTTACCCCCTTCAGTTAATTGCATAGATGTTCAAATGCCGCACGAACATTTTTTTTATCGTTGTGATTACCTTTATATTGTTCTTTATTGTGGCACTTCCTGTCTCTCCTCCCATGGGAGTAGGCGTGTTTATTGCCTTTCTCCCTTTCCCCGGCGCCGCACTGTCTCCTGGGATCTTAGTGTCAGGCTTCCCAAGATTCAGTGCGGAAATAATGATCATTCGTGTGAACAAGCTGTGAATGAACAGCATTCACCGCATCCAGGAAATCAATGCTTGTGAACTTCACATGCCCACAAGCAAGATGGAAACAGCCAGCATCACATTTTTTAAGTTATTTTTCAGTACGAAAACAGACAGAGGCAGAAATATTACACCCAAACTTTGAGTATTATTTGGGGGTTAACAAAGTGTCTCAATGACCTGAAAAAAAAAAAAAAAAGATTGGTCGCCGGACTCCCGCTTTAAAATTTGTCCGCCGCTTGGTCGCAGTCCTGCTAAAAATCGCTGATCGCCACCATTACTAGTGAAAAATATAAAAAAATTAAAAGTCCATAAATCTATACCATAGTTTGTAGACACGATAACTTTTGTGGAAACCAATAAGTATACATTTATTGGGATTTTTTTCACCAAAAACATTTAGCAGAATGCATATTGGCCTAAACTGATGAAGACATTTTATTTTTATACATTTTTTTATTGGATATGTTTTATAGCAGAAAGTAAAAAATATAGTGATTTTTTTTTCAAAATTGTTGCTCTTTTTTTGTTTATAGCGCAAAAAATAAAAACACGCAGAGGTGATCAAATACCACCAAAAGAAAGCTCTATTTGTAGGGAAAAGAGGACATAAATTTTGCTTGGGTACAGTGTCACACGACTGCGCAATTGCAATTTAAAGCAACACAGTGCCGTATCACAAAAATGCTCTGGTCAGAAAGGGGGGGTGAAACCTTCCGGGGCTGAAGTGGTTAAAGGGGAGCTGTATTTTTTTTAATTTTATTTTATTTTCCATTTTTTAAAATTATTTTATGCCATATATGTTGAGCAAGGTTCTTGTTGGCGCCACATTTATCAATTATTTTTTTTTTGTATGATTCAGCTCTTGAAGTGTTTGTAAACCTAAAAAAAAAAAAAATCACTCCATCTTTGATGTAATTCTACTTACTTAAATATTACTATTTTATTAGTGCCTGCTGTTCTTCTCCATTACCTGGTTGATCCTGCCTGTGCCTCTCCTCCTGATAGTAAACCAATCCATGCTAGCATGGTCAGCTTATGTGCTTTGTCATCCGGCATGTAGATACAGGCACGCTGTGCAATCGCACAGCGTGCCTGTATCTTCTGTGGTGAATGTAAACCATCCCCCCCTAGCCATCCCTCCGGCCTTGACTGCCAGTGGCTTTCCCTCCAGCCACACTTCACCTCAGTGGAATAACGTCCTTACAGGATGTCTCCAATTTACAAGCCAACCTCAATGCACTGTCTAATTTTGCGACTATGTGGCAGATGAGTACAATACAAAACATATTACAGCGCACACGTTCAAGAATGACATTCCCTGCAAGGCTAGTTAAAAACACCTGAACATATTCAAAAAAATACGGGGGTTTGGTCACACTATATGGTCATATAGTGCTAAGCCCACTTACTGCGACAAAGTACCCCGAATTAGTGGGTCCTACCCTAGTAATAGAATGTGGCAGATGAGGTTTAATGTTGATAAATGTAAAGTTATGCACTTGGGGGCTAAGAATATGCATGCATCATACATACTAGGGGGAGTACAACTGTGGGAATCCATAGTGGAGAAGGATCTGGGGGTTTTGGTAGATCATAAGCTCAATAATAGCGTGCAATGCCAAGCTGCGGTTTCCAAAGTGAGCAAAGAGGGGTATGGACTCCAGAGAGAGAGATATCATTTTGCCCCTGTACAAATCATTAAGTAAGACCTCATCTGGATTATGCAGTTCAGCTTTTTGCACCAGTTCTCAAAAAGGATTTCAGGGAACTGGAGAAAGTGCAGAGAAGGGCAACCAAACTGATAAGAGGCATGGAGGGGCTCAGCTATGAGGAAAGATTAGAGGAACTGAATTTATTCTCTCTTGAGAAAAGGAGATTAAGGAGGAATATGATCAACAGGTATAAATACATAAGGGGTCCATATAGTGATTTTGGTGTTGGAGTTATTTGGAGCTATTCACTGTAGCCTCCCTGGCGGTTTTCCCGAGTGTGGCTCGGGGTTAAAATTCAGGACCATTAGCGGTAACCCCGAGCCACACTCGGGATTACATCGCAGGATCCTGGTGTGGCTTTACTTACTTTGTCCCCAGGATCCTGCGATGTCTCCCGCTGTGTCTGCGGGCTGTGTCCTCCTCCGAAGCCTCTCCGTGCCAGGCTCCATTCCCTGCGAGCGGCGCGAGGCACGGGGGTGGGGCCTGGCGGCAAATTCAAAAAAGTGTAAAATCATAACACATACAGTACTGTAATCTTACAGATTACAATACTGTATGAAATGCTTTCACATCCCTTTTGTCCCCAGTGCTTTGGCCCATGCCCTGCATGCAGTTTTATGTTATATATACTGTTCTTTCTGCCTGGAAACTGGAGATTGTTCATAGCAACCAAAAAGTGTCCCATTACGTCAAAAGTGGCTTTAGACCAGCTAGAAAACAGCAATAGTAAATTAGAACACTTGCAGAATTGAGCGATAGTGAATCGTGGGGAAATTTATTTTATTATTAATTTTTCATTTATTTGTTAATTATTTATTTTTATTTATTATATTATAATTTATGTTTTTGTGTTTCAAACTTTATCATACCCGGGATATCTACTAGACTCTTGTTTGGACAGATTTAAGTGTGTTATTGTTAAGAATTACAGACCTACAATATAAAACGCCAAATTTCCATGCAAAATAATTGTACCGCTTTCAGCACCTAAAATCCGAATTAATCTCCAAATACGGAAAGGTTTCTTCACAGTAAGAGCTGTGAAAATGTGGAATAGATTCCCTCCAGAGGTGGTTCTGGCCAGCTCAGTAGATTGCTTTAAGAAAGGCCTGGATTCTTTCGTAAATGTACATAATATAACTAGGCATTGACATTTATAGGTAAAGTTGATCCAGGGAAAATTTGATTGCCTCTCCGGGGATCAGGAAAGATTTTTTTCCCCTGCTATAGCAAATTGGATCATGCTTAGCTGGGATTTTTCACCTTCCTCTGGATCAACTGTGGGTATAGGATTGGGTATATGGGATTGTATGATATTATTTATTATTTATTTATTTTTATGGTTGAACTAGATGGACTTGTGTATTTTTTCAACCTGACTAACTATGTAACTATGTAACTCCCCGAGCAATTCATAGACCTGCTGGAGGATAGAGTGGGGCAGACACATCTGACATCACAAAAGGCAGTTGAGAAGCGGCTGAAGGGGAAGCCACTGTCATCAAACCCTATACCCGCCCACCAGCAGATCTGTGAATTGATCGGGAATCAACAGCGATCACATGACCTGTACCAGAAGCTAAAAAATGCATTAGAGGCCATTTATTTAAAAATAGATTGATTAAACGGTTATATATACCTATCCAAAAATGTTTTTACTATCACTGACATTCACAACTACTTTAAACCACCCTAAAGTGATATGTTACTGCTACCCAACACAATCTGTTTTCCCAAATGCTTTTAACACCTGTACTATTTGCTGGGTAACCTGTGAGAACCTGCAGGGTGCTACAGTAATAATTAAAATATTACTTTAACCCTGGAGGGATCAGCCTGCCCAATAAAAAGCCTCCACCCTGCCAGTGTCTATAGATGCCTATAGATAATTTATATATTTTCATGTTTTAGCCCCCAGGTGGGTAAACCCTACTAGACTTAAATGACATGTGGCTTTCACATGTTACTTAATCTTCTTGATGCATAATTACAGTTTTCTCAAAAAAATGTACAGACACTGACATCACTGTTCCTGGAAATAATTCAGAAACTAGTATAATTAAGCACTGCATACATGAAATGGGAGAGTGAGAGATCGTCTGTGCCACAGTCTATCTTTTTAGTAAATTGACCTTACACGATTGCGTTCATAGGATAAATCCTTAATTCATTTGTGTTTACCTTAAGCCAGCATTAAAACATTAAAGCGATTTGCTCTGTTGAAATTCAATGAGCAAATTATGTGACAATAACTCTCCTACAATTTGAAGCAATTTTGATGATCTTTAAAGATAGTGGATGGTATTCTGATAGCAGCTCTAAGCGCCTTTATATCACAGCTGTGGTGAGGCTTAATGTGGCAGGAACTGTCAGACCCAATCAATACATGCTTCTCAGGATTCTTTGGTTCTATAATCCCAGCAAGTAGTGACCTCATGAGCAGCAAACAGTCCTGTTGTTCTTTTTCTGTTGTGTTAATTGAAAGTGGATGGACTCGGGGAAAAAAAAATCACAAAGATTGGCCAAAGCTTAATTATGAAAGAAAAACTGTTAAGTCAGGGGTGAGTCTGGGTCAGCTACTGTATGTTTAAAACTGGAACACAATTCCCCACCTTGAATATATGAAGCTACTTATGAGTTTTTCCCACTGTTGTAGTTTGCCTGGTGCCTTGTTTGTAGTTCAACATTTTGGTTTTTAGTTTATATCCGTGGCTTAGGGTTATTTGCTTCCTAAAGAATATTTAAAGTCTAACCCCATGTTTACTGGCTCAAGCAAACTATTTCCTTCACTAACAGATGTGCCTGCTGGGCATGCTGTTTAACCACTTCAATACCAGGCACTTAGACACCTTCCCACCCAGACCAATTTTCAGCTTTCAGTGCTGTTGCAGTTTGAATGACAATTGCGCGGTCGTGCTACACTGTACCCAAACAAATTTTTTATCATTTTGTTCCCACAAATAGAGCTTTCTTTTGGTGGTATTTGATCACCTCTGTGGTTTTTATTTTTTGCGCAACAAATAAAAAAGGCCAAAAATTTTGAATGAAAACAAGTTTTTCTTTGGTTCTGTTAAAATTTTTTGTAAATTAGTACGTTTTCTTCTTCAATGACAGGCACTGATATGGCTGCACTGACGGGCACTGATACGGCGGCACTGATGGGCACCAAATGGGTGGCACCAATGAGGTGGCACTGATGAGGTGGCACTGACGGGCACTGATGATGGGCACTGATAGGCGGCACTGATGGGCACTGATAGGTGGCACTGATGGGCACTGATAGGTGGCACTGGCATGCAGCACTGATGGGCACTCATAGGTGGCACCGATGGGCACTCATAGGTGGCACTGATGGGCACCGATGGGCAATGACAGGTGGCACTGATGACACTAATTGGTGGCACTGATAAAACTTATTGGTGGCATGCTGGACGATCAACGGCTCTTCCTATTGACATCGTGATCAGCCGTGATTGGACACGGCTGATCACGTGGTAAAGAGCCTCATCGTTCCTCTAAATGCAGCTACCCCTCCTGTCCAGGTGTAGAGGGAAGCCCCTGCGACCCCTCTAGTTATGCCCCTGCTTTGTATTCATTCATAGAATACATAGCTACTTGTGAATGGCTGAACAGTGATCAGGCTGACTCAATTTTGTTCCAGGAGCTGAACAGGAAGTCCCCATCTCACTGCCAAAATGCAGTGCTGTATAGTGTATGTAGCTGATGCTATATACAGTTTATACAGCACACCCAGCTGTTAGGGAAACAAAAAATTTGGGCCAGCTTGGCCCACATAAACTATTTAAAGTCACAGTAAATATGGATTTATGTTTTAACCCAAGAAGAATATAATATATTGCACCTTGCTAGTCCTTGGATGTGTTTTCAATAGTCTTCTTTTTTGAGGCTAAGTACATTTTTTGCAAGTATTGCAAAATTATTTTTATTCTGCTAGAAATTCAATGTCCTTGTAACTTCCCGTGCACTAAACTGTAATTTCAAACAATGTCAACTGTCTTCCAAGCCATCTTCTGTGAACTACAAAATACTTCCCGTTTATATAACAGAGATGAGTAGGAAGGTGTTTTTAGTCCAAATCAGGAGAGCAGCTTATGGTGGCAGGCTGCTTCTGTAATATATACATTACAATAAATGATCATTGACACCCTAGAACAGGATGTGTGTTACTCATGGAATCACCAGGTGAAAATACAATTTCATTTTTAAATACATGTTTTGTTTTTAAATTTAAATAAATACACGTTGTTTTAGGGTTTAGATACACTTGTTGCATCTAGATACAACCTTATTGCTAGAGTACAGAATAAAATTACCAACTTCCTGAAAAAATACCTACCTTTTAAGCTGGCAATTGGGGTTAATTTACTAAAATCGAGTGCAAAATCAGATGCAGCTGTGCATAGAAACTAGGGATGAGCTTCGTGTTCGAGTCGAACCCATGTTCGACTCGAACATCGGCTGTTCGACCGTCCGTCGAATTGCGAACGATATGGGCCGTTCGCGCCAAATTCGTGTGGCGCGTCACGGCCCATAATTCACTGCGGCATCGCAGTGCATTGCTGGCTGATGATTGGCCAAGCATGCACTATGACCCGCATGCTTGGCCAATCACAGCGCCGTCAGTAGAGAGAGCTGTAATTGGCCAAAGCCAGGGTGGCTTTGGCCAATTATGGCTCAGGGGATTTAGTACACACCCCACACTATATAAGGCCGCCTGCACGGCGGCCCTGTGTAGTGTGTGTTCCGGTGTGCTGAGAGATAGAGAGAGAGAGAGACAGTGTCATTTGATTTGAGTTAGATAGATTAGGCAGAACAGTCAGTCAGTTAGCTGCACTTACAGTGTATTGTGTATATATATGCATCCCAGGTGTTGCATATATATATATACACTGTATTCAGTTTAGCTAGATCCGTTCCTGTTATCTTCTATCTAGACTATTTACATTTAGTGCAGTGTGTCCTGCTCACAGTGTTCAGCTAGATCCGTTCCTGCTATTTACATTCAGTGCAGTGCGTCCTGCTCACAGTGTTCAGCTAGATCCGTTCCTGCTATTTACATTCAGTGCAGTGCGTCCTGCTCACAGTGTTCAGCTAGATCCGTTCCTGCTATTTACATTCAGTGCAGTGCGTCCTGCTCACAGTGTTCAGCTAGATCCGTTCCTGCTATTTACATTCAGTGCAGTGCGTCCTGCTCACAGTGTTCAGCTAGATCCGTTCCTGGTATTTACATTTAGTGCAGTGCGTCCTGCTCACAGTGTTCAGCTAGATCCGTTCCTGCTATTTACATTCAGTGCAGTGCGTCCTGCTCACAGTGTTCAGCTAGATCCGTTCCTGGTATTTACATTTAGTGCAGTGCGTCCTGCTCACAGTGTTCAGCTACATCCGTTCCTGCTATTTACATTCAGTGCAGTGCGTCCTGCTCACAGTGTTCAGCTAGATCCGTTCCTGCTATTTACATTCAGTGCAGTGCGTCCTGCTCACAGTGTTCAGCTACATCCGTTCCTGCTGTTTACATTCAGTGCAGTGCGTCCTGCTCACAGTGTTCAGCTAGATCCGTTCCTGCTATTTACATTCAGTGCAGTGCGTCCTGCTCACAGTGTTCAGCTAGATCCGTTCCTGCTATTTACATTCAGTGCAGTGCGTCCTGCTCACAGTGTTCAGCTAGATCCGTTCCTGCTATTTACATTCAGTGCAGTGCGTCCTGCTCACAGTGTTCAGCTAGATCCGTTCCTGCTATTTACATTCAGTGCAGTGCGTCCTGCTCACAGTGTTCAGCTAGATCCGTTCCTGCTATATACATTTAGTGCAGTACGTCCTGCTCACAGTGTTCAGCTAGATCCGTTCCTGTTATCTTCCTACTGACAGGCAGGCTTGTCTGGTTACAGTATATAAAGCTACCTGAAGAAAATTACAGGTGTTCTTTTTGATCCTATTAGTACCACGGTCAGGCAGCTAGACTATTTACATTTAGTACAGTGTGTCCTGCTCACAGTGTTCAGCTAGATCCGTTCCTGTTATCTTCCTACTGACAGGCAGGCTTGTCTGGTTACAGTATATAAAGCTACCTTAAGAAAATTACAGGTGTTCTTTTTGATCCTATTAGTACCACGGTCAGGCAGCTAGACTATTTACATTTAGTACAGTGTGTCCTGCTCACAGTGTTCAGCTAGATCCGTTCCTGTTATCTTCCTACTGACAGGCAGGCTTGTCTGGTTACAGTATATAAAGCTACCTTAAGAAAATTACAGGTGTTCTTTTTGATCCTATTAGTACCACGGTCAGGCAGCTAGACTATTTACATTTAGTACAGTGTGTCCTGCTCACAGTGTTCAGCTAGATCCGTTCCTGTTATCTTCCTACTGACAGGCAGGCTTGTCTGGTTACAGTATATAAAGCTACCTTAAGAAAATTACAGGTGTTCTTTTTGATCCTATTAGTACCACGGTCAGGCAGCTAGACTATTTACATTTAGTACAGTGTGTCCTGCTCACAGTGTTCAGCTAGATCCGTTCCTGTTATCTTCCTACTGACAGGCAGGCTTGTCTGGTTACAGTATATAAAGCTACCTTAAGAAAATTACAGGTGTTCTTTTTGATCCTATTAGTACCACGGTCAGGCAGCTAGACTATTTACATTCAGTGCAGTGCGTCCTGCTCACAGTGTTCAGCTAGATCCGTTCCTGGTATTTACATTCAGTGCAGTGCGTCCTGCTCACAGTGTTCAGCTAGATCCGTTCCTGGTATTTACATTTAGTGCAGTGCGTCCTGCTCACAGTGTTCAGCTAGATCCGTTCCTGCTATTTACATTCAGTGCAGTGCGTCCTGCTCACAGTGTTCAGCTAGATCCGTTCCTGGTATTTACATTTAGTGCAGTGCGTCCTGCTCACAGTGTTCAGCTAGATCCGTTCCTGCTATTTACATTCAGTGCAGTGCGTCCTGCTCACAGTGTTCAGCTAGATCCGTTCCTGGTATTTACATTTAGTGCAGTGCGTCCTGCTCACAGTGTTCAGCTAGATCCGTTCCTGCTATTTACATTCAGTGCAGTGCGTCCTGCTCACAGTGTTCAGCTAGATCCGTTCCTGGTATTTACATTCAGTGCAGTGCGTCCTGCTCACAGTGTTCAGCTAGATCCGTTCCTGCTATATACATTTAGTGCAGTACGTCCTGCTCACAGTGTTCAGCTAGATCCGTTCCTGTTATCTTCCTACTGACAGGCAGGCTTGTCTGGTTACAGTATATAAAGCTACCTGAAGAAAATTACAGGTGTTCTATCCCAGCTTAGTGCAGCTACAGGCCATTAGTATGTCTGGAAGGCCAAGAAGGAGAGGCAGACAGTCACAAGCCAATAAGAGAGGGCAAGCAGGCTCTGTGTCTAGTGCTGGTCGTGGAGACGGTGCATCCTCATCAGCACGTGGCCATGGGACACGCTTGGCCTTTTTTTCGGCAGCTGGCCGTGTTGAGCCGCAACATGCGGAAGACTTGGTCGAGTGGATGACCAAGCCGTCCTCATCCTCCTCATCCTCTCTCACCCATGCCCAGGGTGCTTTGTCTGGCAAAGCAGCGGCCTCTTCCCTCAGCTCAATGTCATCAGTGACTCCTTCCCTAGCTCCACCATGTCCTCATGAGGATTCCCTCGAACTGTTTGACCACAGTGTTGGGTACATGCTCCAGGAGGATGCCCAGCGTTTCGAAGGCTCTGATGATGATACTGAGCTCAATGAAGGCAGTAACATGAGCACGGACAGAGGGGGTGCCCAAGAAGGACAGCAATCTGGCAGTCATGCTCCCCCTGCTGCAGCATACTGCCAGGTTTGCTCCAGTGATGAGGAGGGAGGGGATGATGAGGTCACTGACTCAACGTGGGTGCCTGATAGGAGAGAGGAGGAGGAGGAGGAGGAGGAGGAGGAGGTGGCACATCACCAACTAGGCAGGATGCCCTCCAGGGGCCAGCCTAAGGGCAGCACATTGACTGCATCACACCCCAAAGCTCCACATGTGCAGGGCGCTGCAGTCTCTGCGCGTTATTCAAAAAGTTCTTTGGTGTGGGCCTTTTTTGAGACGAGTGCATCAGATCGCACCGCTGCTATTTGCAACATATGTCTCAAGCGTATCTCGCGTGGCCAAAACATCTCCCGCTTGGGTACCACATGCTTGACCAGACATATGTTGACCTGCCATGCAGTTCGTTGGCAAGCGTATCTAAAAGACCCACACCAAAGAACAAAGACGATCTCTCCTTGCTCCTCATCAGCTGAGATTTCCAACCCCACTAGACCTTCAGTCCTCTCTGCGACCTGCAGTGAGAGGAATGAAGGTGTAGAATTAGGTGTGTCACAGCCAAGTACTTGTGGGCAATCTGCTTTTGGTACACCGACGTCAGATTGTACCAGGCAAATTTCCCTGCCCCAGCTGCTGCACCGCCGAAAGAAGTTTGCTCCCAGCCATCCACATGCCCAGCGGTTGAATGCTAGCTTGGCAAAATTGCTAGCACTTCAACTGCTGCCTTTTCAGTTGGTAGACTCTGCCCCCTTCCGTGAGTTTGTGGAATGTGCGGTTCCTCAGTGGCAGGTACCCAAACGCCACTTTTTCTCACGGAAGGCGATTCCGGCTCTCTACCGGCATGTGGAAGGCAATGTCCATGCCTCGCTGGACAGGGCGGTCAGCGGTAAGGTGCATATTACCGCTGACTCATGGTCCAGCAGGCATGGACAGGGACGTTACTTAAGTTTCACGGCGCATTGGGTGACTCTGCTGGCAGCTGGGAAGGATGCAGGACAAGGTGCAGTAGTGTTGGAGGTTGTTCCGCCACCACGCCTCCAAAATGCTGATTGTGACACACCTCTCTCCTCCACCCCCTCCTCTTCTTCTTCCTCCATGGCCTCTTCCTCGGAACCAGCGGTGCTCCGTAGGCGTTCAAGGGGCTACGCAAGTACGCAGGCCAAAAGATGCCATGCGGTGCTTGAGCTGGTGTGCTTGGGGGACAGGAGCCACACTGGGGCAGAGGTTCTGTCAGCTCTGCAGGGGCAGGTTCAGAGGTGGTTGACGCCACGCCAACTTAAGGCAGGAATGGTGGTTTGCGACAATGGCACCAACCTCCTCTCTGCCCTCCGACAGGGACAACTGACCCATGTGCCCTGTTTGGCTCACGTCCTTAACTTGGTGGTGCAGCGGTTCTTGGGCAGGTACCCGGGCTTACAGGATGTCCTGAGGCAGGCCAGGAAAGTCTGTGTGCATTTCCGCCGGTCATATAATGCCAGTGCTCGGCTGACGGACCTCCAAAAGGAGTTTAACCTGCCCAAGAACCGCCTAATCTGTGACATGCCCACCAGGTGGAACTCGACGTTGGCCATGCTGCAGCGGCTGCACACGCAGCAGAGGGCCATCAATGAGTACCTGTGCGACTATGGCACCAGGACAGGGTCAGGGGACCTTGGTTTTTTTTCCCCACGCCAGTGGGCCATGATCAGGGATGCATGCACTGTCCTGTCACCATTCGAGGAGGCCACGAGGATGGTGAGCACTGACAGTGCATGCATCAGTGACACTGTCCCCCTTGTCCACCTGTTGGAGCACACGCTGCGTGGAATAATGGACAGGGCACTTGAGGCAGAACAGAGGCAGGAAGAGGAGGACTTCCTTAGCTCTCAAGGCCCCCTTTATCCAGACAGTGTTCCTGCGTGCCCGCCGATCACACAGGAAGAGGACGAGGAGGAGGAGGAGGAGGAGGAGGAAGATTGTGTCAGTATGGAGGTGGAGCCTGGCACTCAGCATCAGCAGTCTTTAAGGGATCAGTCCCAAGGAACACATGGACTTGTACGTGGCTGGGAGGAGGTGGCTGCGGACGTTGTTGTCCTTAGTGACCCAGAGGACTCCGGACCGAATGCCTCAGCAAACCTACGCTGCATGGCCTCCCTGATCCTGCAAAGCCTGCGTAAGGATCCTCGTATTCGTGGTATCAAGGAGAAGGACCAATACTGGCTGGCAACCCTCCTTGATCCACGTTACAAGGGTAAGGTTGCGGACCTTATCTTGCCATCGCAGAGGGAGCAGAGGATGAAACATCTTCGGGAGGCCTTGCAGAAAGGTCTGTGCAACGCGTTCCCAGAGACTGGGAGGTTACAAACTCCTGTTTCTGGACAACGTGTTGCTGAGGCTTCGGTCAGTCAAAGAAGGAGCGGTGGAGAAGGTGGCCGTCTGACCGATGCGTTCAGACAATTTTTTGGTCCGCAGCCCCAAGGTATGATCGGTTCCAGCAACCATCGCCAGCGTCTGTTTTACATGGTGCAGGAATACCTAGGGGCAAGATCAGACTTGGACACCTTTCCCACCGAAAATCCTCTGGGTTACTGGGTCTTGAGGATGGATCACTGGCCAGAGCTTGCACAGTATGCAATTGAGCTACTGGCCTGTCCTGCATCCAGCGTTCTTTCGGAACGCACATTCAGTGCTGCTGGAGGCGTGGTAACCGATCACAGGGTGCGTCTGTCCACCGACTCGGTCGATCGGCTGACCTTCATAAAAATGAATCAGTCTTGGATCACCACCAGCTACCAAGCACCTGATGCAGATGTAACCGAATAATTTTTTTTGAAATCTCAGATCCCTTCAAAGACTGCCTATGCTGATGCTGAGTGACTATCCCTGAGTAATTATCCTCTTCCTCCTCAATCATCACGCTGATAGCTTGTAAGAACATTTTTGGTTCTGGGCGCCACCACCAGTGCCTAAGGCACAATTTTTCAGCCCCTGTTTAACAGGGGCGTGTAATTACAATTTTTGATGTAATACTTTGCAGCAGGGCTCGTTCCTGCATTCCAACTAGAGTGTCTGTGAGGGGTTGCAGTGTTGTGGCACCAGCACCAGTGCCTAAGACCCAATTTTTCAGCCCCTGTCTAACAGGGGCGTGTAATTACAATTTTTGATGCAATACTTTGCAGCAGGGCTTGTTCCTGCGTTTCAACTAGAGTGTCTGTGAGGGGTTGCAGTGTTGTGGCACCAGCACCAGTGCCTAAGACCCAATTTTTCTGCCCCTGTCTAACAGGGGCGTGTAATTACAATTTTTGATGCAATACTTTGCAGCAGGGCTCGTTCCTGCGTTCCAACTAGAGTGTCTGTGAGGGGTTGCAGTGTTGTGGCACCAGCACCAGTGCCTAAGGCCTAATTTTTCAGCTCCTGTTCAACAGGGGCATGTAATTACAATTCTTGATCTAATATTTCACAGCAGGGCCCTGTGAGGGCTTACAGTGTTTTGGCCACAGCAACACCTAAGGCCCAAATTTCTGCTGAGTATATAGGGCAGGACCCTACTTTCAAACATCTAACTTACAAACGACTCCTACTTGCAAACGGAAGGAGACAACAGGAAGTGAGATGAAATCTACCCCTAAGGAAGGGAAATTCTCTCCTGTAAGAGTTAATATGGGAAAACAATTTCTCCTTTCCACTGATGCTTTCCAATCCTTGTTCCACAAAAAAACCCAAATTTTCCAAAAACATTTTTCATTGGGACAAAAAAGTGAGGTGAAATCTTCTGAAGAGGAGGAAAGACGCAAAACAAATGTCACAGGGGTGATAACCCTTCCCTATGTTTTCCAAAAAGCTTAGAAAAGATTTTTTGGCTGGAGCTAAACACATTAAAAATGTTCAAAATTACAAACAGATTCTACTTAACAACAAACCTACAGTCCCTGTCTTGTTTGCACCGCCTGAATACTGCTGTTCAGAGTATATAGGGACCTTTCCTTATTTTAATTTGGGTGCGGGGTTCCCCTTAATATCCATACAAGACCCAAAGGGCCTGGTAATGGACTGGGGGGTACCCATGCCGTTTGTCTCACTGATTTTCATCCATATTGCCATGACCCGACATGACATTAAACCCGCAAGCAGTTTTAAATGAGATTTTTTCCTTTAAAAATGACATTTGGTGCAGGGACTGTTCTAAACATGGGAAACACGCGTCACTTTACAGGCATACTATAGACACCCCCCAGGTACGATATTTAAAGGAATATTTCACTTTTTTTTTTTTACTTTAAGCATCATTAAAATCACTGCTCCCGAAAAAACGGCCGTTTTTAAAAGTTTTTTTTGCATTGATACATGTCCCCTGGGGTAGGACCCGGGTCCCCAAACCCTTTTTAGGACAATACCATGCAAATTAGCCTTTAAAATGAGCACTTTTGATTTCGAACGTTCGAGTCCCATAGACGTCAATGGGGTTCTAACGTTCGTGCGAACTTGCGGTCCGTTCGCGGGTTCTGGTGCGAACCGAACCGGGGGTGTTCGGCTCATCCCTAATAGAAACCAATCAGCTTCCAGGTTTTTTCTCAAAGTTTACTTGGCTACCTTGCACAGCTGCATCAGATTTCGCACTCTCCAGTTTTAGCAAATCAACCTCAGTGGGTTAAACCTTTGCTCTTTTAAAGAGCTCCGGGTGCTGCTAGTATTTAAGGCTTTCAGACATTTTAGCTCCCTGGTCCCCCCTTTGGGCAATGTGGTTCCTCCTACTAGCCCTTAAGTCATTATTTGGGTTCTGTAGTGATATAATGACTGGTGAGAGGGACCATAGAAGGTTTGAATAACTATTTATTATGTATTACACAACTGGTTCAATTATTGATTAAACTGTATATCTCCTTAATTCAGTTACAAATCAGTATTCATTCACCATATTTTTATTTCTGTCTTTACAATCCTTTATTTTTATGTTGCACTTCTCTTCTTGGGTTGGTGTGGAATGACACCTTAAAGGGTTGTAAAGGCAGATGGTTTTTTATCTTAATGCATTCTATGCATTAAGATAAAAAGCCGTATATGTGCAGCAGCAATGTCCACGACTGTCCCAGCCATCCAAGATTCTCCTTCCTGATTGGCTAAGACCCAGCAGCGGCGCCATTGGCTCCCACTGCTGTCAATCAAAGTCGGCTAGCCAATCAGGGGAGAGTTGGGGCAGGCCAGGTCAGGACTCGGTGTCTGAATGGACACAGGGAGCTGTGACTCGGCCTGGGTGCCCCCACTGCAAGCTGCTTGCTGTGGGGACACTGAACAGGAGGGAGGGGCCAGGATCACAGAAAAGGGACCAGAGAAGAGGAGGGTTGAGGCTGTTCTGTGCAAATCCACTACAATAGAGCAGGTAAGTATAACATGTTTGTTATTTTTATAGGAAAAAACAGGAGACTTTACAATCCCTTTAAGTAGTGTGACATGCTAGCATTTCCATCTCAGGGTCTAATTCTTGGAGTATCTTTTTATCTTTTATTGTTGAACTCAATTATAGGAAAGAGGATTAAGGGGTGAAGAATACCCAAAATATTACAAAAGCAGGAGAAGTATTCTGAGTGTAGTAGTAGGCCTTTTATGAGCAGCCTCTTGTGTATTTGCTGGTCCTGGCAAAGCTGCCAGACAGATCTATGACCCTGTAAAACAGTCAAGGTTTTTCTTTTAAATTATAGTGGATTTCTTTCTAATAAATATGGTTCTTGACCCTTTTAGAGCAGTCAAAGATACTTTGATTATTGGGTGATGAATCATCCTCCAGATATCCACATCAGTAGACATCTTAAGTTCTTCGGCCTCCACTACATGTTCACAGCTAAGGCAAGGCCCAAGTGGAGATCCCTCTAAACACAGATCCTCTTAAGGCAAATGCCCTAGAAATGAAAAACATCATGGAATGGTGCCCCAAATATCTATCATTCCAACCCATACCTGAACAAGGACTTCAGGGGTCAGATACATTTTCAGAACCCAGTATTTGCCTTTCCCACACTGATTACAGGAACTTCCGTAACAGTAAAGTTAACAGAGCTCAGGCTGATCTGATTGTAGCCTAGCAGCAAACCATACAAAATTTAATTAGGCACACTACAGCATATGTACTTGCCAACTGTCCCGGATTTTCTGGGACAGTCACGCTTTTTAAGTAAGCTGTCCGCGATGGCCGTGTTCTGGGCAGCATCCTGGAATCATGTGGGGACAGCAGCAGCCTGTCATTGCTGCTAAATACGTCATCCAGAGTGGAATCTCCCCCTCTACCTCCCCCCAGCAGTTTCTGGAGTTCTCATACAGTGCAGGGATGCAGGAAGAACAATGAGGAAGTGAATTTTACTGCTAGCTGCTGCTGCTTATGTGGGTGGGATGGAATGTGTTGTTCATCGGCACATAGGATGGTCCTGGGGTAAGCTTTTTTGTAGCTTTTGCAGCAGCTCCTGCTGTCTTTTCCCCCTGTCAGGACCGACTCTCTCACTGACAAACTACTTTGCAGAGGAAGCAATTTTCC
The DNA here is from genome assembly GCA_037952925.1 of Lithobates clamitans. Lineage (NCBI taxonomy): Eukaryota > Metazoa > Chordata > Amphibia > Anura > Ranidae > Lithobates > Lithobates clamitans. Next base: position 1,575,498 of record JBBGZY010000210.1, read on the forward strand.
CAGGCTCTCCCAGTGATCTCCCTGCAGCTATTCCACTGATATCTGCATACAGGATGATGGTTTCACAGATGTAAGTCTGCATGTTTTTCTACTAAATAAGCTTGTATTTATTTTAATCACTCTCACACCCTTCTCTTTCTTGTTTTTAGAGATCCCACCTAGAAGGGAGGATGAGCTGAGTTCTTGTTTTGAGGAGTGTGTGCAGATGGCAACTGGCGGGGTTTTTAGGGATTTTTTTGCAGTTACATCTATGTTAAGCTAAGTCTATGCTGATTATTATTGATATGCTGATAATTATGATATGCTGATAATTATGCTCATGCAGCTTAGCATAATTAAAAGTGCTGATAAAGTGGAGTTCCACCCAAAAGTGGAACTTTAACCACTCCTCGCCCCCTTACATGCCACATTTGGCATGTAATGCTTTTGGGGGGAGTGGGTACCTGGTTTTGACTGGTACTTCCTGTCCCACCTCCTGCTTCCTTCGCCTTGTCGCCTAGGCGACTCCTCCTCTTCCCCTCCCTCTCTGCAATCTTTTGGGGCACGTCACAGGTCCCAGACGATTGCCTGGCCACTAAGAGAGCGCAGTGCGCGCCCGGCTGTGAAGCCACAAGCTGTCACGGTTGGGTGCCCACACTTTCCATGATGGTGTCGCGGAGAAGAGGGGGAGAGGAGCGAGGCTTCGGGCGGCCGCATTGCTGGACCGTGGGACAGGTGAGTGTCTGTTTATTAAAAGTGAGCAGCTACACTTTTTGTAGCTGCTGACTTTTAATAAACTTACAAATGAGTGGAACTCCGCTTTAAAAGAGAAGTGTGGCCAAAGCCCACCCCTAATTAAATTACATTCTCAGCTTACAATGGCTTGCTTGACACACAGCAAAAAATTGTCCCTGGAAGCTTTTTTGAAATGTTGGCAACTATGAGCATAGGTCAGGGTTCTTACATTTACTTTACTTCTATAAATCTTATTAATCATAATTATGCTTGTTTTTTTTAGACTAATTTGATGCGCGATTGATACATTTTATTGTCTATTTTACTCTTAAAGTACTAAACTAATTATTGGCCTGCTCACTTGTTTCCTCTCTCTTTTTTTAACTTGTTCTGTTGAAAATTATAAAAAAAAAAATTTAATTTTCTTGTTATAGATGGCCGAGGATAAGTGATGTACCTTTCAGAAAGCCTCATGGGTATCAATTTTTTTGACTAGAGATATATGAGGTTTATTGTACAGGCTAGATTGGGTGATTCCAATTTGATAAATATGGACTTGCCATTAAAAAGCTTGGATTTAACATGTTTTAATGCCATGTTTCTGAGTATTAATCGCCAGGCTGGCATTAACATGTTATTTTTTTAAAGATTATTCAGGAGCCTAGCTTCAAGATGTCATTCTTCCAAAGGTCATTCAAGAGCCTTACTTCAAGATGTCATGACTAGCTTGGAAACTGGCATGTACCATCATATGTCTATTTGTGTATATGTGCACTTTGCATTGGCGTCGTTACAGGGGCAGTGGGGGGCAGTAGCCCCCAGGTTATTCCTTGCCCCCCGATGTGTGCCCCCCCGCTAAATTAAGCTGCCGGGCAGAGGCGGAACTACCAGGGTCGCAGCAAGGGGGCCCAGGTGTTCCACCACCTGGGGGGAAGCCCTAACAAGTGGAACGGGGGCCCAGGCAGTATCAAGGCCCCTTCTGCATGCAGGCCAGCGCTAGCATGAGGCAGTCTAAGCTAGGGAATCCCCAAGAAGTGCTTATGCTGGTGCTGGCTCTGCTTGCATCTTTACCCAGCTCAGCACACTGTGGCAGACAGGCAGCACAGCATAGCCATGGGCGGTGTTAACTTCAACCGCTGCCTCTAGGCTCCACTGACTTCCACACCTGCAGGCTGCCCCAACCCCTGGCCTTGCCTACTCCACTCCTCCTTCTCTTTGCCAGATGCAGGGCAGAGAGAGCAAGATGACCTTCCTCGGACTCCCTCTCCCTTCAGCCCTTGAGCCTCACTATGCTAAAAAAATTCCTCCTCTCACCTGGGCAGTAGCAGAGAGAGGAACACAAACACCTTCAGTCCAGCAGAACACAGACACAATCGCTGCTGAACTGGAGGGCATGTGAGATGAGGTGGAGCCCAAGGAGTAGCTGAGTGAGACCAGGGGGAGGGCCCAGGGCCAGCCGAAGGCACAGGAGGAGCATGAGTGTCACTAGCATAGCACGGATGAAGATCGTCACTGTGGATGATAGGGTAAGCAAGATCTTTGCTGCTTTTAGCTTTATGATGACTGAATCTGACTGGCTGTGTATATTATTGTACTGGCTCTGCCCTCTAGAGACACATAATTTGTTCGCAGTCTCTAATCATCTCTTGTGACAAGTCCTTAATCTCTGACCGTCTCTTGTGCCATGTTTGCAGTCTCGGATCATCTCTTGTGCCATGCGCATTACTCTCATATTTTGTAATCTTATTTATATATGCTTATTACTTTTTTTTCAGTGGTATGGTTTAGTGGTGAAAATTATTGGTGCTCCCCCTGCCCAGTTTTGACTGTGGTGTCTTATGTGATCCCCCTATATATTGTTCCCAGGGTCGCCACTGTCACTTTGACAAGTGGTTGGACTGACCTGCATGCGTGCATGCTCATACAATCCCTAAAATCATAGCCAACTTACATGACACACAGCGTATTTGAAGAATACTTAAGTCTTTTAGAACATTTAGATTTAGATCTTTGGTTTTCAGAGCCGCAGTTGCAGTCAGTAAGTTGCATTATTCTGGACTCCTTTATTTTAATGATTAACGTGTTCCTGTCTTGTACAGTCCTTTCTGATAAGCTCTCTCCAGATGGGGTGCATTGGTAGGAGACCACTTTACTTGCATATGGTTAGTTATGAGAAATAAGAACATCATCAAGGGTATAAACCCCATATCACTCTGCCTATATGTATAACCATATACTCCGGTTCCACTATTCAAATTTTGTTGCAAGTTGCAAAGTGAAAGGGACCATTTTAATAATAACACTCTTTTTCCCTCCTTCAGTTTTTGAATTGTCAAATCAGTCTGTTCTCTATATTTACTGCATCTCATTTGATAACTGTAACAGACGGTTAACCATGACTGGTGTTTCAGAACCATATTTATTATTATTGTAATAATATAAATGAATATTAATAATAATAATTTTATTATTATTATCAAATATTGAATATGCAAAGATTAATTCACTTGCACTTTGAATGACACTATCCTGTTAGTATTATGAAAGGAGTCTGAGAATTACAGTTTCCATCTGTGGCTTCTCCCATAGGTATTTCATGACCTCATGGATGCAAGTCCAACAAAGGCCAGGTATAATAATATTCTGATAATAAGGGACCCAGCTAAACTCCTGTAGCAAATCAAACTGGAATATATGTGCATGCTTTCTGTGATTCTTCTCGAAGTGTAGTTAAATCCTAATTTGTTTTTGATGGAAGGCTTGGAACTTAGTTTAAATGTCCCATTGGATGAGATTAATTTTTTAGACTATACATTTTGTTTTTGCCCCAGTGAGGAATTTTCAGTTCAAAACTAATTATACCAAAATAAACAAACAACCTTAATTTCCACCTTGAGCAAATAAAGGTGTCACACTTAACTATACAAAATAATAAAATTCATAAATTCAATATCTCAAAGTGTCCATTATTCTTCATAAATAGTGAAAAATAAACCGTGACTCTTCCAAATACTACACCAAGGCTATACAGGTAAAAAAGGGGAAATAAGAGACCATAGCGCCCCCCCTCCCCCCCGATAGCAAACAGAGGGAGAAGCTGCAACGATAATGAGCAAATAACTTTATTGAAAAATTGCATAAAAGTTAAAATTGGAGATCCCACATATGTATTAGAAGACCACACAGGTGGGGTCCGTTCCTCCGCAATATCTACTGACAATGTGGAACAAAAATAATAACAACAGACTGTGAAAAATACAACGTTGAATTATTAAAAATAAACGCTGGTAGAGCAACCCTCCCCTAAGTCCCCGAGCTGAAGCTGCTAAATGTACTAGCAAGCCTGATATTTAATGACATGAAGCAATGTCCACCTTGGTTAGCAAAACAACTGTGAAATATCCAAAATTGTAACTAGAGATGTATGTGCCCTAACCAGGGCTTGAATAGTCTCATGTATGTACTTCAATATACACTAATGGGATATCGTGCTGCTGCTTGTCTAGGACAGTGAATATATCACAATGATAGTTCTACCAGTGTGGACATGAAGCCGGTATACTTTCATGCAGTGTGTGATTGAGCATAATGATCTCCTGGATGATTAGAGATGTGGTCTACCTGATCCAATGAAGTTCACTGAATGCTGGAGACAGATGAATACTGGTAATATAAGTACCGTTACGGTATCTTGTGAGGCGCTAGCCAGCCAAAAGTCTATATGGAATGGGTTAGTATGAAGACATGCTCCAGAAAATTGAACCAGTCCATGTAGGGTTCTCACCCCTCCTTAGGCTGTGCGGATCGGCCAGCAGTCTTCTTCCATGAATCAAAAAAAAAAATTAAGTACAGCGCTGCGTTTCAACTGGCAAAAAGGAAAAATAGCAGCCAACACACCTATAGACTCAAGGTAAGTAATACATAAACATAATAAAAGTGTAGCGCTATATTTCACATCCACAAACGTGTGTATCGCAATACATATGTGCGTGTAAAAATAGTGATTGCTACCAAAACATGTATGACCATAATATGGATAATAACAAATAATTAAACAGTGTTGATCACATAGAAAATTAAAAATCAAAATAAGTAATAATAAAACTTGGTGATCAGATGTGCCAGTGATTAGTAGAAACCAGTGCTGGTTCCATAAACCAAACATCGAACAAAATAAAATCATAGAATATAACTGTCCATATTGTGTAGAAAAAATAGTGAAGAGAACATCAGCAGAGTTCTATGGGGGTGATGAGTGGCCAGATGGTGAAAAGAAACTCCCAAATTCACAGATGGATGATTGTACCAGATCTGACGAGTAGGTAGAAAGAAGACCACAAGTGTGTATAGATTGTACATCAGTGCCGGGGCCAACACCAGAAGTAGAGGAGGCTTACCGGAACTAGTTGACCTGAAATGGCGTATGCCAGACAAGTCAAAAAGGCTTAGTAACCACTGGTTCTGAAAGGTGTGTCTTGTCAGATGTCATCAACACATGGTGGGGAAAGGGGTAACAGCACGGCTTCCTCGCCCATGGATAATCCAGCTTAAGCCAAACGTGTAATACATATGCCATGCAAGGAGCAAAGAAAACTCACATAGCGTAATAATGTTTTTAAAACCACTAATTTATTAAAATAATAAAAAACAGACTCACATTTTGGAAGAACGAAAAAAGCTCAAATATCATATGGCGGCGATCGTGAGGGGTCCACCCGACATGTTTCAGCTAAGGAGCCGTCATCTGGGGTGAAGGCTCCTTAGCTAAAACATGTCGGGGTGATTTAATAAAGATAAGAATAAGTGACAGATAGCTGAATCGCCAGATCCTAAGGCAGTCAGTACTGCTACAGGCAAGCAGAACAAACGAGAACACAGTAGTTTATACATAGACCGCCTGCTGCAATTTCACTGTCCCGTAGAGATATGTCTTACGATCAAGGCTCCAGAAAGACTTTGAGACTAAGCTCAACATTGAGGCCCTTAGGCTGAAGAGTCTGGAGCCTATATATCCATAATTTTTCTTTTTTCAATAATACTGTATCAAAATCACCTCTGCGGTCAGAGAGGTTAAGGGCATAAAAGCCCTTAACACTGAGCCCAGATGTATTGCCCTGATGTACTTAGAGAAAATGTTGGGCTATTGGGGTCTTTTCCTTGAGTCAAATACTTTTTAAGTGTTCTGCAAATCGGACTCACAGCTGGCGCTTTGTCTTGCCCACATACAGCTTATGACACGGGAATTCTAAAATGTATAGGACCCTAGATGTGCTGCCATTAATAAATTAATTGGTTTGTGAATTGGGGACCTTGGATTGTGGGCTCCTTGAGGGTAGGGACCAATGTGAGTATGTGATGTATGTGTGGAGTGCTGCGTAAATTGACTGCGCTATATGGGTATCTTAAATAAATAGGGACAATTGTAGACATGCACCCACACTCACTCAGGTTGAACTGGATGGACTGGTGTCTTTATTCAACCTTACTAACTACGTAACTATGTAATTATGGAATGGTTTGTAGCAAGAGATATACAAATAAACCGCCCCTGAATCTCTCTTACTCCACTGCGCCAGAAAAGAAAAGAAAAGTGCAAAGCTGTATAAAAGATGTGTAAATGAAACAAAATGTGTGTACATACACAGTGTACAGTACACTATGTAACTATGTGTATTCATGGCTTGAGTCCGAGTCACAAAACATTTTAGTTCGATCGACGAACTTACATGTTACACAATTCCCACAGGGGAACATTCCCCTCACTCTGGGCATGTCTGTGAGCCAGTTCCTATTTACTGGACGTCTATATTCCGATTCCGATTCTACCAACTCATCCCTTAAGTTTACGTACCTGTTGCCATTGCATTCCATAGGGGGTAATGAACCATATCTCTCTTCTGGGGTGTAAGTAGATCGGCTCTAGTTTTGCGTCCTGCAATCATTCTACCCCTCTTAAGTGTGCGATGTGGGTAGCCACATTCCCGAAATCACCGATAAAGTACCTCGGACTCCCAACGGTAGTCCTCCTCAGTGGAGCAGTTCCTCCGGATGTGGAGGAACTGTCCCACCGGGATACCCCATATAAGGGAATGGGGATGATGGCTATCGGCACGCAGCATGGTGTTTGCAGCTGTCTCCTTGAGAAATGTCGTGGTAACCAATTTGCCATCATCTACCCTGATACAGAGATCTAAAAATGAGATCTAAAAATGAGATTTCGCAGGGGTCTGCAACATATATCAACCGTATGTTGCGTGTGTTCTGTCCCAGTTCGTCCATGAACTCCGAGAGTTCCTGACGAGTGCCTGTCCAAACCATGAGCACATCGTTGATGTACCATAGCCATAAGTGGCCGTTGCCACAGTACAACGACATGGCGTAAACCGTCTCCTCCTCCCACCATCCGAGGTGGAGACAGGCATACGCCGGTGCCCAAGGTGCTCCCATAGAGGTGCCCCGAAGTTGTTGATAGTAGTGGTCCGCAAATCGAAACTCTAATCCCCCAGCAGGCGCTATGATTTGGTCCTCCCAATCACCCAGTTCTGATGTCCAGGCTTGCTGTGCATTCTGATCCTCAAATTCTTTTTGTTCTGATTTCCAGGCTTGCTGTGTCTTCCAATCCCCTATCCTCAAAGCCCATCTCTTTTATGGACAGATGAATGAGATCGAGTGGATACAGCAAGGCCAAGGGTGCAACCTCAAATTTTATATTTTACCAAAAAATTGGGTAATATATTGCCCTTGTGTGCACTAAAATTTAATGTGTGCTTGATTAACCGCTGCACTAGTATTATGTGATAACAAATGTAGGTGCCTGCTTTCAGAAAATACATGATGTATGTGGGGTTTAACTAATCTGAACGCCTAAAATAATTGTTTTAACAAGTTAAAAAATGTTTTAAAAAATGACTGTGGCAGTTAAAGGATTAAATCCCTCATGCTTAGTCAGCCAAATCCTACATCATTTTGAATTGATAATCCTAGGTAACATATCCTGTCGATTGATTGATCACTTGCCCCAAGGGAATGTGTCCTGTTGCTGGAGGAGAAACTACGTACGTCACCTTCGAATTGTGAGGCAAGATTCTGGCAAATATCTAAGGCTAGGATGGAAGCAGTGGGAAGAGCACGTGCAATATCACAATCAGTCCTAAATTCTAGAGTGGCCAAAAAAGGGAAATTTTTGTAAAATTTGTCTGTTTTGGAGCAACATATCCAAATAAAGGGGAGACAAAATTAAGAAGATTTTTGGTGATTTTTAAGGATGGCTTTAAATGGCTTCTGAGGGTTTTGGAAGTTCCTTTCAACTCTCTGGGATCTGTTCTTGTGTCAAACAACATACCCTCATTAGCCTCATTGTTATATTATTATATAGGATTTATATAGCGCCAACAGTTTGCGCAACGCTTTACAACACAAGGGCAGACAGTACAGTTAGAATTCAATTCAATACTGGAGGAATCTGAGGGCCCTGCTCCATAGAGATTACAATCTAGAAAACATATAATTCAATTAGTTTTTTTCTTTTTTTTACAGAAAAAAAATTACAGTTAAAAAAAGTAAATTAATAAAAAAAACATTACAGTAGCAATAAGCAATACAAAAACAATAAATAATAAAATACCCAAAATAAAAACACAAATACAAATAACACAAAGTAAAATAAATACCCTAAACAAATCTTACCCTACACACAACAAAAAAAATCCTTTATTTACAGTAAGCACACAATAGATTTATAAAGTAAATTTCACATAAGAAGCTCAATGAGCTGAGAGTCTTCAGTGACACGGGTAATTTTGCTGATAAATCAATTTAATCCAAAATCATTCTTTTCATCCCTACTCGTATCAACACGGGATTATATGGATGTGAAGGACATTTAAAAAAAAAATAAGATATAAATATGACAAGATAGGATGGTCAGAAGAAATCTCATGGGCACAGCATACTTAAATGTATAGGAACAGGACACTTGGAATGCTCTATGTAAGAGTTGGAATTTTTTTAGGTGCCAATAACTCAAATCATAATCACATATTAAAATGCAATATTTTTGAGGGGCGTGGCTTGCGCAACAGACGTGAATGGCTGCCTGAGCTGTGAGCTCCTTACCGCCGACCGGACTACAAGTGATGTACGGGCACCATATTGCCGCCAAACAAACTAGCGGAGCCACAGCACACTCTTGGGAACATTGCCGACAAGATGTCCCATAAACTAAGCCAGGATAGAGGCCTGAAACGCCTCACATCATTCTCCTTCCAGCCGAGCACAGGGAGAAAGTGAAGATGGCACCGCCCGAGCAATGGCGCGGAGCTCCGCGGTGTATACAGACCTCTCCGGGGACCATCCACAAGAAATTCACAATGGACGAACATCGTCTTCTCTCCATGACTCCTTTCCAGCCACCCCGGTCTCCCAGAGCCCAGCCAAATCCAGGATGTGGATGGATCCTAACCACCAGGCCTCAAGCACAGTCAGCACAGGCCTCCATAATGCTAATGCCATCTCCTCACTACAATTCTCCATAGCCCAATTCCCCACATCAGAGAAACCAGTACTAGACACAACCATGAAAGACATGCTGTTATGCTTACAATCATCTTTGCTGACTAACTTTTCCTCACTGATTGATAGGTTTTCATTGGAAATGAAACATATGGATAATAGAATGCAATACATGGAATACAAAATGGAGGAATGTTCAAAAACAGTAAATTACCTTGTTGATGCATACACAGAGCAAAAAGATGACTCTCTGTGGATTAAAGCTAAGCTAGCAGATCTCGAGGACCATTCCAGACGTAATAACAAAGATTTGTAGAATCCCAGAGTCCATTCCACCTAAAGATTTACACAACTACGCTAGCGCCATGTTCTCTAGCATACTGCCGGAACTATCGCCAATTGAACTTACCATAGACGGTATCCATAGAATTCCTAAACCTCGTCACCTGCAAGCAGACATCCCTAGAGATGTATTCCTGAGGATCCACTTTTACCAAGCAAAAGAACAAATCTTCTTAAAAGCAAGGGAATTGTCACCTCTTCCAGCACCGTACTCAGACATCCAATTATATGCTGATTTGTCACAGTACACCCTACAAATGAGGAGGCAGCTAAAAACGATCACTAAGGCCATTAATAGTCACGAGATAATATACAAGTGGCGCCACCCAGCCACCAGTTTGGCTACCAACAACGGCATCCATCACACCATATCCACTCTGGAGAGAGGTCTGAAACTTCTCCAAGCCTGGGGAGCCTCAACGTAACCAATCTGACCCACACGGGAAACCTAATCCCTTTCAGTTTGGCCATACACAGGGGCATGGTAAAGATAAACATAAATGAACTCATTTGCCCAGAAACCTACTCCAATGAGCATCTGCTCATCCAGTCTGGCCATAAGCTCATTTAACCAATTGCTGAACTTTCCCCCAAGTTTGATCAGCTGCTCCCAGAACTTTGTCCTGCTGATATAACTGTTTGTCATACCTGAAATTGTTTTATTTTACTTTTTTTACAGTTTTATGCTCATGAAGTGTTTACCATATCTTACGATACTTTATATCGTTACTAGTTCCTTGATAGTACTATTTTTGCAGCACCGTTTGCAGCACCAATATTCACACCGCCACCTGGTCAAATCATGCTCCTGTTAGCATAACTATATCCGCTAACTCCCCACAACCCAACTCCTATATTTGGAGAGCCAACAATGACCTCCTCAATACTCCATGCTACTCCACTCCCATCAAACAAAAACTAGAAGAATTCTTCTCGTTAAACAAAGCATCAGAATCTGACCCGCTGGTGGTGTGGAATGCTCAAAAGGCTGTGATTAGGGATGTATTCCTCCAAATGGGGGCTAGGGCAAAGAAAAAAAGAACTCAAAAACTAGATGAACTCACTGCGGAAATATCTACTGCTGAATCCTTGAACAAAACTAATCCATCTTCCTCCCTCCAATCTAAAATCTTTCTCCTACGCCACAAATTAAGATCTCTACTCCTTGAGACGTACGTAAAAAACTATAAAGGATTCAAAGCATCCACCTATGCTACAGGGAACAAAGCGGGTAAGGCCATGTCTTTACGAGTTCAGGGACATAGAACTAAAACTAAAATTCCATATATATACCATCCCCACTCCAATAAAAAACTACTGAAACCTCATTGCCAATGCATTTAGTACATACTATAAGGATCTTTATAACCTTAAAGATGACTCACTCACACATCAACTGTCCCCGGAGGAGATCCAAACCTTCCTGGACAACACAAATCTTCCTTCTATAACCCCACAACAACTTATGTCACTAAATGCACTTTTCACAACTCCAGAAATACTACAAGTAATCAACAAGCTCCCCAATTCCAAATCCCCGTGTCTAGATGGCTTCACTGTGGAATACTATAAACTTTTCCAAAATATTTTAGCCCCTATCCTATGCCATACTTTCAACTCAGCTACTGAATCTGTATAATTTTCTGCTGAAATGCTAAGTGCCATTGGTGTGACTCTACCCAAACCTGGCAAAGAACCTACATCACCAAAAAATTTCCGTCCTATCTCATTACTTAATCTAGATCTAAAAATTTATGTAAAACTTAAAGCCAACAGACTCGAAAACATACTGCCATCCCTCATCCACACAGACCAATCAGGCTTCACGAAGGGTCGCCAAGCTTCAGACGCCACTAGAAGAATGATCAATATTGTTCATCATGTAGATTCAACAAAAACCCCTTCGCTTTTCTTATCTCTAGACGCTGAAAAAGCATTTGATAGGGTACACTGGGGATATCTATCATCAGTCTTGCATAAATTTGGACTACATGGTCAAATCCACAATGCCATAATGGCCCTGTTCTCTACCCCCACAGCCAGAGTGTTCTCAGCAGAGAACCTTTCTGTACCATTCCAAATTTCCAACGGTATGAGACAGGGATGCCCACTTTCTCCTTTAATATTTAACCCTATTATGGAACCCCTAGCCAAAAACATCAGATCTAACTCACACATTAAAGGAATATCTCTTAATGATCAGAAACACAAAATCAGTCTCTTTGCGGATGTTGTTATCCTCAAGATTACTGACCCTGAACGGTCCCTGCCCGAGATCCAAAAGGTTCAGTGACATTTCCTACTACAAAGTTAATGAGACTAAATCCTATATTCTAACCTTAGGAGTAAACAAATCCGCTAGCGACCGTATTAAAAATCAGTTTCCTTATGCATGGGCAGAAAAAAGCATATCTTACTTGGAAATACAACTGACTAACTCCACCAAAACATTATTTCCATTAAACTACTTACAGTTCCATTCCGGAAAAAACTCCAGGAAAAACTTACCAGGCTGTCGTCTTTTGAGTACTCGTGGATGGGACGACTAGCAGCATTCAAAATGTTCCACCTTCCACAGATACTTTATCTGTTTAGGACTCTACTGATTCCAATTCCCATAAAATATTTCAAGTCCCTGCAAACAATCTTATCTAAATTAATTTGGCATGGTGAAAAAGCTAGAAGCGGCCATGACAAACTGCTTAAACATCGACTAGCAGGTAGCACAGGATATGTGGATTTTTATGACTATTACTTGTCCTCAATCCTCACCCAAACAAAAGAATGGTTTCGACCTACCCCCACTTCCACAGGATGGGGACAGATAGAAGCCTCTACATCTCCAGGAAGCAGTCTGTCTTCATGGCTATTTTCTATTAATCTAGGTTCAAAAATTCCTCCCGGAATCTCCCCAACCATCGTAGCGACTCTTAAAACATGGAATATATTTGTGAATATAAGCGTAAATCATCCTCTCATATCGGAGGTACCAATCCCATTAGAAGCCCTACAGAAGCTTATGCAATTTACATCTTACTCCCAATGGAAAGATAAGGGTATTACACACTTATCGGACCTGCTTCACATGAACAAAATTAAACCATTCCCCACGTTACAGAAAGAGTTCCATCTCCCAAACTCTGACATATTCCTGTACATACGTACTAAACACTGTATTGCATCACTCAAACACTGGACTTGCAAAATCCCCCAAATAGCAGCCTTGGACCTTTTTTAGATCCCCTGCACCATGCCAAAAAGGGATTACATTGTTCTATAACATGTTACAGAACAAAAGTAGCTTTACCACTTCTTAGATGGAAGTCAGACCTGGGACAATCCTACACAGTGGAAAATGCGAAAAGGCCTGCAAATCCACATACAAAGCTACCTGCTGCTCAACCCTTTTGGAACTAGCAGGTAAATTGACAAACCGTTGGTATCTCACTCCTGATAAAACAGCCAAATACAACAGAAATCTTGACAACTCATGTTGGGGACAATGTGGACAGAAGGTAGATATACTCCACATCTTCTGGAACTGCCCCAAACTGACAAACTACTGGCATTGAATATTCTGCTCACTTTCCGACATAACACAAATGATGATTCCCATGAGACCCTCCCTAGCACTACTATCTCTAGAAATAGACCAATACCCTATCCCAATGAGAAATATCATGATACATTTCCTATTGTCAGCTAGACTCAATAGAGACCCTGAACCACCCACGGTAAGGGAAGTAGTACAAACAACCCACATTCACTTCTCACATGAAACTACGCTTGCATTACGTCACAGAACCAAACACGCTATCTTAAATTGTGGCAACCATGGATTAGATGGACTAGCTCTCCGGGAATTGTTGAGGTCCTTGGCTCTCAACTTTGATGGATAGTTACTACATAATATCTAAATCACGGTTCCACTATCTTCTTTAAAGTTTCTTTATAATATCTTTAAAGTTTCTTTTTAATATCTTTAAAGTTTGTTTATATTATCTTTAGCCACTTAAGGACTAGTTCTGGATTTTGGATTTTTTAGATTTTAGGTGTTTACATGTTTAAAACAGTTTTTTTTGCTAGAAAATTACTTAGAACCCCCAAACATTATATATTGTTTTTTTTCTAACACCCTAGAGAATAAAATGGCGGTCATTGCAATACTTTTTTTTACACCGTATTTGCGCAGCTGTCTTATAAGTGCACTTTTTTTGGAAAAAATTCACTTTTTTGAATAAAAAAATAAGACAACAGTAAAGTTAGCCCGATTTTTTTTAATATTGTGAAATATAATGTTACGCCAAGTAAATTGATACCTAACATGTCATGCTTCAAAATTGCCCCGCTTTTATCCTTAAAAATCTCCATAGGCGACGTTTAAAAAATTCTACAGGTTGCATGTTTTGCGTTACAGAGGAGGTCTAGGGCTAGAATTATTGCTCTCGCTCTACTGGTCGCTGCGATACCTCACATGTGTGGTTTGACCACCGTTTTCATATGAGGGCGCTACTCACGTATGCGTTCGCTTCTGGGCGCGAGCTCGTCGGGACAGGGCGCTTTAAAAAAATTTTTTTTTATTATTTATTTTACTTTATCTTATTTATTTTTTCACTGTTTAAAGAAAAAAATTGGATCACTTGTATTCCTATTACAAGGAATGTAAACATCCCTTGTAATAGAAAAAAGCATGACAGGTCCTCTTAAATATGAGATCTGGGGTCAAAAAGTCCTCAGATCTCATATTTAGACTAGAATGCAAAAAAAAAAAGTCCTTTAAAAAAATAATGACATAATGACGTCGCTCCGGCCGTCCTATGGTATAGAGACGGGTGGGCACCATCTTAGCCTCACTCGTCTCTATACTGAGGAAGAGAAAGGACCCGATCACCTCCGCCGCTACCGACGGCTCCGGTAAGCGTCGGAGGGCGCGGGAGAGCGGCGGGAGGGGGGTGGCACCTCTTCCACCGCCGATAACCGTGATCTCGCGGTGAACCTGCCGCAGAGACCACCATTATCGTGTACAGAATCACCGTCCCTAAAGATGGATACCTCTGTTGTGGCAGCAGCTGCTGCCGTTACCGGGATATCCATCTTTAAAGTAATGACGTGTATATACAGTGGCCGGTCATTAAGTGGTTAATGTGTCTAATGCCCCGTACACACGGTCGGATTTTCCAACGGAAAATGTGTGATAGGACCTTGTTGTCGGAAATTCCGACCGTGTGTAGGCTCTATCACACATTTTCCATCGGATTTTCTGACACACAAAGTTTGAGAGCAGGATATAAAATTTTCCGACAACAAAATCCGTTGTCGGAAATTCCGATCGTATGTACACAAATCAGACGGGCAAAGTGCCACACATGCTCAGAATAAATAAAGAGATGAAAGCTATTGGCCACTGCCCCGTTTATAGTCCCGATGTGTTTTACGTCACCGCGTTCAGAACAATCGGATTTTCCGACAACTTTGTGTAACCCTGTGTATGCAAGACAAGTTTGAGCCAACATCCGTCGGAAAAAATCCATGGATTTTGTTGTCGGAATGTCCGAACAAAGTCTGACCGTGTGTACGGGGCATTACTGTTAAACGATCGAGGTGTACAAGATTGCACTTCCAAGGTGTATACACTTGGGGGGGGGGGAGGTTGGTCTCCACGGGTACAGTATAGCACCATTCAGGGTGCCCGGGTGGGTATGCCTTCCTCTTACCTTCAAGACACTTCATATGGTTGGCTGACCACCATTAAATTATAACACCTACGGAAATATATTGTACTAACTAAATTGCACTATATCTTACTAATTCAATGTAGTTATACGTGTTTGATACGTAAAACAGTAGACAAATTTTGTCTGCAACATATGTTAGCTTCATATCTTTGGCTCAAACAATGTATAACTTTGTATTGTATGAAAACTTTCAATAAAATTTATTGAGAAAAAAAATTCAATATTTTTATTCATAACTTGTTAAAAAACAAGAAAAAATGTATACATTCTTAAAAAAAATGAAGATAATTCAAATTGCGTATAATAATAATGTTTAATAACCACATAGTAGATTAATTGCAATTGCTTGTCCTGGTGTAGCAATCCCAACATGTTTCACTGTTTTGATGGGCTTCCTCAGGGAAAATGCACCACCACACCACAGAAACGCATTTAGTTAGATTCATATTGAATCCACAGGAAATTTTCAAACAAAGGTTAAAATCCAAGTTTCATACGAAGCAGGGGGAAAGAGAAACATCCCTTTGCATAAGCGGGGGGCAGCAGCAGGCACGATCGTGGCGTTTGATGACTAAACAATGATGTGTGTTATTGCAAGCACTTTCAATCCTTGTGGAAGTACTTGGTGGATTGGACTCCCTTATTGAGGGCTGCCTTAAAGTTCTGACTTCTTTGTGGGTCTTTACGCAGACCTTACCTAATCCAGTTATCTGCTTTGATTGCCCCTTCTGCGGCTGACTATTACAGCTTCTCTACGGGTCTATGGAAAGGGATGTTTCTCTTTATCCCCTGTTTGGTGTCAAACTCTGATTTTATCGCTTGTTTGAATATTTTCTGTGGATTCAATGCAAATCTAACTAAATGCGTTTCTGTGGTGTGGTAGTGCATATTCCCTGAGGAAGTCCATCAAAATGGCGAAATATGTTGGGATTGCGACACCAGGACAAGCAACTGCAATGAATCTATTATGTGGTTATTAACATAAATTATTGTCATTTTTTTTTAAGGATTTATACATTTTTCCTTGTTTTTTAACAAAAGTTATGAATAAAAATATTGAATATTTAAAATGCAAATATGATTTGAGTTATTGGCGCCTAAAAAATCACAGCTCTTACATAGAGCATTCCAAGTGTCCTGTTCCTAAAAGATAAAATTGTAGCAAGCCAAGTACATTCAGATAACTAATTGAGAGAAATGTACTGTACTTGGTCGTAACAGTCCACTTTAAAGGGTCTGTCTACCCAAAGCTGATATATTTTAGTTTTCAGCAGATAATAAGAGATTATTATCACCCACCAGCTACATATAGCTCTTAGACACTTCAGAGCAGAAATCTGCTCTGTAAACTACGTTCCATACTGGCTTGTCTGTCAGCATGTTAAAAATTCAGCTAAAAATGAATTATCAGTGTATGGTCAACTAACCTTTTAATTGCTGGGTAATTTCTGCACCTACGGTATTTACTTACATTCCATATATTTAAACTACAGGCAACATCGACATGCTCCACTGGAATATGCCAAGCGACAAGGCATCAGAGTTCATACATGCATGTAATATGCAGACAAGGACTCCCATAACAGCTGCTGTTCTTGCATTGGTGGAGAAGGTGAGCCAACTTAGCATAAGACATCTCGTTGTGGCATTTTTGCACATTGTCCTATTTGGTGACCCACTTTCCATGCATGTGTTATGACATAAGACACATGCAGTAATTAAAAACAATTCTTTCTCTCTTTTCTTTTTTTTGCATTTTGGAGGTTATGATCTAAGTTTATTTTAATCTATTTCAGTACATCCTTAAAGCTGAGCTCTAGGCAAATATAGGAGGCATACATTAATGCAGCTTTGAATTCATTAAATGTATTTTTTTCTAAGCAAGCAGTGTAAGCATCTGAATTTGAATTGGTTTCAGCTTCTTGCAGTCCCTGTACAGCAGAGCACATAGTGGGAAGGGAAGAAGCATCACAAGAAGCCAATAAGTTTGTGTGCTGCCCAGCAGCATTATGAAAGGAGAAGAAGTAAAAGCCCAGAGCAAAAAACTCATCACTGTGCTGCTTCTCCTTGATTGTTCAGTCATAGGCTGGGGGTTCAGAGGATGTTGGCTGAATAATACTGGCCATCACTCAACCCAGAAGACTGAAGACATCTAGTGGTAAAAAGAACTACTATAAATGGGAGGGGGGGCTCTGGGTGACGGGTGAGTATTGAAACAAAAATTGCGTCTTTTTTTTCTTTTTTTTTTATAGACTCTGAATGTATTTGTTTTTTATATAAAGTGATACTAAAGTCATTCTTTTTTCATTTAAAAATAACAAACATGTTATACTTACCTGCTCTGTGCAGTGGTTTTGCACAGTTCAGCCCCGATCCTCCTCTTCTCGGGTCTCTCTTCAGTGCTCCTGGCCCCTCCCTCCTGCTGAGTGCCCCCATAGCAAGCAGCTTGCTATGGGTGCACTCGAGCTGAGCCGCTGCTGAGTGTGTCTATTCCAACACAGAGCCATGGTTTGGCCCCACCCCCTTTCTCTCCTCATTAGCTCAGTGAATTTGAGAGCAGCGGGAGCCAATGGTGTCCTGCTGCTGTCTCAGCCAATGAGGAGGAAGAGTCCCCGGCAGCTGAGGCTCTTGTGTAACTGGATTGAGATGGGCTCAGGTAAGTATTAGGGGGGCTGCTGCACACTGAAGGTTTTTATCTTAATGCATAGAATGATAAGGTGGCACTGGTGGGCACTGATCAGGAGACACTGATGAGGCTGCACTGATAGGTGGCACTGAAGGGCACTGATGGGCACTAATAGGCACTGGTAGGTGACACTGATAGGCAGCACTGATAGGTGGCACTGATGATGAGGCACTGATGGGCACTGATTGGCAGCACTGATGGGCACTGATAGGTGGCACTTTTAGGTACTGGTAGGTGACACTGATGGGCAGCACTGATAGGTGGCACTGATGATGATGCACTGATTGGCACTGATAGGTGGCACTGGTGGGAATTGAGAGATGGCACTGGTGGGCACTGGTAGGTGGCACTTGTGGGCATTAATACGTGGCACTGAGGGACACTGGCAGGTGGCACTGATGGACGCTGCTTAGCAGCAGTGGGTGTGGAGTGTGTGGGGCTGATGTCCCGTTTACACAAGCCAGTATTCAGGTTTTTTGTTCTCCTCACGCTGTTGGCGTGTGGGAAAAAAAGCTAATTATTGCCTTCTGTTTACATGACATGATCAGCTGTCAGCCAATCACGTGGTAAGGGGCCGGGATTGGCCACCTACTCCAATCTGTGATCAGCCAAGTCTCAAGGACTTTCTGATTACAGAGCCCACTGCCCGCGCCCCGCAGGGAGCATACAGGCAACACATGCACGGAGGACGTACATGGACGCCCTCCCGGCAATTTAGGGGAGGGAAGAGGTTAAGAAATTTAACATAGCCTGAAAGAAGAAAAGAAATTCAGCCACCTGGACTAGTATTCGGCAATGTCTTGATTATTTGTGCACTTGGATACATTTAAAGAGGAACTTCGGTAGCTCCTCTGATTTTTTTTCTTTCTTTTTTTAGCTCCACTTACCTGTCAAGCAGCCTTGTTCTGGATTCAGATACTCACCTGCCCAGTGGATCCATTCACTGATCAGGTACAGCCCTGGTCCCACACTGTCATCTTGCTCCTCCTCATCAGAAGCCTGCTGCCTCTTCCGGGTTCGGGCATCCAGCCTCTGACAATGACTGCAGCTTTGCTCACTGGCCACTGTTAGTCCCAACTCCTGCAGCCTCCTGAGATATTTGACATGGAATCCCAGGAGCCTGAGACAGCAGAGACACATCATTCTCACCTAGGTGAGAATGGCGGTGGGTGGGTAAAGCCAGGCCTAAAGTGTAAAAAGAGCCAAAAAAAAAGCGCCAATTTATTTTGCAGAGGGTAGCGGTTGTGCATTGAAGGTTAGGTAATCTGGGGGATGAAGGTCTGCTTTAACCACTTGCCGCCCGCCATATAGCAAAATGACAGCTGCAAAGTGGTTTCAAAACCCTGACTGGGCATCATATGACGTCCTCAGGATATTAAGCCGCTGTGCGCCCCCGGAGGCGCGCATCGCGGCGATCGTTCTTGCGGTGTGCCAGTTTGACACACTGCAACTCCGATCTAGTTAAAGAGTCTCTGACGGAGACTCTTTACCACGTGATCACTTATGTCCAATCACGGCTGATCACGATGTAAATAGGAAGAGCCGTGATCGGCTTTTCCTCACTCGCGTCTGACAGACGCGAGTAGAGGAGAGCCGATCGGCTGCTCTCCTGACAGGGGGGTCTGTGCTGATTGTTTTTATGTGCACAGCCCCCCTCGGATTCCACCCAGGACCACCAGGGAAGCCGCCCAGGACCACCAGGGAAGCCACCCAGGACCACCAGGATGGCCATCCGCACTGGACCACCAGGTATGCACCCTAGACCCCCAGGAAAATACTAATCTGTGCCCAGGTAGCTGCCAATCAATACCCAGGCAGCTGTCAATCAGTGCCCACTCACAATGCCTACCACTGCCAGTGCTACCAGGGATGCCTATCAGTGCCGCGTATCAGTGCCCATCAGTGCTACGTATCAGTGCCCATCAGTGCCCAGCAGTGCCGCCTATCAGTGCCCATCAGTGCCGCCTATCAGTGCCACCCATAAGAACCCATCTTTGCAGCCTTTCAGTGCCCATCAATGTCGCCTATAAGTGCCCACCAGTGCCACCCAGTGCCACCCATGAGTTCCCATCAGTACCGCCTATCAATGCCCATCAAGGCTGCATATCAGTGCCACCCATCATTGCCACCTACCAGTGCCCATCAGTGCCGCATATCAGTGCCCATCGTCAGTGCCCGCTCATTGATGCCACCTCATCGGTTCCGCCTTATCAGTACCTGTCAGTGCCGCCTTATCAGTGCCCTTCAGTGAAAGAGAAAACGTACTTATTTACAAAAAAATGTTTTAACAGAAACAAAAGCAAAACTTTTATTTTTATTTGTTTAGCAAAAAATAAAAACCACAGAGGTGATCAAATACCACCAAAAGAAAGCTCTATTTGTAGGAACAAAATGATAAAAATTTAGTTTGGGTACAGCGTTGTATGACCGCGGAATTGTCATTCAAACTGCGACAGCGCTGAAAGCTGAAAATTGGTCTGGGCAGGAAGGTGTATAAGTGCCCTGTATTGAAGTGGTTAAGCAATAATTATATTTCAGTTAGTTCAGTGATATCAATAATTAACATGCAGATGCTTTATTTTATTCTTTTTGTTTTCTGTCAATTGGCATAAAAATTACATTTTCTGTCCATGTGAATCCTGAACAGCACAAATACAAATACATCAGAAAAAACAGCGATGCACATATTTTATGGGCCACTTCAACATTAATATAAAAAGGGGAATTGAAAAGGACGAGCACAGTGACATGTCAGTTAACATGAGTGCTTTTTAAAAATAATCATTTTTGGCTAAACATCCAGAAAAAATTGCTCCGCTTTAGCTTTTCACTTCTGACAACAGATGGTGTACAATTGATTTTTCATACCCCAAAGGAAAAATCAGCATGAGCAATATCCACGGCTTACACCAGGAGCTATTTATAAAGATGAAGGTGGGAGAATATCAGCAAATTAAAGGCACATGATGAGTGTAATTCTAGGAGTGTTGATGCAGAAGATAAAATGTGTTCCTTTGTTTTATCTAATTTTATTTAATTAGATGTATTGCGCTCTGATGAACTTCATAGCAATTTGTAGAGCACATGGAAGCACTCATATCAGCCCTTGACCTCACAGAAGCAGATATTCTCAACTAGGGTCCCAACGGAGGTCACCAGGGATTCCATAAGCACTGTGTCCTGGTCTAATTCATCTCCCACCTACAATGACCACTGATACAAAGAGGAACATTTCCACTAAATACCAATGTAAGGAAGGGTGTCACTTCTGCTCTGACATTTAATGTTAGGGGACACCACAATTTCACTGTCTGCATTTCTTTTCTGTTAATTTTCATGTTAATTTTCATAATTTCAAGATTTTTACTGAAAAAATTTTGTCATATATAGAAGATACATCTAAACCACTTACATCAGTCCTTGACATCACAGAAGCTTATTAACCACCCCAATACAGGGCACTTATACCCCCTTCCTGCTCAATCCATTTTTCAGCTTTCAGCGCTGTCACATTTTGAATGACAATTGCGCGGTCATGCTACACTGTACACTGTGACATTTTTATCATTTTCTTCACACAAATAGAGCTTTCTTTTGGTGGTATGTAATCACTGCTGGGTTTTTCATTTTTTATAAAAAAAAAAGACCGAAAATGTAGATTTTTTTTCTTTGTTACTGTCAGTACATTTTGTAAATAGGTAATTTTTCTCTTTCACTGATGTGGGCTGATGAGGCGGCACTGATGGGCACTGATAGGCTGCACTAATGGGCACTGATGAGGTGGCACTGATATGTGGCACTGATGAGCACTGATAGGTGGCACTGATAAGCAGCACAGATGGGCACTGATAGGTGGCACTGGTGGGCACTGCTAGGCGGCACTGGTGGGCACTGATAGGTGGCACAGATAGGTGGCACTGATGAGCGACACTGATGGGCAGCAGTGATGGGCATGGATGGGCAGCACTGATAGACGGCACTGATAGCCAGCACTGACTGGCAATACTAATGGGCACTGATTGGTGGCACTTGTGGTCAGTGATTGCTGGCACTGAAGGGCACTGATTGCTGGCACTGGTGGGCACTGATTGCTGGCACTTCTGGCGCTATATTGTAATCAGGGCACTGATGATCAGTGCCCTGATTACATATGCAGCTGTCCCCCTGTGAGGAGATGCCGCTGATCAGCTCTCCTCGCCACACACTCTGTCAGCGTGAGGCGAGGAGCGCCGATTACCAGCATCTCCATGTTGACCGGCTGTGTCCAATCACGGCCGCGGCTCTTTACAGAGATTGTGGTCGTGCCTTGTCCTATTAACATGGCTGCGATTTCCGCGCTGCGCAACCCCACGGGCGCACGAGAGTGGCCGTTCTGGGACTACATCATATGAGGTCGTCCCAGAATGAGAGCCGTACTGCCCCTCCTTCATTTGATAGTGGTTGGGCAGGCGGCAAGTGGTTAAGCAGACATTCATAACTAGGAATACAAAGGAGGTCACCAGGGATTTCATAAGCAGTAGACGTGTGCAGTTCATTTCATTCCAAATTGAAATTCGGATGCATTTTTCATTATTACAATAGTAATGAATTTAAAAGAATCCGATATAACGAAACAAACTTTCGGATGCTGTTGGAATAGTTTTCTAAGTTATTTGAATTTCCGAAGAGAATAAGATAGAATTGTAAATAAAGGAATAGAATAGAAAAAAAAATAGAATAGAAGATAAAAGAATAGATAATAATAGAGTAAAACAGAACAGAATACAAAATAATAGAGATTAAATAATAGAATAGAAAATAAAGGGATAGAGTAGAAAATAAAAAAAAGTAAAACAGAACATAATAGAATAGAAAATAAAAGAACAGAATAAAATAGAATAGAAAATAAAGGAGTAAAACAGAATAGAATAGACAATAGAAAATATTAGAATAGAATAGAAAGAATATAACAATATAACTGTTTTCCGAAATTCAAATTTCAAATAGAATAAATGTGAATGTGAATAGAATAGAAAAGAGTATAATATAATAGAAAAGAAAGGAATAGAACAGAAAATAAAAGCATAGAATAGAATAGAAAAAACATAGAATAGCATGGAATAGAAAGAATATAACCATCTTTCAAAATTCGAATTTTGAATAGAATAAATTTGATTTAGAATGGAATTCAATTCAAATGCAATTTGAATGGAATGCAATTCAAATTGGAATGCTATTTGAATGGAATTCGATTTGATTTTTCCAAAAATTTGAAAATTTTAATTAATTCGAATAAACAAAACAAATTCCTAAAACGAATTAAATTAATTTAACTAAACAAATTAATGTAAATACCGAAGCAAAACGATACACTTTTCGTTCTGCACATGTCTAACAAGCAGTGTATTGTGGACTAATTTATTTCTCACCTACAAGGACCACTGTTACAAGGAGGCAATTTTCCAGTAAATATCAATGTAAGGTGTGTGGTGATCGTGCCCATCAATAAAACCATTTTGGTCGACCATATTTCAGCTTAATCATTTGATAACGGACAAGGTATGGCCAGGGACCTCAGAAAGTAGCCCTCCTATCCATGATCCTGGGATCATTCCAATCTTTTAAGATGAGAATATTATGATTTCTGCTGATAGCAGGGAGAGCACTGATCCCCAGATACTGAAAATCCTCTGCAACACCATCAGTTCGGGAATGGGTAGTGGAAATGAATAACATCATGTGCATAGAAGAGAAGATAGCTTTAGCGAATGATAAGCACACTAAGTTTAGAGATGTGTGCACCCCTTGGATAGAATTTCTTGACTCTCCCTCGCTCTTGTTCTAAGTGTATAGATATTGACACTGCATCTTAAAAGGCTATACTAGGTCATCTCTATGGGATAGACAAAACAGGACAACATAAGCCAACAGATTTTGACTTTTTTCATGATTTCTTGAATGCCATATATGGCAGACACGACCTCGAGGACACCATTCTGACTTTCAATTTTTTCTTCTGTTTCTCTTTTCTTTTCTTTTTTTTCCCCCATCAAGAGTTTCTCTGAGGGTGGGAAAAAGTGGACTCAAAGGTAACTATGCTATAAACATGTCATGGCTTGGTTTTATGTTTTTTAGTTATCATGAGATAAGAGGGTTTGTTATAAAACATATAGATATATTATTTACTTGTGTCATGTAAACATAAAAGTTTTTTTATCAAGAGTGTGCCACATTCCCCTCCCTCTCTCTCTGGTGGTATTTTTTCTGTTTTTTTTTTTTTTCTTTTCTTGTATAATTCCTAATAAAAATTAATTATCCAAAAAAAAAAATACCAATGTAAGGAAGGGATGCATTTCTTTCCTGTTAATATTCTTAATTTCAAGATTTTTACTAAAAATAATTTCGTCATATACAGTAGTTAGCTAAAAAAAAATGTACCCTGGGTGTCAAATGTGATATAAAATACAAAATTTTACTTGTGCGTAACCATACACATCCTCTTGGGAACTGATAATAGAACATAGAACCTGGACTTTATTGGCACACTAGTACACAATTTAAAATAAAATATCTTTAATACATATTATAAAATTACACAAACAGTAAAACCTTAAAATTCAAACTAAATAAACTGCCTGTTTACATAGTAATCACCACTCTAACATCAAACTTACGCACTACATAGAAATATAATTCATTATATACAGTAAGCTTGTCACAGCGTGCGTGATGTATTGCAGAGTTGTGGTGTAATGTATCTTGGCTCGCTCAACTGTTGCGCACTGAGTGCTTCTTCATGAGCTTAAGGCAACTATTATGCATGAAAAGAATGAAAACATAAGCAGCATATATATGACATAAATATCTTAAACATATAGATATCACAAAGGTATTAGACATAAAAGTGAAGTATTCCAATTGTCTGTCCCCAAAAATCCCACCAGAGTGAGTAACCAGCTCAGGTGGTAGGAGCCAACCAACAACTATGGGGGCGTGCATAACATAATTGAGGTATTGAGGTATCATTGTATATATAAGTTTGGACAAATAAGAATAAATGTGTTCCAGAGGTAACAAACCACCACAGACTCAGGGAGAGTATAAAGAGAGCCAGGGCACTATACATACAGTTGTGCTCATAAGTTTACATTCTCTGGCAGAATTTATGATTTCTTGGCCATTTTTCAGAAAATATGAATGATAACACAAAAACTTATCTTTCACCCATGGTTAGTGTTTGGCTGAAGCCATTTATTATCAATCAACTGTGTTTACTCTTGTTAAATCATAATGACAACAGAAACTACCCAAATGACCCTGATCAAAAAGTTTACATACCCCATCAATGACAGCTTGAAGTCTTTTGTGGTATTTGCGGATGAGGCTCTTTATCTTCTCAGATGGTAAAACTGCCCATTCCTCTTGGAAAAAAGCCCCCAGTTCCTGTAAATTCTTGGGCTGTCTTGCATGAACTGCACGTTTGAGATCTCCCCAGAGTGGCTCAATGATATTGAGGTCAGGAGACTGAGATGGCCATTCCGGAACCTTCACTTTATTTTGCTGTAGCCAATGACAGGTCGACTTGGCCTTGTGTTTTCGATCATTGTCATGTTGGAATGTTCAAGTACGTCCCATGCGCAGCTTCCTGGCTGATGAATGCAAATGTTCCTCCAGTATTTTTTGATAACATACTGCATTCATCATGCCATCAATTTTGACCAAATTTCCTGTGCCTTTGTAGCTCACACATACCCAAAACATCAGTAATCCACCTCTGTGTTTCACGGAGAATAGTGTACCTTTCATCATAGGCCTTGTTGACTCAATTTTGGTCTTATCACTCCAAATGACTTTGTGCCAGAAGGTTTGAGGCTTGTCTCTGTGCTGTTTGGCGTATTGTAAATGGGATACTTTGTGGCATTTGCGTACTAATGGCTTTATTCTTGCGACTCGACCATGCAGCCCATCTTTCTTCAAGTGCCTCCTTATTGTGCATCTTAAAACAGCCACACCACATGTTTTCAGAGAGTCCTGTATTTCACCTGAGGTTATTTGTGGGTTTTTCTTTGCATCCTGAACAATTTTCCTGGCACTAGTGGCTGAAATTTTAGTTGGTCTACCTGACCGTGGTTTGGTTTCAACAGAACCCCTCATTTTCCACTTCTTGATTCAAGTTTGAACATTGCTGATTAGCATTATCAATTCCTTGGATATCTTTTTATATTCACACTTTCCTGTTTTTTTCCTGACTCAGAATCCAGAAATGTTAGTGCAGCACTGGATGAAAGATGCAAGGGTCTGTCAAGAGTCCAGAAACGCATTGACCTTTTATACACACACAGTAATTAAAAGCAAACAGATCACAGGTGAGGATAGTTACCTTTAATAGCCATTCAAACCCCTTTGTGTCAACTTGTGTGCATGTTATCAGGCCAAAATCACCGGGGTATGTAAACTTTTGATCAGGGTAATTTAGGTGGTTTCTGTTGTCATTAACATAATAAAGAAAGATGATATATGAATCAACATAATAAAGAAAGATGATATATGAATAGTTACTAATGGTTAGTAAGGTGGTCTCAGTAAAAAGCCACATCCTCTTAGTTGTCAGATTATCGATCATTAGACACTGGAAATCCCCCAATCATATTTCTATCTACGAGACAATCCACCAGATACACACACACACTACTCATATGAATACATGTTCGCAGTTTCCGAGGGTGGTATGAAATCTGCACAAATACAGTGGGAATTATAGTCAAACTGGTATGATCGGAACTATCACTACCCTGTCTAAACTTCTAAAAAACGAATGATCTTATAAGCTAATTAGCTGAGTATCTGATAAACTGGCAACCACTCCTTTGTTGTGTTGTTCCCCCCCGACGCGGTTTGCTCCCAGATGGGGTGTCTGGGGGAGTGGAACAACACCCTTTACCCTGCGCTTAGCACTTAGGATTGTTTATATTTTTCTCCTATGTCTTTTAATTTGCTATGTTATACATCTCTACTCAAATAACTCTCCTTACCATGTCTCATTGTATGACAGATTCTGTCTAACTGTTCCTTTTGTGTTCTTTGTGAAAATCTTCAATAAAAACATTGGAAATAAAATACATTATACATCTTCCTTTTAAGGGCTCTCTACTACTTAGTTTTCACCCTACTGTAACATAAGCTGCAGGGCGGAATATTTTTAGCAGGGTTTCCCAAGACCTTAAAAAGTTTTCATAACTTCTTTTGACATACAAACATTCAAAAAACTGCTACAGAGCAAGGGCTCTACAGTAGGCAAATGGCTATGCCGGGTACGCTATGGCCAGGTTTGGCGAAAGACAATTATCCTATCAATATTTATTAAATTGTGCAGGTTTTGAATAGGGATCCCATTAGTGGCTAAAAGTGATGAGCTTGAATCTGTCTGAGCTATCCCACCAGGAAGCTGTCAAAGCCAACAGCCAATCATTCTATAGATGGGAGAAGTATTTCCCGCTCACAGCCACATATACATGCCTCTTACAAGGTGCGGCTATAGGAATGCCTCATTGTCTATTATCGGCTGTCAAGTTTGACAGCTTCCCCACGGGATAGCTCAAATGGGTCCAGACTTATGTCCACATACACCTGAGCTCATCCCTTGTGGCTAGTGAGAAGAATTTTCCAGCGTCAAAGAAGTTTAGATGCAGAACTCAAACCCCGGTAAAGTCAATGAGAGCTGAATTCTGGGCTAAAAGGAAACGTGTTGCTGAAAACAATAACATGATGGACCAGGCACTGCCCTGGGGAACATTTATACAAAAAAAATGTTAAAAATTCTATTTCAGCAGTGATTTATTTTTAAAAGTACTGACATTTACAAAAGAAAAAAGTGGGTTTAACCCCTTAAGGACCATCCCCCACGCAGATATACTGTGGCAGGGTGGCTCTCCTGCGTGAAATCACGTACCTGTACGTGATTTCATGCATTGGGTCTGGGGCATGCGTGTGTGGCGCCGGCGACCCACTCCCACTGTGATTGGACACAGCGGGAGCCAATCAGTAGGTCTGACGGACGCGGTGTCTTCCGGGACCCACCGATAATTCCCTGGAGAGGCCGAACAGCGGTCTGCCTATGTAAACAAGGCAGACTGCCGTTCTGTGAGAGGGGAAGATGGAAATGGAAGATGGAGATCTTGTGTTTCTGCTAAGCAGAAACACAGATCTCTGTTTTCCCCCAGTCAAAGCACTCCCCCCACAGTTAGAAAGCACTCCATGGGAGCACATTTAACCCTTTGATCACCCTGACGTTAACCCCTTCCTTGCCAGTGTCATTAGTACAGTGACAGTGCATTTTTTTAGCACTGATCACTGTATTGGTGTCACTAGTCCCCAAAAAGTAAAAATAAATAAATAAAAATTCCATAAATTTATTACATGAGTTGTAGACGCTATAACTTTTGTGCAAACCAATCAATATACGCTTATGGGATTTTTTTTACCAAAAATATGTAGCATAATACATATTGATCTAAATTAATAAATACATTTGATTTTTTTACATGTTTTAATTGGGTATGTTTTATAACTGCAGAGGTGATCAAACACCACTAAAAGAAAGCTCTATTTGTGGGGGGAAAAAGAATGTAAATTTTATTTGGGTACAGCGTTGCACGACCGTGCAATTGTCAGTTAAAGTAACACAGTGCTGTATTGCAAAAAATGGCCTGGTCATGAAGGGGGGTAACTCTTCTGGGACTGAAGAGGTTAAACTGCCAGCAAATTAAATTTCCCTGCTGGCTTCTTATCCTGTTATCCTATAGCACTGCATAGTGTAAGTACCTGGATTTTACCTGGTATCAACCTCTTGCGGTGCACAACATAGCTCAGACTAGGGGAGGGAGAAGCAGCACAAAGAGACAATTCGTTATGTTGGAGTGCCTATGTGTTAACAAAGGAACGTGCCGATAGAAGGAGAAAGTGTCAGAGAAATCATCTCCTCAGTGTGCTGTTGCTCCTTCCCCTGTCCAATTTCATACTAGGGGAGGGACTAGACCTTTAAGTGTTACTTGACTGCAGTAGGAAAAAAAAGCTTTCCTGTCCTGCCAGACAAGGCGATGCTGTGTGGCAGAGAGCTGTGTAAATCCCAGGTCTGGGTAGACAGAAGTATAGATTATTTGCTGGGTAAAACAGCTCTCTTATACAGTATTTATTGTATTTTACCTGTATATTAACCACTTCAGCCCCGGAAGGATTTACCCCCTTCCTGACCAGAGCACTTTTTACAATTTGGCACTGCGTCGCTTTAACTGCTAATTGCGCGGTCATGCAATGGTGTACCCAAACGAAATTTGCGTCCTTTTCTTCCCACAAATAGAGCTTTCTTTTGATGGTATTTGATCACCTCTGCCATTTTTATTTTTTGCGCTATAAACGGAAAAAGACCGAAAATTTTGAAAAAAAATGATATTTTCTACTTTTTGTTATAAAAAAAATCCAATAAACTCAATTTTAGTCATACATTTAGGCCAAAATGTATTCGGCCACATGTCTTTGGTAAAAAAAAAGTCAATAAGCGTATATTTATTGGTTTGCGCAAAAGTTATAGCGCCTACAAACTAGGGTACATTTTCTGGAATTTACACAGCTTTTAGTTTATGACTGCCTATGTCATTTCTTGAGGTGCTAAAATGGCAGGGCAGTACAAAACCCCCCCAAATGACCCCATTTTGGAAAGTAGACACCCCAAGGAAATTGCTGAGAGGCATGTTGAACCCACTGAATATTTATTTTTTTTGTCCCAGGTGATTGAATAATGACAAAAAAAAAAAAAAAAAAAAAATTTACAAAAAGTTGTCACTAAATGATATATTGCTCACACAGGCCATGGGCATATGTGGAATTGCACCCCAAAATACATTCAGCTGCTTCTCCTGAGTACGGGGATACCACATGTGTGGGACTTTTTGGGAGCCTAGCCGCGTATGGGGCCCCGAAAACCAAGCACCGCCTTCAGGATTTCTAAGGGCATAGATTTTTGATTACACTCCTCACTACCTATCACAGTTTTGAAGGCCATAAAATGCCAAGATGGCACAAAACACCCCCAAATGACCCCATTTTGGAAAGTAGACACCCCAAGCTATTTGCTGAGAGGTATGTTGAGTCCATGGAATATTTTATTTTTTGACACAAGTTGTGGGAATGTGACAATTTTTTTTTTTTTGCACAAAGTTGTCACTAAATGATATATTGCTCACACAGGCCATGGGCATATGTGGAATTGTACCCCAAAATACATTTAGCTGCTTCTCCTGAGTATGGGGATACCACATGTGTGGGACTTTTTGGGAGCCTAGCCGCGTACGGGGCCCCGAAAACCAATCACCGCCTTTAGGATTTCTAAGGGCATAAATTTTTCATTTCACTCCTCACTACCTATCAGAGTTTTGAAGGCCATAAAATGCCAAGATGGCACAAAACCCCCCAAATGACCCCATTTTGGAAAGTAGACACCCCAAGCTATTTGCTGAGAGGCATGTTGAGTCCATGGAATATTTTATATTTTGACACAAGTTGCTGGAAAGTGACAATTTTTTTTTTATTTTTTTTTTTTTTTGCACAAAGTTGTCACTAAATGATATATTCCTCAAACATGCCATGGGCATATGTGGAATTGCACCCCAAAATATATTCTGCTGCTTCTCCTGAGTACGGGGATACCACATGTGTGGGACTTTTTGGGAGCCTAGCCGCGTACGGGGCCCCGAAAACCAAGCACCGCCTTCAGGATTTCTAAGGGCATAAATTTTTGATTTCACTTCTCACTACCTATCACAGTTTTGAAGGCCATAAAATGCCAAGATGGCACAAAACCCCCCCAAATGACCCCATTTTGGAAAGTAGACACCCCAAGCTATTTGCTGAGAGGCATGTTGAGTCCATGGAATATTTTATTTTTTGACACAAGTTGCGGGAATGTGAGAATTTTTTTTTTTTTTGCACAAAGTTGTCACTAAATGATATATTGCTCACACAGGCCATGGGCATATGTGGAATTGCACCCCAAAATACATTTTGCTGATTCTCCTGAGTACGGGGATACCACATGTGTGGGACTTTTTGGGAGCCTAGCTGCGTACGGGGCCCCGAAAACCCAGCACCGCCTTCAGGATTTCTAAGGGTGTAAAGTTGTAATTTCACTCCCCACTACCTATCACATTTTTGAAGGCCATAAAATGCCCAGATGGCACAAACCCCCCCCAATTGACCCCATTTTGGAAAGTAGACACCCCAAGCTATTTGCTGAGAGGCATGTTGAGTCCATGGAATATTTTATATTTTGACACAAGTTGCGGGAAAGTGACAATTTTTATTTTTTTTTTGCACAAAGTTGTCACTAAATGATATATTGTTCAAACATGCCATGGGCATATGTGGAATTACACCCCAAAATATATTCTGCTGCTTCTCCTGAGTACGAGGATACCACATGTGTGGGACTTTTTGGGAGCCTAGCCGCGTACGGGGCCCCGAAAACCAAGCACCGCCTTCAGGATTTCTAAGGGCATACATTTTTGATTTTACTCCTCACTACCTATCACACTTTTGAAGGCCATAAAATGCCAAGATGGCACAAACCCCCCCCAAATGACCCCATTTTGGAAAGTAGACACCCCAAGCTATTTGCTGAGAGGCATGGTGAGTATTTTGCAGCTCTCATTTGTTTTTGAAAATGAAGAAAGGCAAGAAAAACGTATTTTTTTTTCTTTTTTCAATTTTCAAAACTTTGTGAAAAAAAGTGAGGTCTGCAAAATACTCACTATACCTCTCAGCAAATAGCTTTGGGTGTCTATTTTCCAAAATGGGGTCATTTGGGGGGGGGTTGTGCCATCTGGGCATTCCATGGCCTCCGAAACTGTGATAGGCAGTGAAGAGTGAAATCAAAAATTTACGCCCTTAGAAAGCCTGAAGGCGGGGCTTGGTTTTTGGGGTCCCGTACGCGGCTAGGCTCCCAAAAAGTCTCACACATGTGGTATCCCCGTACTCAGGAGAAGCAACAGAATGTATTTTGGGGTGTAATTTCACATATTCCCATGGCATGTTTGAGCAATATATCATTTAGTGACAACTTTGTGCAAAAAAAAAAAAAAAAAAATTTGTCTTTTTCCCGCAACTTGTGTCACAATATAAAATATTCAATGGACTCGACATGCCTCTCAGCAAATAGCTTGGGGTGTCTACTTTCCAAAATGGGGTCATTTGGGGGGGTTTTGAACTGTCCTGGCATTTTATGCACAACATTTAGAAGCTTATGTCACACATCGACCACTCTTCTAACCACTTGAAGACAAAGCCCTTTCTGACACTTATTGTTTACATGAAAAAATTATTTTTTTTTGCAAAAAAATTACTTTGAACCCCCAAACATTATATATTTTTTTAAAGCAAATGCCCTACAGATTAAAATGGTGGGTGTTTAATTTTTTTTTTTCACACAGTATTTGCGCAGCGATTTTTCAAACGCATTTTTTGGGGAAAAAACACACTTTTTTAAATTTTAATACACTAAAACACACTATTTTGTCAAAATGTTTGATGAAATAAAAAAGATGATCTTAGGTCGAGTACATGGATACCAAACATGACATGCTTAAAATTGCGCACAAACGTGCAGTGGCGACAAACTAAATACATTTTTAAAAGCCTTTAAAAGCCTTTACAGGTTACCACTTTAGATTTACAGAGGAGGTCTACTGCTAAAATTACTGCCCTCGATCTGACCTTCGCGGTGATACCTCACATGCATGGTGCAATTGCTGTTTACATTTGACGCCAGACCGACGCTTGCGTTCGCCTTTGTGCGAGAGCAGGGGGGGGGCAGGGGTGCTTTTTTTTTTTTAATTATTTTTTTTGCTTTTTTATCTTATTTTTAAACTGTTCCTTTCATTTTTATTTTTTTTTTTATCATTTTTATTGTTATCTCAGGGAATGTAAATATCCCCCATGATAGCAATAGGTAGTGACAGGTACTCTTTTTAGAAAAAATTGGGGTCTATTAGACCCTAGATCTCTCCTCTGCCCTCAAAGCATCTGACCACACCATGATCGGTGTGATAAAATGCTTTCCCGATTTCCCAATGGCGCTGTTTTCATCCGGCGAAATCTAAGTCATGAAATGCTTGTAGCTTCCAGTTTCTTAGGCCATAGAGATGTTTGGAGCCATTCTGGTCTCTGATCAGCTCTATGGTCAGCTGGCTGAATCACTGGCTGCATTCTCAAGTTCCCTGTTGGGACAGGAGAGCCAGAGAAAAACATGGACGACGGTGTGGGGGGGGGCATTCCCTCCCACTGCTTGTAAAAGCAGTCTAGAGGCTAATTAGCCGCTAGGATTGCTTTTACAAGAAAGCCGACCACTGGCTGAAAAGAATGATACCAAGATGATACCTAAACCTGCAGGCATCATTCTGGTATAACCACTCAAAGTCCAGCAACATACCTGTACGTTGCTGGTCCTTGTTGGGCATACATTGTAAACTTTTTTTTCATGCAGCCTGTGGGCTGAACGAAAAAAAGATATTGATCGGTGGGTATGCCCACCATTAGAATACCTCCCTTCATCCACCCACTTCTAATGATGGGCATACATGCACCATTTATATATGCCGAAGCATGGGGGCATCCTCCCGCAAAAGGCAGGAGCAAATCGCTCCTCCACCCACTACTGCCCCCACGCTTCGGCATATATGCTGAAGTATGTAACTGTGGTGGTGAAATCACCTCCGACAGCGCTGGAGTCGCGGCTTTATGTATCGTGGGAGCAAACGCTGTTGCTGTGAAGATAAATAAATCCACTCTGCAGCTGAATGGCGTACCTGCTAAGCAAATGATGGTTAACAAAAAAACAAAGTAACATTACAGTATAACAGTATTACTTACCATACCTGCAAAGCAAAATACAAAAAAAACATAGTAAAAAATAAAACATTTAACGCAACCTGTGCCTACCTAAAAATATATATATGCCGAAGCATGGGGGCATCCTCCCGCAAAAGGCAGGAGCAAATCGCTCCTCCACCCACTGCTGCCCCCACGCTTCGGCATATATGCTGAAGTATGTAACTGTGGTGGTGAAATCACCTCCGACAGCGCTGGTGTCGCGGCTTTATGTATCGTGGGAGCAAACGCTGTTGCTGTCAAGATAAATAAATCCGCTCTGCAGCTGAATGGCGTACCTGAAAACACAAAGGTGGTTAACAATAAAAAAAACAAAGTATAAAAAAATTGCATACCTATAAAGCAAACATGATAAAAACATAACAATAAAACATTGCAGTATAGAATGCAGAAAAATAGAGAGAGAATAGAGAGAGAACAATAAAACAACAACTATTTTTGGTTTTTTTATTTTATATTTTTTTTGTGTTTTTTTCTTTTTTTTACTTTTTTTTGTTTTTTTTACACTTTTTTTTGTAACTTTAACTTTTTTAACTGGTACCAGGTTTGGGTCTCTCAAAATGCAACAGCATCTTGGGAGACCCTGTGGAAGTGTGCCTAGTCTGTGCAGTGCTGTACCCTACGCTAATACTCCACTAGTGTGTGGTAGCGTTCAAAACATTCACCAATGCAAAGACCAGGATTGCCAGGACAGAGGGGACAATAATATCGGGTGTCACGCCTAAATCCGCGCTTGCTGCAGACACGACATCTTTTTTGGGGGGTTCGTTGGGTAGGGGTACTCGGGAGGGCATAAAGAAAATGCCTCTCATGCAGCCGGCTTACTGCATTTGGTTGGGGATGGTGAGGTGGAGCACCGTCTGGAAACAGAAGGGCTCTGACGATCTCTTCCTGGAATTTAAGGAAGGATCCAGTCCGTCCTGAAGCTCTGTATAGCACATAAGCATTCAGCAAAGCCAATTGAAATAAATAAACAGACACTTTTTTGTACCAGCGTCTGGCCTTACGGGCAATTAGGTACGGCGCCAACAACTGGTCGTTGAGGTCCACCCCTCCCATATTAAGGTTATATTCGTGGACACAGAGGGGTTTCTCCACAACACCAGTCGCCGTAGGAATTTGGACCATCGTGTCTGCATGAAGGGAGGTGAGAACGAAAACATTCTTCTTATCCCTCCACTTCATAGCGAGCAAATTATTATACTTCAAGCAGGCTCTCTCCCCCAGCCTAAGACGGGAATCTACAAGCCGCTGGGGAAAGCCCCGGCGATTAGGTCGCACGGTGCCACATGCTCCAATCTGATGATCAAAAAGGTGGCTAAAAAGTGGCACGCTCGTATAATAATTGTCCACGTACAAGTGGTACCCCTTTCCGAATAAGGGTGACACCAAGTCCCACACTATCTTGCCAGCGCTTCCTATGTAGTCAGGGCAGTTTGTCGGCTCTACGTGACTATCTTTGCCCTCGTAAACCATAAATCTACATGTATAGCCTGTGGCCCTGTCACAGAGCTTATACATCTTGACCCCGTATCTGGCACGCTTGCTGGGAAGGTACTGTTTGAATGACAAGCGGCCAGAAAATTTAACCAGGGACTCATCAACGCAGACAACTTGATGGGGGGTAAACAAGTCTGCAAAACGTTGGTTGAAGTGGTTTACGAGGGGCCGAATTTTGTAGAGCCGATCGTATTCAGGGTCTCCACGAGGACGACAGAGTTCATTGTCGTTGAAGTGCATGAACCGCAAAATCTGCTCGTATCGTGCCCTGGCCATGGAAGCAGAGAACAAGGGTGAATGGTAAATTGGGTCAGTGGACCAATATGACCGCAACTCACTCTTTTTATTCAACCCCATGAGGAGGGAAAGGCCCAGAAAGATCTTAAATTCGGAGACCGTAATTGGTCTCCAATCTCTGGCAAGGGTGGAATGGGGCATAGTGGCGATGTATTGACCAGCGTATAAATTGCTTTGGTCCACAATAGATCTAAAGAGATCTTCGGTGAAAAACAGCGAATAAAAATCCAGTGGCATAAAGTCAACTGTTTCCACCTGAATTCCGGGTTGGCCAGTGAAAGGGGGAAGTACGGGTGCTGCAGAAGTGGTGGGTACCCAATTCGGATTGGCCAATGCAGCAGGAAGGGCACTATGGGCACGACGGGCCTGTGTTCGTCTTCTTGGTGGCAGCGGGACACTACTAGTGCTTGCCACCTCGCCAGCTTGAACTGCACTTATGGGACTCGCCACGTCACCACGTGATACTGCAGTGCTGGATGTACGACCAGGGTGTACTAGGCCGCTGGTGCTTGCCAGTTCACCAGAAGGAGTAGCGGCACTAGTACCTCTCTGCTCCCTACGAGAGCCCTGCGGTTCATGCACTTCAAGGACAGCATAAGTTCGGGGTCTGGTACGCCTGACCTTAGCAGGGACCACAACTCCGTCGTCAGAGCTATCTGTCATGGAGCCGCTGTCCTCTACAGGATCGTATTCTGAGCCTGAACTTGACAGATGAGTGACTTCCTCTTCACTATCTGTCATGCTCAGAATCCTGTAGGCCTCTTCACTAGTGTACCTTCGATTTGCCATTTTGGCCTCTAAATTTAGGGGTACACTAGTGAGACTCACAGGCAAAAAAGCTCCCGACTGTCAGCGACTGATTCAAAACGCTACCAAAAAACTGTTAGCGATCGCAGGGATCAGGCCTGACTCTGCGACCGCTGCAGTTATGTGTGCTTAGTGTTTTGTAAGTGTCAGTAATCGATCGATACTGCACTTGGGTGGGCTGGGCTGAGGAGCAAAACGCAGGTGCTAGCAGGTATCTGGGCTGATCCCGCTAACACTGCGTTTCAGGGAACCCTAAACTGCTGGGGAGTATAGATCTGATCGGATCAGATATCGATCCGTTCAGATACTATAGCACTAAGGGAGGTGTATGCTGCGTGCGTGGGTTTTAGCGGTACTGGCGCTAACCTGACGCTGCCTGGGGCGACGCAGACCTTATTTGATCCTAAAAACTTAACTTCTATCACCGCCGGGCAATTAGGGGGTTAAACCTTTATAGGGTAATAAACGGCGGGTGCCCTAAAACTATAATAAACTGTAATAAACTGTAATAAACTATAATAAACTACAAAAAACAAACTATCTAACCAGCGTCACCCGTAACACTTATACGGTGATCGCTGGTGAAAGGGTTAACTAGGGGGCAATCAGGGGGTTAAAACCTTTAGCAGGTAGTATATGGGGGTCCCTGTCGCTATAAAACACTGACAGCGAACCTATATACTTACCTCCCTAAACTAGCGTCACCTGTGTCACTAATACAGCGATCAGAAAAACGATCGCTTAGCGACACTGGTGACGGGGGGTAATCAAGGGGTAAACTTTTATTAGGGGGGGTTAGGGGGTACCCTGGACCTAAGGGGGGGTACCCTAGACCTAAAGGGGGCTACCCTAACAGCCCTAACACTTATAACTGACAAACTGACACCAATGCAAAAAAAAAAAAAAAACTGCTATTGGTGTCAGAGTGACAGTGGGTACAGGGGGGTGATCGGGGGGTGATCGGGGGGTGACAGGGGGGTGAAAAGTGTGCCTGGCGTGTTCTACTGAACGTGTGGTGTTGGTGCACTTACTTGGATGTCTTCTCTCCTCGGCGTCGGATCAAAAAGACCGGCTCGAGGAGAGATGACATCACTTCCTCTCCCTCTGTTTACATTACAGAGGGAGAGGAAGCATTCGATTCGTGGGAGCGATCGGGAGGGGGTGGCCAACAATGGATGGCCTCCCCCTGACCCCTAATCGCCCGTGAACGAGAGCCGACCACTCAGGGCACCGGGGGGGGGTCCGATCGGACCCCCCGCCCGCGGGAAGGCATCACGTACTAGGTACGTGATTTTGCCTGCCCGTGCCGACCTGCTCACGTATATAGGCGTGAGGCGGTCGGCAAGTGGTTAAAGAGTAACTGCACCGTTGTTGAGAAAAAAAAAAACATCCCCCTCTGGGTGATCAATGTACATTAAAAAGATCCTTGTTGCAGATTCCTATCTGTTTCTGCTCTGAATAAATAACTTTTATTTTATCATGTTTTGTGCAGATTAACTCTGAATGGGAGTGACTTATGCCCCATAAACACGATTGGAAATTCCGCCAGCAAAAGTCCGATGTGAGCTTTTGGTCGGAAATTCCGACCGTGTGTATGCTCCATCAGACTTTTGTGTGACCGTGTGTATGCAAGCCAAGTTTGAGCGGAATTCAGTCGGAAAAACCATCCAAGGTTTTTCCGACGAAAATTCCAATATTGGGGCATAATTCATTATAAGCAGCTGATGCACTATTTGTGTTTGGATGAGAAAAACTGCAGTGTATGCTTTCCCTTTAGAAGTAATTAACCCTGACATTTTTCTTGTAGAGGATTCCTAAAACCTGTGTGGGGATCTACTGCCCTCTACTGTTAGCTGTTAATATCACAGCATGTATAATGATGTATTAGCATGTCCTGTCTCTTGGAGGCTTTGAAAAGCCCCAGAAGGAGGAAGTGGAGAGAGGGAGTAATGCCACGTACACCGTCGGACTTTCCGACGTAAAATGTGCGATCGGAGCTTGTTGTCAGAAATTCCGACCGTGTGTAGGCTCCATCGGACAGTTTCCATCGGAATTTCCATCACACAAAATTTGAGATCTGGTTCTCAAATTTTCCGACAACAAAATCTGTTCATGTAAATTTTGATCGTGTGTACACAATTCCGACGCACAAAATGCCACGCATGCTCAGAACCAAGCAGAAGGGCCGCACTGGCTATTGAACTTCATTTTTCTCGTTTCATCGTAAGTGTTGTACGTCACCGCGTTCTTGACGTTCGGAATTTCCGACAAGATTTGTGTGACCGTGTGTATGCAAGACAAGTTTGAGCCAACATCCGTCAGAAAAAATCCATGAATTTTGTTGTCAGAATGTCCGATCAATGTCTGATCGTGTGTACGGGGCATAAGTCTTAGCCAGATGTCCTGCCCATGCTGCTAAATCCAGACCAGAAGAGACTGGTCTGGCTACTCCTATGTTCTAATAGTTTAACTGCAGCTGCCCATAGATTCTTGGGTGAGCATCTAAATCCTTATGGCAGACAGAGTATCTCTGTCATATTGTTATTATCTCACATGCACAGTGACAGATAGCTAGGTCTATGCTACTGTATGTGTGTGGTGGTCAACTTCCAGTATACAGTATTAGTAGGTGAGCCTATTGTAATAGAGTTTTAATACAGCTCCTGGTATTTTAGTTAACCCTGTCCCTTCCAGTCTGGGATTCTATAGTTTGTTTTAGCTTGGGACTTGATAACCAGCATAGGTTAGAGCCAGGTTGGGCATCCGATCACCATGTCTGGTAGTTAGCGGTCCAGTTGCATGCCAGATTAGAAACTATTAGGCTGTATTCACACATACTCATGCGATTGTGATTGGCTCTCAATGGAGCCGGCTCACACAGGTCTGGGGATGCCACTGTCCTGATTGAAAGCGGGTCCTGTGCGTGTTTGGCTCCAGTTCAGGTGCAAAATCAGGCAAAAATTCTGATCTGAATTGCACCTGAACCGTTGAACAGACACGCACCGGACCCCAGGCATGAACCTCCGGCCCTACATATGTGAATCGGGCCTTAGGGAGGGACTAAAATGAAGGACAAATAGGCTGACTCTCAGTTCCAGTACCAAACCACAGTCTCTTCATGTGAGAAGCTGCGCTTCAGGCTGGTTGGACAACAGTTGGAGGATCTCCCTATCACCGTTGATCTTGTCTTCAAGACTCTGACACATAGAGGGATGCCACATCATAATCATCCTCAAGGGCACCTGCAAAGGGACTTTACTGCAACTTTCATCTGGAAGTATCTATATTAATAAATATATATCGGGATAATTCCTGTTTGTACACTGGATGTATGTAGTATTATTAATCTATTAATCTTTTCTAGGGTGCAGGGATCCATTGATAGGGTCTGCTCATGGTGTTCAGGTGCTGCTCATGCTGTCTGAACGTTTCACACTGGTCCAATAGGAGGGCATATTGGACAGTGGGAGGGAACCTGACAAGTGAGAGCACAGGCATAGATATAGCACTGGCCATTGGCAAAGAAAAGTGTGTCGGTGCATGCTGGGTGACTGTATATATGCCAAGGGCACATGTGCTCGGGGTCTTCAGCTGGAGAGCAGGGTCCCAGAGGAAGGGGTGGCTGCCCCTCCTCTGTAGAAGATGCCATGCACCATTAAGTTGTAGGGTATAACAGCAAGTCTATTACCACATCTAACCTGTGAGGCTGAGTGAGAGTTGTCCTCAATTGTAATAAGTTCCATTTGGAGTATTCCACTATTCCCTTCTCCTATCCAAGTTCCAACAATAAATACTATGAAAAACTAAACACCTGGATTGATTATTG
Source organism: Lithobates clamitans (assembly GCA_037952925.1). NCBI lineage: Eukaryota > Metazoa > Chordata > Amphibia > Anura > Ranidae > Lithobates > Lithobates clamitans. The sequence goes on from JBBGZY010000210.1 coordinate 1,615,831, forward strand.
GAAACTAGTGGATGAGAGTACGGGCGGTTGTATGAAAACCCTTAGTAACCGGCTGCAAGATAAAAAGAGGAAAAGCCCAGGGAAGTCTACACCCTGCAATCCCAATGGGGGGCAGTGCTACATTTGTGGGCTCGTCAGGGGTAATTTTCCCCGGATTCATCGCAACGGTTGCTACTGGCAATGGCCGGATGGAATAGCTAAGAAACACCATGTAATTTTATTCAAATTGCGGGAGTGTAATTGAAGAGAGAATATGTTGTACTGTAGAAGAGAATGGTGTCTGCTTCACAGTACATATGGTGCAGAAGACAGAAAGTGTGCCTGGGACTCAAGTGGAGACAAAAGAGGCAGATGTATGTGTATCTGTGGCAGGAAACACTATCTGCATTGCAGTACCATTTGTGTATGATGAACAGTCTTATAAGGGCAGCAGCGAAGGGTTACTGTACCGCACTGGAAAGAACGCGTCAAAGAGATCTGCCCAGCAGGAGGAGCCACTGCCAATGAGTCAGGTAGCCTGGGGACATGGGCGGAGTCGCTGCCTTATATAGAAGGGACGGACTGCACCTAAATGAGGAGGGTACAGATCTGCTAGGAGTGAAGATGGCCGAAAAGGGGCTTTCCAACTAGGCGACGGGGGAGGGTCCAGAGGTAGAGAAAGTCATCGCGGAACATATTCCAAAGGGTAGTATTGGGGGCATTAGTGGTAGGTTGACTAAAGCACATAAACCCAAGGTAAGAATAGTAACAAGTCCTATTTGCAACCTCGTAACACCCAATAAGAAGACAGTATGCGACCGGTCTAAACTACATGGCATGTTCACCAATGCCAGGAGCCTGGCGGACTAGATGGAAGAACTACAGATACTGTTGCACGAAGAGGATTTCGGTTTTGTGGGAATTTCAGAGACTTGGTTCAACAGCTATCATGATTGGATGGCACTACAAAAAGGTAAATTGGTTTAGGGATTTTTATTAATAAAGTAAAAAAGACAATGGACAGACATACATGTTTAAAATCACATCAGACTAGGCATAGGACCTAATATTCATATACCCTGTGGACCCTATCCTGCAAGCTTGTATAGTGACAGAAACATTATAAGTACATAAGCAAATCACTTGGTCAAGGTAGAGGAGAGATACTTCCCCAAGTGTTACACAGTAGATAGTCAAAAAACTAGAACAAGCTGAATGCTGCAGGTTGGATGATCCACGATGGTTAATCTCTGGTTGCTCTACATGTTTCGCGTTTCGCAGAACGCTTCCTCAGGAGCTAGAGATTCTAAATTAAAATACATGAAGAAACAACAAAGGGGATTAACTCAAGAGATAAAGCGGTAATTCGCCCACTCTACAAGACTCTGGTCCGGCCGCACTTGGAGTATGGTGTCCAGTTCTGGGCACCAGTCCTCAGGAAAGATGTGCGGGAAATGGAGTGATTCCAGAGAAGGGCAACAAAACTAATAAAGGGACTGGAGGATATTAGTTATGAAGAAAGGTTACAAGCACTAAACTTATTCTCTCTGTAGAAGAGACATTTGAGAGGGGATATGATTTCAATTTATAAATACTGTACTGGTGACCCCACAATAGGGATAAAACTTTTCGGCGGAAGGGAGTTTAATAGGACACATGACCACTCAATAAAATTAAGAAAAGAGGTTTAACCTTAAACTGCGTAGAGGGTTCTTTACTGTAAGAGCGGCAAGGATGTGGACTTCCCTTCCACAGGCGGTGGTTTCAGTGGGGGGGGGCATCGGTAGTTTCAAGAAACTATTAGATAAGTACCTGAACGACGACAACATACAGGGATATAAAATTTAATACTGACATAAAATCACACACATAGGTTAGACTTGATGGACTTGAGTGTTTTTTCAACCTCACCTACTATGTACCTATATGTAACTATGAAACGAACGGCGAGAGGGAGCTGAGACATCACTTCCACTGCCGGGTGTAGCTGAGAAGGAGACACGTGTGAAGAGTAGCAAGATGGTGGATGCCGGAGTGAGCCGGAGTGCGGAGGCTATCACATGTGTTGGCGGAGAGCCTGTGCAGTGCAGAATCTGACACTCACGGACACAGGAGTCTGGTCAGCACCCTGAGGGAGTTTGGTGCTGTGCAGCAGAGGAGACATGGAGCATCTAGGACTGGTATGTGACAGATGCCAGAATGTGTCCATGCGGCTGCGTGCTTGGGGTCAGTGTGGGCACTGCGGTGAGATGTTGTTGAAGCTAGACTCAAGTGACTGTCAGCCCAGAAAGCTTTAAGTGAACTGGGAGACAGGGACCACCTCTGAGATGTTGACACCTGTTGTAGCTATCCCCTTTGGGAGAGGTCAAGGAATGCCGAGAACACCGCTGGGCCCAGGACCAGTAGTGCATACTCGCACAACCATCTACCAAACAAGGGAGACCCACATTTCAGAGGTGCAACGCGCCCAAGTAGTGGAGGCCGGGTAGCGGTCGCAGGGTGCATTGGTCACAGCAACGCACAGTCCAGTCCTTAAATGGGCAGAGGGGGCTCGATGGATGCAGCTAGGGTCCTCCAGTTCATCAAGTGAGGGGAAACCAGAGATCATCGACGTGGGGTCACCCAGATTTGAATGCTGATTTGGATCCCTGGAAGAGGGAATCAGTGAATGGAGATCAGAGGTGGAGACTGAGTGGGATTGGGGAACAGAGGAGAAAGAAAGTCCTCCAAGTTCTAGTTCACTTAGTGAAGAGACCGAAGCAGCGGTTATTCGCATGAGATGTACAAGGAATCTCGATTTCTGTGAGGCCTATGCAACAAACGCCCCAGATTTATCCTCACCCCGCACTTACGCCCAGGCCCCGACGCAGACCGATGCCTACTCCAGCCTGATCACTAAAGTGGAGACCCCAAATACCACACCTGGGAGAAGTGACAGGCAGAAGCTTCCCAGGTTCTCTCCGTTTCAGAGATACATCCATAGGAAGGTAGCTATGGAATATGAATATGATTATCCTTATGCTCCTCGGGAACTAATGGAGGAAATCGAGGCTAAGAGGGGAGCTTGGTGTGATAAAGCTGTTTGGGACTTACTCTATGTCCCCAAGCTACACAGAAACCAGTCTAAGCCTCAGTTATGGGAGACCTTCCTATCCATTATAGAAAATTGGAATCTAGGAAGGTCCATATACATTGACCTTATGGAGGTCAATCGTTCAGATGGAAAAGGCCAAGCTTGGGCCCTCAGTATTCTGGGTCCTAGAGGAAACATAGTCCGAATACCACATCCGGATCATTATTACTGAGTCTGCCAATTGCCTGGTTAGTTCGAAAAGACTGCTTGTTATAAAGGGGCTGCTAGGCCTGAAGAAGTTACCACAATTATAATATGGCTCTTGGGGCTAAAAGTCCCCTTTTCCCAAATCCCCTTCCCTTCTATCCTTGCAAATAGAGGAGGGGGTTACTGAAGTTGAAATTTCTTCACGACTCGGGAGAAAAAACTTATACTGCAGAGGACTTCTACTATTCAAGCCAGTGGCTGCTATCTGGAGGGGGTAAACCCCTAGTTTCTCAAGACACTTTTCGAAGATACCTTGTTAGATACACTTTGCGAAGATACCTTGCTAAAGACACTTTACGAAGATACTTTGCCAAAGACACTTTGCGAAGATCTTTTTGTGTCAGTGGGTCACCACAGCTGTTGAAAGAAATTTGTGGGAGTTGCTGCCAAGCTGAAAAGGGCAGTGGCTCATTCTTCTTCAGAAGGGGGCGCAAAAGAAAAGGGCTACCCTAAAGAGTTTCTACAAATGCCCACATGTAGGCAAGCCATTGCTAAGGCTCCAGCAATGACGGCTGGCCGCAAGGAAATGTGTTGCCTGATGCTGCAGAAAGAGGGTCACTACGTGTATCAGTCAAATGGACTCCACACTTGTTCATCCTGACTTGTGGGTTAGGCTAATAGGAGAGTCAGTACTCTGATATGCAAGAGGGACTTTACCTATTATTAGCCATATGGTTTCCATGGGAACAAATGCAGAATGTGTTTAGTTAGCTAGACTGGTAGGTTGTTCTGTTTGTCTTTTACAGGAACACAACGGGACAACGGGTCAAAAGTTTCCCTCAGGGGGCTGGACGCATCCACTATCTCTACGTGAACGTTAGTGATAGGTGTCTGTTTGGGTGAGAAAGTCACCTCTGCAGAGAGGACAGCCTCGCTGTAAGTATGATAAACTGTACAGTTGCTATATGTTTGTGTTTCTTTGCAGTCTTGCAAGGAGTCCTTATGTCTTAGCAGAAGTTTCTCATGGAAACAGTATTGTACATATGTAATGATATTGTTGTAGTATAGTTAGTTAGGGCACTTAACCATTTCCCTACCAATCATTCTATGTTTGGCGGAGGGGGGTGCACTCATATGGTGCACTTGGTAGATGTTTCTTTAAAAAACATTTGTAAATATCCTTGTACAGAAGATGCTCTATATTTTTTTCACTCTAAATTATTGTGCTTATTTGCCACATATGGAGTATGCCCCATGGCCCTGTACATATGTTACATTCCCCTTTTCCAAGTTTGTGGGATACTTCTTGTAAATTTTGTACAGGTATTTTGTAGGGGCGGCTGCCCAAAGCCAATAAGGACATGGCTTATATTGGCGGGGGGGGGGGGATGTAGCACCCTCCTAGGTAGGTGCTAGAAGAGAGTATAGTTTTGAGGCCTTTGTGCTTACCAGGAAGGCTGTCAGGTAAGTTTAGATGCTCATTGCTTATCAGGGAGCAGGGATCCATTGATAGAGTCTGCTTATGGTGTTCAGGTGCTGCTTGTGCTGTCTGAATGTTTCAAACTGGTCCAATAAGGGGGCATATTGGACAGAGGGAGGAAACCTGACAAATGAGAGCAAAGGCATAGTTACAGCACTGGCCATTGGCAGAGGAAAGTTCCCCAGTGCATGCTAGGTGACTGTATATATGCCAAGGGCACATGTGCTTAGGTTGGGAGGGGGCAGATGCTCCACCTCTGTAGAAGCTGCCATGTGGCCTTAGGTTGCTGACCTGAGGGCCTGAATCTGAGAATAGCTGCAACCCAGATGTCCTGCAAAGCTGACTGGAAGGGAGACACATCAGAGAGGATATTTTTTGGCCTACAGTGAGTACAGATCTGTGTCATGGGGCCTGTCCCGTGAGGGCCATACCTTCAGCCAGTAGAGTCAGTGGAAGGGTGTTAGTTAAAGGGGATGCTAGTGAGTGTCCTGAAGATAAACAGTGCCATCAAGTCTGCTGCCAGAGCAAGCAAAAGACTTATTCCTCCTATACAAGTGTTGTATGGTATAACAGAAAGTCTGTTACCACATCTAACCTGTGAGGCCGAGTGAGAGTTGTCCTCAATTGTAATTAGTTCCAGTATCCCACTATTCCCTTCTCCTATCCAAGTTCCAACAATAAATACCAAAAAAAACAAACCCCTAGATTGATTATTGGAAACGAGTGGATGAGAGTACGGGAAAACCCTTAGTAAACGGCTGAAAGATAAAAAGGGGAAAAGCCCAGGAAAGTCCCCATTGTGTACAGAGGCCCTGACCTGGGTGGAGGCACTGACAACTTTATTATCAAACCTAATCCTCCACTTAGCAAAGGTTTTGGTTGTCTTATTTACCTACAGGTCTAGTGCACTATCCTGTTTTGGGGAGGGCCATTTCTCATAACCCCCCACCCCCCCAAAAAAAGAGGGCTACATCTGACTTGCATCTTAGTACAGAGTTATAGACATAAGCAGACATAATAGACATAAACAGGAAATGACATTTATGGGGTGTTCTGTACACCAATTGTGTACAGGATGCCTGCAAGTTGCCAAATTGCAATGAATTTTACAGACAATTACAAAACTGCTCTCTCTTCTCTCTCTCTCTTATATATATATATATATATATATATATATATATATATATATATATATATATATATATATATATATTATATATATATATATATATATATATATATATATATATATATATATTCGTTTCTTTTTATTTACTATTTATTGCTTTAAAATGAGAAACCACTTTATGCCTATGAGCAAACTGTAAGTTGAATTTCAGAAAACATAACTAATTTTTTCTTTTTAACTAATTTCAATAGAGATATGACTCCTTGGAGTATTGAATAGTTTGAGTAACTTTACTCTAACGGGTCTGCATTTCTCCACCCATAATTAAAAGCTTTTGTAACAATAGAAAACCAGTTATTGTGTTTTTGTATGTCCAATGTGCAGAGCCAACAATTCTTTAAAAATGCGGAGATGCCCAGAGGCTGTAGTGTTGTATGTAAACAGAAGTAAGTAAGGACCCTGGTAACATTTAGCACCCTATCCATGATCAAAGCTCAGGAGGTGCTGTCTAGACAGCCAAGGTGTGGACTGGCAAATGGCTTTTATTAAGAGTCCTGTGCACTGGTGCCATTGTTTAGTGCAGCTCTTCTTCAGACTTTACTATGATTGATTTCCACCAGAGTTGCCCAAGTGCCTGTGGCAAGAGTGTAATTCTTCCAGGGCCTTTCTTGTTCTGACAAGGTATGGTCCTTGCCTATGACATGAGCTGGAAGTGACACATTCAGAGACTTACAGTGGTCTTTGAAGAGTATACTTTACACTTCAATGGCTGCCGTCTGAACGTCGAGATTCAGAATTAAATATATGCTTAAGTGTTCTGGGATATGATTTCATTGCAAGAGTTTAAGGTATCCTATAACAAAAGTTTATAACGTTTTTTTTTTCCTACAGTTTTAGATTCTTTTTTTGAAGTTGATGACATTGTACAGTCTTATTTTTCACATTAATGTTATATAAACATAGCTGCTGGTGTCTGATGTTCTACAACTATGTAAAAAAAATGTGTCCTATACTTTTTAAAGGGAATATATAGCAGTTTTGTACACATTTTCTTGGTTTATAGTCAAGACATCTAAAATAAATACATTTTTTTTACTTGGTCAAATATGAAATTACAAGATGAAGCTCTACTCGATTAAGTCTCACAGAGTTGTAGGGGACCAGCAGTACTCTATGCCTATGCGATTTGAGGATGTCTTGGAAATGTTATAGATAGGCAACTTTCACAGTATTATTGATCGGTGGTCCCAAATGATTAACTGCTGCAATAGGGAAAAGACACAAACATATCTGCCCATCATATTTCCAAATGACTGTTCTGTTTATTAGGTACATTCGATTACTTTTTTTATAAACATGCGTTTACATAGGTATCACAATCATTTTAGAATTGTAAGCAGTACATAGGAGGGCTAGTTCCTTTTCAGGGTCCTAGGAATGGTTATGTGGCAGAAGAGTTATGCCCTGTACACACGGTCGGACATTGATCGGACATTCTGACAACAAAATCCATGGATTTTTTCAGACGGATGTTGGCTCAAACTTGTCTTGCATACACACGGTCACACAAAGTTGTCGGAAAATCCGATCGTTCTAAACGCGGTGACGTAAAACACGTACGTTGGGACTATAAACGGGGCAGTAGCCAATAGCTTTCGTCTCTTAATTTATTCTGAGCATGCGTGGCGCATCGGATTTGTGTACACACGATCGGAATTTCCGACAATGGATTTTGTTGTCGGAAAATTTTATAGCAAGCTCTCAAACTTTGTGTGTCGGAAATTCCGATGCAAAATGTGTGACGGAGCCCACACACGGTCGGAATTTCCAACAACAAGGTCCTATCACACATTTTCCGTCGGTAAATCCGACCGTGTGTACAGGGCATAAGTATGATGCCACGGACATTGGCTGGAGTGGAGAATAAGTATACAATACAATATAAGTATAGAAAATAAAATTTTAGATTTATTTTATAATGACGTGCCACCAGAGTGTATGTCTATGTTAACCAAGGTCCACATTGAAGCAGGTTGGATGACACTGGCCATGACTCAGTCTGCAAAACAAGTGGCGATGGACATCTGGATATTTGGATATCTGGAGCGGTAAAGCTGGTCATACAGCAGCAGAATTTTTTTTGAACATTCATACAAAAATCCAGAAAAATCACTCCTCAGCGCATCCAATATTAACATCATTGAGTTAATTATATTGTTTAGAAAACCCTTCAAATTTTGTCCAGACCTGCCACTTGAATGGAATCTCAGATATATTAAACTGGAACTTTAAAATCAGAACCAATGCAGGCCAAGAAACTGAATTCAATTGGAAAACCGTACAAGCCTGTTCGGCTCCGGACGAGAGCTGGGGGTCTTACCTCTAATCCTGAGCAAATCTTATCTGGTTAGTCTGAGTTTCTTCCCTTGCTTTATACTAAAACAGGTCCATTTCCCTTACAGCAAGCGGAACAGTTCTTCCGGGACCTAAACCATCCTCCACTTCCTGCTGGCACACATGAAGCTCTCAACGCTAGCATCTCGAAAGCTGGAGTTCTCCGGGCAATCAAGTCCCTGAAGCCCTCTAAGGCTCCAGGCCCTGACAGATTCTCCGGTCTTTACTATAAGACATTCCCTGCCTCACCTTGCTAACTACTTCAACGCTTTAAAGCAAGGCTCCTTGCCCTCCTGATGCTTTAAGGGCCCACATCGCAATGGTCCCTAAAAAGCCAGAGGATGCCAGTGAACCCCAGGCCTTCTGACCAATATCACTTCTGAATGACGAGCTGAAAATCCAAGGTAGAATCCTAAGCGAACACATTAATAAATATATAGGCCACTTGATCCAAAGGGATCAGGTGGGTTTCGTCCCAGGGAGGCAGGCTGGTGATAATGTCCATAAAGTGGTTCATCTTATTCATCTTATGCAACATCGGGAAATCCCAGGCTTCCTTCTTTCTTTAGATATTTATAAAGCCTTTGACACCTTGTCTTGGAAATACCTGCAATTTCTGCTCTCTCGTTGGGGTTTTGGGGAAGCCTTGCTGACCTGGATTCATGATTTATACTCCGCCCCTACTGTTAGGATCAAATATCCTGGGTACTTTTCAGCACCCTTCCCTATTCATAGGGGCATGAGGCAGGGATGTCCTTTTTCCCCAGCTTTGTTCCTTTTGGCTTTGGAACCCTTACCACTCGCACTTTGCACAGACATAAATAGAATTCCATATGCAGGCCATGAGTTCAAGTTTAGCCTCTTTGCTGACGACGCTCTTCTGACCCTGACTAATCCCCTTACTACCCTCTGCAACTTGTTACGTCTCTTGACACATTTCTCGTCCATTTCGGGCCTATTAACTTAGAGAAATCTGTAGCTCTAAATGTCTCCCTAGATCCTAACCTAGTCACACGCCTACAGTCCCACATCCATTTTTGTTGGACTACCACATACATTGAATATCTGGGAGTCCAGCTGACCCCCACCTACTCCTCACTAGTCTCTGTTAATTACTACCCCCTCTTTCGATCTATGACCACTCTTATACAGATGTGGCAATTTCCACACCTATCCTGGATGGGTCGAATCCACTCTGTAAAAATGACAGTCTTACCAAAATGCTTGTACTTTTTCTGCACCTTACAAGTATGGGTCCCTCCGCTGTTTCTCCGCCTGCTTTAGAGCAGGATCATGCACTTTATCTGGGCTAAAAAATGCCCTAAAATTTCTAAGGCCACCCTTTTTATACATAGATTACAAGGAGGCTTGGGGGTTGCCCTACCTTCTGGCAACCCGGATCTTCCAATTAATGCTACTCTATGCTTCCTCCAATGTCCCTCTATGGGTGCTTCTGGAGCTACCTAACTGTGCCCCCCTTTCTATGCAAGCGCTTCTTTGGCTTCCCCAGAAACTTTGGCCAACGTCATTGAACCCTCTCATGCTACATAGCTTAAAGTTGTGGGACTTGGCACGATATTCAAGCTCCCTTATGTCCCCCCTCCTGCCCCTGCTGCCTATTACTAATAATCCAGTGTTCCCCCCTGGTCTTGACCAGCCTCAGGTGTTCGCATGGTGGACCTCTTGGGGCTTTAACCAGGTATGCCACCTGTTGACCACACATACCCCACCGATGTGGTATGCATTCTGTGAATACCATGATGCTCCCCAGGCAGAATTATTTCGTTTTTTTCATATCCAACCTTGGATAACTACGTTCCGGCGTACCTCCTCCTACCCGTTTCAGACAACCTCTTTCAAGCACATCTGTCTACAAGCCCCGGGTTCGCAAGGCCTTATATCCACTCATTACACAGCTTTGAATGGCTGATCATCTCTCACCTTACCCTCCCATCCCAATGGGAACGAGATTTGGGTACTGGAATCGATCCAGCAGACTGGAGCAATGCCTGATCTTCTGTAGCTAAATGTTCCTTTAATACTGCCATTTTAGAGGCAGCATACAAGGTGCCACTGTGGTGGTATTGGGTTCCAGCACGTATTGCCCATGCCAACCTGACGTCTAGTGATCACTGTTTCCGGGGATGTGGCCATCATGGGGATGTCATACACACTTGGTGGGCCTGTCCGCGCTTAGTAGGTTTCTGGTCCCAAGTGTTTGGTTTGTTGTATTCTCTGTTCCATTTGAATGTCCGTAAAGAGGCTAAATTTGCACTATTACATTGCCCTATCCTGGGCTTGTTTGCTCAAAATTGCAGAAATTGGCAACCTATCTGTTTATAGCGGCTAAATAGACGATCGCGCAAGCATGGAAGAAAACCACAGTCCCCTTTCAGGAAGTGAAAAACCGCTTGACAACCATGATGGTCAATGAATAAATGTCTAGTATACTCAAAGACACACATGCCAAGTTCTTTAAAGTTTGGGAGCCATGGATGGCATATGCCTTCCCTGAACTCTGTCGGGTGCTGCTGCCACCATTGCAGGTAAGGGTACCCGGCAGTGTAGCCTTTCGACTTCAGGCTGGGAACCCTACTGCACATGCCCAAGCCCCGCTTCTCTCTCCTACTGGGCCGGCGACAGGGGAAGGAGGAGGGAGGAGGAAGCCCCATCCGTGAGGTCAATAGCCGCAGCTGAGGCTGCCAGAAGTGGGAAAGGATACCTGTCAAAGACAGGTATACAGGTATCCTGCCCCCCCCCAAAGGTGCCAATTGTGGCACCGGAGGGGGGAGGAATCAGATGAGCGGAAGTTCCACTTTTGGGCGGAACTCAGTTTTAATGGGGTTTCCCACAAAAAACGTATAATGCACTCAGGATTTTTGTGACCATTCAGACAAGAGGCTTCCCTCCTCTGTTTATGTTGTGTCCTTTTATGCTCCAGTTTTTGCCCCTGCATGGGCAATCTAGGTGTCTTTGACATTGGACAAATGGAACTTTAGGCAGAAAATGAATTCCTGCTAGATCACTTCAGACTGGAGCCTTTTGCAGGTATAGCTATGTAAAACCTTAAAAATAATTGCCTATAGTGTTTAAAATCCAGTAATGAATTACACTGTCTCACCCTGCTCTGCACATGCTCAGTTGCTCCCCATTTTTAGACACTGCTGAGTTTGTAGAGGCCGATCTGCTGAAAGTAGAATTAAACCCTCCTATCGTTTACATCCAAGGAAGCTGCTTCTGTTTGAACTACAACTGCCATGGAGCTACATATGTGATCAGCTATGGCACAGGCCATTTGATGGTTTGACAGTTTGGTTGAGGATACAACCAAATATGACAGTTTGCATTTCCAGCATTCCACGAATGTAACTGTTATTTGAAACCGGTAAATTGATAGGTTTAGTTCTTCTATATGATTTACTGGAGGCAATTTACAGCACACACTAATTTTGGTAGCATAATTATTATTGTGAAATGTATATTCCTTGCTAAAGAACATCATTTTTTTATCGAGTTGTTTTGGGTAAAGTTCCGCTTTAACCAGGTTTCTTATGTATGGAAGCTACATTTGCAGTTAGAACTTTGTTAATTCAAAAAAAAAAAAAATATCCATCCTGCTCCTTTAAATTTTCTTGTTCTGACAGTTGAAAATAATCATTGATTTAACCGCACTAACCATTAGAAAATGGCCTTTGACTCATGCTCACTGCTAACTGGATAGCTCTCTCTAAATCAGACGTATAAGACCTTTGCAGAGAAGCCACTGTTTCTACTCAAAGAGCAAGGGTCCTTCTCTACAGCATGCTAGCGGTGGGCAGGCTCTAGTACTCTGGTTGTGTTTGCTATCTGAAGAAAACAATTGTAAACCTGGAATGTAATTAGTTGATTAGAACTGAAAGTTTAGTTAAGCTGTAGGCCTCATTCACACTGGGCGTACCAATGCGCACCAAATGCAAAGGGCCTTGTTTTCTTGCATGGGAATGCACATGTGTTCCGTGCATCCCCATGCTGGCATACCATTGATGTCTATTGGGATACAGCAGCTGCATGCAGGTTAACATGGCTCTTGCACAGTGTACGCCTTGATATGCCCCATGTGAATGAGACCTTTATGTTATTTAAGTTGCTCCTGAGAAGTGCACAAAAGAAATGTCTTTTAAATACAATTTGAGAAATGTTAAAATGTATGTATTTTGAGGAAGAGGTTATAGTGACCAGTATTGTTCTGTCCGGTAACGAGTACAGTAACAGATCAGTTAACCGTTTTAGCTGGCATATTATAATATATGAATTAAGTTTTATGAATTAAGTTTTTAGTCATAAATGTCATATTTAGCCAAATGCAGCATTGGTACAAGTTCAATACATCATTTATAACGTGTGGTTATGAAAGTATGTTTCTTGAATTGTTTCATCAGAAATGTTATTTTAATCTTGACACATTTAACTGAACTTGCTGATGCTGGAACTACTTAAATATCTTGATCTGACATAAAAATTTATTAAATTACTCTCACACATAATTCATGAATAACTCTTTATTTCACTACAGTAACACACAGCAACAAACCAATTGGAAAGCATTGTGCCTCTATGGTGCATATTATTTTAAATTGGGTTAGTTTAATATATTGCTTTATCTGAATATTTGAATTAAAGAAAATCTTAGGTTAGGGCATACAGTTTTGTTTTATAATATCAGCACTGTAGTAATAATACAAGTGGAAGTTATATTTGAAAATCCAATATAAGCTTAATTTTCCTTTTATGTTATAAGTGCTGCCTGTCTCCTGGACTTCTTTTCCCACAACTTTCTGGATTCCCTGCATGCTTTGCAGCTTTTCCTCTGGGGTCTGAGAACTACATATCCTATGGTACTTTGCTGTCTAGGGACTCCTAGTGATTGGGACTAGCATACGGAAGAAGGTGAGAAAGAAAAATCCTGCAGTCCTCCATATGTATATTTGCTGTATTTCATGGTGTGGGCTGGTGGTCTTCTGGAATGGAACACCACTATATCCATGTTTGTGCAGGGACATTTTATAGCAATGTCTCTTTAGGCAGGAGGATGCATCAGATATTGTATGTCAGGGCTGGAAAGCCTACAATAATTCTAATTAAGGCCTGTGGTATTGCATTTTACCTATAAAATACTATATTTCAAAAATAATGTCAGTGTGTGTGTGTATATATATATATATATAGTATCTCTCAAAAGTGAGTAGACCCCTCACGTTTTTGTAAATATTTTATCATATCTTTATCATATCTTTTCATGTGACAACACTGAAGAAATGATACTTTGCTACAATGTAAAGTAGTGAGTAGAGAAATTTGCTGTCCCCTCAAGGTCTCATGTGTGTTAAATTTGGTGTTATTGCTCTCACTCTCTCATACTGGTCACTGGAAGTTCAACATGGTACCTCATGGCAAAGAACTCTCTGAGGATCTGAAAAAAATAATTGTTGCTCTACATAAGGATCGCTTAGGCTATAAGAAGATTGCCAAGACCCTGAAACTGAGCTACAGCACGGTGGCCAAGACCATACAGTGGTTTAACAGAACAGGTTTCACTCAGAACAGGTCTTGCCATGGTTGAGCAAAGAAGCTGAGTGCACATGCTCAGCATCATATCCAGAGGTTGTCTTTGAAAAATAGACGTATGAGTACTGCCTGCATTGCTGCAGAGATTGAAGGGATTGGGATCAGCCTGTCAGTGCTAAGACCATATGCCTCACACTGCATCAAATTGGTCTGCATGGCTGTTGTCCAAGAAGGAAGCCTCTTCTAAAGATGATGCATAAGAAAGCCCGCAAACAGTTTGCTGAAGACAAGCAGACTGAGGACATGAATTACTGGAACCATGTCCTGTGGTCTGATGAGACCAAGATAAACTCATTTGGTTCAGTTGGTGTCAAGTGTGTGTGGCGGAAACCAGGTGAGGAGTACAAAGACAAGTGTGTCTTGCCTACAGTCAAGTATGGTGGTGGGAGTGTCATGGTCTGGGGCTGCATGTCAGGTCACCTTGAGGCTAGGTGACAGATGCACTCTGTAGGAGTCAGAAGTGAACCGCTAGGTAGTGGACCCTAGAACTGACTGCTGCGGATTGAACCCTGGGAGGTTCAGGAAGCAGGTCTACTGGATCACTGACACAGATCCCACTGGGAGCTAGAGCATAGATTCCCCAGGGCGCGGAGTCTAAGAGCCAGCAGGTGTTCACCAGAGCCTTTAGTGGTAAGGATGGACTGCGCTGCAGTCTGGCTCCAGGTCGCGGCCCCCAGGGTCTCACAGCTCACGGTAGACTACAGGAGAAGAGGAAGGAGGCAGCAGGCTGGAACAACAAGGAAAGTAAGGGACAAGCCAAGGTCAGGGCCACATGCAGACAAGGACAACAGAGTTCACGCCAAAGTTCAGGGTTACAGGCAAACATGGATGGTCGGGGACACGCCAAAGGTCAGGGTCACGAGCAGACAGGAATAGTAAAGAACAGGCCAAAGTCGGTAACTGGAATCAGACGTAGGAAACACAGCAAGTACACACGAAAGCTAACACACAATTGTTGGTCAGCACTGCTGGCTTGCAGTGCACAGGTTAATATAGGGTTCCCTGATAGGGCCTGGGGTGGGGCCATGCTTAGAGGAGAGGTTATAAAACCAGTCAGGTGAGAGGCAGCTGGTCTTTAGAGATGACCACATGGAGACAGGTAGGCTGACAGAGAAACTCTATTGCATAACCATGACACTGCATGAGTGCTGCCGGCACTGTGGAGCTACAGTTCATTGAGGGAACCATGAACACAGCCAACCCCAATAGCTATTTTTATACAGCCAGAAAAAGTCTGTGATTACAGCATTCTTAATTTATTACAGAAAAAGTCAAACCCAGTGTCATAATAATATACAGTATATATGTATGTATATAAGGCACTGTTTTTGACATCCAAATTGACATCTTAGCAGTTTATAGGCTGAGATGATCTCCCACACAAACAAGTGGTCACTGCAGCAAGGAGCATTGGAAGGGCAATGCATGTAAAACAAAACCAAGAAAATTTTCAAAATCAACTTACCGACCATCCTGCAACCAACCGAATTGACCTGTCCAACAGTATGTGTTAAAAACACCTGTCCATTAAAATGCATGTGCTTCCATTGTTGGAGACTTGCAGAAATTAGAGTTAGGGCCACAGAAAATGGGGGTGCCTTGCCGGGACTCTGTGGCTTACGCATGTATTTGCAAGTGTGTGCAACTAAACCCCTGTTTTTAACGCACACTGATGTGCAGGTCAGTTTGTTCGGTCGCAGGCTGGTCGTTAAGTTGAGCTTGGAAATTTCCTTAGAGATGATCTTCCGCCTTATATTTTA
Organism: Lithobates clamitans; assembly: GCA_037952925.1. Taxonomy (NCBI): domain Eukaryota; kingdom Metazoa; phylum Chordata; class Amphibia; order Anura; family Ranidae; genus Lithobates; species Lithobates clamitans. The sequence continues at coordinate 1,631,457 of JBBGZY010000210.1, forward strand.
AACTGGGATGCCTAAAGATTTTAAATACTTATTATGGAACCATGACATAAAAAAAAAGGTGGAGAAACGCTAACTTAACTCATTGCAGATATTAAATGAGATCTTAGACGAAAGCCAGTGCTGCAAAATACATATTGCTTATTAGCAATTCTTATTTGACAATGATTTCTGTAAACAAGGCAAAAGGAATGGATTTCTTTATGTAAAGGATTACATACTCAGAGAGAATGTTTCTGTTGCTAAGCAGCTTTCCGCAGATCCTTGATTAACGCAATTGCCTAACTGTAAGTGACAGTGTGGTCAATGCATTGTAATAAAAAAAATATTTGTATCAGGAATAAAGGGACCTCTGATTAAAATTGAGTAAATTCGAGGTCTATGACTTGCCACAGGGACTAGAAAGCTTACCCATTTCATTTTCTAATCTTCTCAATAAATGTGAAGGGAGATGCTGATTTTACATAAAGTGGTTGTTAACCTAAAAACAAAAAAACAAAACAGATTCTGTTCTCTTAAAACATGTTATACAACACAGTGCTTGTGCTGTGTAATTTGGCCCCTTCTATCACTTAAAAAACCTGCCTGATCCTGCCTGGCTATAACCTCCCATCTGTTAACTGACCACAGAATATCATGGCTGCTGAGCCCTGACACCGTGGTCAGTTTACATGCCTCCGTCATCCGCAGCCCTGTATCTGTCTGCTCTCTGTCCTCCTCTCCCGCCCCTCCCTGGCTGTCTGCTCGTGTCAGTGTCTGCCCCCCTCCCCTCCTGCTGCTCTCATATCTACAATAAAATAATCCCATCCCCTCTGTAACATAACAATAAGAGGGCCTCTTAAGCTGAACACATGGAGAGATAAAACCTAATCCTGAAGGATAGCTACATTTGAAGCGGAAACACCATTGGATTCCAAGGAAGCACTGAGGACACTAGATGCGTGTTACCCCTGCAGGGGTGCAGGGAGCTGGTGAGTGGGGACCCTTGAGGGGGAGCACTTAAGTCACTGGATACCATAAACTGCTGCTATCACCACAGTCACCTCACGCAGGAATTTCTGAATGAACTGTCTTCAAACTAGAACTTTTTACAATAGTGATCTCTATTAACTATATATTTTTTTATATATTTTTTTTTTTTTATATTTATGTCACAAGTGGTTTATTTTTGACACATTTTGTTAATCCATTTTTTATGTGGTACATATATATTTTTTTATATATATTTTTGGCACACGTTACACTTGGCTTTTATTAATAGTGATTGCACTTATGGTAAGAAAGGAGGTTGTGATTGGACCCTCAGCTAACACGCCACTTGCACACGGTGGAGATATATTTAACTATTACATTGCACTGGGTATGGACTGAATAGAGACTTCTTACTAGCCAGTGATACAGCTGGAGAACGAACTGTTATTATACGGTTAACCCCTTACACATGAGGAGGGGGGTGTGTGCTGATACACTTATTATTTATAAAACTAATGTCACTAATATTCACTATTGTTGGTAACTTTTGCTACACTTGTATATATATATACTCTGTTGGCACACCTGTATATTTTGATTGCATCCTTTGGTACGGGATATCTATCCCATTGGGCACATATACAACTTATACACAGTTCTGCAATAGTACATTTTTAATTCAACTCTAGGAGAGCACACAGATATTATACAGCTATATAGTTAACGCACCATTGGTACGTATCCAACATAGGTAGCGCCACTTGCCCCTATCCATATATACCTTATTCCGACAACAAAATCCTAGGATTTTTTCCGACGGATGTTGGCTCAAACTCGTCTTGCATACACACGGTCACACAAAGTTGTTGGAAAATCCGATCATTCTGAACGCGGTGACGTAAAACACGTACGTCGGGACTATAAACGGGGCAGTGGCCAATAGCTTTCATCTCTTTATTTATTCTGAGCATGCGTGGCACTTTGTGTGTCGGATTTGTGTACACACGATCGGAATTTCCGACAACGAATTTTGTTGTCGGAAAATTTTATATCCTGCTCTCAAACTTTGTGTGTCGGAAAATCCGATGGAAAATGTGTGATGGAGCCCACACACGGTAGGAATTTCCGACAACAAGGTCCTATCACATATTTTCCGTCTGAAAATCCGACCGTGTGTACGGGGCATAAGAGAACAAATAGAGGGAATGAATATCCTTAAAGGGGCATAGACGGCGATTAAAACTGACAGGGATTCTAATCTCTCTATGCTCTATCCAAAAATAAAAAATAAAGTTTTGCCTTTAGTTATACTTTAAAGAGGTTCTAAACCATTATGTATACCCAGTGAAGTGACTAGCATCAGGTGATACACAAAGAAGAAACAAATCCTCCTATATAAGTTGTACCTGTTTATCTTCAGCACTTTCTTCTCAATAGGCTTACAAAACACACATTTAATACAGCATGTCTTAGCTCTGAAAAGCAGGGGGTGGTGATCTGAAGTCTCAGAGCTCTAAATCCTGATTGGAGGAAAGGGACTTACACCCTAACTCAGCACACTCAGTGCTTAGGCTAGAGGCAAGTGCACAGTATAGAAATATGAGCTTTGTTCATATTTCATGCCTGAGGTTTACAACCACTTTATTATTTGTAACCCCTCTAACTCTGATAGGATACTTTACATTGCCTAAATTTCACAACCAGCCTACAAAGAAAAACACTGATATTTATAATCACAGGTGATAGCTATATCAGTTCTCCTCCCATTCTCATAATAACCAACAACTTACAAGCTTACCGATAAGCAAAGGTTCTATTCCAAACAACTACCTATATAAAATATCATATACATTTTTCCATGTTAAATACATGTATGCTACATATTGTGTAAGTCTAACACTTACAGGTATATTATATTGTCAAAAGTATTGGGACAGCTGCCTTTACACGCACATGAACTTTAGTCGCATCCCAGTCTTAGTCCGTAGGGTTCAATATTGAGTTGGCCCACCCTTTGCAGCTATAACAGCTTCAATTCTTCTGGGAAGACTGTCCACACGGTTTAGGAGTGTATCTATGGGAATGTCTGACCATTGTTTCAGAAGCGCATTTGTGAGGTCAGGCATTGATGTTGATGAGAAGGTCTGGCTCGCAATCTCCACTCTAATTCATCCCAAAGATGTTCTATCGGGTTGAGGTCAGGACTCTGTGCAGGCCAGTCAAGTTCCTCCATTCCGAACTCGCTCATTCATGTCTTTATGGACCTTGCTTTGTGCACTGGTGTGCAGTCATGTTGGAACAGGAAGGGGCCATCCCCAAAGTGTTACCGCAATGTTGGGAGCATGAAATTGTCCAAAATGTCTTGCTATGCTGACTTAAGATTTCCCTTCACTGGAACTAAGGGGCAAAGCCCAACCCCTGAAAAACATCCCCACAATTTAATCCCGCCTCCACCAAATGATTTGGACCAGTACACAAAGCAAGGTCCATAAAGACATGGATGAGCGAGTTTGGGGTGGAGGAACTTGACTGGCCTGCACAGAGTCCTGACCTCAACCCGATAGAACACCTTTGGGATGAATTAAAGTGGAGACTGTGAGACAGACCTTCTCGTCCAACATCAGTGCCTGACCTCACCAATGCACTTTTGGAAGCATGGTCAAACATTCCCATAGACGCACTCCTAAACCTTGTGGACAGCATTCCCAGAAGAGTTGAAGCTGTTATAGCTGTAAAGAGTGGGCTAACCTAGTATTGAACCCGGACTAAGACTGGGATGCCATTAAAGTTCATGTGCGTGTCCCCTGGCAATGAGTTTATCTTTCATTCTCTTTACAAATAATGTATGTACACAAATCCACACAACAGTCCAGAGCACTACAGATCCCAGCTTTCAATGTCCAAAGCAGGGGCGTAACTACCACCATAGCGACCCATGCGGGCGCTATGGGGCCCGCAGCCGAGTGGGGCCCAGTGAGGATAAGAGCACTGCTGGCACAGTCTCCCAGCCAGGGGAAGAGAGAGGAAAGGAAGAGGCGAGCTGTCTGTATCAGCAGAGAGCTGAATTGCCCGATGTAAGAGCTTTCATTAGAACTTCCAAGTGTTCCCAGGGCTCTGCATAGGTGGGGCTGTATTGGGCACAGGTCATGCTGTATGGGGCACAGGTCACGCTGTATGGGGCACAGGTCACGCTGTATTGACACTAGGGCAGCTGTGGGGGGGGGGCTGTTTGCAGGGGGGCCCCATACAACATTTTGCTATGGGGCCCTGCTATTTCTAGTTACGCCCCTGGTCCAAAGTCCAGTGCACCAGCAAAGTTTAGATGTATAACTCAGGGACAAGCAAAAGAGGATCCTGCAGCTACCAGGAAAGGTCCATGGAGAGCTAGTGCAGCTCAAAAGACAAAGTAACAGCAGCACAAGATCCTCATTAGCAATGTAGTATAACTTTATTGGATAAAAAATGGTACACTTACGTGTAAAGTTTTTGACATTTAGCATAGACAGTGGATACACTGATAGAGGTAACCCTAGGCTGTAACAAAACATTGGCAACTCCTGCTCACTGGCCGGCATAAAGGGAACCCAAATTTGACAGCTGTCAAAGCCTGCCAATGCCCGGTGTCCAGCACCATGTGTAGAGGTTTCAACAAGGCGGTGCTGGACACCAGGCATTGGCAGGCTTTGACATTGCTACATTGCTTCCTACATCCTTTGTCCTTCATTCTCTTTAGAAGGCCAGCATCATCTTTGTTTAGACATCATGCAGCATCAACTTCCTCAATTCAGATGCTGGCTAAAGAAGATGACACAGGCATATTAATTCTGATACCTGTTGAGGGGTCCTTGTGTTTTGTGTATGATGGATGTCTCTTACAGCTCAGCCTCTTGCTATGAAATATTATAATCTTGTTCGACTGTTTCTTTCCTAGCTGGAGGGATCATTCTTGACTTCACCTCATCAACTCCAGGGCAAGTGGGTTCAGGCTTGTACATACATTTACACTAAAAAGAACAGTGCAACTTAAAAATAATTCTTATACTCCCTGAACTGGCTCAGTTCATGTTAATATAAAATGGAGAAAAACATAATTACACTGTGTTGCTATTTGGGGTGTCGGAAGCACTTGCTTTCTATCATAGAATAAGATAGGACAGCACGATTTCCCAGTGCTGGAAACTCTTTGTGAAACATCTATATCTATATAAGAAAGGGAAGTGCAGCGTTACGTTTAACAAAAATACACACAATAAGTATATACACAAATAAACCACGCCAGAAAGGGTTAAAAGTGTGCAAGCCCCAAAAAGGATCTTAGCCAAGCTCATTCACAGTCCTCCTAAAACCAGTGAATTGCAGGTGATGTAAAGCAGGCCATAAAAGTCCTCGATGATCAACAGTCACATAAAGCCGCTTACCAGATGCTGTTGACCACTACAATAGAGGCGGTCAAATAAAGCTATTTAACTCCAATGGTTATGGCAAGACTACAGAAAGATTCAATCCTCCAGTACACCCGTTTACCCAGCCTCAGGATCGATTTATCACTAAGCAGCAACGCCTCTCTTAAAAGGATCCCATCAAAGCATCACAGTAAATGTAGTTTCAAACCAGCAAGATGGCGGCCATCCATTCTAAGGCACAATGATGTCACAAGTCGAAGCTCCACCCTCCGCGTTTTATCATCATTAGGATGTTGTCAGGGGCATCTATATACACTTATCACTGACCTAAGGGACTCTCAATTGGGGATCATTCAATAAAAGAGATTAAGTACCATATGCCGAAGGTATATGCAGAAAGTTTAGAGTTTAGGCAATGTCCTTTACTGGCTAACCTAAAGTGGATGTAAGCCCGATTCATAGAATTTGACCTGCAGTGTTCAATCTGCAGTGTTTTCTTATCTCTCTCCAAAGCCCTAAGTCCTGTGTCTTTCTGCTGCTTCGTTCCTCTGTTATCAGCATGATAACTTCTGACAAGTTCTCTGACACAGGAGATAAAAGCAGCTGGAAATTTTGTGTAGCAATAACTCTCGGTGGAGCTGCTGGTTTAAGCGGGCTTGTTACCTTCACTCTCGATACCTCTGTTTCACCGGCACCGGGTCTAGGGTTCCGTTGAGTTTACCTCTGGACGATACAAGCACCAACACTTGAGTACGTTTTCAATGCTTTATTGAACCAAGTAACGAAAGAAGTAGCAGGAAAGAGGCAGGAGGAAAACTGCAGGGAAGCTCAAATACCTTTCTTTAGGATTCTTTAGAACGTCCTTTAAAGTTGAATACTATAATTGAATGTGATCCCCTTGTGGGACACGATCTTTGCTCGCCTGGATAGGCCTCTCTCACTTGCCTAGCAGCCAGTACGTAGCACGAACAAAAGTCTCTGCCACAGACTTGCATGGAATAAACCCGTATGATCCTCTGCCACAGGATGTATTGGTTTGCGGTGAATGTCAGACACAGTACTTGGACCTCTAAGCCAACCCGGCAGTACTATGTAATAAGATTACTTCAGGATACGTCCTCCAACCGAGTCACCAGGCCCCTCTCCAGACCAGCACTCTGCGTGATCCTTCCATGACGGGTCCTCCCCTGGGATCTCCTCGGTTGTCCAGCTTCTTCACTCTGGATAGACAGCTCAGGACCATTCCTCGGCTGCTGTGGTAGGCCCCAGACAGACTTCTGGGCTCACCCACGCGCCACAGTGCCACAGGCCTCCCGAACGGAGGACCACGAGGTGGTATTCTAACGCATACCTGTCGGCCAGGAGGGCCAGCAGGTGGCTGTAAAACGACCCTTAAACATGGCGTCTGTACCATAAATACCCTACCCAGAATGCAACTCGGAGTACCACCTCCACCGAGTTGTCTCCGGGACAGAGGAGCACCCATACGCTTCGACACGTTGCCTTTCCAACACCAGCTAAGGGTAACAACGACACCCACCGGCTCAGTGTGGAAGCACACGCAACGTCAGCCAAGCTGGAACAGAGGCAAATCTAACTTCCTCTAACGAGCAATTCACTAAATTTACCTATCAGATGGTAGATCATAAATCTACCAGTGCTACATTTGTATTGGGGAGGTTGCTATAAATAGATTAGCAGAGAGCTGGTCTATTCACAGCACAGTTCTGCACATTCCCTCCTTCCTCTGCCTATGTGGAGTGGGGGTGTGTGCCTTTCCTCCAATCAGCTGTCACACAGTATATGCCAAGAATCCACACCCAGTGCTGAACAGGAAGAAAATAAAAAAACTCTAACACCGTGTTCACTTTCTAAAGAATATAGCAAGCTGAAGACAGCAGCTATACATGTAAAACTTATGTAGGGAGATTTGTTTCATCTCTGTGTATCATCTGAAGCTGTTCAGTTCACTGGGTATATGTGAGGGTTCATATCCACTTTAAGGTTAAATCACATCTCATCCAAATTCATTGAGTGACCGCATGTCTTCTTAAGTGACCTGAGACTGAATGGTTTTCTCCCTATGTTAGAATCACTGTTTAGATATTTGTAAATTGCATATATATCACCTCTTAAGTGTCTCTTCAGGAAGTGTAAGTTTAATTTTTGCAGTTCTTCCTCATAACTGAGGTCCTCTAGTCCCCTTATCAGCCTTGCTGCCTGTCTCTGGATTCTCTCCAGTTCAAGCACATTCTACTTGAGGACTGGAGACCAGGGTTGGACGGAATGCTCAAGATGTGGCCGAAACAGAGTTTTGTAAAGTGGTCCAATTATAATTTTGCACACAAAGTTACAAGGAAGAGCAATGAAATATAACTTTTATTTTTTTTAATTATGACATTTTTGTCTTGACAGACTAAAACTGTGAATAAACAAAGATCAGAGTTTGGAGGTGATAAAGAGTACAAGCACAATCCTGCCCTCAAATGAGAGTCCTTTAGAAATGCCCATACATCAGTGAAGCAATAAAAATATAGCCACTGGGCCTCTTGTACATAGACAATCATTTTTTATTGATATTTATACTCAGAGTCTTGTTTGCAGAGGCTAGTAGAAAGATCCTGAGTAAAAAAAAATGTAAGTTATGTTCTGCAAAGTTGTCACATACACATGTAAATATATCTACAGTGCCTTAAAGTATTCACACCCCTTGAAATTTTCCACATTTTGTCATGTTACAACCAAAAACGTAAACGTATTTTATTGGGATTTTATGTGATAGACCAACACAAAGTGGCATGTAATTGTGAAGTGGAAGGAAAATTATAAATGGTTTTCACATTTTTTTGTACAAATAAATATGTGAAAAGTGTGGCGAGCATTTGTATTTAGCCCCCTTTACTCTGATAATCCTAACTAAAATCTAGTGGAACCAATTGCCTTCAGAAGTCACCTAATTAGTAGAGTCCACCTGTGTGTAATATAATCTCAGTATAAATATAATTGTTCTTTGAAGCCCTCAGAGATTTGTTAGAGAACCTTAGTGAACAAACAGCATCACGAAGGCCAAGGAACACACCAGAAAGGTCAGGGATAACGTTGTGGGGAAGTTTAAAGCAGGGTTAGAATATAAAATAATATCCCAAGCTTTGATCATCTCACGAAGCACTTTTCAATCCAACATCCAAAAATGGAAAGAGTATGGCCCAACTGCAAACCAACCAAGACATGGCCATCCACCTAAACTGACAGGCCGGGCAAGGAGAGCATTAATCAGAGAAGCAGCCAAGAGGCCCATGGTAACTATGGAGGAGCTGCAGAGGTCCACAGCTCAGGTGGGAGAATCTGTCCACAGGACAACTACTAGTCATGCACTCCACAAATCTGGCCTTTATGGAAGAGTGGAAAGAAGAAAGCCATTTTTGCAAGAAATTTTTGCAGTTTGCGAGAAGCCATGTGGGGGACACAGCAAACATGTGGAAGAAGGTGCTCTGGTCAGATGACCAAAATTGAACTTTTGACCTAAAAGCAAAATGCTATGTGTGGTCGAAAACGAACACTGCACATCACCCTGAACACACCTGGTGACAGGATCATGTTGTGGGGATGCTTTTCTTCAGCAGGGACAGGGAAGCTGGTCAGAGTTGATGGGAAGATGGATGGAGCCAAATACAGGGCAATGTTAGAAGAAAACCTGTCAGAGTCTGCAAAAGACTTAAGACTGAGGCGGTGGTTCACCTTCCAGCAGGACAACGACCCTAAACATACAGCCAGAGCTACAATGGAATGGTCTAGATCAGGTGTCTCCAAACTATGGCCCTCCAGTTGTTCAGGAACTACAATTCCCATCATTCCTAGTCATGTCTGTGAACATCAGAATTTTAAAATGTCTCATGGGACATGTTCCGCAACAGCTGAAGGGCCATAGTTTGGAGATCCCTGGTCTAGATCAAAGCATATTCATGTGTTACAATGGGCCAATCAAAGTCCAGACCTAAATCCAATTGAGAATCTGTGGAAAGACTTGAAAATTGCTGTTGACTGACGCTCTCCATTCAATCTGACAGAGCTTGAGCAATCTTGCAAAGAAGAATGGGCAAAAATGTCACTGTCTAAATGTGCAAAGCTGGTAGAGACATCCCCAGAAAGACTTGCAGCTGTAAATGCAGCGAAAGGTGGTTCTACAAATTATTGACTCAGGGGGGCTGAATACAAATGCACGCCACAATTTTTACATATTTATTTGTAAAAAAAATTGAAAACTATTTATCATCTTTCCTTCCACTTTACACTTATGTGCCACTTTGTGTTGGTCTATCACATAAAATCCCAATAAAATAAATTTATGTTTTTGGTTGTAACATGACAAAATGTGGAAAATTTTAAGGGGTATGAATAGTTTTTCAAGGTACTGTACCTGTATACATGCGTAAAATTCTTCTTCATCCTTTCTATCTGCCAGAGTTTTAATTCACGCATATATATATATATATATATATATATATATATATATATATATATATATATATATATATATATATATTATACTCAAATGTAAAATGTTCAGTTTTTTATTTATGGCTCTGAGCGCATTGCTGCATTATAGATCTTTACGCAGCTGTGTGCATGATCTCATAGACATCAATGCACCTGTGTTCTGATCTTTAAGAAAAAAGAAAAAAAAACCACTACACAGCTACACATTTTTTTTCTCTGCCCATGTTCAACAGGCCTTGTTGATATGCAGCTAGAATATAAGAAGAACATGCAAACTTGTCACCTCAATATAGATAAGAATGCTTTTGAAATGTTAATCTACCTTTGATCAAAGGTTTGAGTAAAAACAGGCTTTTTTGTCAGAGGTCACATATTCAAATAAAATTATAGTAGTACATGAAAATCCTTTACCTTTTTTGAATTTATCTTTCTGCGTTAATTGAATATTCCACTGTTACTAAGGATATATAAAACACAATACATTTTTAATGAATAGTTACATTTTCATTTACAATTTCCTTCCTGGGAAGCAACCAGCTATTTCCTGGATCAACAATCTCTGGTGTTATTACCTTGAAATGTTACTATCCAGTTATATGCTGTGCGTTTAAGAAAACATCCAGCTCTTTTTTAAACAATCTACTGAGCTGGCCAGAACTATTTCTCGAGGGAGCCTATACAAAATTTTCACAGCTCTTACTGTGAAGAAGTCTTTCTGTATATGGAGGTTAAATGTCTTTTCCTTCAGATGTAAAGAGTGCCTCCTTGTCCTCTGTAATGACTTGAAAGTGAATAACTGAACACCAAGTTCACTATATGGACCACTTATGTATTTGTACATGATGATCATATCCCCCCTTAATCTCCTCTTCTCAAGAGAGAATAAATTCAGTTCTTCTAATCTTTCCTCATAACTGAGCTCTTCTCTGCACTTTCTCCAGTTCCCCCGATATCCTTTTTGAGAACTGATGCCAAAAACTGAACTGCATATTCCAGATGGGGTCTTACTAATGATTTGTACAGGGGCAAAATGATGTCTCCCTCTGGAGTCTATAAATCTTTTAATTCAAGAAAGTGTTTTGCACACTTTAGAAACCGCAGCTTAGCATTACAAGCTATTATAAAAAGGGATTGTAAAGGATCGTTTTTTATCTCTTTAAAATAACAAACATATCATACTTACCTCCACTGTGCAGCTCGTTTTGCACATCCAAACATCCTCTTCTGGGGCCCCTCGGCGGCTCTCGTGGCTCCTCTCTGCATCAGATAACCCCCTAGGAGAAGCGCTCTCCCAAGGGGGTTACCTTGCGGGCGCACTCCCGAGTCCAGCATTTGCATCCACGGACACGAATGCCGGACTCGGCCCGGTGCCCGCATCATTGTATTTGATTGACAGCAGCAGGAGCCAATGGCTGTGCTGCTATAAATCTATCCATTTAAGAGCCGGGACCCCGTGGAGTGAGGGACAGCGTGTACCCACCGAGGAGATGAAGGGGCTCAGGTAAGTAAAGTGGGGGCGCTGGGGGGCCGGTCACTGCCAGGTGTTTTTTCACCTTAATGCATAGGATGCATTAAGGTGAAAAAACATGAGGGTTTACAACCCCTTTAAGCTTATGATCTACCAGAACACCCGGGTCCTTCTCCACCATTGATTCCCCCAACTGTTCTCCTCCTGGTAAGTATGATAAATGGATGTTTATAGCCCCAAGTGCATAACCTTACATTTATCAACATGAAACCTTATCATTTATAAATATAATTTATAAATATATTAAAAAGTAAGGGTCCTAACAGTGAACCTTGGGGTAAACAACTAATAACCTTAGACCAGGGGTCTCAAACTGGTGGCCCTCCAGCTGTTGCGAAACTACAAGTCCCATCATGCCTCTGGCCTTTGGGAGTCATGCTTGTAACTGTCGGCCTTGCAATGCCTCATGGGACTTGTAGGTTTGCAACAGCTGGAGGGCCACCAGTTTGAGACCCCTGCCGTAGACAATTCAGAGTATGAATCATTAATCAACAAAAAGCAATAAGGGAGCATCCACATCATGCATTACCCAAAATACCATTTATTAAAATAATAAACACAAGTAATTATAGTCACAAGCCACACTCTGTAAAAAGCTCAAAAACAGAAGCCAGTTTCAGCCAGATGCATTATCAATAGCTCCCGGAGGACTATCTGACATTATATGGCACAGACAAAAGTTAACACATTTCAAGGGTTAGCCCCCTTCCTCAGAGCTGAGTCATTAGTCACTACTCTCTAATAGGGATGAGCTTCGTGTTCGAGTCGAACCCATGTTCGACTCGAACATCGGCTGTTCGGTCGTTCGCCGAATTGCGAACGATATGGGCCGTTCGCGCCAAATTTGTGTGGCGCGTCACGGCCCATAATTCACTGCGGCATCGCAGTGCATTGCTGGCTGATGATTGGCCAAGCATGCACTATGACCCGCATGCTTGGCCAATCACAGCGCCGTCAGTAGAGAGAGCTGTAATTGGCCAAAGCCAGGGTGGCTTTGGCCAATTATGGCTCAGGGGATTTAGTACACGCCCCACACTATATAAGGCCGCCTGCACGGCGGCCCTGTGTAGTGTGTGTTCCGGTGTGCTAAGAGATAGAGAGAGAGAGGGATAGTGTCATTTGATTTGAGTTAGATAGATTAGGCAGAACAGTCAGTCAGTTAGCTGCACTTACAGTGTATTGTGTATATATATGCATCCCAGGTGTTGCATATATATATATACACTGTATTCAGTTTTGCTAGATCCGTTCCTGTTATCTTCTATCTAGACTATTTACATTTAGTGCAGTGCGTCCTGCTCACAGTGTTCAGCTAGATCCGTTCCTGTTATTTACATTTAGTGCAGTGCGTCCTGCTCACAGTGTTCAGCTAGATCCATTCCTGCTATTTACATTTAGTGCAGTGCGTCCTGCTCACAGTGTTCAGCTAGATCTGTTCCTGCTATTTACATTTAGTGCAGTGCGTCCTGCTCACAGTGTTCAGCTAGATCCGTTCCTGCTATTTACATTTAGTGCAGTGCGTCCTGCTCACAGTGTTCAGCTAGATCCGTTCCTGCTATTTACATTTAGTGCAGTGCGTCCTGCTCACAGTGTTCAGCTAGATCCGTTCCTGCTATTTACATTTAGTGCAGTGCGTCCTGCTCACAGTGTTCAGCTAGATCCGTTCCTGCCATTTACATTTAGTGCAGTGCGTCCTGCTCACAGTGTTCAGCTAGATCCGTTCCTGCAATTTACATTTAGTGCAGTGCGTCCTGCTCACAGTGTTCAGCTAGATCCGTTCCTGCAATTTACATTTAGTGCAGTGCGTCCTGCTCACAGTGTTCAGCTAGATCCGTTCCTGCTATTTACATTTAGTGCAGTGCGTCCTGCTCACAGTGTTCAGCTAGATCCGTTCCTGTTATTTACATTTAGTGCAGTGCGTCCTGCTCACAGTGTTCAGCTAGATCCGTTCCTGTTATTTACATTTAGTGCAGTGCGTCCTGCTCACAGTGTTCAGCTAGATCCGTTCCTGTTATTTACATTTAGTGCAGTGCGTCCTGCTCACAGTGTTCAGCTAGATCCGTTCCTGCTATTTACATTTAGTGCAGTGCGTCCTGCTCACAGTGTTCAGCTAGATCCGTTCCTGCAATTTACATTTAGTGCAGTGCGTCCTGCTCACAGTGTTCAGCTAGATCCGTTCCTGCTATTTACATTTAGTGCAGTGCGTCCTGCTCACAGTGTTCAGCTAGATCCGTTCCTGTTATTTACATTTAGTGCAGTGCGTCCTGCTCACAGTGTTCAGCTAGATCCGTTCCTGCTATTTACATTTAGTGCAGTGCGTCCTGCTCACAGTGTTCAGCTAGATCCGTTCCTGTTATCTTCTAGACTATTTACATTTAGTGCAGTGCGTCCTGCTCACAGTGTTCAGCTAGATCCGTTCCTGCTATTTACATTTAGTGCAGTGCGTCCTGCTCACAGTGTTCAGCTAGATCCGTTCCTGTTATTTACATTTAGTGCAGTGCGTCCTGCTCACAGTGTTCAGCTAGATCCGTTCCTGCTATTTACATTTAGTGCAGTGCGTCCTGCTCACAGTGTTCAGCTAGATCCGTTCCTGCTATTTACATTTAGTGCAGTGCGTCCTGCTCACAGTGTTCAGCTAGATCCGTTCCTGCTATTTACATTTAGTGCAGTGCGTCCTGCTCACAGTGTTCAGCTAGATCCGTTCCTGCTATTTACATTTAGTGCAGTGCGTCCTGCTCACAGTGTTCAGCTAGATCCGTTCCTGCTATTTACATTTAGTGCAGTGCGTCCTGCTCACAGTGTTCAGCTAGATCCGTTCCTGCTATTTACATTTAGTGCAGTGCGTCCTGCTCACAGTGTTCAGCTAGATCCGTTCCTGCCATTTACATTTAGTGCAGTGCGTCCTGCTCACAGTGTTCAGCTAGATCCGTTCCTGCAATTTACATTTAGTGCAGTGCGTCCTGCTCACAGTGTTCAGCTAGATCCGTTCCTGCTATTTACATTTAGTGCAGTGCGTCCTGCTCACAGTGTTCAGCTAGATCCATTCCTGTTATTTACATTTAGTTCAGTGCGTCCTGCTCACAGTGTTCAGCTAGATCCGTTCCTGCTATTTACATTTAGTGCAGTGCGTCCTGCTCACAGTGTTCAGCTAGATCCGTTCCTGTTATCTTCTAGACTATTTACATTTAGTGCAGTGCGTCCTGCTCACAGTGTTCAGCTAGATCCGTTCCTGCTATTTACATTTAGTGCAGTGCGTCCTGCTCACAGTGTTCAGCTAGATCCGTTCCTGCAATTTACATTTAGTGCAGTGCGTCCTGCTCACAGTGTTCAGCTAGATCCGTTCCTGCTATTTACATTTAGTGCAGTGCGTCCTGCTCACAGTGTTCAGCTAGATCCGTTCCTGTTATTTACATTTAGTGCAGTGCGTCCTGCTCACAGTGTTCAGCTAGATCCGTTCCTGCTATTTACATTTAGTGCAGTGCGTCCTGCTCACAGTGTTCAGCTAGATCCGTTCCTGTTATTTACATTTAGTGCAGTGCGTCCTGCTCACAGTGTTCAGCTAGATCCGTTCCTGTTATCTTCTAGACTATTTACATTTAGTGCAGTGCGTCCTGCTCACAGTGTTCAGCTAGATCCGTTCCTGCTATTTACATTTAGTGCAGTGCGTCCTGCTCACAGTGTTCAGCTAGATCCGTTCCTGTTATCTTCCTACTGACAGGCAGGCTTGTCTGGTTACAGTATATAAAGCTACCTGAAGAAAATTACAGGTGTTCTATCCCAGCTTAGTGCAGCTACAGGCCATTAGTATGTCTGGAAGGCCAAGAAGGAGAGGCAGACAGTCACAAGCCAATAAGAGAGGGCAAGCAGGCTCTGTGTCTAGTGCTGGTCGTGGAGACGGTGCATCCTCATCAGCACGTGGCCATGGGACACGCTTGGCCTTTTTTTCGGCAGCTGGCCGTGTTGAGCCGCAACATGCGGAAGACTTGGTCGAGTGGATGACCAAGCCGTCCTCATCCTCCTCATCCTCTCTCACCCATGCCCAGGGTGCTTTGTCTGGCAAAGCAGCGGCCTCTTCCCTCAGCTCAATGTCATCAGTGACTCCTTCCCTAGCTCCACCATGTCCTCATGAGGATTCCCTCGAACTGTTTGACCACAGTGTTGGGTACATGCTCCAGGAGGATGCCCAGCGTTTGGAAGGCTCTGATGATGATACTGAGCTCGATGAAGGCAGTAACATGAGCACGGACAGAGGGGGTGCCCAAGAAGGACAGCAATCTGGCAGTCATGCTCCCCCTGCTGCAGCATACTGCCAGGTTTGCTCCAGTGCTGAGGAGGGAGGGGATGATGAGGTCACTGACTCAACGTGGGTGCCTGATAGGAGAGAGGAGGAGGAGGAGGAGGAGGAGGAGGCGGCACATCACCAACGAGGCAGGATGCCCTCCAGGGGCCAGCCTAAGGGCAGCACATTGACTGCATCACACCCCAAAGCTCCACAATGGCAGGGCGCTGCAGTCTCTGCGCGTTATTCAAAAAGTTCTTTGGTGTGGGCCTTTTTTGAGACGAGTGCATCAGATCGCACCGCTGCTATTTGCAACATATGTCTCAAGCGTATCTCGCGTGGCCAAAACATCTCCCGCTTGGGTACCACATGCTTGACCAGACATATGTTGACCTGCCATGCAGTTCTTGGCAAGCGTATCTAAAAGACCCACACCAAAGAACAAAGAGGATCTCTCCTTGCTCCTCATCAGCTGAGATTTCCAACCCCACTAGACCTTCAGTCCTCTCTGAGACCTGCAGTGAGAGGAATGAAGGTGTAGAATTAGGTGTGTCACAGCCAAGTACTTGTGGGCAATCTGCTTTTGGTACACCGACGTCAGATTGTACCAGGCAAATTTCCCTGCCCCAGCTGCTGCACCGCCGAAAGAAGTTTGCTCCCAACCATCCACATGCCCAGCGGTTGAATGCTAGCTTGGCAAAATTGCTAGCACTTCAACTGCTGCCTTTTCAGTTGGTAGACTCTGCCCCCTTCCGTGAGTTTGTGGAATGTGCGGTTCCTCAGTGGCAGGTACCCAAACGCCACTTTTTCTCACGGAAGGCGATTCCGGCTCTCTACCGGCATGTGGAAGGCAATGTCCATGCCTCGCTGGACAGGGCGGTCAGCGGTAAGGTGCATATTACCGCTGACTCATGGTCCAGCAGGCATGGACAGGGACGTTACCTAAGTTTCACGGCGCATTGGGTGACTCTGCTGGCAGCTGGGAAGGATGCAGGACAAGGTGCGGTAGTGTTGGAGGTTGTTCCGCCACCACGCCTCCAAAATGCTGATTGTGACACACCTCTCTCCTCCACCCCCTCCTCTTCTTCTTCCTCCATGGCCTCTTCCTCGGAACCAGTGGTGCTCCGTAGGCGTTCAAGGGGCTACGCAAGTACGCAGGCCAAAAGATGCCATGCGGTGCTTGAGCTGGTGTGCTTGGGGGACAGGAGCCACACTGGGGCAGAGGTTCTGTCAGCTCTGCAGGGGCAGGTTCAGAGGTGGTTGACGCCACGCCAACTTAAGGCAGGAATGGTGGTTTGCGACAATGGCACCAACCTCCTCTCTGCCCTCCGACAAATGACCCATGTGCCCTGTTTGGCTCACGTCCTTAACTTGGTGGTGCAGCGGTTCTTGGGCAGGTACCCGGGCTTACAGGATGTCCTGAGGCAGGCCAGGAAAGTCTGTGTGCATTTCCGCCGGTCATATAATGCCAGTGCTCGGCTGACGGACCTCCAAAAGGAGTTTAACCTGCCCAAGAACCGCCTAATCTGTGACATGCCCACCAGGTGGAACTCAACGTTGGCCATGCTGCAGCGGCTGCACAGGCAGCAGAGGGCCATCAATGAGTACCTGTGCGACTATGGCACCAGGACAGGGTCAGGGGAGCTTGGTTTTTTTTCCCCACGCCAGTGGGCCATGATCAGGGATGCATGCACTGTCCTGTCACCATTCGAGGAGGCCACGAGGATGGTGAGCACTGACAGTGCATGCATCAGTGACACTGTCCCCCTTGTCCACCTGTTGGAGCACACGCTGCGTGGAATAATGGACAGGGCACTTGAGGCAGAACAGAGGCAGGAAGAGGAGGAAATCCTTAGCTCTCAAGGCCCCCTTTATCCAGACAGTGTTCCTGCGTGCCCGCCGATCACACAGGAAGAGGACGAGGAGGAGGAGGAGGAGAAGGAGGAAGATTGTGTCAGTATGGAGGTGGAGCCTGGCACTCAGCATCAGCAGCAGTCTTTAAGGGATCAGTCCCAAGGAACACATGGACTTGTACGTGGCTGGGAGGAGGTGGCTGTGGACGTTTTTGTCCTTAGTGACCCAGAGGACTCCGGACCGAATGCCTCAGCAAACCTACGCTGCATGGCCTCCCTGATCCTGCAAAGCCTGCGTAAGGATCCTCGTATTCGTGGTATCAAGGAGAAGGACCAATACTGGCTGGCAACCCTCCTTCATCCACGTTACAAGGGTAAGGTTGCGGACCTTATCTTGCCATCGCAGAGGGAGCAGAGGATGAAACATCTTCGGGAGGCCTTGCAGAAAGGTCTGTGCAACGCGTTCCCAGAGACTGGGAGGTTACAAACTCCTGTTTCTGGACAACGTGTTGCTGAGGCTTCGGTCAGTCAAAGAAGGAGCGGTGGAGAAGGTGGCCGTCTGACCGATGCGTTCAGACAATTTTTTGGTCCGCAGCCCCAAGGTATGATCGGTTCCAGCAACCATCGCCAGCGTCTGTTTTACATGGTGCAGGAATACCTAGGGGCAAGATCAGACTTGGACACCTTTCCCACCGAAAATCCTCTGGGTTACTGGGTCTTGAGGATGGATCACTGGCCAGAGCTTGCACAGTATGCAATTGAGCTACTGGCCTGTCCTGCATCCAGCGTTCTTTCGGAACGCACATTCAGTGCTGCTGGAGGCGTGGTAACCGATCACAGGGTGCGTCTGTCCACCGACTCGGTCGATCGGCTGACCTTCATAAAAATGAATCAGTCTTGGATCACCACCAGCTACCAAGCACCTGATGCAGATGTAACCGAATAATTTTTTTTGAAATCTCAGATCCCTTCAAAGACTGCCTATGCTGATGCTGAGTGACTATCCCTGAGTAATTATCCTCTTCCTCCTCAATCATCACGCTGATAGCTTGTAAGAACATTTTTGGTTCTGGGCGCCACCACCAGTGCCTAAGGCACAATTTTTCAGCCCCTGTTTAACAGGGGCGTGTAATTACAATTTTTGATGTAATACTTTGCAGCAGGGCTCGTTCCTGCATTCCAACTAGAGTGTCTGTGAGGGGTTGCAGTGTTGTGGCACCAGCACCAGTGCCTAAGGCCCAATTTTTCTGCCCCTGTCTAACAGGGGCGTGTAATTACAATTTTTGATGCAATACTTTGCAGCAGGGCTCGTTCCTGCGTTCCAACTAGAGTGTCTGTGAGGGGTTGCAGTGATGTGGCACCAGCACCAGTGCCTAAGGCCCAATTTTTCTGCCCCTGTCTAACAGGGGCGTGTAATTACAATTTTTGATGCAATACTTTGCAGCAGGGCTCGTTCCTGCGTTCCAACTAGAGTGTCTGTGAGGGGTTGCAGTGTTGTGGCACCAGCACCAGTGCCTAAGGCCTAATTTTTCAGCTCCTGTTCAACAGGGGCATGTAATTACAATTCTTGATCTAATATTTCACAGCAGGGCCCTGTGAGGGCTTACAGTGTTGTGGCCACAGCAACACCTAAGGCCCAAATTTCTGCTGAGTATATAGGGCAGGACCCTACTTTCAAACATCTAACTTACAAACGACTCCTACTTGCAAACGGAAGGAGACAACAGGAAGTGAGATGAAATCTACCCCTAGGAAGGGAAATTCTCTCCTGTAAGAGTTAATATGGGAAAACAATTTCTCCTTTCCACTGATGCTTTCCAATCCTTGTTCCACAAAAAAACCCAAATTTTCAAAAAACATTTTTCATTGGGACAAAAAAGTGAGGTGAAATCTTCTGAAGAGGAGGAAAGACAGCAAAACAAATGTCACAGGGGTGATAACCCTTCCCTATGTTTTCCAAAAAGCTTAGAAAAGATTTTTTGGCTGAAGCTAAACACGTTAAAAATGTTTAAAATTACAAACAGATTCTACTTAACAACAAACCTACAGTCCCTGTCTTGTTTGCACCACCTGTATACTGCTGTTCAGAGTATATAGGGCCTGGTGGCCCCACACCTTTCCTTATTTTAATTTGGGTGCGGGGTTCCCCTTAATATCCATACAAGACCCAAAGGGCCTGGTAATGGACTGGGGGGTACCCATGCCGTTTGTCTCACTGATTTTCATCCATATTGCCATGACCCGACATGACATTAAACCCGCAAGCAGTTTTAAATGAGATTTTTTCCTTTAAAAATGACATTTGGTGCAGGGACTGTTCTAAACATGGGAAACACGCGTCACTTTACAGGCATACTATAGACACCCCCCAGGTACGATATTTAAAGGAATATTTCACTTTTTTTTTTACTTTAAGCATCATTAAAATCACTGCTCCCGAAAAAACGGCCGTTTTTAAAAGTTTTTTTTTGCATTGATACATGTCCCCTGGGGTAGGACCCGGGTCCCCAAACCCTTTTTAGGACAATACCATGCAAATTAGCCTTTAAAATGAGCACTTTTGATTTCGAACGATTGAGTCCCATAGACGTCAATGGGGTTCTAACGTTCGTGCGAACTTTCGGTCCGTTCGCGGGTTCTGGTGCGAACCGAACCGGGGGGTGTTCGGCTCATCCCTACTCTCTAAACATGGTCTTCTAGACAGTTTTCTATCCATTTACAAACTGAATTATCTAAGCCTCTAGATTTTAGCGTACCTATTAGCAAGGGGGAACTGTAACAAAAGCCCAAGTATACATACATATATACTATATACATACATTCAATAAAAGCCACTCCTTTT
This sequence comes from Lithobates clamitans, assembly GCA_037952925.1. Taxonomy (NCBI): domain Eukaryota; kingdom Metazoa; phylum Chordata; class Amphibia; order Anura; family Ranidae; genus Lithobates; species Lithobates clamitans. Next base: position 1,651,828 of record JBBGZY010000210.1, read on the forward strand.
TCTAAGTCTTTGCGTACTTTCTCATAAAATGAAATGAGATTAGTTACAGGTTCAATGGTGTTTTTATACATGCTGGTGATACTAGGTCATACCTTCTGGTGATGCCAGAGCACTCTTCTTACTGCCTCTCACATACAAAAAACCTGATAAAAAAAAACATTTATGGTACTAAGAGAGTTCTCACAGCCACCAATCAGATTCAAACCTAAGTTGGAATTTTGAACAAGATTGGAAATAACACAACACATGAACCTGAAAGTATACCCTTACTGACGTCCTACGGATCCTGTGTAAAAGATTTGGTGGTAATTACAGTATATCTAAAGCCATTTTTCATTTATGTAGAGTAAGGAATGGTTAAAATTCCTGTCAGAATTTTTTTTGCCAACTGTGTCCCATCAGAGAGATTTTTCTTCACTTTGCATCCTGTAAACACAACAGGTAGTGAGGGGAAATCTCACAAAAGTGGGGAAAATCATAGTATACAGCTGTCCCCTATGGAATATTTCCCCTCCATTCCTGGTTTGGTGAAAATTTAAAAAATGTGGATTTTTCCTCACTCTCCCTCATAGTGACAAGGGTCACCAATAATGCCCCATACACACGGTCGGATTTTCCGACGGAAAATGTGTGATAGGACCTTGTTGTCGGAAATTCCGACCGTGTGTAGGCTCCATCACACATTTTCTATCGGATTTTCAGACACACAAAGTTTGAGAGCAGGATATAAAATTTTCCGACAACAAAATCCGTTGTCGGAAATTCCGATCGTGTGTACACAAATCCGACGGACAAAGTGCCACGCATGCTCAGAATAAATAAAGAGATGAAAGCTATTGGCCACAGCCCCGTTTATAGTCCTGACGTACGTGTTTTACGTCACCGCATTTAGAACGATCGGATTTTCCGTCAACTTTGTGTGACCGTGTGTATGCAAGACAAGTTTGAGTCATCATCCGTCGGAAAAAATCCTAGGATTTTGTTGTCGGAATGTCCGAACAAAGTCCGGCCGTGTGTACAGGGCATAATATAGGTGAATTTCCCTAGAGAGGGCAAAGACAGCAACTGTAATCTGACAGGGCCTCTAACCCCTTACTGCTCCATCTTAAACTTAAAAAATAAAAAGTTTGGACTTTACATATACTGTAAGGTAAATTAGGTGAATGTTTGAACATACAGCACAGTTGCCGTTTATTGGATAGTGATATCTCACTGAATACTTTCTCTCAGCCTGAAATTGCTCTTTAAATCTGAAATCCAGACAAACAGGTAAATGCACAAATACATAAAAGAGAGATTTTTTACTAGCCAAAGATTTTGTACCTCTGTCCATCCGATCCTGAGATTTACTCAGCTCTGTGACACAGCACACCTTGTTTGGCAGGTCAAATACCTGTTTTTCTTCTGCTGCAATTACATAACACTTAGGCCCCTTTCACACTTATACGACTTGTCCCACGATTTTGTACTGCAAAATCGTATGACAAGTCATTCTCCATGATTTTCAATGACTACCATTCATATTGGCACGTTTAAGTCGTGCCGACTTCAAAGTAGCCACTACTTTGGACCAACTTCCATGCGAGTTGTACTCCATAGACCTCAATGTTAAACCCTCAAGTAGCATGCAAATCGTACCTGAATAATATAGACACAACTTCAGTACAACTTTGTAAGCACAAGCTGTAAGCACAAGCCTCACACCATGTATGTTTTCATTTGTTAATGCCAAAGTTGTGGCAAAGTCGTACAAAGTATTACTGCTCCCAAATCGCGGCAAAATTGCGGTAAAATCACGGCAAAATAGGGGCAGCGAAATCGTGGTAAAATCACCCGACTTTGAAGTTGTATAAGTGTGAAAGAGGCCTTAATAGGTATTGTCCTTCCCCAAGCTTGTGAGTAGACATTGAAAGGTGAAGCAGCAAGCTGATTAGCCCATCTCTCTGCTCTCTCTGTCTATTAGTATGCTCTCTGTTTGCACATGTGTACCACAACACAACTAACTGGTTTCCTGTGCTCCTTCTCACTCTACCAATCTAGGCTCCTTGTAAGAAGCACTCTTATGCCCTGTACACACGATAGGATTTTCTAAAAACAAATGTTCGATGGGATCTTGTTTCGGAAATTACAACCGTGTGTAGGCATTTTCCGTCGGAATTTCCGACAAACAAAATTTGAGATCTGGATCTCAAATTTTCCGACAACAAAATCCGTTGTCGTAAAATCCCGATCGTGTGTACACAATTCCGACGCACAAAATTCCACGCATGTTCGGAATCAAGCAGAAGAGCCGCACTGGCTATTGAACTTCATTTTTCTCGGCTCATTGCACGTGTTGTAAGTCACCGCGTTCTTGACGTTCGGAATTTCCGTCAACATTTGTGTGACCGTGTGTATGCAAGACAAGTTTGAGCCAACATCCGTTGGAAATAAATCCAGGATTTTATTGTCGGAAAATCCTATCGTGTGAACAGGGCATTAGACTGATTGCATTTAATAGAATGCATTTAATGATTAAATTATTTAATAATTATTATTTGTGTTCTTAATACCTGTCTGGAGTTAAGCTTTACTGAAAATATCCTCTTGTACAATTTTGCATTTTTTCTGTTTAATCATAAAAATGCTTAATCATTTAACACATTTATTTGTTGTGGAATTCTACATTCTGATCTTTATCTCTTCCTTGAAGGCATTTGCTTGCCTGTATAAATCATTCATTTCTAAAAGGATCAGAGATGACTATTTGCTACAAGATGTTAAACTATAACTCTTCTTCTGAGTGTGTACTTGACTGCATTTTGACTTTTATTTTACACCTTTAAAAACAGATATACTTTTATTGTTTTCTCTTGAACCTGCCAAATCATCGTTCCGCGTGCATGCAATATATTAAAACTCCCTGAAGCTAAGTTCCTGCTCTGCAACATTTTCATTTTTCCATCTATTCTGCTTTTTTGCTATTTTTACATTGAAAACATTCAACAGATCAGAAGGGGAAAAGGGCAGAAACTGCCCCAAGGTTGGACTTTAAAGGCACTGTGGACGAGAGTTGAGGTATAAAAATTTAATTTATTGGAAACAATTCATGAGGCAATAGAACAAAAAAGAAGAAAATTGTTAAAAATACATATCATATAATGGACGAGAGTACAAGGCGCAGCAAATGAAAATCTCCACCACATGAACAACAGTGAGGCGTGAGCCCCTGTGCGTCAACGCGTTTCGCTGTTTTGCTTCATCCGGACACATTCAGGGGTTATTGGAAAAAGTGGGTCTCACTATCTTGTCAGCAGAGTTCACAGAGGAGTCCACTAAGCATCAAGCGACACCATATATATTATTCATATATAGTCAGGTCCATATTGGGACACAATTCTAATCTTTTTGGCTCTTTACACCACCACAATGGATTTGAAATGAAACAAACAAGATGTGCTTTAAATGCAGACTTTCAGCTTTAATTTGAGGGTATTTACATCCAAATCAGGTGAACGGTGTAGGAATTACAACAGTTTGTATATTTTCCTCCCACTTTTTAAGGGACCAAAAGTAATGGGACAGATTAACAATCATACATCAAATTTTCACTTTTTAATACTTGGTTGCAAATCCTTTGCAGTCAATTACAGCCTCAAGTCTGGAATGCATAGACATCACCAGACGCTGGGTTTCATCCCTGGTGATGCTCTGCCAGGCCTCTACTGCAACTGTCTTCAGTTCCTGCTTGTTCTTGGGGCATTTTCCCTTCAGTTTTGTCTTCAGTAAGTGAAATGCATGCTCAATCGGATTCACGTCAGGTGATTGACTTGGCCATTGCATAACATTCCACTTCTTTCCCTTAAAAAAGTCTTTGGTTGCTTTCGCAGTATGCTTCAGGTCATTGTCCATCTGCACTGTGAAGTGCCGTCCAATGAGTTCTGAAGCATTTTGCTGAATATGAGCAGATAATAGTGCCCGAAACACTTCAGAATTCATCCTGCTGTTTTTGTCAGCAGTCACATTATCAATAAATACAAGAAAACCAGTTCCATTGGCAGCCATACATACCCACGCCATGACCACCACCATGCTTTACTGATGAGGTGGTATGCTTTGGATCATGAGCAGTTCCATTCCTTCTCCATACTCTTCTCTTCCCATCACTCTGGTACATGTTGATCTTGGTCTCATCTGTCCGTAGGATGTTGTTCCAGAACTGTGAAGGCTTTTTTAGATGTTGTTTGGCAAACTCTAATCTGGCCTTCCTATTTTTGAGGCTCACCAATGGTTTACATCTTGTGGTGAACCCTCTGTATTCACTCTGGTGAAGTCTTCTCTTGATTGTTGACTTTGACACACATACACCTACCTCCTGGATAGTGTTCTTGATCTGGCCAACTGTTGTGAAGGGTGTTTTCTTCACCAGAGAAAGAATTCCTCGGTCATCCACCACAGTTGTTTTCAATGGTCTTCCGGGTCTTTTGGTGTTGCTGAGCTCACCGGTGCATTCTTTCTTTTTAAGGATGTTTCAAACAGTTGATTTGGCCACACCTAATGTTTTTGGTATCTCTCTGATGGGTTTGTTTTGTTTTTTCAGCCTAATGGTGGCTTGCTTCACTGATAGTGACAGCTCTTTGGGTCTCAAATTGAGAGTTGACAGCAACAGATTCCAAATGCAAATAACACACTTGAAATGAACTCTGGACCTTTTATCTGCTCCTTGTAAATTGGATAATGATGGAAGAACACACATCTGGCCATGGAACAGCTGAGCAGCCAATTGTCCCATTAATTTTGGTCCCTTAAAAAGTGGGAGGCACATATACAAACTGTTGTAATTTCTACACTGTTCACCTGGTTTGGATGTAAATACCCTCTAATTAAAGCTGAAAGTCTGCAGTTAAAGCACATCTTGTTTGTTTCATTTCAAATCCATCATGGTGATGTATAGAGCCAAAAAGATTAGAATTGTGTCGATGTTCCAATATTTTTGGACCTGACTGTACATGTGACCAGAGGTAAAGAGCCAAAAGCATCACTCAAAGTATATATATTAGTGCTATAGTATTCCTCCAGAGTAAGTAAGGAAAAGACAAAACATACATTGTTACCAATAAAATATATTTTTATACCTCAACTCTCACCCAAAATGCCTTTAAAGTCTGAACTTGGGGCAGTTTCTGCCCTTTTCCCCTTCTTATCAACTTCAAAATGGATGTGGCCATAGGAGTGCTCTCTCTTTATATTCAACAGATCAGTTACATACATGCAATGATTTTAGAAAGCTTCTTTGTAGATACTTACCATTTTTTTTTCTGTGGATAGTAGGGGGTTCCGTTTAGTTACCTTACTGGAATTGAGAGCCAAATAGAATAACCTGCCTACAAAAATTACAGGATCTGTCCCAATATTGTAATAGAATTGCACTCCTGGCACTTCTTTATACTTTGTACTTATTTGACAAAGATGAAATACTTCCTGTAGTAAACTAAATCACTTCACTATGGATTTCTGAAAATGTATCTGAAGCTTTATGCAGACTTATAAGGCTATACTTTATGAAGATGAAAATCATGTGATCACAGTACTATTGTGCATTTGCAATTGACATTTTCATTTTAAACATTGAGAAGGTTTAGTTTAACAGGTTATGGTGATGAAGATACAAGGAGCCAAAAGCCCTCCACTAAACCAGTGTATAGCATAGTACAGCATTCTTAATTTAGAAGGTATATAAATGACTTACTTACATTACAAATTATTGTAGACCAAGCGGTCCACCATACGACAACCTGTCTGATTATACTTTCACATGGGTCCCCAAGCCCTACTCAATAGAAGCCATAGTTTCCATACATTGAATCAATGATGACCAACAGGCCTGTATAGTGACTCTTTTACTAAAAGCAAAGTGTGAAAGATTAATGTCAACACCCAACTCTTCCATTGCTTTTGATGTGAATGTCACTAAGATGAGTTATCACAAACTGAAGTCTTCTTTAAAAATGAAAACTTGGAGTTACCAATCTTCTGGTCTCCCACTGTGCTCAGTTGTTCCTATTGCCAACCCTTATGTCACCACTGTGTTCAATGTTGTAGGGCATCAGCAGGTAAGTGCCTACCTTCTTCTTTAGACATTCAGACATCTTTAAAGGGAACCTGTGTCCACAACAATGAACACTAAAGTATTTTACATACTCTGAAGGTGCAGTAAAAGCATTTTGAAATAAACTCTCATTTAGCTTTTTAGCTATAGACAATGTGGAGAAATTATTCTTCAAAGTTCACAACAGAGGCTATAAAATCTCACCTTCTTTACTATTGCTTTCTAAAGCAGCAGAATCTTGGCGGTCAGCCAGCCTTGTAATGTACACAAAGACGAGGTGAGTGTAAGCTGTCAGAAACTGGCGAAAACTCAACATTAAAGTCTCTGTTTCAAAATTGGGGATGTTTATTATTAATGGCTTCTTTGAAGATCTTTTACTGCCTGTTAAATACACAAAAGAGAAGTTTTGTTTCTTTTGTTTTTTTTTAAATTATACTTACCTAGGTGGATGCTGCATGCGATGATGCATCTGTCCCCCGTTGTCTCTAAGGGTGACCTCTGAATGATCAAACAGCGCTGATCGCTTAGTTCTCCCCAGTTTGCTTAGTTCTCTGAGCAGAGAGCCGTGACTGTCAGTCACCAGCTCTCTGCTCTGCCCGCCCCCCTCTCCCCCACGCTAAGCTGTGGAGGGTGGGGAGCAAGTTTTGGCTGTACTTCTCCTTTTAATGTCCAAATTCTGGCCACAGGTGCCCTTTAATCCACACTTTTTTAAGTGAGTAGCATGAAGCAGCTGTTTTCAGATTGAAATAAATGTTTTGTTTATTGGCTGTATGTGTGCTTTAATCCAGTGGATATGGATGTACAATTGGACCAAGGATAAAAAGTCATTTGCATGGCTCCAACCACTATAATTCAATGAAGAAAAGGCCTCCTATTTTTAAGATATAGTATGTAATTGATACCATCAGGTAAGAAAGGCAACTGTGCTAGACATAAAGAATGAAATGGTGGGTATTTTTATTAACAATAAATTTAAAAAAATGGTGTGAGTTACAATTATATGCTACATTACCTTTTTTTAAAATAAAGTATAGTCTTTTTCTTTTGCAGTTTTTCATTTATGTACAGAAAATGGAACAAGTCACGAATATACCTATGAAATTGTAATTGTAGAACAGTTTAGCACTTTTTCTATATTTTTTTTTCTTTGAGAGTGAAAAGACTAAAAAAATAAATAAATAACTTAGCCTTTCATGTTCACAATGAAAAACAAATGGTAACATTTATTTTGCAATACTAATACACAAAATATGTCCAAATCCTGGTGAAGCCCAGCTTTGGGCAATGCAATAAAACAAACATTTGACTAAAACACAAGTTGTTTTAAAAACCGTGGAGATTCATCAAAATCCAATAAAGCTAAATGATGCCTGTAGATTTGTAGAATTCTTTTCTGCATCCAGAAATATGACAATTCCATTTGTATTGAATAATGCACATGTGGAAATAAATGTTGTTACCACAGAGGCAGGCCAGCTTATATTTTTTCATATTCATTTAGATGGCAGGAAACAATTTGTGCCTTGACTTTAATAATTAAATGACTTGTTTTACATTATTGGTATGAAAAAAGTACGCTAAAGTGATCTCAATACTCGCCGTCATACAAAACACTTATACACAGTTGGAAAATTTCTCGGTCTCTTAATGAGTTGCCTAGCACTCTAGAGTGAGGTAGCTGAAATATTTATCACATTTGGCACTTAAAGTGGTTGCACAGTGCTTCTGGCCCCTGTGGAAATGTGATGAGGCAAGGGAATACTCCAGAAACAAGACCTAAATCGGCAGTTATTCACAGCCATTGCATGAACAATGAAGCAGAATGTTTGGCTTTTTTTTCCACGATATTATTTTAAACTAAAATACCAATAGCTTTAATATAATTATTTTCATTTAGTAATAATGTTGCATTCTAATATATTACTATTGTTAAATCTGGATTGTATTTTTGTGTATTTAAAATATTTATAAAGAAAAAAAAACACCTGTAGTTTAAGAGTAATCAATACAGTACAAAAATTTATGAAAATAGTCTTAAGTCTTTGGTGTTCTGAATGGGCATCATTTTTGGCGTGAAACACGTTAACATTCATATCCCTGTGCTCGTAGTGCTATCATGATTTTATCTTTCTATTTTTTTTTTTTTTCATAAGGATTTTATTACGTATTTCCAGAAATATTCAACACTGTGAAACAATACAACAATGTGACAAATTGGGTACCAGGTTCCATTAGAAATTTCAAGCAATAATCCACATGTTGGAAGTATAGAAATCATCCAGCAAACATACAAGTTCCATATGTATCTTATTTGCATAATAAAGAAGGAACTTGGTCAGTACTCTAAGATTTATGTGCTCCTCAATTCAAAATAACTCTTCTCTGGATAGTTTATTACTATTTCAGAATGTGTCCAGAACCAACTGCCAGCGTATAGATGTATTAGTTCATCTTTACCCACTTGTCCTCATCTTTGGCTAGGGACATGTGGCCCAGTCTCGGATATTGCCACCCAAACCAAGCACCACGTCCATCTAATTACATGGCTGAGATTGTATCAAGAAAGAGAAGAAAAGAAAAACAAGGAAAAAGGAAAAACAAGTAGAAAAAAAAAGAAAGAAAAAAAGCAGGGTAGGGAGGAGAAGAGGGGGGTAAGGAATACAGATAGAAGAGTGGGGTGGAGAGGGGGTGGTATCCCACCTGCTACCCTCTCCGTCTACTGTCCACCTGCTACATTCTCTGGGTCTCCCGGGACCCGGGGAGGTCGATCTATGGTAAAATTTTATCTTTCTATTTTTTAAAATACATCAATAAAGTATTGGCATCTGTCCGGAGTGTGCAGCCATCAACTTTTCTTTTGTTCCTGCTGATCTCGGAGACAATGCGGACGGGTACCTCTGTTCTTGGATGTTAGACAAGGCGTTCAGCAGACACACCTTGAGCAGTGTTTACCTATTGTTGGATACGCCTTTGGGTTGATGAGATTACAATGTCTATAAATCATGACAGTTAATGTTTTGTTCCATTATGGAATGGTAAATATACCATTCAAAGCATTTTGTTATATCTGTTCGATAAGTACACAAATATACCTGCTGATCCTGCCAGAATTCCAGTGAGGTAGTACCTTAATGTACACATTGCTCGTGCAAATTATATTCCAAGCAGTGATATTAGCCCTGCCCAGATCACCTCTATGGACTACAGAACACCTCCTCCTTATAGAGATGTAGAGAGGGTTTGTCTTGTAGCCCTGTACTAGGGTAACAGTGCTGCTCCTCCATATAGCACAATAGAGTAAATTAATGCCATCTGAGACAGGGAGTGTGTTACTGGTAGGAACCTCAATTGCAAATGAAGAAAAAAAAGACTGAATAAGGAAACTAATACATCCACTACATTAGGGGCAGGTAATTTGCAATATAATACAGGGAGTCCCCGAGTTACGAACATCCGACTTGCGAACGACTCCTACTTACGAACGGGGCGGCGGGCACATCCGACTGAACCTTTTCGACGGCGGGCACATTCGACGGACCCTTTTTCGACGGTGGGCACAATCGACAAACTCTTTTCGACGGTGGGCACATTTGACGGACCCTTTTTGATGGCGGACAAATTTGACGGAGCATCAAAAATGACATATCTGCCGTTCTGTCCATGCTGTTCCGACTTACAAACATATTCGACTTAAGAACAAACCTACAGTCCCTAGCCCGTTCGTAACTTAGTTAGTCTACCTTTTGGTGAAGGCAGTCATCTTGATAGAGAGGCAGAGGCTTGCTTCCTCATGTCAGAGCTACTTCACTGATGAATGGTGATTTGTTGGGGTAGTATTCAAAAAGTAACAGGAGATATAGACAAAACACAGATCCCCTGAATAAATAATGCAGAAGCAGTTAGATCCTTTCAGTGCGGGTCCAAGGTACAGCTCCAGCAAGGAGAACCATGAACAGCACATTCACCACTTCACTTACTCTAACTACAAATTATTTGTTTAGACCACATAGCCAACATGGCAGTGGTCATGAAAGACCATATGAAGGTTCAGATGTAGCATAAAAAAAAGCTTTTTTCTTAAGCTGCAAAAAATCTTATTGACATTAGATTGGGTCACTCAGATATATCATACCCCAAAAGACTAGCCTATAAGTAAGTCCAATTTGTGGGCAAAATGCATTAGGGAGTTATGTCTGGTGATTAAGGAAATGTTTGAGTGACCTGATCTAGTGACAATAAAGTTTGTTACTAACAGCAAAAAACAGGTGTTTTGACTTGAACTTTCAAATGCTCTGTGCTTGATTTGTTGTAGCCGTATTAGTGCAATTGTGACAGAGAAAATTGAGTACTGTCCGTGATACTTTTTTTATTTGCACTAACATACAATTTTTCAGGACAAGCTTTCGGGGTATGTACCCTTCTTCAAGGTCCAAGCAGTACTGATTCACAAATTTTTAAGCAGAATGTTAAAGAAAAAGAAGAAGAAAAAAAACAAAAACAAAAAAACAAAAACAAAAACAAAGAAGAGAAAACCAAACACATACAAATCAATGGTAATAAAGATAGCAGTAGAGTTAGTGAGATAAGACAGAGGGAGAGCTAGGGGGGAATGCAGGGGGGGGGGATACTAATCACAGCGCGGTCGTAAAACTTTAGCATAATGTGTAAGGAAACCAATATCTAAATTCAGGCCATTATTCTTTGTGTCAAAAAGAAGTATCATTCTTAGTTCAAACGTTTTCCTTTCCTGGATAGTTCTGAAATTCCCTTTAAGAACTAAGACATTGAGGTCTTCTATGGTGTGGTCCGATTGTGAGAAATGATGTCCCACAGGTGTGCATAAACTGTCTTCTTTATGTTCTTTGATGGTATGTCTGTGCAAATTCATCCTCGCTTGCAACTTCTGTCCTGTTTCACCAACATAAGATCCTTTGCTGCACCTTTTGCATTGGATGAGGTACACAACATTATTTGAGGTACAGCTGTAAGATGATATTGAAGGTCCCATTTGTGTGTGTAACACTTTTGGATAGATTTATCTGGTTGCATAGTTTGCAGCGTTTTTTATTGCAGGGTTTGCTACCATTATTTTTGACTTCATAATCAGAGTGAAGTTTCCTGCTGATTAGTTTGTGTCTGAGGTTGGGTGGTTGTCTGAAAGCCAATAATGGGGGTTGTTGGAATATTCCTTTCAGAGTTTCATCCTCTGTTATAATGGGTTGTAAATCTTTGATTATCTATCTATTAAATCTATTATCTATTAAAATCAAATGCTCTGTGGAAAGGAAGTGAATCCCATAAGACTCAGCAACCTTGACCATTTGCAACTTAGTCACCTGGAGCAGTGTTGCCTGTATTGGGTACCATGCCACAGATGATGGGTTTTACCTGGATGCTCTGGTAAGGCGTTGAAGGGTTTTCCAGTAAAGCCAAACAAATGCTTATTATGATGCAAATTATGATGCATAGGTTAAGTATTAGTTTAATTTATTGATCTTAAAGCTGAACTCTGTGAAAATAAAGTCAACCCTGCAGTGGAGCCCCCCCCCCCCATACTGCAAGAGTTAAATGCTCATTTTTGTCTAGGGTACCATTAAAAAAGTTTTACTTACCTTATCCCTCACTCCTGTAGACCTCCTGCTCATTGTTCACACCCAGGGTGCTTTATGCTTTATTCCTGCCAGCAGTTCTGGCTTTCAGAGGTGCTTTTTCAGATGGCCTGTGTGCATGAGGCCTTAAAGTGGCCCTGTTACTTTACCACAGTTTGATAGAAAATACATACCTGTACCATGGAACCTTGGATTATGAGCATAATCCGTTCCAGGAGAATGCTTTTAATCCAAAGCACTCGCATATCAATATCAAAGCAAGTTTCCCCATAGAAGTCAATGGAAACGAAGATAATTTGTTCCGCATTGACTTCTATTGCATGCAATACCGCATGTGGTCAGAGGTGGGGGGGGGGGGTACCGGAGAGCCTCAGAAATACTCAGGGACAGCTCGGCTGAACTCGGAAACCTTCGGAAAGGCTCTGAAACACTCGGGAACAGAGTATTTCAGAGTATTTCCGAACGGCTCAGAACCGTTTCGAGTATCACCGGCGCCCCCACACCTCTGGCCAAATGCGGTACTGCACACCACATTAGCTTCAATTCTACTCGTTTTGCGAGACAACACTCGCAAACAGAGTCAGGATTTTTAAAAAAAAAGTTGCTCATATTTCAAAGCGCTCGTTAACCACGTACTCCTTAACCAAAGTTCCACTGTATAAGAACAGTGCACACACTTATCTTTGTACTGTTCTGCTAAAGGAAGCCCCTGAAAAACTCTTCTGATGTCTGAAGGAAAACCTAGACCATCCAGGATTATTGATTGCCTGGGTCCCCTGCAACTTGCATTAGTTGTACCTACTGACCTCCATTCATTATAGAACGCAGTAGTGATGTGGTCAGCAGGAAGAACCATTAAAGTGGGGTATAAAGGCACAAGGTTTTTTACCATCAAGCATTCTATGCATGAAGGTAAAAAACCTTCTGTGTGCAGGAGCCCACCAGACCCCCTATTACTAACCTGAGCGCTCTCTCAGTCCAGCGATGTTCACGAGAGCCTTGCCTCTCCAGAGACTCACACTCCGGATGGAGCGTGATGCTTTTGCCATTGGCTCCCACTGCTAGCAATCACAGCCAGTGAGCCAATCAGGAGACTGAGGGGTGAGGCCGAACCACGGTTCCATGTGAGGCTAGACACACAGAGCCGCGGGTCAGGGCGCGCCTGCTTGGGTGCCCCCACAGCAAGCTGCTTTGCTGTAGGGGCACCCGGCAGGAGGGAGGAGCCTGGAGCACTGGCGAGGGACCCAAGAAGAGGAGGATCCGGGTTTCTCTGTACAAAACCACTGCACAGAGCAGGTAAGTATATAATGTTTGTTATTTAAAAGTAAAGAAAAACAAGGCTTTAGTATCACTTTAAGATCTGTGGGAGACCCAGCAGGTCAACACTCATTTAAGTGTCGGTTCCCACCGGATTCTGGTGATCGTTTCTCTGGGCTGCAGAAAAGGAAAGCATGAAAAATCTCCTTTTACAGGTAAGCCTTTTGTTGGAAATGTTGTTATAGTGACACTGTCATTTTAAATGTAAACCTCACAGTGAGGTCCCCACCTTTCCTGGAAACAAAAAAATATATAAAATTAACATATTACTTTTTTCAAGCATAATCAATTACACATCAATGTGCCCCAGTCAAAGCACACAGGATAATAATGTAAGCTATGTGTCTCTTTATTACACTGGCTACCACGCTGCATTTTCTAGCAGGATGCAGTAGTCAGAGCATCAGGGCTGGTTCTGCCAAGATTCAAATTCAGCATTAGTGTCGCATTGAGCATTTCACATCCAATGGCCCCGAGTAACTATTACTTCTAATTGCTGGACGGCATAACGCTTTGAAGGGCAAGCATTATACCCTGAGGCTGGAAATGCGATTATTGCCTTGCTTTTTCTCAGTTGTCATAAGTAATTGAGGGTAAATTAATATTTACTAGGCAGGCTTTTAGTTAAAGAATTGATTCCAAATATGAACATAAACAATACTCAGAGCATCATAACTCTGCAGTAAAATGAGAAATAAATGCAATTATTGCAATTATCTAGAAATAAAATGGCATAGAACTGAAAGTCACGGTGCTGTAGGAAACAGAGGTTACACCATTACAATTTATATTTTCTACTAACTAATATGTATTGTGAATAATTTAACAATAATTTACAAACTTGAATATACTCATATGTTTTTTTATGTAGTAAAATCTACTTTGTTGACTTTACGTAAAGGGTTACTTCAAAGTCGTGTGTTCTGGAAATGGGCACAGAAAAGCGCACTTCTGCACATGTTCCTGAAAATGCACCAAAAATTGTAGATAACTCGCTACACACTGCTATATACCCTTTCTAGCAAACTTTGCAAAGAAAAACAGGGATTTTTAGTTCACACATAGTGTAAAACACATTTAAGCTTGCCAACTGCGTAGGGGGTTTTCACTGTCGGGACGGTGAGGATGTGGAATTCTCTTCCACAATCGGTGGTGTTGGCAGGAAGTATGAATAGTTTTAAAAGACTCTAGGACGTGTATCTTAGCGAAAACAATATACAGGGATATGGGAAATTATTTTCTACACACACCAAAACAGGTTGAACTGGATGGACTGTTGTCTTTATTCAACCTTACCAACTATGTAACTATGTAACTGCATCAATGTAATCCCCGTTATGACCATTCCTACTCTTCTCTGCCAATGCATATACTATGGTGAACACTATGCCAACATGGTGTAAACAGACACAAAATGGGGGGAAGCTACTAGGTTTAGGTCTGGTTACTGACAAAAAAACATGCAAGGCTCACTGCCAAAAAAAGGTATAGGAACTTCTATGGCACATTTGTAATGCGTAGGATAGTCCATTCAAGTGAATGGGATGCACCATGCTGTTGCATGACAAGATCACAAAAAAATGCACATAAGCGTTTCGTGCAAGTGTGAATGGGGCCTTAAAGTGTATGTATGTAACGCTGACAACTGTTGTTTCTAGCTTTATGTATATTATTCAGTACAATAGTTGTGTTAATGCCATCTTGTTGACAATTGATAAAGTGCAGTAAGTTTACGTCTCGGGACTCAGTGACATGGAAGTGATTCATTGTTTACTTCGGAACTGTAGCTGTGACCCACCCACAATGCTCCTGGACAGAGTCAGAACTGAACTGCATTGTGAGAGGATATAAAAGGGTAAGCAGTGGCCATTTTAGGTCTCTTGTTCCTGGGACGCATGGCCTGCCAGCAGGACTCTGTGGGTGTGTGTCCCACAGGGTTGCGGCCTACCTTGCGGAGGAGCGGAGCAGCCACAGTATCCTGCCATCGCATCGCAGTGAGCTGGACAAGAGACGTGATTGTTCCGGAGGACCCGTGGGGAGTTAACCGAGGACTCCTGGTCGTTTGTGGACAGAACAGTGTGACGGCGTGGTGGTGCCCCTATACGGAACTGAGAACTGCTGAACCAGAGACATCCACCTGCCTGGATTTTGTCTGGTGAGAGGGTTGACACCGGGAAGTTTAATTGAGTATTACACACACATCTTTAGAACCGTACAGAGTGTTGCTGGGTGTCATGAAGATCCTGCCAGTAACAGGCAGATTAGACCCATCGGTGCACGATTGCGGGAGTCTATGCGCACATGCACATGCACTCGTTAGTGTCTGGCGGGTTATTTAAACCTGTCTGGCACTTGCATCAGTGCTGTTTGCTCTGCAGCTCTGTGTATGTGCTCCCTGAAAACCTGATATCTGCTCCTGTTTTGACCCGGCTTGCTTTGAGACTATTCCTGTTATCCGCCTGTACCTGATCCTTGGCTTGTTTGACGATCCCTCTGCCTGCTCCTTTTGTACCTCTGCTGCCAGCCTGCTTTCCGACCCGGCCTGTCTGACATTCCTGGACTTCCATCCAGTCTGCTGAGCCTGTCTGCTGAGCCATCCCGGCTGCTCACCTGTTTGCTGATTCATCCAGTCTGCTGGGCCTGTCTGCTGAGCCATCCAGGCTGTTCACCTGTCTGCTGATCCATCCAGTCTGCTGGACCTGTCTGTTGAGCCATCCAGTCTGCTCACCTGTCTGCTGATCCATCCAGGCTGCTGTCCTGTCTGCTGAGTTGTCCAGTCTGCAGTTCCTGTCTACTGATCCATCCTGTCAGCTGTGCCGGCCATCTGATCCTTCTGCTGTTGATCCTGCCAGGCACTCATACCACTCCGCACTCCTGCACCCCTGTCACCACTACCAGGGGCCTCTCCTCGGAGGCGTAGGAGAGGCCATCCTCTGCAATTTGGGCTCACCCTTTAGGTACGTAACAGTAGCAAACAGCCATGTCTGAGCCCGAGCAGGGAACCTCTCCTATGCAGGAACTTTGTTTGCACTTAGCAGGCCTGACCCAGGCTGTCAAAAGCCTACAGGAAGGATACACCTGGCTGGAGGAACGGGTCCAAGTACTGTCTACTCCCACTGGAATCCAAGGAACCCCTCAAGCCTCTACCTCTTCTACAGGCACCGCATCCTCTCCTACCGTGGTGATGCTTCCGCCCGAACCATGTGTCTCCACACCCAAAAAATTTGCTGGGGAACGTAGCAAATTCAGGGCGTTCCGCAATTCCTGTGAACTGTACTTCGCCCTCCAGCCATGTACCTTCACTTTGGAAGCCACCAAGGTGGGCTTTGTCGTTTCTTTACTTTTGAGTGAACCCCAAACCTGGGCCCATTGCCTCCTGGAACAGAAAGCCGTTGTGTTGACCAACCTTACCACCTTCTTCAATGCCATGGCTCAACTGTATGAAGACCCTCAGCTTTCTTCGGAAGAATCTTCCCGTTAACCGAGTTAGAACAGGTGGCCCTTAAGGACTATATTGATGAAAACTTAAAGAAGGGTTTCGTTCGTCCATCCACTTCCCTGGCAGGTGCAGGTATCTTTTTTGTAGAGAAGAAGGATCACACACTTCGGCCTTGTATAGACTACTGTGAGCTAAATAAAATTACCGTCAAGAACCGGTACCCCCTTCCCTTGGGGGGACTGGGAACAGCTACTATCTTTACTAAACTTGATCTTCAAGGAGCCTATAACTTGGTCCGCATCAGAGAAGGAGATGAGTGGAAAACGCACCCGTTTTGGGCACTTTGAGTACCTAGTAATGCCCTTCGGGTTATGTAACGCTCCTGCCACGTTCCAGTATTTTATTAACAATGTTTTCCGGGATTATTTAGATCTGTTTGTCATCGTCTACTTAGACGATATTTTAATCTTTTCTTCCTCTCTAGATGCTCATCGCAGACACGTCAGGTGTGTTTTGACACGACTTCGACAACATGGCCTGTACGCAAAGTCAGAAAAATGTGAATTCGAACAAGAGAGTATACCATTCCTGGGATTAATCATCTCCATAGAAGGTATCAAGATGGACCCCAGAAGCTCAAGTTGTCTTTGAATCTCTCAAAGAATTGTTTACATCTGCCTCCATTCTAAAACACCCTGATTCCGCCCTGTCGTTTGTACTTGAGGTAGATGCTTCTGAGATTGCTGTTGGAGCAGTACTCTCCCAACGCCAAAGAACCAAGGCACTGCTCCACCCGGTAGCCTTCTTCTCCTGCAAACTTTCGGCTGCTGAAAGGAATTACGATGTGGGTGATCGGGAACTGCTGGCAATCAAATCTGCACTTGAAGAATGGCGGTACTTACTTGAAGGAGCAACTCACTCAATCATGATCTTCACTGATCATAAGAACTTAGAGTACTTGAGGTCGGCAAAGAGGTTAAAGCCACGGCAAGCCAAATGGGCGTTGTTGTTCTCCAGGTTCTCTTTTCATGTTACTTACCGGCCAGGCTCTAAGAATAAAAAAACCTGACGCCCTATCCAGAATGTTTCACAAATCCAAAGAAATGACTTCCCCCGATACTATTCTTTCCCCAGGGAATTTTCTTCTGCTGCAGGAAGATTTGCTCTCCCGGATCAAGCAGGCTACTCTGGGGTGGACGTCCCCCGCTAAATCGGAACTTTGAGCAAAAGACGGGTTGTTTTGGTACAGGGACAAAATTTTTGCACCTGAAAGCGTACGAGTCCCTATATTAGAACTCTGTCACGATCGCGCACTAGCTGGACATTTTGGCATAACTAAAACCACCGGTTTGGTACAACGCACCTTCTGGTGGCCTCAGGTAGGCAGAGACTGCAAGAATATGATATATTGGAGATCCGCGCTTAGGAGATTAAGAGTTGTAGCCTCCCCTAATTAGTTCCCAGTGGGACCTATACAAGTATATAAAGGAAAAATGGGGAAATGGCGCTACCCTAATATGACACAATGTATATTAAAAATAAAAATAAATAATATATAAACTCCAATGTGCTCATAGATAAAAAGTGTGTGTGGATTTATACAGAATATACAGGTCTTGTATGGTATATAGAAATAATTAATGAGTATGTGAAATTAACATAGGAGTGCAATAAAGCTATAACGGAAGCTGAACAGTGCATTCACCCTAGTTATATACTCCCTCAGGAATGTGAACCAGTCTAATTACCATAAATCTGGCTTTCCCATATAAATCAACCATATAAAGCAGATATCTTCAGGTATGAAACATGTAACCACAAAAAATGACTATCACACCATATATGCAAGACGACTGCAAGAGACTGCAAGAAGTTTGTGGAATCCTGTGTCACTTGCATTAGGAACAAGAGCAGTAGAGCCAAGGCCTGGGGATTATTGAGACCACTGCCTGTTGCGGATAGACCCTGGAAGATGTTATCCATAGACTTCATTGTAGAGTTACCCCCAGCAGAGGACCATACCACCATCTTTGTGGTGGTAGACCGGTTGTCAAAAATGGCACACTTTATCCCTATGAAAGGCACTCCCTCTGCTTCCGAGACTGCACAGGTATTCATCAGGGAAATCATCAGACTTCATGGAGTACCAGCCAACATTGTCTCAGATCGAGGGGTACAATTTACTTCCCGATTGTGGAGGTCCTTATGCAAAGCCTTGAAGATCGAGCAATCTTTCTCTTCTGCTTATCAGCCCCAGACAAATGGGCAAACAGATAGGACCATCCAAACCCTCAAACAATACCTCCGCTGCTTTTCTTCATTTACTCAAGATGACTGGATCTCTTTGCTTCCGCTGGCTGAATTCGCCTACAACAATTCTACACACTCTGCTACAAAACAAACCCCATTTTTTGCCAATTATGGCTTCCATCCATCATTCCTGCCCAGCTCCATCCCAGAATGTCCTGTACCAGCAGTTCATGAAGCAATTAATTTTTTTTCTCTCAACAATCAGCTCTTGCAAGAAACTATGGCCAGGACACAGGAACACAATAAAGAAGTTTTTGATAAAAAGAAACGTGGAGAACTGTTACTGGCACCCGGTAATCTAGTTTGGTTGTCTACACTGAACCTGAAGATGGCATGCCCTTTGAAAAAGCTGGGTCCTAAATTCATAGGCCCATTTCCTGTGAAGAGGAAAATCAATGAAGTGGCTTACGAGTTGGAACTTCCTGAGTCACTTAAAATTCATCCTGTTTTCCATGTAACACTATTAAAACCCTCTTTTGCTAATCCCTTTCCTGGCCGAAGCTCTGACCCTGCTGATCCTGTATTAGTAGATGGGGAAGAGGAGTTTGAGGTAGAAGCAATAGTGGATTGCAGGAGGAGAAACAATCAAACTCAATTCCTGATCAAATGGAAGGGCCATGGGCCCGAGGAGAATTCTTGGGAACCTGAAGAAAACATCCACGCTGAGAGTCTGGTTCAATCCTTCAAAAGGTCCCATCCTGAAAAATTGGCTCGGATGGGCATCCGGAGGCTGCCCCTTGGGGGGGGGGGGAAATGTCATGAAGATCCTGCCAGTAACAAACAGATTAGACCCATCGGTGCACGATTGCGGGCGTCTATGCGCACGCGCACATGCACTCGTTAGTGTCTGGCGGGTTATTTAAACCTGTCTGGCACTTGCATCAGTGCTGTTTGCTCTGCAGCTCTGTGTATGTGCTCCCTGAAAACCTGATATCTTCTCCTGTTTTGACCCGGCTTGCTTTGAGACTATTCCTGTTATCCGCCTGTACTTGATCCTTGGCTTGTTTGACAATCCCTCTGCCTGCTCCTTTTGTACCTCTGCTGCCAGCCTGCTTTCCGACCTGGCCTGTCTGACGTTCCTGGACTTCCATCCAGTCTGCTGAGCCTGTCTGCTGAGCCATCCCGGCTGCTCACCTGTTTGCTGATTCATCCAGTCTGCTGGGCCTGTCTGCTGAGCCATCCAGGCTGTTCACCTGTCTGCTGATCATCCAGTCTGCTGGGCCTGTCTGCTGAGCCATCCAGGCTGTTCACCTGTCTGCTGATCCATCCAGTCTGCTGGACTTGTCTGTTGAGCCATCCAGGCTGTTCACCTGTCTGCTGATCCATCCAGGCTGCTGTCCCGTCTGCTGAGTTGTCCAGTCTGCAGTTCCTGTCTACTGATCCATCCTGTCAGCTGTGCCAGCCATCTGATCCTTCTGCTGTTGATCCTGCCAGGCACTTATACCACTCCGCACTCCTGCACCCCTGTCACCACTACCAGGGGCCCTCGAGTCGGAGGCGTAGGAGAGGCCATCCTCTGCAATTCGGGCTCACCCTTTAGGTATGTAACACTGAGACTGATAGTCCCACGGAACAAGTTAAGTCTGAGAGTATCACATCCAAATAGACTTCAGCGTTCAAGAGCGGATGTTAGATGTTTGTTTCTTCATATAAAGACACCTAGTCACTCATTTGGATACAATTGTTTAGTGTGTTATACTACACTGCAAAACCCCTAGGAGGAACCCTTTGCGGATTACAATCATAAGAGCTAGCGAAGACTGAAGACGTCTGGACTACCTCTTTCATTGCAGGGCCCTGCATTTTTAGTATAGTGACTTTAAGGTCTAGAGCAGGGGGAGCTCCCGGGTATAAGCTTATACCACTGTATATATATATATATATATTTCTGTGATTGTTATTGACTGTCATTATCATTCCTTATACTATCACACTACGTTGGTGTGATAGTAAATTCATTGAAATAACTCTTTATATAAATATATTACTTACTCAAAGAAAGAAGTTATTTTTGGTAATTATTGAAGTTTGCGTGCAGTGTTGTCATTTCTCCTACAGGTGGAGTTACCAGCACCCAGGCAGAGGGAACCATAATTGTAAGTGTATATTGTGGGTTAATTGTTACAACACTGCACTACAGTTGTGTCAAGGGGAGTGAACAATTTAAGAAGGGTATAGAGCAGAGAGGACAGGCCTGCTTAAACCAGCAGCTCCACCGTGAGTTATTGCTACATGTATATTCCAAACATTTTGTTATTAGTTTTGGACAGAGTAGCCGCTGTCATGTTTTCGTTACTGTCTGTTTCCCTTTTTGGGAGATTCACCCTCTCTATTGATCCTGCAGACCATTGCCACCTAGGTAGAAAGTGATGGAAAAAACTAATTTTTAGAGTTGTCACCAGAACAAGAAGTGAGGATAATTCTTTTACTGGGGATAGCTATTCTGGTGACAAATGTCTGCCCATCAGGACACAGACAGCAAAAAACAAACTGATAGATGTTTAACATTTTCCTACACTATCCAAAAAAAAACAAGTTTGGGCTATACATATACTTTAAAGTAGATCTAAACACAACAAGTAATTTGCTATCTCTTAGAGACAACCTAGTAATGTTAATTGCTACCGTTTGCATTTTTCCCAACTGCCCTAGATTCCATGGGACTGCCCCAGAACTTCTCAGCATTCTGTGCATCTGGGCTGCATCCCACAATACCTGCGAGTGCCACTGCTGGGTCCAAGCAACAGTAGAAGAGGCACCAATCCATTCTTGGCACCTTGCTGTGAAGGGCGCATCTGAGATGGGAGCCTCCTCTGCCTCTGTATTGTCCTCCTGTCAACATGCAGGACAGAGACCCACCTCCTCTACTCTGCCAACACTTTACCCCCTATTCAGCCTTCTGGAATGCTTGCTGCAGTTCCAACCTTGTCTTGTAGGTGGAGAGGCTAGTTGGGCTGCTTGAGGATAGAGCTCTGACAGAGCATGTGGAGTAGGGTCCAGTCGGAAGGGCCCAGCAGGAAGGTATGTGTAGTGGCAACATCCTGTGTAATTCCCTGTGTTCCCTCCCCTCTCCCATTCCTGAACATCTCTCCTTTCACCCTCTAGGATGGGAGGAGGGGGACAGGAGGAAAGTTCTGCAGGGATCATAGAGAGTAACAGGTCAAAATGCACCCCTTCTATTATTCTTAACCTCCCAATGTGTGCAGGAGGGCAATGATCATGGGGTCGTGTGCAGGGAAAAAGGAGACAGTATGTACAATCGATGAAGTGACACTAAACTCATGTTTAAAAAAAGAATTCTATTTAAGTGTGTATTCGTAACTCAAAAAAGGCCCTTCTATTGCTTTCATCCTCCTCCAAATCTCCAAATACTTTTTTTTTCTGCTGTGATCTGACTTCCTGTTAGAGGGTGCTATGTTCTTCTTCATGATCCCACTGTACTGTATGTCCATATAGCTCCAATGATGGCCTATAGACTGGGATTTGTAAGGTGCGTAAAGCAATGCACATGACTGCCCCTAATGAGTAATGCTTGTTCCAAAGAGAAGTGAGCAGGAAAAAAAATGTCTGGGATCTACAGTGGACGATGCAATGAGGTGGAAAAATACAGTAAGAAACATGTTTATGAAAAATAGATTACAGGGTCATTAAGTAGTGGATATGTATGGATTATTTTTGTAGACTAAGGATATTTACTGTCACTTTAATTTGCGTTAAATCTATTATTTTGTTGTTTTTAATCATATTCTATTAAGCCACAACCAATATTCAAATTAAACTGAACAACACCCACCATTTGGATCACTGCATGTAGTCCACCGCAGGTCATAAACTCTCTTAAGTGTCCCTCATTCTCAAGGTCTAAAGTTGAGTGGTTAGCCTTTGTCTTGAATTCCTCCTAAAAAAAACAGCAGTACATCTCCTTCATCTTGGCTTTCCTGTGCTTCAAAACTGTGTCTGCAGTGTGAGATGATCTAATGCACTGTGCCTCTGAATGCTAATCTTGAGAGATTTGGCGGTATCACTTTTGTGCTGCACATTGTTATCCTTGCTGGAGAGGAAGCTGTACCTGTGGACCAGCAGTGGAAGGATCTCCCTGCTTTTGCTTCATTCATTCTGTGGAATTGTTATCCCTTTATGTCTCCTGCTCCTTTAATATTCCTCTACCAGCCATAACTTCACCAGTTATTATGGAGGAAACTCTGATATAAGGAAGCAGGATCTACTCCTCTTCCAAGATAACCACCTCCACACAGAGCTACTGTGTAGAACAAGGCATGTTAAGTCAACAATAGGAAAATGATAAGCTGCAGGGAGCATATAGGCAATACTGTCTCATGGGCAAAATAAACTGCAAACAGAGCCTTTATAAAACCTTTGATAGGAATTTCAGCCTCTTTATGTACTTTATGTGATTGATGTGGGGATGGAACATAGTGTGGACAGATCTAATGCCGCGTACACACGGTCGGACTATTCAGCTACAAAAGTCCGACAGCCTGTCCGACAGACTTTCGACGGACTTTTGGCAGACTTTTGGCGGAATTGCGGCGGACTTTCTTACGAACCGACTTGCCTACATACGATCACACAAAAGTCAGACGGATTCGTACGTGATGACGTACACCGGACTAAAAAAAGGAAGTTGATAGCCAGTAGCCAATAGCTGCCCTAGCGTGGGTTTTTGTCCGTCGGACTAGCACACAGACGAGCGGATTTCTGGGTCCGGCGTAGTTACGATATAAAGATTTGAAGCATGTTTCAAATCTAAAGTCCGTCAGATTGAGGCTGCAAAAGTCCGCTGAAAGTCTGCTGAAAGTCCGCTGAAAGTCCGGGGAAGCCCACACACGATCGGATTGTCAGCCAGCTTTAGTCTGTCGGCGTCCGTCGGCCTTTTGTAGACGAAAAGTCCGACCGTGTGTACGCGGCATAAGGGGTTGCTACATTTAAATGCAGACATTTTTTTGATGAGAGGAGCTAAGATTCCCTAGTGCAATTCATAGAATAAGGATTATGTGTTAAAAAAAATGTGAGGATCTTGCGAGCTACCTATTAAAAATAAAAATAAAATTATAAAGACAGCTGCTGGCACTAATCACATCCCATATAGTCGTGTGATAGCATAAAAGATAAAGAATTTTGTGCCGTGCTATCTACCTAATATTCTGCTATAACAGCAGTAAAATGAAAGTGTCAATAGTGCAATATGATGCTCTGCTGTGCAAAATCAAATTCATAACATAACTGAAGTGAAGCATACATTAAACATACAGTAGTGGCATATCCTTGTGACATATAAAACCCTACAAGATCTCACACCTCATATAATTAATAATTAATAACAGCAGGTTACTTATAATAAATCCTAATTATAAAAAATATATATATAGTGACACAGAAGTGAAAAATAAAGTGCTGTAGTGCATACAAATTGTGATGTCCTTATTAAACAAATAATTGTGAGTCCATTGATGGAAGTGATCAAAAAAGCCTGTTACAGTGTCCCCCCCCTTAGGTAATAGTCAATTACCTCTGAGCATGTGACCTCACATTTAAGTTTGGTCAAATCACGCATGTGAATCACCTCAGGATTCTAAGATAGCTGTGGGATCCCGAACTGCTCAATAACGCTGTCTCCTCATATATAAACAGTAGAAAAAAACTCCATAGTGTGATATCGTTTTTTACACAATTTATTATACAAAAAAACCCCAGTCCAGGGTACTCACATGGACCTGGTACATCAGTGCACCGCTCTATTCAAAGCCCTAAAACGCTAGGAATTTGTTGAGGTCGTAGGCTCGTTCACTGTGAGACAGACCAGCTGCCTCCTGCACCGTCCTGTCCCCTCCCCTACGGATGTTGTCGATACAAGGGAAATCATATATCTTCTTTAGGGGGAGATTGATTGGACGGTAAATGTGTCTATTATATACTCGGCTGTCGGCCATTTTCTTGTAGTCTGAGGACATTCTATTGTCCATATGCTTAATCTAATCCACTTCATACATTGATATCTACAACAAGATGCCCTATGGACTACCTCACAGCAATTTGGAGCTAATGTCTACTCTATCTTGCTGTGGTTCACCAGTATACTGTGTATATCAAATTAAAATAAACTGCATCCATATATTGATGCTCGATCACAGGACAGTGCTGTGGAGCATCATCCCAGATATAAAAACATCATTCACTAAACCTATACTTTAAAAACAAGTTACATAGCAATCTACTGAAGTTCTAGGTATTACATATGATACAATACATAATATTCAAAGAAATATAATCTATTACTATATTAGAGTACACAAGCACACGAATCATAACCCATATTAGTACATACTGGGACCTAAAGTGCTAAATATACATTTACTATATCAACTATAATAAAAAACACCTAAAAAAAAATCTATCTGTCTGTCTGTCTGTCTGTCTAGATAGATAGATAGATAGATAGATAGATAGATAGATAGATAGATAGATAGATAGATAGATAGATAGATAGATAGATAGATAGATAGATAGATAGATAGATAGATAGATAGATAGATAGATAGATAGATAGATAGATAGAGTGGGGACGGAAAGTATTCAGACCCCCTTAAATTTTTCACTCTTTGTTATATTGCAGCCATTTGCTAAAATCATATAAGTTCATTTTTTCATCATTAATGTACACACAGCACCCCATATTGACAGAAAAACACAGAATCTATATATATATATATATATATATATATATATATATACATATATATATATATATATAAACTAGGCCACCCACAACAACCTGCACATACCTATAGACATACAAATAAAATTAAAATAAAGGGATATTATCAAATTAAAAGGGGTACCATCAAATCCTTACCTAGGGTGGACAATAGGCCTAAAATATATTAACATCCCTATATTTAACTGTTATATTATAGTATATTTGGGCTTCCTTAATTTTAATCAACATGGCTCTAACTGCATGTACCTTCCCTACACGGATGAAGACCTGCCACCATAGACCCTGGATAAAGAATATACCTAGAGGGCAATTTATGCAGATTAAAAAGAACTGTACAAGTAATGTTGATTATGAAACACAAACAGAGAACGTAAGTAAAATGTTTAGGGACAAAGGATATAGGGCTGATTTTCTGAAAGCTGAGAGACAAAAATTGGGAACCTAAAGAGGGAGAACCTATTAAAAGATAGAGATCAAAGCACAGAATTCAATTGTAATATGGGTACCTGTATTATTCTTGACTACAATTTACAAAATAAGGTTGTGGAAAAAATTATCAACAGATATTAGGAGGTTTTAAAGCAAGATGTACATCTAAGAGGGAGTCTACCCTAGGATTGTATATAAACGAGCCCCTAGTTTAAGGGATAGACTGGTGCATAATGTCATTGAACCACCCCAGGCTAAACCATTGATGTTTTGGGACATCAATGGGTTTCATGGGTGTGGTAGATGTTACAGCTGTGTGAGCGTCCCAAACAATGTTAGAAAATTAAAATCCTTCATAAATCCTCGCACTAATTGTTCACATGATATTAGGGACTTTATTACATGTGACACTACAGGGGTATTTTATGTAACTAAGTGGCCATGTAACCTATTATATGTAGGTAGAACAAAGAGAGCGCTGAAAGTAAGAATGGAAGAACATGTGAGAAATATACGTAAAGAACATGACAAACATTATTTATCAATCCACTTTAGGGATGAACATCAAAAAAATCCTGAAGGAATGCAATTTTGGGGTATTGAGGCCCCTAAACACCCCTAATTTTAATTAAGAGAGATCAGTAAAAGGTAATCGTGGTGGATACACCAATTAGGTTCCCTCTCGTCTGTAGGACTAAATAAAGAGTTTGACTTAAAATGTTTTCTTAGTAACTATTGACTATACACTGGATGTGGTTTATTTTCGTTTGATATGCACAGTATACTGGTGAACAACAGCAAGATTGAGTAGACATTAGCTCCATATTGCTGTGAGGTAGTCCATAGGGCATCTAGTTGTGGATATCAATGTATGTGGTGGAATAGATTAAGCCTATGGACAACAGAATGTCCTCAGGCTACAAGAAAATGGCCGACGGCTGAGTATTTAATAGACAGATTCACTGGCCAATCAATATTCCCCTGAGGAAGATATGTAATTTCCCTTGTATCGACACGCGTAGGGGAGGGGACAGGACAGTGCAGGAGGTAGCTGGTCTGTCTCACAGTGAACGAGCCTACAACCTCAACAAATTCCCAGTGTTTTTAAGGCATTGAATAGAGTGGTGTACTGACGCACCAGGTCCACGTGAGTGCCCTGGACTGGGGTTTTTTTGTATAATAAATTGTGAAAAAAACGATATCACACTATGGAGTTTTTTCTACCGTTTATTAATGAGAGGACAGCATTATTGAGCAGTTCAGGATCCCACAGCTAATTTAGAATTTAGAGGTGATTCACATGAGTGAGTTGAGCAAACTTAAATGTGAGGTCACATGCTCAGAGGTGATCGGCTATTACCTAAGGCGGGGGGGCACCTGAGTGTGGACACTGCAGGATTTATTATAAGTAACCTGCTGTTATTTATTATAGATTATATGAGTCTGAGGTGTGAGAGCCTGTAGGGTTGTATATGTCACAAGGATATGCCACTACTGTATCATTAATGTATGCTTCACTTCAGTTATATTATGAATTTGATTTTTCACAGCAGAGCATCATATTGCACTATCGACACTTTAATTCTACTGCTGTTATAGCAGAATATTAGGTAGATAGCGTGGCACAAAATTCTTTATTTTTTAAGAAATATGTGTTCTCAGGACCCCAGTTAAGCAATGTCAGGATATTAAATAAAAAAATAGAAAAAGAAAAAAACCTCAAAGCAAGTAGACTTTCCTTAATGTGTATTTCTATGCTGACTTGACATAAATATTTGTCTTATGTATATCATTAAGTGTCTAACAAAATGTACAGTAGTTATTACTGACTTAATGGACTTCAATTGTTATTGGTTTAATATAGGAAATGTCTTTATTACAGGCTTTGCTGTCCCTTCAACAAGTCTCTACTTGCATATGATATTTCTTCTTTATCAAGCACATCATAAAATAGAAATTACCTCTATGATACAATAACATTTTAACAATTCAATAGCTGCCCGCACAGACAGAAAAGGAAATAAAAGCAGCCCATGAGACAAACATAGAGATGACATATTCTCCACTCTTGACAAGCATACTGAACTTAATAAAAGCCTAAGGACACACTGAATCATTCTTTCATGCCAATTAAACAGTCACTTCACATAAATGTTTTGTGTTCAATTGTCAGCAGGGTACAGCTTTAAAATTTAAAAATCGTGCACATTTACTACATATAAATACATTTATGTCCCAAGCCATAAACAGTTATATATTTTTTTGTTTTATGTGTGGTTTTAAAAACAGTATGATTAAGGCCTTATGCACACATACACAGGGTATCTGTTTAGCCCCTTTAAATGCCTTTTCTTATGGCAGGAGAAATCTTCTTTAAAAATGCAGTCAAATCCTCGTATTGCATACGCCTTTAGGCAAGTTTAGGTACATCAAGCGTTTGAGCATTAATGGATTCCATTGGCCAGAATATTAAAAAGTCCAGACCACCAAGAGAAACTCAGTGGAGAATCCCAATCAGGAGGGAAAAAAAGGTTATCGAAGAAGGAGACAAAAGGGATAAAAGTTTACCGTGAAATTCGACCGAATCCCCTAAAAGAGTGAAAGGTAATAGGACTAGAAAGTGTTCTATGCCCTGACAGTGGAAGCCAAAGGAGATTTTGTGCAGAGAGAGGAGCATTAGCGTAGGCTTTTAAGCTCACCCAAAGAGAGACATTACCCAGATCATGAAGAAGAGAAAGTTGCGATATTTGCACAGCTCAGAAATAAATAGATGTCAGGGACTTCCAATCCTCCTTGTAGCTTAGGTTAAAATATTTTTTGTGACCTGTGGTTTGTATTACCCATATGAACATGAGGATCTTGGTCTGAAACACATGCAGAGGGATCTGCACTGTACATACTGTATTATAGTAACTTAGGTAAAATAGTCAATTTTTTTAACAGGTAATTTTGCCATTCAGTACAGAGAGCTTTCAGGGTTCTTAAAGGAGCTGGGGAAGTAGCATGAAAGAGAGTCTCATAAGAGTTGGTTGATGGTTTTTTTTTCTCTTCTCCTTCTTCTCTCTTTTTCTCTCTCTCCTTTCCTCACGAAGAATGCACGATTGCTAGGGGTAAATAGTGGTGGTAGAGAGATGAGACTCTCTCCACCTCATAAATAAATTAAAAGGGTACGGGAGGGTCACAGATTCACTTATGTGTGTAGATATATATATATATATATATATATATATATATATATATATATATACCCTGTTTCCCTGAAAATAAGACCTAGCGTGATTGTCAGTGATGGCTGCAATATAAGCCCTACCCCCACAAAATAAGCACTTGTTATAGTCCTTGTAGGTCTTATTTTCAGGGTAGGGCTTATTTTGGGGAAAACAGGGTAGGGCTTATATTGCAGCCATCACTGACAATCACGCTAGGTCTTATTTTCGGGGAAACAGGGTATATATATATATGCGCCAGATCCAAAACGTGGGGACTGAACCTCGCCCTACTCAACGATCCAATGACATTAGACTATTTGAAGTCCCACATACAATTTTACTTTAGGGAAAACACCACCCCAGATATCTCTCCTGTATCCCTTTGGGAAGCACATATATGTGTGATTGGCGGCGAACTCATTGCATTAGCTGGGAAAGCCAAAAAGATACACCAATAAACCATTACCTCTCTGATTATAAAAATCAAAAACTTAGAAACATCTCACAAACAATCGCACGCTCAGTCCACCCTACAGGAATTACTACACTCACGCTCTCTCTCCTCCTGGAGGAGCTAGGCAAACAACCTAGAAGACGCTATATCCTTGGCCAAAGAGTCTTCTATGAGCATGGGAATAAAAGCGAACACCTTTTAGCCCGTACGATCCAAGCCTCCAAAACCTCATCCACAATTCACCACTTGCGAAATGCTCATGGAACACTCTTATCCAGGAATGATGACATTGCAAAGGAATTTGAGAGTTTTTACTTCAAATTATATAACCTACACCCTAATCATCCCGGAGCATCTCCGCTAACCACACGTGTTGAACACATTTGAGAATTCCTCTCACAATACTCTCTGAAACCAATATCCACCCAACAAGCCCAGGACATGGAGACCCCCCTTACTACAGGTGGACTTGAACTGGCAATTAAACAAATAAAAATCGTCAAGAGCCCAGGACCGGACGGCTTTACTCTCCAGTACAGTCATTCCTAGATACCCTAGCCCTCAAACTTCTCTCCACCTTTAATACATTCTCGGACCCCCAGGTGTTGCCAGACGGAATGTTAATGGGACACATAGCCGTAATCCCAATAGAAGGTAAAGATCCTGCCCAAATTTCGGGCTATAGACCCATATCTCTTTTGAATGTGGACATTAAAATCTACGCAAAAACCAACAGATTACTCCCCTTGATTCCCAAACTCAGTTCTTGGACCAGGTGGAATTTGCCCTGGGTAGGAAGGCAAGGGACAACACTATCTGTACCCTAAATCTCCACCACTGACTCACTTCTTCTAAATCACAAGGATTTTTCCTCTCCCTTGATGTTGAGAAGGCATTTGACAGAGTGGCCTAGGACTATATGGGGGAGGTGCTAGTGGCAGTCGGCCTTGCACCTCGTATGCTCTCACATGTGTTGGCCCTATATTCGAACACTTCCGCTAAGGTAAGGGTTAACGGCCACCTGTCAAATGCCTTCTCCATCAGCAATGGTACACGCCAGGGGTGTCCCTATTCCCTCTAATTTACATTTTGACACTGGAGCCCCTCCTCAACAGAATAAGAACCAATCATGACAACGGGAGTCTGACTGTTAGTGAAAGGGAATTCAAGGTTGAAGCTTTTGCAGATGACATCCTACTGTCCCTGAAATCGCCCCTCACCTGCCTGCCCAATTTGCTGAAAGATCTTGAGCTCTTTGGCAGTCTTTCCAATCTCAAGATTAACCACTGAAAATCACATGCCCTCAATGTAACTCTTCCTACTCAGGAAGTACTTCACTGTCAAGAAGCCTTTCCATTACGGTGGGAGAAGGAGGCAATCACATATTTGGGAATTAGAAGTACCACTCGACTGTGAGACCTCTATTTGTCTAATTTTCACATAGCCCTTACCAAAGTTCAAAACCATCTCAAGGAGTGGATGGGCCTGAACGTCTCATGATTCGGCCATTCTGCATTGATTAAAATGATCATTCTGCCGAGATTACTTTATCTAATGCAAACCATCTCTATCCACCTCCATCCAGCCTTTTTTTTCAGCTTACCGGAAAGTGTGCTCTGCCTTTATCTGGAAAAACTCTCCACCTCGCATAAAATATTCCCACCTTACTTTGCAGAAAAAAATTGGGGGCATCGATCTTCCAGATTTATACAGATACTACCTGGCGTGCCACCTGTATAGGATAGTGGATTGGAAAGTACATACCACCAGAAAGACCTGGGTGGCCCTGGAAAAATCACTTATACTGGGTTCTTTACATCCACTTCCCTAGTTATCTCCCAAACACTGGCCACAGGCGATCTTTACACATCCGTAAAGAAAAAGAGGAGGGGGAGACAACCTCCAGAAGACGGTCCACTCAAGAACATACGGGTGTTAACCTAAATATCTTTATTGATTATCTCAGTTAAAACAGTGTATCTATCCAAAAACCATTGAATTAAAAATTAAAAATAGGACAAAAAGTCCTACACAGCACTGGTGGCCACCGATGTATTCCACATACATAAATCACTCATGCATCCATACACTCATTAACTAATGGGGAAGACCCGGGTCTGATCTATATTCCATCTACTTCCCAAATAAAGTTTATGAATAGATTGGTTATTGCCACTTCGGTCCTCACTATGTGAAGTGCAGGTGCTGGTGATTAGAAAGATATCCGTCCGGATATTAATAATGAGGAAGAAACAAAACTTCAATATACAGCAGGTGGATGAATAAAAAGTCCCCGCGTTACCGGCTATATAGCAGCAGTTGGAGGGCAAAATAATGTATTCGGTAAGGAAACAAACGGCAGATAGCAATAGATAGTGTGCCTCCGTGTATGTTGGAGCACTACATAGCTCACCCTTTGACGTCTTCAACCATAAAGTTCACGGGCCCATAGAGGACAATAGTAACCGCGTTGACTTGGTGTGGGGGAGCGGACATACGGTGTGCTCGTCTGTGCTGACAGGAGCTGCTGCTTTCGGGTCTTTCCGTGGGAAAGTACGGTGTGTCACAGGGTCCAAAAATGTTCCGCGCTTGGTCTGTCAGTTCACCAGGGGAAGCGCTTAGTCCCAGTGTTCACCGCAGGGCTCGGCCCGATGTCTTGAAAATTCCTCAGATCGCTTCTATATATTCAAAATTGGTTCCTCATTTGCGTGTGGAAATCCATGACCTACCAGTGCATAGGTTAGACGCTTACGCGTTTCACTTGTTGCCAAGCTTCTTCAGAGCATGTACTCAGATCTTTACACATCCACCCCTCCCTTCTGGCCTTTAGTGGAGCGATGAGGTCCGGGTTTTCTGTCTCGGTCCCGGGACCATTGACTACATTAAGAGAAAACCCAGCTTTCCCTCTGGGAGATTCCCGGTCCTGCTTGCTCCACGAATGGTCATGCGATGATGTCCTAGCTCTCCACTTTTTCTCGAAGGGATCCCCTCTCCCCTTTGAGAGTCTGGTAAACATCTCTAAAACTGCCTCATTTTCCTTTTGGTCATATAGACAAATTCAACATTTTCTCTTGACTCATTCACACCAGTCTTGTTGGACCAGGCAACTTACTCCTTTTGAATCCTTTTGTCACCAAAAAACATTGCAAAGACATTTGATATCCATCCTTTATGCTCTCCTTTCAACTACACTGACCCCCTCTCTAACTTCTTCACAGATGTCTTGGGAAAGGGATTTTCAAACGCCTCTTTCCACAGAAGCATGGGATACCATCTATGAATATACCCATAAATGGTCCCTAAATGTGGCCATTCAAAAAAATGGATACAAGATTGCCACAAGGTGGTATAGGACCCCCTCTCGGCTCCATAAATTTTCCCCTTCTATTCCCAATACATGTTGGAGATACAGAAAACAAGAAGGAACTATGCCCCACATCTGGTGGGACCGTGAACTCCTTCAACCCTTTTGGAAAGAGGTCAGTGAAGTAATTTCACACGTCACTACATATACTCTGGACTACACCCCCACACAATTCCTCCTACATCACACATCATTATCCAAAAAAGATTATTACAAGTCATTGTCTATGCACATGGTGAATGCAGCTAGACTCTGCATCCCAATCCACTGGCGTTCCACACACACTCCAACGATCAGAGAATGGTTTGGGAGACTATCCAAAATAAAAGAAATGGAAGAACTGATCCATATACCCCAGGAAAGAACACGCAAATTATCATTCACTTGGGCGTGTTGGACCCACTTCACAACCACTGAACGTTATCGCCAACATGTCTCGTAAAGGTTGGCACATGACCATCAACCCTAATCGTGGACTCTCCTCGGGCAGTGGGGAGTGGTGGGGAGTGAACCCTCTGAGGGGTGTCAATTACGACACCCGCTCGTTCCTTCCTCTCCCTGACCCCTTTCTTCACTCCTCCCCCACTCCTCTTCTCCCTTTTCTCCCTTTCTATCCTACTCTCCCTATCTTACCCTCTTTTCCCCTTCCTTGCTCTTCTCACCCCTACCCTCTGTCGTTACCTTCCCTTCTTTGGTTGCCTACTTGATGGCTGACCCTCACAATCACAACTCACGTATGCCCTAACTACATACCCTCTAGGATACCTCATTCACAATGTTTTAACTGGGACCAACCATGCCATCTACCTCCTTTCCTTAGTTTGGTTTCACCACTCAGGGGGGAGGGGGAGGGGAAAAATGCACAATGAGCCTCCACCCCACCTCTACCACAATATGTATACCTGGTTGTGTTTCCGGTTATTTTATTATTATGGCCTACACAAGATGTATCCTGTGTTCTCTGCCCTTACACCCTGTTTGATAAATGTCTTACTGTGTCATTTGTTGTGAACTGTTACATGCCTACTTTATATTGAATAAAATCTTTGTGGGAAAAAATTAAATAATTTAATACAAAATAATTGAAACACATAAGAGTTGGTTGAATGTTATCCAAAAATGCAAGGTAAAGCTCTATCATACAGACAGAAAACCATATGATCCAGTAACGCTGCCAATCTTCTCTGGCCCAAAACTCCTTTAAAATGGTGTGTTGCAAAGTGTAAAATTGTTCTGTGGTCAGGCAAATTGAAATTTTACATTCTTTTTGGCAATCATGGGTGCTGCGTCCTCTGGACTAAAAAGGATAAAAAGGAGGGGCGCCTTCTGGCTTGGTATTAGCATCCAGTTCAAAGCCTGCATCTCTGATTGTAATGAGAGTGCATTAGTGCATATTAAATGGGCAGCTTGAACATCTGGAAAGGCACTATCAATGCTAAAAGATATATCCAGGTTTTAGATGAGCATATGCTCCCATCCAGAGGATGACTTTTTCAGGGAAGGCCTTCGGTATTTCAGCAGAACAATGCTAAACCGCATACTGCATCTATGACAATAGCATGGCTTCATAGTAGAAGAGTCCGGGTGCTTAACTGGTCTGCTTGCAGTCTAGACTGTTCACCAATTGAAAATTGGCACATCTTGTAATGGCAAAGAAGACCCAGGATTGTTGCGCAGTTAAAATACAATATCAAGCAAAAATGGGACAACATTCCTCTTCCAAAACTCCAGCAACTAGTCTCAGTTTTTTGGTATTGGAGTTGTAGCTATGAGCGTGACTCCACTTATCACTATTCAAGCTTTGGAGTTTTCTGTGTCACCTGTCTGTTCATTGAATTACAAATAAACTTACCAACTATGAAAAAGGAACATGAAAGCACACCGGAAGACCACCGGTTTAAATGATAAGACAGATTGGCTTCAGCTTGTCTCCTCCCAAGCCAGGCTGAAGCCTCCCACTTGGTTTGGGAGGAGACAAGCTGAAGCCATTCTGTCTTGTCTTTTGACAGAGTGGTCTGCAGGTGTGCACTTCCATGTTCCCATTTGATAGTTGGTATTGTCAGGCCGGATGAAGCCTTTGTAAATCAGCACCTCATTGTGATTGAAGTCACTAAGGTCTTCCCTGTCCTCTTCTTCTGTATATAGCCTATATGTCAACCCCCTCGAGTTCATAATGTTTGAAAACAATTTTAACTTTACATATCATAACCATTAGTATGCTTTAGTAGGGTTTTCTTTGTTTATCAAGTGCAGGATTGCACATCAAAGAATCTTAATGTGGCAACAGGGGTGGTGTCACTGCCATGCTGACACAAAGCCTTCTGCTCCTTGTACTCCATGCGCTCTGAGGCATCAGGTGTATGGACTTATGATTGGCCAGACCACCTCTGTCCTGTACACCACTGTCAGACCAGACTGAGAGCTAGAAGAAAATATTGTGATGGATGTCCATTGCCATTTCATGCCATAAGTACTCCATCAGAGATCCTTGCTACATTCTAGACCTAGTAAACTAGCAAACTGTAAGCTCCTCTGGACTAAGGTTCATAGCTCTAAGTACTTTCAAAGCACCGCATTGCATGTTTTAGATATATGTACCCATACATGAAAAATATGAATAATATTACTATTATACTTCGCCCCTGTATTTTTTTTTTAATCTTGCACTTCTAATCTGTTGTGCAACATTGTCCTTGATTTAGATGCTCTGCTCAATTGCCACAGTCTAGATCCCACGCTGCCATCTTGGCCCTCCTCAGTCATCGGAAACCGGCAGCTGGCCCCTGAAGACACACACCAGCACCAACCACTGGCTGCTGGTTGTTCCTTCAGCCTCCTGGGTTGTGATGGGGTAATCCCAGAAGGGTTGTGTGGGCAGGGACACATCATTGTTGCCTGTGCAAGAATAAGGGCTGGCTGGACAATAAAATGTAAAAAAAAATTAAACAATTAAAAATTAAATTAATTAATTAAAAATTTAAAAATTAAAAGAATGTAGATTGCAGTGGGAGAGGGAGTACAGGGAGTTACAGAGAAAAAAGAGGTTTATACTTACCTGCTCTGTGCAAGAATATTGCATAGAGCAGCCCAAGCATCCTCTTTTGGGTTACCCTGTTGGCGGTCTCTGCTCAGCCTCTTCTGTATGGACCACCATAGGAAGCCTATGGGGGGCAAGTGTGCTGGCTCATTACCGAGCTGCACTGTGTGCCTCTACAGAGGCACACACCATGGCTCGGCTATGCCCCTTGCTCCCTCCCCTCCTCACAGGAATTGACTGACAGCAGCAGAAGCCAATGCTTGTGAGAGCCTGTGAGAGGGAAGAAAAGCTGCAGACTGACACAGTGCTGGATTGATGTAGGTAGGACTCAGGTAAGTATTTGACTATTTGGGGGGGGGGGGGCGGCAACTAGAAGGTTTTTTTTTTACCTTAATGCATTCTATTCTGACATGAGAACCACTTCTGCTTCAATAATAATGTTATTAATAATATAAATATACATTTTTCAGTGAAAATATTGGGTATTTTATTGGGTATTAAAGGGAATCTGACCAGGCAGAAATTTTGGAGCTGCCTTCACTGAAATTTGTTTTAAGGTGCAAGCTCTGGGTCTGTCATTCCCATCCTTGCTTTAATACTTAATGAGTCACTAACATGCAAAATGCAGGTTGAGTGCCTTAACAGCAAGAGTAAAGATTAAGAACCCTGAGTTAGCAACTACAAAAACAAATATCTACAATGGCTGCTCCCATATTCAGCCCTGATTGGTTAAAATGTATGTAAACCCTTTTATGAAGAACAAAATAAGCAGTGAGAAAAGAAAAGTGTACCACATCATAAATTATATCATAGGAAAGTTGTAAATATCTATAAATATAGACTTTTAAAGTACCCAGTGATTACACCAGAATATAAAGATACAATTTTTAAATTGATTAAAAGAAAATTGTAACAAATGCTTGGTGAATATAAACCAATCAGCAAGGTACTAAGTCATAAATTCAAGTAGTATTAGTAGTATTAGGTATAGAGTTTGTCCACAGTTCCCAACATATGGAGACAATATCCCCTTAACTAATATTTGAATTCACCTCTGGTATTGCGATTGTACAAGATACTGTCTACGGGGTTCCATGATAAAGGGGGGCTTGAATTGTATTGGAACATTTATAATCTTCTTTTAACAATTAATGCACTGTTTTATATGTGTATATTTAAATAAAAAAAACTGTAATTTTATCCGTATATTCTGGTGTAATTCCTGGGCACCTCAAAAGTCCATATTAATACGTATACAGTATACAACTTTCCTATTTATTCCTATTACAAGGGATGTTTACATTCCTTGTAAAAGGCATAAAAGTGACACATTTTTTTTTTAAAGAACAGTGTAAACATAAAAAAAAGGTAAAATAAATAAGAAAAAAAAATGTAAACGCTCCCCGTCCCACCGAGCTCACGTGCAGAAGCGAACGCATATGTGAGTAGCACCCGCCTATGAAAACTATGTTCAAACCACACATGTGAGGCATCGCCACGATCGTTAGAGCGAGAGCAATATTTCTAGGCCTAGACCTCCTCTGTAACTCAAAACATGCAACCTGTAGAATTTTTTAAACATTGCATATGGAGATTTTTATGGGTAAAAGTTGGTCGCCATTCCACGAGCGGGCGCAACTTGAGTGACATGTTGGGTATCAATTTACTCGGCATAACATCATCTTTCACAATATAAAAAAAAATGGGCTATCTTTGCTGTTGTCTTATTTTTTAGAAAGAGATTTTAGCCCCAAGGATATTACGGACACAGAGAGAATAACAAATTAGGGTACACCCAAATTTAAATAAAAAATATATTCACTTTATTAATACAAGGTTGTATATAGCAATATAAATGTACAAAAAAGAGATCTCTAAAAACAATGAAATATCTAAATATAGGACAAAAGCAGCCACTAAACTTGGATCACATCGCAGGTAGGATTAGAAATCAAGCTGGTAAGGTGTGTGTACCAAGATCTTGGTACAGTAAAAGTAAATAGCTGACAAAAAATAGAATTGTTTGTCACTTAATCCAAAAAAAAAAACATGACTGCAGTTTGGCTTTAATGCTAATATATGAATCCAAGCATATTGCTGCATAAAATATTTGTACACTTTTTTTTTTACATGTGGATAAAACTCTTGCTCAATAAAATGGTTTTATGACTAATAAAATTAAAATCAGCTCAATTAAGTTTGCATTTAGTTTTAGGTTAGTATAAACATCTTGAACTCCATCTGGGACACAGCACAAGGATGTAAAAGTACTTTTGAGGTCTAAGATGGTTCTCGGCTGAAAATAATTACATTTTTATTGCTACTAAGCAAGCACTGTACAAAGCAATAGCTAAAGAAGTCAGTGAAGAATAAAACTCTAAATAAAATGCATTAGCAGATAGATGTAAATATATCATTTGAAATAAAACATTTGAAAGTGAGCCAACAAGGTAGTGCACTTTCAGCATTTCAGCCATTCATAATTGGCAAGCATTAAAATAAAAGTTTCCCATTCAATAAGCTCGAATGGATGATTCCAGGCGTCAGTCTAATAATATTAACAATGATAAAAACCAAGAGTCTGATTTTGTGTCTGCGCGGAAAAGCTTTACCTTATCTCCACTGGTGGAAGGAATGATCCATGAAATGTAGCTTTTGGCTCGTAAACATGAACAGTGGGCAAAAAGGGCTTTAAAGGTATTTAAAGATGACCTAGCCTCTGAACTTCATGACCATCACTTCTCTCCCAATAAAGTACATACCGGTAAATAACTAACACATGACACAGTAATGGAGTTTAATTGTCATAGTGGGCTTTTACTAACAAAAACTGTATAAATAACAAACATTAATCAAACACAATATGAACTTTGGCCAAGGTCCTTTAAAGGCACTAAAGAACTCTGCATATCTGCTAAAACCCATAAGATAGGCCTTTGGTGATGGCAGGAGATGGTAATTCTAGCAGACCAGCAAAGGTGACCAGCATAGGTGACAGGCCAGCTGAGGTGGATGGAGCTGGAAATGATGGCAGGCCATCTGAGGTGGCAGGTGCTGGTAATGGTAGCAGGTAGGGATAAGCCGAACACCCCCCAGTTCGGTTCGCAGCAGAACATGCGAACAGACAAAAAATTTGTTCGAACACGTGAACACCGTTAAAGTCTATGGGACACGAACGTGAATAATCAAAAGTGCTTATTTTAAAGGCTTACAGTGGGAAAAAAAAGTATTTAATCAGTCACCAATTGTGCAAGTTCTCCCACTTAAAAAGATGAGAAAGGCCTGTAATTGTCATCATAGGTATACCTTAACTATGAGGAGACAAAATGTGGAAACAAATCCAGATAATCACATTGTCTGATTTTTGAAAGAATTTATTTGCAAATTATGGTGGAAAATAAGTATTTGGTCAATATCAAAAGTTCATCTAAATACTTTGTTATATATCCTTTGTTGCCAATGACAGAGGTCAAACATTTTCTGTAAGTCTTCACAAGGTTGTCACACACTGTTGCTGGTATGTTGGCCCATTCCTCCATGCAGATCTCCTCTAGAGCAGTGATGTTTTGGGGCTGTCGCTGAGCAACACGGACTTTCAACTCCCTCCAAAGGTTTTCTATGGGGTTGAGATCTGCAGACTGGCTAGTCCACTCCAGGACCTTGAAATGCTTCCTACGACGCCACTCCTTCGTTGCCCAGGCTGTGTGTTTGGGATAATTGTCATGCTGAAAGAACCAGCCACGTTTCATCTTCAATGCCCTTGCTGATGGGAGGAGGTTTGCACTCAAAATCTCATGGCCCCATTCATTCTTTCATGTACACGGATCAGTCGTCCTGTTCCCTTTGCAGAGAAACAGCCCCAAACCATGATGGTGCCACCCCCATGCTTCACAGTAGGTATGGTGTTTTTTGGTTGCAACTCAGCATTCTCTCTCCTCCAAACATGACGAGTTGTGTTTCTACCAAACAGTTCTACTTTGATTTCATCTGACCATATGACATTCTCCCAATCCTCTTCTGGATCATCCAAATACTCTATAGCAAACCTCAGACGGGCCCGGACATGTACTGGCTTAAGCAGGGGGACACGTCTGGCACTGCAGGATCTGAGTCCCTGGCGGCGTAGTGTGTTACTGATGGTAGCCTTTGTTACGTTGGTCCCAGCTCTCTGCAGGTCATTCACTAGATCCCCCCGTGTGGTTCTGGGATTTTTGCTCTCCGTTCTTGTGATCATTTTGACCCCACGGGGTGAGATCTTGCTTGGGGCCCCAGATCGAGGGAGATTATCAGTGGTCTTGTATGTCTTCCATTTTCTAATTATTGCTCCCACAGTTGATTTCTTCACACCAAGCTGCTTGCCTATTGCAGATTCAGTCTTCCCAGCCTGGTGCAGGTCTAAAATTTTGTTTCTGGTGTCCTTCAACAGCTCTTTGGTCTTCACCATAGAGGAGTTTGGAGTGTGACTGTTTGAGGTTGTGGACAGGTGTCTTTTATACTGATAACAAGTTCAAACAGGTGCCATTAATACAGGTAATGAGTGGAGGACAGAGGAGCCTCTTAAAGAAGAAGATACAGGTCTGTGAGAGCCAGAAATTTTGCTTGTTCGTAGGAGACCAAATACTTATTTTCCACCATAATTTGCAAATAAATTCTTTCAAAAATCAGACAATGTGCTTGTCTGAATTTTTTTCCACATTTTGTCTCTCATAGTTGAGGTATACCTATGATCACAATTACAGGCCTCTCTCATCTTTTTAAGTGGGAGAACTTGCACAATTGATGGCTGACTATATACTTTTTTTTCCCACTGTATATGCAAGTTGTTGTCATAAAAAGTGTTTGGGGACCTGGGTCCTGCCCCAGGGGACATGTATCAATGTAAAATAAAGTTTTCAAAACGGGCGTTTTTTCGGGAACAGTGATTTTAATAATGCTTAAAGTGAAACATTAAAAGTGAAATATTCCTTTAAATTTCGTACCTGGGGGGTGTCTATAGTATGCCTGTAAAGTGGCGCATGTTTCCTGTGTTTAGAACAGTCCCTGCACAAAATGACATTTCTAAAGGAAAAATAGTCATTTAAAAGTATTCGCGGCTATAATGAATTGTCGGTCCCGGCAATACAGATAAAAGAAGTCATTGAAAAAAACGGCATGGGATCCCACCAGTCCATTACCAGTTTGGGTCTGGTATGAAAATTAAGGTGAACCCCGACCCAAAATTTAAAGAAAATAAATTGCATGGGGGTCCCCCCAAATTCCATACCAAGCCCTTCAGGTCTGGTATGGATTTTAAGGGAAACCCAGAGCCAAAATTTTTTTTAAAAATGGCGTGGGGGTCCCCCCAAAAGTCCATACCAAACCGGCCACAGGAAAAGAGGGGGGATGAGAGAGCACCCCCTCCTGAACCATACCAGGCCACATGCCCTCAACATGGGGAGGGTGCTTTGGGGTAGCCCCCCAAAGCACCTTGTCCCCATGTTGATGGGGACAAGGGCCTCATCCCCACAACCCTTACCCGGTGGTTGTGGGGGTTTGCGGATGGGGGGACCC
This sequence comes from Lithobates clamitans, assembly GCA_037952925.1. Taxonomy (NCBI): domain Eukaryota; kingdom Metazoa; phylum Chordata; class Amphibia; order Anura; family Ranidae; genus Lithobates; species Lithobates clamitans. The sequence goes on from JBBGZY010000210.1 coordinate 1,693,373, forward strand.
CCAGATTCCGGCCTCCCCCCCTGTGTGAAATGGTAATGGGGTACAAATGTCCCCCTACCATTTCAAAAAAGTGTCAAAATGATAAAAATGACAAGACACGGCTTGGGACAAGTCCTTTATTAAAAAAAAAAAAATTAAAATGTCCTGGGAAGTCCATTCTTCTTCTCTCGCTCCGCAGACAGACCGGAAAAAAAAAAAAGAAAAGAAAAGCTGCGACCCACCTGCCTCCATGAAAGGGTCCCTCCGTATGACGCGTCTTTGCTTTGACAGTTCTTTTATAACTGAGGGCGGGGCCACACCGTGATATTCCCGGGTGACCCCGCCCCCATCTGATGCATGAGGACTTCCCTATGGCTTTCCCAGGGTGTCAGAGGGGGACAGGAACACCCGGTTATGTAAACAGGTGGCCCCGCCCCCCGCTTACTTCTGAAATTTTTAACCACTTACCGTTACGTCTCTGGAATGCGAAGTGAAGGAAAATTTCCCAAACAGGCTTGTTTTCATCACTTCCCTACTAAATACAAAGTGATGGTTCTGCATACACTTTTTATTAAAAAAATAATAAATGTACACCTTTTCACAGGTAAAAAAATGTGCATTTATTATTTTTTTAAACGGGAGCCTGCAAAGCATTGTATCCATGATCTGCAGTGGGTGGGTGCAATGCCTGAATCCCACAGACTTATATTACACGGTCTGCCCATTCCTCTAATATGGACAAGCAGTTAATGAATTGCAGGAAGAGTCAATGAACTACAAGGACACTTACCAGCGCCCTCGCAGCTTATTGAGAACCACAAGGCGTTGGTTGCGGAGGCTAATAGTACTTGCAGTTCATTCATTCACAGAACTCTGTGAATGAATGACACAACCATGTGGGTGGAGACCCGCGCGGTTTTTAAATTGTGACAGCGGGTGCGAGGAGAGTCAAACAGAAGGGGGGTCGGGGGGAGAGGATGCTGGAGCTGGAACATTTTATTAGCTCCACCCTAAATATGTCTGGAACATGTAACATGTTCCAAAGGTGAGCCTTTAATATAGCTGAAAGTGCAAATTTGATCAGCAAAAAATATTGGATCATTTGTAAACTACACTGTTGGTTGCAATGGTGATACTACCAGAGTGAAGCGAAGGCTGTAGGATTTTATTAATAATACTGTAATTAGGTAAATTTGAATGCTTAATATTAAGGAGTTCTATGGTTACAGCTTTCCTTCTATTACATCACCATTGCGATAGCAATACAAACAATAGTTATATTTGACAATCCAATGTAACCTACTTAAAAAAATCTCCTTTCATGGTGTAAGTTCTGATTGTCTGCTAGTCATCTCTTTCCACAACTTCCTGGATTCCCTGCATGCTTTGCATCTTCTCCTGTGTTCATTCCTCTGCTGTTTAGTTTTTCATTTATAAGGACTACATATCCCATGGTATCATGCTGCTTGCAAGTTGTGATTCCTGTACTGACCCCACCTCTTTAAACACCTCCTCTCGGCACCTCTGTAGATCAGAAGGCAAGCTCTGTAAAATGTGTTACACAATAGTGCCTACTCACAGGGCATAGTGAATACCATACATGTTACAGAATTCAAGGAAGTAAATGTATGGGGACCTTCACTAAGTACTCTTACAAACTTCAAGATTATTCAGATCAGTAGGTATAGGCTAGAAATCATTGGAATACAATGTGGAATTGGATACATTGTATATAATTTTAAATTTTAACCATTTCAACTCTTGTATTGTTATTCCCTCTATGGACCAGAGTAATTTTTACATTTCCACTATAGGCCTATTTATTTGGAAACAACTTTATAATTACTAAAGGTAATAAATTATCAAACTAGGCATTCCTTTGGCAATTATTTTTTTCTCTATGTAATATTAAAAAAAATGCATAAATAAATAAATAACATGTTTTATTTTTCTATTTTGACTAGTGTTAGTTTATCAAAAGTGTATATTTTATTTGCTGTTGTTTAACCACTTCCCTACGGCGCATAGTCATATGATGGCGTCAGGAACCCTTTATCCCTCCGGGCTGCCAACATATGACGTCTTTTACTTTCTGAGCCTCTAGGTAGCACGCCCGTCCCGTCACTAGGCACCCGATGCGCGTGCCCGGAGGCTGCAATGTCCGCCAGGCACCCGCGATTACCCATGAACACAGCAGGACCGATGGTGTGTTCCCAGTACAGAGGAACACCGATCGGTTTCCTCCCCTTGTGAGTCTCCTCTACAGATAGAATCACTCCCAAGGATACACATTTAACCCCTTCCTCGCCCCCTAGTGTTAACTCCTTCCCTGCCAGTCACATTTACACAGTAATCAGTGCATTTTTTATAGCTCTGATCGCTGTATAAATGTGAATGGTCCCAAAATAGTGTCAAAAGTGTCCAAAGTGTCCACCGCAATATCGCAGTCACGATAAAAATTGCAGATCACTGCCATTACTAGTAAAAAAAAAAAAAAAAATAACAATAAAAATGCCATAAATGTATCTCCTATTTTGTAGACGCTATAACTTTTGCACAAAACAAATAAATATACGCTTATTGCAATTTTTTTTACTAAAAATATGAAAAAGAATACATATCGGCCTAAACTGAGGAAAAACTTTGTTTTTTTTTTTTAATGGGATATTTATTATAGCAAAAAGTAAAAAATATTGTGTTTTTTTCAAAATTGTTGCTCTTTTTTTGTTTATAGCGCAAAAACTAAAAACCACAGAGGTGATCAAATACCACCAAAAGAAAGCTCTATTTGGGGGGGGGGATTCATATGGGTACAGTGTTGCATTTCCGCGCAATTGTCATTCAAAGTGTAACAGTGCTGAAAGCTGAAAATTGGTCGGGGCAGGAAGGGGATGAAAATGCCCTGTATTGCATTTATTAAAATTTACACTAAAATTCTTTGAAAATAAAATGTCTTTTATTCCATTGTATGTATATTTTTTTTTCTGCAATACAAAAAAAATGACTACATTATCGGACGAATTTAAAACAGCAACCATCCCGAACTAACAAACCCTGGTTTCAATTGCCAAGAACTTTTAACTTGAATGATGCTATCATTTACTATCTGTTTCAGAATACTCATTTATATGCATATGTATTATAAGCCAACAACACCAATCCTAAATGGTATCATATTGCTACCTGCTCATCCTTAAACCCTCCCCCCCCCCCTTTTTTTTTTTCCTTCCCCCTCTTCCCTTTTCCCTTGTACCCTATTTCCAGAATACTTGAAATATTATTTTTTAAACTCAATTTTCAGAATATATTTGCAATGTCTAGTTGTTCGCTGACATAATGTTACATGCTTAAACAGATGTTTATCATAATATAACATGTATACTGAATTTGCTCTCAATAAACTTTGATTGTGATAAAAAAAAAAAATGACAAACAAAGTAATTGTAAAAAATAAATAATGATAGTAAAGTAAATTTAAACAAATAAAATAAATCAACAGAAAAAGAATAGCAAAGGGGAGATGGGGTGAACATAGTTCATTATGGTTAACTAACAATGAATAAGGTTTTTAATAGGAATACATTTATGTAAAAAAAATCTTACTTGCAAGTTTTTTGTTTTTTTAACTGATGTCATATGCAGATTTAAACTCACTACCTCTGCTGGAAGTCTATTCCAAGCATCAACTAACCTTTAATTCCAAGCAACAACTACCCTTAAATGTAGTGTTATTATTTTAAAGGGATATAGGGGAATTTTATGGGATTTTTAAGATGCAAAAATAAGGTACAGTGATCTCAAGAGATAATGTAAAAAGTTTTATTTAAAGATAAATAAAAAATTGTTAAAAAAACAATTATGGCATGTACGTAAGATACAGTTTTATAAATGCAGCACTTTCGAATGAAGTTCCCAACATGTTTCGCCCACATTCCTAGCTTCTTCAGGGGATGCTGTCCATTTGAGTTACAAGCCTTCTATTGAAAGAAAATATACATATATTAATCATATAAAAAATTACGATATAAAGAGAAATATATAATATAGATACATTTATTTATTCACTCATTTTGGGTATTGTTTTCCTGATACATGTAGATATTTATACATATGTGCACATTCAATTTGACGACAGCCTTACTCACCCTGGTCTCTTGAAATATTGTATACTATGGTCAAGTAAATATATGGGTCAAGAGGTCTGCCAGCGTCATGGGGACCAAGAGCTAAAGGTGACCATAGGGAGCATTCAAGGGCCAGCTACAATAACATAGAGGGTAATAAAATTAGTTTATGTATCACAAAATGGTGAATAAATCTCCAACAACAAAAAATTAAAAATTAAATAAATAAAAAAGGAGGTCAACTTACAAAACAAAGTTTTGCAAAAGACTCAATACCCAGGGACACAGACTCTCTCCACAGCAGGATACTTATATTTAAAGCTTCAAAACCCAAGAAGAAACAAGGACTTCAGATACACATATTAAAAAGGGACTAGATCACTAGACTATCCCATGAATACAAAAGTAATACTACAAAAAGAAAGGGGAAAAAAGGGTGGGACCCCAAAGCACCCTCCCCATGTTGAGGGCATGTGGCGCTCACTCTCCCCCTATCATGTCCTCCAGGCTGCATGCTCTGGTAAGGGTCTGGTATGAATTTTGGGGGGACCCTACGTCAATTTTTTTTTAATGTTGGCGTGAACCTCCCCTTAAAATCCACACCAGACCCAAAGGGCCTGGTATGAATTTTTGGGGGGAACCTCACACTGTTTTTTTTTAAATTTTGGCGTGGAGTTCCCCTTAAAATCCATACCAGACCCAAAGGGCCTGATTTTTATCTATATTCTAGGGAGCCGGTAATACATTACAGCCGCAAGCAATTTTAAATTACATTTTTTCTTTTAGAAATGTAATTTTTCTGCAGCACTGTAAAACACATCACACAGATGCGCCACTTTACAGGCAGACTAAGGGGACCCCCCAGGCACGCTATTTAACCACTTGACGACCACCTCACGCCGATGTACGTCGGCAAAGTGGCACGGACAGGCAAAATCACGTACAGGGTACGTGATTTGCCTTCCGCGGGTGGGGGGTCCGATCGGACCCCCCCCCGGTGCCCGAGGCGGTCGTCTTTTGTCCAGCGGCGATCGGTGATGAGGGGGAGACCATCCGTTCGTGGCCCCCCCCTCGCGATCGCCGCCGGCCAATGAGAATCTTCCTTTGCTGCTGTATGCTAAACAGCAGCAAAGGAAATGATGTCATCTCTCCTCGGCTCGGTAATTTCCGTTCCGGCCCGAGGAGAGAAGACATCAATGTGAGTGCACAAACACACACACACAGTAGAACATGCCAGGCACACAAAACACCCCGATCCCCCCCCGATCGCCCCCCGATCCCCCCCCAATCACCCCCCAATCACCCCCCCCCCCCCTGTCACAAACTGACACCAGCAGTTTTTTTTTGTTTTTTTTTTTTCTGATTACTGCATAGTGTCAGTTTGTGACAGTAAGTGTGTTAGGGCAGTTAGTATTACCCCCCTTTAGGTCTAGGGTACCCCCCTAACCCCCCCTAATAAAGTTTTAACCCCTTGATCACCCCCTGTCACCAGTGTCACTAAGCGATCATTTTTCTGATCGCTGTATTAGTGTCACTGGTGACGCTAGTTAGTGAGGTAAATATTTAGGTTCGCCGTCAGCGTTTTATAGCGTTGGGGACCCCCCATATACTACCTAATAAATGTTTTAACCCCTTGATTGCCCCCTAGTTAACCCTTTCACCACTGATCACCGTATAACCGTTACGGTTGACGCTGGTTAGTTTGTTTATTTTTTATAGTGTCAGGGCACCCGCCGTTTATTACCGAATAAAGGTTTAGCCCCCCGATCGCCCGGCGGTGATATGCGTCGCCCCAGGCAGCGTCAGATTAGCGCCAGTACCGCTAACACCCACGCATGCAGCATGCGCCTCCCTTAGTGGTATAGTATCTGATCGGATCAATATCTGATCCGATCAGATCTATACTAGCGTCCCCAGCAGTTTAGGGTTCCCAAAAACGCAGTGTTAGCGGGATCAGCCCAGATACCCGCTAGCACCTGCGTTTTGCCCCTCCGCCCGGCCCGGCCCAGCCCACCCAAGTGCAGTATCGATCGATCACTGTCACTTACAAAACACTAAACGCATAACTGCAGCGTTCGCAGAGTCAGGCCTGATCCCTGCGATCGCTAACAGTTTTTTTGGTAGCATTTTGGTGAACTGGCAAGCACCAGCCCCAGGCAGCGTCAGATTAGCGCCAGTACCGCTAACACCCACGCACGCAGCATACGCCTCCCTTAGTGGTATAATATCTGATCGGATCAATATCTGATCCGATCAGATCTATACTAGCGTCACCAGCAGTTTAGGGTTCCCAAAAACGCAGTGTTAGCGGAATCAGCCCAGATACCTGCTAGCACCTGCGTTTTGCCCCTCCGCCCGGCCCAGCCCAGCCCACCCAAGTGCAGTATCGATCGATCACTGACACTTACAAAACACTAAACGCATAACTGCAGCGTTCGCAGAGTCAGGCCTGATCCCTGCGATCGCTAACAGTTTTTTTGGTAGTATTTTGGTGAACTGGCAAGCACCAGCCCCAGGCAGCGTCAGATTAGCGCCAGTACCGCTAACACCCACGCACACACCGTACACCTCCCTTAGTGGTATAGTATCTGATCGCATCAATATCTGATCCGATCAGATCTATACTAGCGTCACCAGCAGTTTAGGGTTCCCAAAAACGCAGTGTTAGCGGGATCAGCCCAGATACCTGCTAGCACCTGCGTTTTGCCCCTCCGCCCGGCCCGGCCCAGCCCACCCAAGTGCAGTATCGATCGATCACTGTCACTTACAAAACACTAAACGCATAACTGCAGCGTTCGCAGAGTCAGGCCTGATCCCTGCGATCGCTAACAGTTTTTTGGTAGCGTTTTGGTGAACTGGCAAGCGCCAGCGGCCTAGTACACCCCGGTCGTAGTCAAACCAGCACTGCAGTAACACGTGGTGACGTGGCGAGTCCCATAAGTGCAGTTGAAGCTGGTGAGGTGGCAAGCACAAGTAGTGTCCCGCTGCCACCAAAAAGACAAACACAGGCCCGTCGTGCCCATAGTGCCCTTCCTGCTGCATTCGCCAATCCTAATTGGGAACCCACCGCTTCTGCAGCGCCCGTACTTCCCCCATTCACATCCCCAACCAAATGCAGTCGGCTGCATGAGAGGCATTTTTATGTCCTCCCGAGTACCCCTACCCAACGAACCCCCCAAAAAAGATGTCGTGTCTGCAGCAAGCGCGGATATAGGCGTGACGCCCACTATTATTGTCCCTCCTGTCCTGACAATCCTGGTCTTTGCATTGGTGAATGTTTTGAACGCTACCATTCACTAGTTGAGTATTAGCGTAGGGTACAGCATTCCACAGACTAGGGAACACTTTCACAGGGTCTCCCAAGATGCCATCGCATTTTGAGAGACCCGAACCTGGAACCGGTTACCGTTATAAAAGTTAGTTACAAAAAAAGTGTAAAAAAAAAAAAAAATATGAAATAAAAAAAAAAATAGTTGTTGTTTTATTGTTCTCTCTCTCTCTATTCTCTCTCTCTATTGTTCTGCTCTTTTTTACTGTATTCTATTCTGCAATGTTTTATTGTTATTGTTATTGTTATTATGTTTTATCATGTTTGTTTTTCAGGTGTGTAATTATTTACACTTTACTGTGCTTTATTGTTAACCATTGTTAACCATTTTTTTGTCTTCAGGTACGCCATTCACGACTTTGAGTGGTTATACCAGAATGATGCCTGCAGGTTTAGGTATCATCTTGGTATCATTCTTTTCAGCCAGCGGTCGGCTTTCATGTAAAAGCAATCCTAGCGGCTAATTAGCCTCTAGACTGCTTTTACAAGCCGTGGGAGGGAATGCCCCCTCCCCCCACCGTCTTCCGTGTTTTTCCCTGGCTCTCCTGTCTCAACAGGGAACCTGAGAATGCAGCCGGTGATTCAGCCAGCTGACCATAGAGCTGATCAGAGACCAGAGTGGCTCCAAACATCTCTATGGCCTAAGAAACCAGAAGCTACGAGTATTTCATGACTTAGATTTCGCCGGATGTAAATAGCGCCATTGGGAAATTGGGGAAGCATTTTATCACACCGATCTTGGTGTGGTCAGATGCTTTGAGGGCAGAGGAGAGATCTAGGGTCTAATAGACCACAATTTTTTCAAAAAAGAGTACCTGTCACTAACTATTGCTATCATAGGGGATATTTACATTCCCTGAGATAACAATAAAAATGATTAAAAAAAAAAATATGAAAGGAACAGTTTAAAAGTAAGATTAAAAAAGCAAAAAAATAATAAAGAAAAAAAAAAAAAAAAAAAAAAAACACCCCTGTCGCCCCCTGCTCTTGCGCTAAGGCGAACGCAAGCGGCGGTCTGTCGTCAAATGTAAACAGCAATTGCACCATGCATGTGAGGTATCACCGCGAAGGCCAGATCGAGTGCAGTAATTTTTCCAGTCGACCTCCTCTGTAAATCTAAAGTGGTAACCTGTAAAGGCTTTTGAAGGCTTTTAAACATGTATTTATTTTGTTGCCACTGCACGTTTGTGCGCAATTTTAAAGCATGTCATGTTTGGTATCCATGTACTCAGCCTAAGATCATCTTTTTTATTTCATCAAACATTTGGGCAATATAGTGTGTTTTAGTGCATTAAAATAAAAAAAAAGTGTGTTTTTTCCCCAAAAAATGCGTTTGAAAAATCGCTGCGCAATTACTGTGTGAAAAAAAAAAATGAAACACCCACCATTTTAATCTGTAGGGCATTTGCTTTAAAAAAATATATAATGTTTGGGGGTTCAAAGTAATTTTTTTGCAAAAAAAAAAAACTTTTTCATGTAAACAATAAGTGTCAGAAAGGGCTTTGTCTTCAAGTGGTTAGAAGAGTGGGTGATGTGTGACATAAGCTTCTAAATGTTGTGCATAAAATGCCAGGACAGTTCAAAACCCCCCCAAATGACCCCATTTTGGAAAGTAGACACCCCAAGCTATTTGCTGAGAGGCATGTCGAGTCCATGGAATATTTTATATTGCGACACAAGTTGCGGGAAAGAGACAAATTTTTTTTTTTTTTTTTTTTTTTTGCACAAAGTTGTCACTAAATGATATATTGCTCAAACATGCCATGGAAATATGTGAAATTACACCCCAAAATACATTCTGCTGCTTCTCCTGAGTACGGGGATACCACATGTGTGAGACTTTTTGGGAGCCTAGCCGCGTACGGGACCCCGAAAACCAAGCACCGCCTTCAGGCTTTCTAAGGGCGTGAATTTTTGATTTCACTCTTCACTGCCTATCACAGTTTCGGAGGCCATGGAATGCCCAGGTGGCACAAAACCCCCCCAAATGACCCCATTTTGGAAAGTAGACACCCCAAGCTATTTGCTGAGAGGTATAGTGAGTATTTTGCAGACCTCACTTTTTGTCACAAAGTTTTGAAAATTGAAAAAAGAAAAAAAAAATGTTTTTTCTTGTCTTTCTTCATTTTCAAAAACAAATGAGAGCTGCAAAATACTCACCATACCTTTCAGCAAATAGCTTGGGGTGTCTACTTTCCAAAATGGGGTCATTTGGGGGGTTTTGTGCCACCTGGGCATTCCATGGCCTCCGAAACTGTGATAGGCAGTAAAGAGTGAAATCAAAAATTTTCACCCTTAGAAATCCTGAAGGCAGTGATTGGTTTTCGGGGTCCAGTACGCGGCTAGGCTCCCAAAAAGTCCCACACATGTGGTATCCCCATACTCAGGAGAAGCAGCTAAATGTATTTTGGGGTGCAATTCCACATATGCCCATGGCCTGTGTGAGCAATATATCATTTAGTGACAACTTTATGAAAAAAAAAAAAAAAAAGTGTCACTTTCCCGCAACTTGTGTCAAAATATAAAATATTCCATGGACTCAATATGCCTCTCAGCAAATAGCTTGGGGTGTCTACTTTCCAAAATGGGGTCATTTTGGGGGGTTTTGTGTCATCTTGGCATTCCATGGCCTCCGAAACTGTGATAGGCAGTGAAGAGTGAAAGCAAAAATTTACACCCTTAGAAATCCTGAAGGCGGTGATTGGTTTTCGGGGCCCCGTACGCGGCTAGGCTCCCAAAAAGTCCCACACATGTGGTATCCCCATACTCAGGAGAAGCAGCAGAATGTATTTTGGGGTGCAATTCCACATAGGCCCATGGCCTGTGTGAGCAATATATCATTTAGTGACGACTTTTTGTAAATATTTTTTTTTTTTTTTTTTTTGTCATTTTTCAATCACTTGGGACAAAAAAAATAAATATTCAATGGGTTCAACATGCCTCTCAGCAATTTCCTTGGGGTGTCTACTTTCCAAAATGGGGTCATTTGGGGGGGTTTTGTACTGCCCTGCCATTTTAGCACCTCAAGAAATGACATAGGCAGTCATAAACTAAAAGCTGTGTAAATTCCAGAAAATGTACCCTAGTTTGTAGACGCTATAACTTTTGCGCAAACCAATAAATATACGCTTATTGACATTTTTTTTACCAAAGACATGTGGCCGAATACATTTTGGCCTAAATGTATGACTAAAATTTAGTTTATTGGATTTTTTTTATAACAAAAAGTAGAAAATATCATTTTTTTTCAAAATTTTCGGTCTTTTTCCGTTTATAGCGCAAAAAATAAAAACCGCAGAGGTGATCAAATACCATCAAAAGAAAGCACTATTTGTGGGAAGAAAAGGACGCAAATTTCGTTTGGGTACAGCATTGCATGACCGCGCAATTAGCAGTTAAAGCGTCGCAGTGCCAAATTGGAAAAAGACCTCTGGTCCTTAGGCAGCATAATGGTCCGGGGCTCAAGTGGTTAAAGGAACGTTTTTTATTTTTATTGTTTCACTGTAAGCATTATTAATATCACTGCTCCTAAAAAAACAGTAGTTTTAAAAACTTTTTTTTGCATTGATACATGTCCCCTGGCGCAGTACATGGGTCCCCAAACACTTTTTATGGCAATTACTTGCATATAAGCCTTTAAAATTAGCACTTTTGATTTTCCATGTTCGCGTCCCATAGACTTTAATATGGTGTAGCATGTCCCCACAAATGTTTTACCTGTTCGCATGTTCTGGTGCGAACCAAACCGGGGGGGAGTTTGGCCCATCCCTATAATTGAATGTAACAACCCGACAGGCTGGTAGTACCCAAGTTAATCAATGGATTGACTTGGGTACAATCAGCCTGCCCATACGTGGTTTAAATGTTGGGTGGTCCCTGCTGAATTGGCCAAATTTCGATCCATGTATGGCCGGCTTTAGTGTAGCCTTGCACTTATACTGCAGTTAAACTATCAGTATGTTTTTTGGTGGAACATTGAACTCCCAAATATAATCCACCCACGCACTGGGAGCTTAAGTGCCATGTAAGTATTTGCCTTTTGTGAAAAACACAAAACGATCCAGCTAAAACTAGCCTCCCAATCTTGCACAGTGCTATAAAACAAATCCTTTTATTGAAAATGAGAATTCCATTTTTTTTTGTGTTGTTTTCATCCGATGCGCACTTCTGACTTGTGGCTCTTTTTCATTAAACGTCTGTTTAATTAGTAAATGCAGTGCGCGTATATTGGGGTCAGGTGCACCCCTCCACCTTATTCATTCTACCCCCATGACTCATTGAGCCTGTGATCCTTTTACACATGCGTCCCTGACATCACTTTGTCAGTAAGTTGCTTATTTTCCACTTATGTGCTTTGGTAGGCACGTAAACGCACAATAAGCCACCTATTGATAATATTGTGGGAGGAAACAGCATGATTGATGTCAAGGATGCCAGCCCAGTAAGCTAACATTTTTGCAGTCCATCCCAGGAGTACACTGAGGAGGGAGTGGTGCCATGTAGAGCGAATGTAGTCACCCTCTTAAAGCAAATTGTTGCAAGGGAGAATACTAATATATTTTTCAAGATGTGTGGTCTGCAGATGTCATTAAAAGGGGCACAGATTAATCCAAACGATGGTATGGAATATGTTTTTTCTTTTTTTTTTTTTTTTATTTGAGCTTAATGTCACTTTAAATCTAAAGGTAGAATTAAAAAGAGGGAGATTTTTCAGTCCATATAGCTTGACTTTATTGCGCAAGGAAGCTATTTCCCTCTTTTTTCCCTCTGATCGATCCTCCAGTTCTTGGCCATATGCTAAGAAGTTCAACTATGAATTACAAATTTTGGAAAACCACTGTGCAAAATGCCTGTGGCAAACAAACTACACCTTCCTGCAATTTAAATGTTAGCATACTGAAGTGAAAGAATATATGAAAGTTTACCATTACATAGGGAACATATTTCCTTTATGCAATCATACAAGTGGTTATATTTATAGTCTGCAATCCGTAAATTCAGAAATGATGCTTTCATGAAAGCCCCCAATGCCATTCTAAAAAAAAAATTACTAAAGTAACACTATTATATTCTGGTTCCACACTGCAGTTTACACGCAACAACAATTTTATCCATGAAGTAATTTACCAGAATACTAAAACGGGTCAATAATATCTTAGAAAAACTATAACCCACTGCCTGGCTGTATCCTTCCATTAACATACACAACTTTGAAATCAACAAGTGGGTCACTTAGTGCACCACACTAGACAACTTTAGGTTTCCATTTGGCCAGGCCAACCACTTATATGTTTGATCAGAAGTCTCTTTGTCAAAAATGTCTGGCAGTCTTGAAATGTGAGTGTGAAATTTCAAGTGCTAGCATGTCTGAAGGTGTTTGTGGCATTTAACACCCCTTTTTCTGATATTGCAACCTAGCAATAAAACAGAGATAAATTATTGTAGAACAATTTCCTCTACGGACATCATTTAAATTTGGCATGTGCATCTAGGAAATGTGCTTCTGATCTCATGGCAAGATTTTATCATCTACATTATGTTCTGCGACCAATAGATCTAGGCAATACATTGAGTGATATTACCATTTTGCAATGCATTTTTTTCACTTTCACACAATTTTTCCCACTGACACCAATAATGGGTCACAATTTCTCCCACTGTCACCAACAATGGCGCACAATTCCTCTCATTGACACCAAGGGTGAGGCATGATTCCTCCTCTTACTGACCACGGGTGCTATGTAATTTACTTACTCCCATGAACCACCAAGTCCTAGACATTGGGGTTCATTTACTAAAACAGGATAATGCAAAATCTGGTGCAGCTCTGTATAGACACCAAACAGCTTCCAGGTTTTTTGTCAAAGCTTGATTGAACTAGCTGAAGTTAGAAACTGATTGGCTACCATGAACAGCTGAACCAGATTTTGCACTCTCCAGTTTTAGTAAATCAACCCCATTGTCTACTCCCACTAATGCTGGGGCATTTTCTATTCCCCCTAGCCACAGGCTGGCCCCCCTAAAGTCTAAAGGGCAGTAAACTGGCCCTCTCTTTAGAAAGTTTGGAGACCCTGGTCTAATCAATTCATATAAAAACTATGAAAAGATAGTGCCATGCCTAAAGGTTTTTAAAGAGATTGTAAAGTCTCAAAGTTTTTTTCACCTTAATGCATTCTATACATTAAGGTGAAAAACCTTCTTTGCTGCAGCTCCTCCCCCAGACTCCCCCCCCCCCCGCTTTTTCTTACCCGAGCCCATTCGTTCCAGCGCCATGCACAAGCAATTGACTCCCGCTGCTGTCAATCAAATCCAGAGACATGGGAGCAGGGGGCGGAGCCGAGTCCCACTGTCTGTGGCAAGGCGGCTTTCCCTGGGGGCACCCAAGGAAAGGGAGGAGCCAGGAGCGCCAGCAGGGCACCACAGAAGAGGAGGATCAGGGCTGCTCTGTGCAAAACCCTTGCAGAGAGCAGGTAAGTATAACATGTTTGTTATTTTTATTTTAAAAATCTGAACCTTTACAACCCCTTTAAGCACTGAAAAGGTTTCTATCTGTAAAGATGATGAAGGGGAAGATTCTCCAAATGTGAACTCTAACCTGGACACTATAGGAGATGAAGGCGGAGCCTATGCCCCACGTATTGCAAAGGCTCCTTACCTGTTTTCCGCCAGGATGCTTGCCATGTCACTTATGCATCCAGGAAACTGAAATGCCAACCACAGGTCATAGAAGTATACACTGGGCCCCTGTAATAGAGTTTGCATTAAACAGATTCATTCAGTGTATTTCTTTTTTCTTATTTAATATGTGCTCTTGTTTTTATTGCTCTATATCAGGGTACACTTCTCTCTTCCTACTCCGGTACATTAGGGATATAGTAACAAACCAGAATTAGAAAACACTAAATATTTAGAAATGTACATATATTTTGTATCCTGGGGTGTTGTAACTTATATTTAAAACCACTCTAAAATGTATATGTAAAATCATTGATGGTTACCAAGTTTACCCAACTGACAAAGAATGACAGGAAAAATCCACATCTGATGCTCCAATTGTTAGCTGTTTAATTCACCTGACTACACAATTGGAAGTCCAGGGAAATGATAGAGACTTGAGTACAGTGAGCAGGGAAGACCATTTTGAGAAATAATGGTAGACAGCTGGTGTCTTTATCTTTCCAGTTGGAAGATTGGAGACTGTGAAAGGAAGTACGGGTGAAGCTGTCCAGGCAAGCTAATGGTTCCATCTTCTCTTTTATATATCCTGTGCCCCTAGCAGCAGATGTTAATTATGGTGGTTTTTGGATGAAAAGTATTATTACTGTTGGCCACTGTACTTGTCCCTTAGGACAATGTCATGACATGATGTATTTTCTGTTTGAGACTTTAAAGTGGGGTTCCACCCAAAAAAAAAAAACTACATGGATATTTTTTTTTTTACTTACCTCTAAATGCCTGTTGCTAGGGGGACCCTCGTAGTCTGCCTCTTCCAGTGCCTGGGCTGGTGACATCACTTCCCCCTCGGCACAGGAAGGGCTTAGCTCTGCTCCTTCCCTCCTGTCAATCATCTTGGACCCATTATAGGTCCCAGGTGACTGAGCGGCCAATCACGGCGCGCGGGACCGCTCACGCCTGCTCAGTGGGTGCCAGGCTGTGAAGCCACAGCCCGGCGCCCACAGTTGCAATGCCGGCGCTGCTGAACGGAGGGGGAGATGAGCGGGGCTTCGATCCCCCGCATCGCTGGACCCTGGGACAGGTAAGTGTCCAATATTTGCAGTATTTGTAGCTGCTGACTTTTAATTTTTTTTTTTTTGACTGGACCTTATAAAGCAAAAAGAGATATACCGCGCTAAATTGGAAAACTAAACTAAGATAGACTGCTGCGAATAACCATGTGATATTAACAAGGCAAAATAAACCCAAATTAACAATCGCGCTAATCAGTAAATAAGTACTAACCACACTAATGCCCTGTACACACGATAGGATTTTCCGACAACAAAATCCTGGATTTATTTCCGACCGATGTTTGCTGTTTTGCATACACACGGTCACACAACTGTTGTCGGAAATTCTGAACGTCAAGAACGCGGTGACGTACAACACATACGACAAGCCCGAGAAAAATGAAGTTCAATAGCCAGTGCGGCTTTTCTGCTTGATTCCGAGCAGGCGTGGAACTTTGAGTGTCAGAATTGTGTACACACGATTGGAATTTCCGACAACGGATTTTGATGTCGGAAAATTTGAGATCCAGATCTCAAATTTTGTTTGTCGGAAATTCTGACGGAAAATTTCAGATGGAGCCTACACACGGTCGGAATTTCTGACAACAGGCTCCCATCAAATATTTGTTGTCAGAAAATCCTATCTTGTATACAGGGCATAACAGTTGAAGTGAAATGTGTAAAAATTCAAGACCAATTGGATAATTGGATAAATGGATATAATGAAAAGTTATGCCTTGTACACACGGTCGGACATTGATCGGACATTCCGACAACAAAATCCATGGATTTTTTCCGACGGATGTTGGCTCAAACTTGTCTTGCATACACACGGTCACACAAAGTTCTCGGAAAATCCGATCGTTCTGAACGCGGTGACGTAAAACACGTACGTCGGGACTATAAATGGGGCAGTAGCCAATAGCTTTCGTCTCTTAATTTATTCTGAGCATGCGTGGCACTTTGTGCATCAGATTTGTGTACAGACGATCGGAATTTCCGACAACGGATTTTGTTGTCGGAAAATTTTATAGCCTGCTCTCAAACTTTCTGTGTCGGAAATTCTGATGGAAAATGTGTGATGGAGCTAACACACGGTCGGAATTTCCGACAACAAGGTCCTATCACACATTTTCCCTCAGAAAATCCGACCGTGTGTACAGGGCATTAATCGCTATGAATGAATAAATTAAATATTACACACTAGTAATTAAAGTGCAATGTGCAAAAAATTCACAAAATGAACATATAAATACACAAATAAATAAATAAGTCCATCTGTGTATGATCTGGAGTTATCGCTTTGCCCCATACCACACAGAGGTATTCTGCCTGTTCACTTGACCATCCTAGCGATAGGTGGTCCCGAATATCTGGTAAGAGTCCCTGATTATCACTCATGGTGTGACACTGAAGACTACTTATCACCTGGTGGAGGCTTACACTTTATACATTTTGGACTTTCTTCACTATATGGACTTATTTATTTATTTATGTATTTATTTATTTTGCACATTGCACTTTAATTACTAGTGTATGCCCCGTACGCACGGTCGGACTTTGTTCGGACATTTCGACAACAAAATCCTAGGATTTTTTCCGACGGATGTTGGCTCAAACTTGTTTTGTCTACACACGGTCGCACAAAGCTGTCGGAATTTCCGATCGCCAACCACGCGGTCACGTACACCACGTAAGACGAGACTAGAAAAGGCCAGTTCAGAACCAAGCGCGGCACCCTTTGGGCTCCTTTTGCTAATCTCGTGTTAGTAAAAGTTTGGTGAGAGACGATTCGCGCTTTTTCAGACTCGTGGCTTTCAGATCATTTTCTGCCGTTCAGTTTGTGCTTGTGGGTTTGTATCTGCTCTTCAGTGCGTGCAGCAAGTTCCGCGTGACTTTAATTAGTCATTGTATTCTTGTTCGTTCGTTACTGTTTTTCAGGTCGCTCTTCACAGGCCTTGCTGTTCTTCAGTGCGTTCTGTTACTTTGCTCTGAGCAGCCGACCGTTTTCTAGCCATGTTGCGTATGCGTACTCCTCGTAGAGTTCGTGCTGTGCGGGGGCTTGGTGTTGGGGTCCTGACCTTGACACAAGTCCAGTCCATGAACAGGGTGGGGAGGAGTTCACGGACCAAGAATTGGTTGCTTCAGCGTGACCAGTTCTATCATATACCTTTGCTCCGTGAGATCCGTGAGAATAATCCTGATGATTTCAGGAACTTTCTCAGGATGATGGACCCCGTATTTCACCGTTTGTTGGCTTCGCTGACCCCTTATATTAGCAGGCAGGATACCTGCATGAGGCAAGCCATCACTCCGGAGCAGAGGCTGGTCGCTACCCTGCGGTATTTGGCGACAGGGAGAAGCCTGCAGGACTTAAAGTTCTCAACAGGCATGTCCCCCCCGGCTCTGGGGATCATTATCCCAGAGACCTGTACTGCCATCATACAGGTCCTGCAGAAGGAGTATATGAAGGTAAGATTTTTATCCTTTAATATCACATTTTATTGTATTTAATGTTTGCTAATATATTGTATTTCTTTCCTCATTCCCTAATTACCATGATTGTAATATGCTGTGAATGTCCCCTTTGTCCTCATGCATGCTGGAATTTTATGTAATTATTATTTTAGGTCCTTCATACATATTTGCCCTTCAATAACCTCCCCAGCATGGTGTCTCCTGGCCCAATATTCACCTCATGTAGTCACTTAACAATGTATTTTTTCTGTTCCATAGTAGTGCGTTACCCCAAACACCCCCTAAAATGTTTTTAAATGTTATTTTTGCTTTAAATTCTGGCAGAGTGCCAGAGGCTTTTTTTTGGTGGTGTCCCCAAATAATTTTTAGTAACCCTCCCTCCCCCAACTGCTAAGTCAGCTGATCCCAATTCTCTATCCTCAATCATCTATCTGCTGACTTTGCCAAACCCATACACACTATACCCATCTCTTTAGTGCTCAGATTTATGGATGAATTCCCCAAAGCATGTAGTGCATGGGCCTGCCTGTATACTTTCAAATGGTACTGT
This sequence comes from Lithobates clamitans, assembly GCA_037952925.1. Taxonomy (NCBI): domain Eukaryota; kingdom Metazoa; phylum Chordata; class Amphibia; order Anura; family Ranidae; genus Lithobates; species Lithobates clamitans. The sequence goes on from JBBGZY010000210.1 coordinate 1,711,559, forward strand.
TTAAAGTTTTTGTATCCTATTATTATCTTGATAGGTAATAGCAGAATGTCCAAATGTCCTCAAATGTGTACAGTGTGTATTTATATCTTTGTATTATGACACTTCTTACCTGTTCAGTGGGCTGCCAATAGTGTAACTAAGGAGGGGCTGTTCCAAGTAATACCCATTATTTAGGCATTCATCTCTCAATGAAGTGAAGAGGGTTACCTGTCCAAGATTTCCACACACCCCCTATAATGTTAGAAATGGCCCATGAGAGGGGGGAGGGGGAATATGATAGGTGTACCTTATACTTTGGCGTTGTTAAATTCCCCTTAATAAATGCTATCTGGAGGTTGCCCCATAATGTTTGTGCCTAATCTGCTTGCCATGTTTCTGAGAAAAAATAGTAATGTTTTATTTTTTCCCTCAACAGTTTCCTTCCACGCCACAGGAATGGCAGACTGAATGGCAGCCTCCCACTTTGCCCAGCGGTGGGACTTTCCTAACTGCGGAGGGGCAATTGATGGGAAACACGTCCACATCATCCCACCACCCAACTCGGGGTCGTACTATTTCAACTATAAGGGGCTCAATAGTATAGTGATGTTGGCGGTGGTGTTGGCTACTTACGACTTCCTGTATGTGGACGTGGGGAAGAATGGCCGGATGTCCGATGGTGGAGTCATCGCCCAGACGGAGTTCTACAGGCGTCTCCAGAATGGCAGCTTGGACTTGACAGCTCCAGAGGACAATGTGGAAGGACTCCCATTCGTGTTCGTTGCTGATGAAGCGTTTGCGCTGGGGAACCACCTGATGCGGCCATTCCCGATGAGGACCCTCACCCCAGAACAGAGGGTTTTTAATTACCGGCTGGCCAGAGCCCGAAGAGTGGTGGAGAACCCATTTGGAATCCTGGCCAGCCGGTTCCTGCCTATTTATGACACCCATCCATATGGCGGAGTATAAACTGAACCATATTATACTGGCGTGCTGTATTCTCCATAACTTTTTAAGGAAACATTCGGCCAACTATGCTGGCTCAGTTGGGCCTAAGGCCGGAGTGATACATGAAACTACACTGATGGCGCTTGAAAGCGGGCATCCTGGCTTGCCCTCCCTGAGTGCCCGTGATGTCCGGTTACGCTACCTGGAGTTCTTTGCGGGTAGGGGGGCCATCAATATGCCAGCAAATATGTGAAGCCTTTTTCTATTAAAAAAAAAAAAAAGAAATTCTTTGTGGACATTTACTGCTTGTGTTTGTTTTAGCTGACCCTGACAGAAATGTGTTGAGTCCATAAAATGTCGTGATTGTGTAACCATATACAAAGCACTGTCGGCTGTTATTTACTAAATGCAAAAACACATTTCACTACAAGTGCAGTTGCAATTGCACTGAAACTGCACTTGTAGTGCCAAGAGGATTTGCCCTTAGTAAATAAAGCCCATTTTCTCAGAAAACACCAATGACATCACCCCAAAAGTGTTGTAGCATTGAGACAATAATCCACACATTCTTGCTTAACAAACTTTTTTATACCTGCACAATCACATGTGCATTTACCAAAGGTTTTTCAAACAAACCAACATGTTTGTTGTATAACAATTTTTGGGGTAGCATTATCAAAAATAGAAATGTCCATTTTAGATAAAACAGGCATGTGTAAAACCAACAAGAAAGACACAAATCTTGAACTTACAAACGTCACATTTTGTAGAACTTGAAGGCAATATCAGACATGAGTATTTAGGAACTGTGTTTGATATTGCGTTCAGATGGGGTGAAGTCACCCCAGGAAAAGCCAAATTTGGAAGATGCAAACCAATTTACCAATGTCAACATGTGCGACCTGCCATCACGGGGGATCAAGGGATGTGTTTTGGGGGAGCAAGCCCTTCCTCACAGCTACTTTATTATTGAGGAAGGGGTTGCACCCCCAAAACGCATCCATTGATCTCCCGTGATGGCAGATAGCACATGTTGGCACACTGTGTGCATCCTCCAAATTTGGCTTTGTGAAAAATCACAAAAACATTTTGCACATTGTAGCACACAAAAGAAGAAAGTGATTTGGAGGGGTTTTAAACTCGCCCCAAAACATCAATGATGTTTTTATTTTTTGGAATAACATCATTGATGTTTTTCTTGATGTTTTCCAATTGTAAATTACACCCCATGATCTCCCCGATCAGGATCTGGGCACTTTCGGATCTGAAAGGATCTGGATCCACAACATCACGATCACCTAAAAAGAGAGGAACCCCCAAAAAAATTAGGTGTCAAAAATATGCCGCCATCCATCTCTTACCTGAGCCTGTGGTCGCAGACACTCACCTGTTGTGGTGACTAGTTTCACCATGTCTTCTTCCTCCTGCTCAGATTGTGTTGGGGGGATTTCCCCTTCTTCCAGAGGGGGGGCTCTGGTCTCCTCTGATGAGGGGTGTCCTCCGAGTCTTTTCTCCCCTATGTAAAACAAAATGGTATAATTAGCACACAGATATTTGATGGCAGAACTAGAAATAGGAAACATTGCTTGGAAGTGGGGTACAATTGTCAATTTTAGCAGTGTTAAAAAATGTAGCATTTTCAGTGTCCTTTGTCAAGCTTCAATACTTTACCTGTTTGGTACAAGCTTCACAGATGTAGCCCCCCCCCTATAGTATACCCTGGAGCACCTGTGTGGGTCCCCTAATAAAAATGGTGTTCTGGGGTCCCACACTAGTGCTCCAGTGTCCAGATGTGAAAACAGCTGCTGAGTGTCCTCTCCTTACACAGAATCTAGTTTGCATTTCATTCTAGTAACAAAGCCATCTACACAACCCAATTCTTTTAAGACAAGTATAGGACGTAAAAATGGTGGCCAAATGCATATGGCCTAAACAATGGTATTTTAGAGTCCGAAAGAAAAATGTTTGATATGGACGAATAATGTGCCCATGAACATGAAAGTTGCCATTTTAAACTGTACAACATTTCCTAAAAGCACATGGAGTAGCACGGACGTAATAAACATAAAGAATAGGAACACAGCACAACTACTTAATTTTTTGCAGCACTCTCCGGATCTTTCTGTACTGCTCATGTTCTCGTAATTTGAGGTCCGACCACCGCTTCCTGAGCTGATCTTTTGATCGTCGTACCCCGAAATTCCGGTGCAGACTCCTGACCACTTTCGCCATGATCTTGGCCTTCTGACATTGGGGTTGGGGTAAGGTCCATACTTCCCGTCATAGTCAGCCTTCTTCAGGATGTCCACCATCTCCAACATCTCCCCAAAGGACATATTTGAGTCCTTAAATCTCCTTCTGGATCGGGACGTGTCCGGATCCGGCCTTTCCTCCTCCTCCTCGTCGTTGCTACAATTAGCACGATCCTGCTGTGTCTCCACCATGTGCTCTTCCCCTACTGCGCCAAACGAAAAGGGGCGGGAAATAGACTAGAAAGAACGTCAGGGGCGGGCGGAGTTACACGCATGCGCAGTGTGTATAAAGCGTAACACGTGTGCGTCTTACGTACGATCTGTGAGCGGAGGAAGGAGCATCGGAGGCGCCGATCGTGATAACGAAGGTAGGATCTAAACTTGGGCCTATACTGCTTCGAAATGGAAGCCTATATTGTAACAAGATTAGGGGAGTTTGGCCTGACATTAGGGTTTGTCTTGTGTTGTGTCTTGCAGAGAAAATGGATGGGTTCAATGACCACAATTTCCTCCCCCTGTTCATTGACAAATACAGGGAGCTGCCCTGTCTGTGGCAAGTGAGACACCCCCACTACAACAATAAACAAAAGAGGCAGGCAGCGCTGAAGAAACTGCTGGAGTTGGTGAAGCCGGTGGTCCCCACAGCAACCATCCCCTATTTAAAAGCCAAAATTGGTGGCCTGAGGAGCACTTATCTCAGGGAGCGCAAGAAGGTCACGGATTCCCAGAGGTCCGGAGCTGCAGCAGATGACGTTTATGTCCCCAGGCTGTGGTACTATGAGAGACTGCGATTTCTGTCAGACCACACTGAAGTCAGGGAATCCCTCTCTACTCTTCCTTCCACTCTTCCTTCCACCCCAGCTGAGGCTTCCGACGTCCAACCTGGGCCTTCCTGCCAGGAAGAAGAGGAGGAGCCCAGCTGGAGTCAGGTATAGCATTGTTCTACAGATTTCTGGGCAATAAAGAAATGATGTTTATTAGATGTTATTATTGATCACTAATTGCTGATTAAAAAAAGTGTTTTACATATCAATAGACAGTAGTGGGCACCCAAATTTGGGACAAGAATGAAAACTGCTGGGCTCAGAAGGATAGTCTGTTATATTTGTGAACATTCAATTTGCAACAGTCAGGAGGTGAAAATTGTGTGTGATTGATGAATAAAATACTAAAACTATGTCCCTTTTTCATACACAGGAAGACCTCAGCCAGGAGGAGGCTGTGGAATGTGGCAGTGAGGAGGAGGCGGGGATTAGTGGCAGCCAGGAGGAGGCGGGGCTAAGTGTCAGCCAAGAGAAGCCTGGGACCAGTCGCAGCCTGACTGAATCTCAGGTTCCTCCCCTCCACCTTCCATATAAAAGAGCCAGGAAGACGACTCCGAATACCATGCAGGATTCTGCGTTCAGGCTCATTCAGGAGGCTTCTGCGTCCCCCCGAGCCTTTCCCACTCCTGAAGAGGCCTTTGCCTGCATGGCTGCCACCAAACTGCAGGGCATGCAGGAGGGTCAACGCACTCTCTGTGAGGACCTTCTGTATAAAGTCCTACGTAAGGGGGTGAGTGGGGAACTAACTCCCAAGACCGACATCATTGAGTTGGACCATCCTCCTCCTCCTCCTCCTGCTGCCACAACTCCACCACCACAGCCATCGCATGGAAGGAAGCATGGAAAGAAGACCTGAGAGTGATGACCCTGGGTTCAGTCTGGTCTGACAGAAGCTGCAGTTTCTCGTATGACCACAGCCTGGGGACACAGATGTCATCTGCTGCTTTCCGGATCTCTGGGACTTCTGGACCAGACTGCCCTCCCTTAGATAAGGACTCCTCAGGCCACCAATTTTGCTTTGAAATAATTGATGTCTGCCCTGGGGGTCCAAAGCTTCACCCACTTCTGCAGTTTCTCCAGCGTTGCCTCCCTCTTTGTTTAGTTGTGAGCCCTTAATAAAAAATTTTTGGAAAATTATACTCTCCTGTGTGTGTTTTCATCCAAAAAGTACAGTTTGTTGGTGATGATTCAGGTACATTTCTAACATAAAATGTGAAATTAACAAGGGACAACAACACCAAACAATCTCCTACAGATTAAATAGAAGAACATACCAATGGTGTTGTGGGAACTTGTCACAAAAAACACACACAAACATTTTCGGGAGTACAAATAAAAATCCCCCTAAAAAAATAACACCCTTCAAAAAAATACAAACACAAAAAAGAATCTACATTAAAGCCAAAAAAAAAAAATACAACAAAAATATATTGTCAGATGTGAGAAATCAAAATATATTGAGGGAATCCCGATAAATAGTAACAAAATAAGTTTGTGAGAAGTCTGTGTGAATATGAGCAGCAAAACTACTATGATCTTGTCACATTATAAAGAAGAAGAGATTGCGCTGTATTAAACCATTTTTAACATTGCAGCGTGACGAAAGTGCTGTATCCATTGCGAACGCTAAGTTTACCATAACGAGCTGTTCCGTGTCGTAATTTCTTCTGAGCATGCGTGGCACTTTGTGCGTCGGAACAGGCCACACACGGTCGGAATTGGCGCGATCGGATTTTGTTGTCGGAAAATTTTATCTCCTGCTCTCCAACTTTGTGTGTCGGAAAATCCGAGGGAAAATGTCCGATGGAGCCCACACACGGTCGGAATTTTTGACAACACGCTCCGATCGGACATTTTCCATCGGAAAATCCGACCGTGTGTACGGGGCAGTAGTGTTCATTATATCCACTTGTCCAATCATCCGATTGGTCTTAAATTTTTGCACATTTCACTTCAACTGTTAGTGTGGTTAGTACTTATTTACTGATTAGTGCAATTGTTATTTTGGATAGTTATATTGCTGTCTGTGCCCTGTTAGAGATTGACTCCCTCTGTCATGTTTACTGTTGTAATCGAAAGTGAAAGTATAAAAATCCTACATTTTGGTTGTCCCTAAGAACAGCAATAGAGGAAAAATCTTCCAGCGGGCACCCTAGTTCTGGTGGCCCTGGTGTTAACAATGGATTCCCTCACCTTGGGGTAAAGGGAAATCTCCCCAATGGAACACAGATGACGAAAAACCCTACAGAGGTTATAACCCTCCCTTACTCTATCCAAAATTTAGAAAAAAGTTACTAAGAAACATAACAACATAGTTTTGCCTATAGTTTAAAGTGGATCTTCACCTTCCAAAACGTTATTCCTCCATCCACCCCTACATGAATTTAAATTAAAACGTTAAAAAAGCAGTGCAGCCCAAAGAACACATATAATCATAAAATAAAATACATAAAAATCATAAATTCCTTAAAGTTCATGGTAGGATAAATGACAGAGTGCACAAGCATCAGAGAGTGTTTAATCAGTGCTTCTATTGATGAAACATATGGTGATCATGTGACAACTAGGGATAAGCCCACGGTTCGAGACGGACGTAAGTTCGACTCGAATATCGGGTGTTCGTTTGTTTTAAAATGAAGCAAAAATATGGGGCGTTCGCGGAAAATTTGAGCGCAGTGGAATGCCCCATAATGCACTTCGAGATTGCAATGCATTGCTGTATGATGATTGGCCAAAGCATGCACTTGACATGCATGCTTTGCCCAATCATGGCTCAGGGGGACTAAGTCCATGCTCCACACTATATAAGGGTGCTTACAGAGTGGCCGTGTGTAGTGTTGTTGGAGTGGACAGAGAGTTAGATTAAGCAGGCAGGTTATTCAGTTAGTGGCAGTGTATTTGATATATATATATATATATATATATAGGGCTTTTTTTCTCAGAGAAAAGGTGCAGGAACTCACCAGCCCCTCCTTGGTCACACCCCTAGAACTGCCCCTTTAGAGAACAGGGAACCAAGTACATCAAAGAGACAGCTGCAGCCCAGTACATCAAAGAGACAGCCTAGACCAGTCCAGCAAAGAGACAGCCCAGTACATCAAAGAGACACCTGCAGCCCCGTCCAGCAAAGAGACAACCTAGTCCAGCAAAGAGACCGCCCAGCCCAGTCCAGCAAAGAGACCGCCCTGCTTAGTCCAGCAAAGGGACCACCCAGCCCATTCCACAGACCACCCAGACCAGTTCACAGACCACCCAGCCCAGTCAGGAGACCACACAGCCCAGTCCACAGACCACCCAGCCCAGTCCGCAGACCACCCAGCCTAGTTCGCAGACCACCCAGCCCAGTTCGCAGACCACCCAGCCCAGTCCGCAGACCACTCAGCCCAGTCCACAGACCACCCAGCCGCATTCGCAGCCCACCCAGCCCAGTTTACAGACCACCCAGCCCAGTTTACAGACCACCCAGCCCAGTCCGCAGACCACCCAGCCTAGTTCGCAGACCACCCAGCCCAGTCCGCAGACCACCCAGCCTAGTTCGCAGACCATCCAGCCCAGTCCGCAGACCACCCAGCCTAGTTCGCAGACCACCCAGCCCAGTTCGTAGACCACCCAGCCCAGTTCGCAGACCACCCAGCCCAGTTCGCAGACCACCCAGCCCAGTCCACAGACCACCGAGCCTAGTTCGCAGACCACCCAGCCCAGTCCGCAGACCACTCAGCCTAGTTCACAGACCACCCAGCCCAGTCCGCAGACCACCCAGCCCAGTCTGCAGACCACCCAGCCCAGTTTACAGACCACCCAGTCTAGTTCACAGACCACCCAGCCCAGTCCGCAGACCACCCAGCCCAGTTTACAGGCCACCCAGCCCAGTTTACAGACCACCCAGCCCAGTCCGCAGACCACCCAGCCTAGTTCGCAGACCACCCAGCCTAGTTCGGAGACCACCCAGCCCAGTCCGCAGACCACCCAGCCTAGTTCGCAGACCACCCAGCCCAGTTCGCAGACCACCCAGCCCAGTCCACAGACCACCCAGCCCAGTTTACAGACCACCCAGCCCAGTTCACAGACCACACAGCCCATTCGACAGCACAACCCCATTAGCAGCATTTTGCTCACAGTAAAATACCAGTCCAGTTTACATGACATGAGAGAGGCTAGTGAGGAGGAGGACCGCCTGGCTACCTACCTATCCACGATCAGATAGCATGACACACAACGCCAAACCGATCTCTCAGATAGCACTGAGAGGCGGGGCAGAGCCGTGGAATCAAGATCACTCTGCCTCCTGCTATCACATGCTGCAGCCATTCGATCCCTCGAGGCAGTGGCAGCACGCAGCAGGCTACATAGGGGGAGGAGGAGCCAGGGCTACACAGTATACGAAGGGAATGCTCTGGTGGAGGTTCCCCCATGTTTGATCCCTCTGTGGGCAGCAGGGCAGGGCACAGGCTATACAATTAGGAGGAAAGGAGGGAAATGAATGCTCTGGCAAAGGTGGCGGAATGGCGTTCTGGTGTGTTCCGCCAGAAAAAAAGCCCTGTATATATATATATATATATATATATATATATATATATATATATATATATATATATATATAAATATACGTATATACAGTCAGTCTAGTATATAAATATATATATATATATATATAAATTCTGCATTTAGCATAGACTATATATATTCAGTGTTTACTCCATATTCAGTCAGTGCAGGCGGAGTATTAATATATATATATATATATATACAGTCCCGTGTATATATACTCTGCATCCAGTGTAGCCTATATCTACAGTGCATTCCATGGTGTACTGTTTCTAATACACCTCAGGTGGTGTGCACAGTATCTAATACAGTGTGTACAGTTTCTACTACACTTCTGGTGGTGTACACAGTATACAATACAGTGCAGCCATTGTACACTTTCTAATACACTTCAGGTGGTCTACACAGTATCTAATACAGTGTAGTATGGTGTTGCAAAACAAAAAATACATCATGTCCAGAAGGCCACCAAGGAGTGGCAGGCGCTCACAGGCCACTAAAAGAGGGCAAGCAGCCTCTGCGTCTACAGTCAACAATGGTGGTCGTGGACATGGTGCATCCTTTGCAGGTGGCCGTGGGGCACGCTTGCCTTTTTTTTTGCTCCTGCTGGCCGTGTTATTGAGCCACAACATGCAGAAGAGTTGATGGAGTGGATAACAAAGCCATCCTCATTCTCCTCATCCTCTGTCACCCAGGCTCAGAGTAGTCTGCCTTCCAATGCAGCTGCCAAAGTGGCCTATTCCACCGGCTCCTTGTTCAAGTCACTCCTTCCATAGCCCCACCATCATGCACAGAGAAGTCCCCAGAATTATTCGACCGCATTGTCGGTTATATGCTGCTGGAGGATGCGCAGCAATTTGAAGGCTCCGATGTTGGTTCCCAGGTTGAGGAAGGGAGTAACCTGAGCCTAGAGAGAGGGGGTGCCACAGAAGGACAAGAAACTGGCAGTCATGTTTCACAGCAGGGTCTGTTCCTGCGCCCAATAAGAGTATCTGTGAGGGGTTACAGTGCTGTGGCACTAGGCCCAATTTTGCTGCCTCTGTTTAACAGGGGCATGTAATTACAGTTCTTGATATAATATTTCACAGCAGGGCCCATTCATGCGCCCAACAAGAGTAACTGTGAGGGCTTACAGTGTTCTGGTACCACCAACACCTAAGGCACGATTTTCTGCAGAGTATATAGGGCAGGCCTTATAGTATATATACTGCTGTTCAGAGTATATAGTGCCTGGGAACCTGGGGGACCCCCACGCCATTTTTTTTTAATTTGGGTGCGGGGTTCCCCTTAACATCCATACCAGACCTGAAGGGCAATACATTACACCCGTGAGCAGTTTTAAATGACATTTTTTCCTTTAGAAATGTAATTTTGGTGTGGCACTGTTATAAACATGGGAAAGATGTGCTACTTTACAGACATACTAAGGACACCCCCAGGCACGATATTTAAAGGAATATTTCATTTTTATTGTTTCACTTTAAGCATTATTAAAATCACTGCTCCTGAAAAAAACTGACGTTTTTAAAACTTTTTTTGCATTGATACAGGAGGGGCAGGACCCGGGTCTCCAAACACTTTTCATGGCAATAACTTGCATATAAGCCTTTAAAATGAGCACTTTTGATTTTTCACATGCGTGTCCCATAGACTTTAACGGTGTTCACATGTTCGAACAAATTTTTTGCCTGTTTGCATGTTCTGCTGCAAACCAAACCGAGGTGGTGTTCGGCTCATCCCTAGTGACAACTTCCACCGGTGGTAATCCTAGCAGCTCACCTCAATGTAATGACCCCTGATAAATTAGGTCTCACAAGCATTTCACTCACAAAGGTAGTAACGGCTGAATCCCTGGATATAATGACCGCTGAAGAGGAGTATACACTGGTAGTGAATGGATCACTTGCGCTCAGCATGTAAGCTCTGGTTCAAGGCACATGGAATGAAAATGGCAGAATATAGTGCTCTCTGTTTGTAAAAACACATTTATTTAGTAAAAAAGTTGCACTTACAAGCAGATCACTAATCCCAGTGCTAGGAGACAAGGCAAAAGGGTAAACAAATGCACGAGGATCAACGATAGACGCGGGTGACATCACGCTAGTCACGTGGTTCATCAGTGGTGACAGGATAAAGTGAGACACCCGCTTTATATTTTGTAGGCTGACACTAGTGGACGCTGGGAGATCCATCACATGATACATCACTATGGAAACCCTGCCTATTCCCAGAACCATTCAGGAAATTACCTCAAACGTGAGCCAAATAAACAAAACGTCCACAACTGACATCTGTCAGAACGAATACAGTGCACAATTACATCTGCATACTAACATTAGGGACCTAAAACATGGGCAAGAAAATACTATAGCCTCCAATTTCAGATACACATCCAAATGCTAATAATTACATGTTAACAATTAAAAAAAAATGTAAATCTTCCATAAGAGAAAAAATAATAAAATCATAAGAATCATTATTATTACACATCAATTCGTGACATAATTGATCCTCATAGAAACTCGCATGAAAACATGCATTATAATAAATTTACGTCCTTCCTCAATACAGATAACATATACCACTAGTACATAACATGAATACTAGCGATCAGATATAAAACAGTTAACGTCAAAGTCAACGTTCAAGTCTGCTGCTACTAGAACATTTGTCTCATGTATCCAATAAGATTCCCTGCGACTCAGTTGACATATGAAGTTCCCTCCTCTCCAATGTTTCGTGACTCACTCAATGCCCCAAAACCTCAAACTCCTAGGATCCTGATTATGGACTAGTTTAAAATGCCTGGAGACATTGTGAGTCTTCAATCCTTTTTTGATGTTGTTCACATGCTCCCCTAAGCGAACATAAAGGGGTCTAAAGGTCCTGCCAATATATTGCAGACAGACTACAATCACATTCGAGCATATAAATAACACCAATAGTAGCACAAGTGATTCGTTGTTGTATCTTATATTTCTCAATTGTCACTGAAGCCAGTAACTCCTTCCTCTTCTTGACATTGACTTTTGAATGCCTGCAGGCAGTACACCGCCCGCAGGCAAAAAAACAGTAAAAAATGAAAATAACTGCTTTTCAGACTGGACCGGTTGATCAATGAGCCAAACGATCGCGTAATGATGGAGCTCTTTTAACATAAATAAAGGTCACTGTGGCAACAAAGAGCCCAACACCTTATCCTGTTTGAGGGTGGACCAGTTATTTTCTATTTCTATTTCTATTTACTATTTTCTCAAGCTTTTTGTGTTAGACATTGTAGTCCAACACCATTTTAAAATTTGAGACATTAGTGCTATCCCTGTTCAGATTAGATACCAATACTTGTCTATCCTAGTCCACAGTCTCTCTATTTCACTATCCAGGGCAGATTTCACATACCCCTTTTGTTGAAATCTAGAAGAGAGAATCTCAGGTTCTCTAGAAGAGAGAATCTCAGGTTCTCTAGAAGAAAGAACCTGAGATACAAAGTCCTCCTCGTGAGTGCAATTATGTCTAAGCCTAATAAATTGACCCCTGGGGATGTTGCATAACCATGACCTATGATGGCAACTCTATAGGGGTATATAGGTATTCCGATCTGTCGGTTTGAAATAATTGCAGAAGAGAAAGTGATCCTGATCCTTGTTAATCTCAAGATCAAGAAAGAACGTGTCTATCGTTGATCCTCATGGATTTGTTTACCCTTTTGCCTTGTCACCTAGCACTGGGATTAGTGCTATACTTGTAAGTGCAACTTTTTTACTAAATAAATGTGTTTTTACAAATGGATACAAATGGGAGTCTAGACAGCTGAAGGAGGCAAACCACCATCTGAATGCCTGTGCAAGACGTCTTAGTGACAGATAGCCGAAATTTGGTTCTATCTGCACACATCTGTAGTGCTTATTAAGCGCCAATTTTTGGATATTATATCCGGTCGTCCTGTAAAAAACTGGGGTTCATAATGTGATCTTGGGACCTCCTGTGGCTGATATCATGGGGAATGCATATGCTGTTTGATCTATCATGTCTTTTTAAAATAGTGATACAATATCCCTGATGAAGATTCTAATTATCATGACCTATTGAAACGCGTTGGATTAAAGTATCACTGTATCTCTGTCTTCAATATACAATGTTTTAAATATTTGTATGTAATATGTTTGAGATTTTTATGGGAATTTTTCTATTTACACAATAAGTCAATTTTTTCACAAATATTGTTTATTGCCTTAAAAATCCCACAAATAGAGGTTTTCTCATACTTTTTCAAGTTCTAAGGGATGATGGCAATTACATGCCCAATCACATGAGTCACAATGAATTTTTAAAAAAACAACATCTTTTACATTCTGCTATTAAACATATCCAATAAAAAAAAAAAAAAAAAAATCACATTTATTGATAAATTAAGGCCAATATGTATTCAGTTACATGTTTTTGGTAAATCCAATTAAGCGTATATTGATTGGTTTGTGCAAAAGTTATAGCGTCTACAAACTATGGGACACATACTGGAATTTTTATATATTTATTTATTTATTTTACTAGTAATTTATAGTGGGACTGCGATATTTTGCGGCTGACATTCGGGCACTAACTGACACTTTTGACACTGTCCGGGAACCAGTGACACTAATACAGGGATCAGTGCTAAAAATATGCACTGTCACTTTACTAACTACACCGGCTAGGAAGAAAAAAACAAACAATTGGTTGCATGAAGAAAATTTCCTTGCTAATATCCCCCAATGACACTCATGGTTTGTTTTAGTTTAGGTTGGTCAATTTTTAGCATCCCCTCTGTTGAAAAGTAACCAAAGTTTATCCACAAAATAGAATTTACTTTTTATTTTGTTAAATTATTTTGAAAATGTGTGGATAAGTTGGCTGGAGTAGCTTATTAAATAGGCAAAACTGTTGGTTTTATTAGTTCCCATGAAAAAAAAAAACAGTATTGATTTGACCTTTTACGAATAGGCCTCAAAGTATCATAAAAGTAATGTGTTTTGAAAAGGAAGCACAATACAGTTTAATAATGTACATATGCGCATAGCCTTAAGCAGATGTATTTGTTTTTTAACTTTTGAATAAAAATTGATTCAAGCTGATGACTGGGTAGCCAGTTATGACTGATGATCTTGCCTTTGTGAAAAGACAAGAATATGTCATTGCCGCACTTTGTACATAAAAATGTGTTTCACTTGCATGTCGCCTTCTACTTCTACTTCTAAAATCACGGTAAACAAAATAAAGTCGGGGGGCGTGTCCGGATGCAACAAGGAGCAGGACGTGTTTTAGAGCAGCTCCGCCGGTCCTGGTTCCATCCACAGCCATCCAGCCCTTAAAACCATCTCTCTCAAAAGCAAAAGGCTCCCCAAGCATAGCAGGGAACCATCCTCAACAGGGGAGGAGGATCTTGCCCAGGACAGCAGCCTGAGAGCGGAGAAACAGGCCGGCATCTCCCTCTGACGGCATTCCGCCATCTTGCGGCCTACGGCGGCCTCGCGATCCCCGGCCTAAAGTGCCGCGCTCGGCGGCGGGGGGACCCCAGCGCTCTGCACATCGATCGCGGCTGGAGGTAAGAGGAGGGGTGGACCGGGAGAGACGGACAGCTGGCGACCGCATTGCTAGGACCCCCGATCGGCGCCACAACCCGGCCGCGGCCCGCCATCCTGCGGCCTGTGAAGCCTCCGCCATCCCCGGCCTCGGGTACCGCAATCAGCGGAGAGGGGGCCACCGCAAGTTCCCCACAAGAGCCACATACCTGAAGGCGGTAGCTGGACCTGGAGAGCACGAGAGGGGGCTGCAGGAAACTCCATAAAGGCCCTCAGTGAGCTCCACGCAGCGGCAGCCATCTTGGAGGCCAGGGCCCTGATAACACTGTCCTGGAGTGCAGAGGTCTAAGGGATAGAGTTACCACCCGTCCTGGGGTCTGCCTAAGAGGAAACAACGAAAGGACACTGTGAAATCGCTGGGCCATTCCTCCCTCTCCCTCCCAGCCTGTATCCCACAGAACAGTCTGCAGATACCACAACAAGGTACTGTTGCTGGGGGTGACACAACCGCGGTTTTCAGGGCCTGTACCCTTCCTGTGTCCTCTCCAATATTATAAATCTTTAAAAGGGGTCACACACTGTACCACACTTACTGCTTGATTACCCCTGACCCTGCACACAGGCTCCATCACTCGCTTGCTCACTGCTGCTTGGCGTGGGCCCCCTAGCGCCTGCATGAAGCACAGAAACTCCAACTCAAAATTTATCACAGGAGGGAGTCGTGACCTAGCGATGGAAACGTAAGAACGCGTCATTGGGAGCTCTGCACTGAAACGGGCCATGAATCACCCGTAGCACCGATCAGCTAAGCCATCCATTCATGCCAGGAGGCCGCAGGCGCCCACAGGTCACCGAGGAACGGAGGGGACCCGAAATCTCACACTACTTTCTGCGGCAACAGCAGATTCCCTCACCGGCTAGACAGAGTAAGATGGCGCCACCTCGAGTCAGCACGGCGGGCGCTACACCCTCAAGTAAGAAGGGCGCTCCGGCAACTTCCTCTGCAGCGGAGGAGGACTTTCCCCCCTTGCCACACAGAGTACCCTCTCCTATAGTATCCCCGGCTCTCACAACCGCTGACACGCCACTGCATCCAGAGAACGCTGATGACCTAAGCGGCCTAGTTGAAAGCTCTCTAAGAGACATAGTGTCAGGCCTCCCCACCAAACAGGACTTAAACGCTATGGCCACCTCTATTGTCAATGCACTAACCAAAGAACTGCATGACCTAAAACAGCAAGTGGATATTGTCGAGGAAAGAGTCACCACGATCGAAGCCTCCCAATCTAATACAGAAGCGCGCCTCACTACACTCGAGTCGGAGTATGGGGCCTTCCGTCGCCATCTTGTCGATGTGCAGCTACGCCTAGATGACGGCGAAAATAGAAACAGACGGAACAACCTGCGCCTAAGGGGGATCCCAGAAGCCACCATGGGCCCAGACCTCAGATCCACAGTGGTCGCCATCTTAAACCAGGTCCTGGGCAAACCACCGACAGCTGACCTGGAACTAGACAGGGTGCACCGTATACCAGGTCCCAGACCTCCACCCTCTGCACAGAGATCAACGTCCGAATTAGACCCTCCCCGTGATGTACTATGCAGGGTGCATTTTTTCACTATCAAGGAGGACATTCTTCGCCTTGCCTGGGAAAAGGGCCCAATAGACTTTGACGGGGCCCCCATCAGGATTTTCCCTGACATCTCCAGACAAACTCGCACCATGCGTGGGCTCATGCGACCCCTACTGGAAATCATCCGCGAAGCAGATGCCACCTACCGATGGGGTCACCCCTTCCATCTCATCGTCAGGAAGCAGGGGGCGGAATTCTACCTCCGCACGCCAGACCAACTCCCTGCCCTCTTTCATTTCATCTCCAGGCCGGTGATCGAGGTGCCCAACTGGTTTGACTATCTGCTTTCCCAGGACTCACAAGGTCCAGCACCACCCAGACAACAGAGAGCTCGACGCCCAAGATCCCGCCCGCCAAACCGAGAAGGCAGAAGAGCCCATCCAACATCATCTGAGGACTAAACGCTCACCATTTTTTGGTTCTTGGTAAGGCTTTCAGTACCTCCTATGGGCAGATGCCCCGCTCCTTCCCCCCCCTATGGCGATTTTTCCAGGAACATCCAAACCCATCCACCGGACTCCCCCCCCCCCCCCCCCTTTTTTCCCTTTTTTTTTTTTTTTTTTTTTTTTTTTTTTTTTTTTTTTTTTCTTATCCATGGGTTGATTCTCAAATATGGACGGGGGAAGAGGGAGGGGGGACGCATTGTTATAAATGTTTAAATGTGGTATTTTTGCTGTAGGCCAGACTTCATGCACTTCACCCAAGTTTATTTGATATGAACGTAGATGACGAGGAGGAGGCTCATTCATGCTTCTCATGAGCCAAATCTGGTCAGGCTGCCTTGGCACACTGACAGCCGGGCGGTGGGGGCCCCCTCCTGGCCCTGTCCGGCTCTGCAATGCGTCAACGCCAGTAGATCATGGCTGTTAGAGGTTTACTTAGTTGCACATACTAGCCTTAAACACAGTCACGTCTATGATTGTTATGCCCAGTTTTGTGGTAAATTACACCCTACTTATGATGGTTAATGTATTGTTTTTTCTTAATGTTTCTTAATGTTGCTGATTCTGAAGGCCCCCCTTTCAGTGCATCTCCCTACCACTCTCAAAAGTACTCTTTCATATTGCTTGACTTGCTCACTTAAGTGTGAGCAGGAAGAGAGAAGGAATTTTCTTCTTTTTTTTTTTTCTCTTGTTGCGCACCTTAACGCATTGACCACCCCCCTTAGGGCGACCTCCCGATTGCTGCACAATCCCCATTTGTGCCTCGGCCGGGAGATCATAGCGTAGTCTCTTGACTAACTTAGATTACTTCCTCCCTCCCCTCCCCCTTCCCCCCTTACCTACCCGCTCCTCTTCCTGCTCTGACCCTGTTTTCACCTTCTTCATTCCTCTCTATTCTCTGGTGCTGTTGCCCTCTAGCTGGGAGGGGACGTGAACCTAAACCAGAGGTGATTGTCCTCCTCATTTTGTCAACGATCCTCAGCGCCCGGGCCGCCACAATGGCTCTCCTAAAGGTGACCTCCCTTAATGTACGGGGCCTCAATATCCCGGAAAGGCGTTCCCAGCTACTAGCTGACCTACGCAGAACTAAAACCCAAATTGCCTTCCTACAGGAAACCCACTTTCATGGCGAACATATTCCCAAAATGACTAACAATCTGTTCCCGACGGCATACCACAGCATCTCACCTATCTCCAAATCTAAGGGGGTTAGCATTTTGGTGGCAAAGTCAGTACAGTGGGAGTTCAGGGCACAGCAGGTGGACCCCCAGGGCCGCTTTCTCCTGATCAAGGGCAGGGTATCGGACATTCAGGTCACTCTTGCCAATATCTATTTCCCCAATGCCGACCATGCTCGGTTCCTGCGCGGACTGATACCCATACTACTTGAGTTCACGGAGGGGATGCTCATTTTTGGAGGCGATATGAACTTCGCAATGGACCCCCTGTTAGACACATCACGGGGTGCCTCTCATCTCTCATACGCGCGCCTTAAACGTATTAAATCCGATCTTCACTCACTTCGATTGATGGACCCCTGGCGCCTCTTACACCCCAAGGATAGGGATTACTCGTACTTCTCACAAGTTCACCATTCGTACTCAAGATTAGATTACCTGCTCCTTTCCCATCAGGACTTGCCAAGGGTGGTGGACTCATCCATAGATGTCATTTCCTTTTCTGACCACGCCCCCATACACTTGACGCTCCATATGGGTCCAATGTCTAAATCTCCACCTTCGTGGAGACTGAACGAATCACTGCTTCAATCTGCAGAGACCCGCACGGAGATCCAAGCCAAACTGCAGGAATATTTTGCACTTAATGTAGCCTCGGTCCCCAATCCCTTGGTGGTGTGGGAGGCGCACAAGCCAGTTATCAGGGGCATTTTGATAGGTATTGGGGCACGTCTCAAGAGGGAAAGAACCCGTAGAACTGAAGAACTTCTATTTCAGATTAAGACCCTCGAATGCACACATAAGGCTAGCCTAGCACGCTCCGTATACCAGGAGTTACTTAAAGCACGTGAAGAGCTTCGCGCGCTTCTGTTGCATAAAACGAAAGAGAGGCTAGCATGGTCACGTCGTACAATGTACGAATTCTCTAACAAACCTGGCTCACTCCTAGCCAGAGCTTTACGCGGTCCCCGCACCAAAACTTTCATCCCCCACATCCTGTCCCCCACGGGTCGGAGGGTCTCTACCTCAACAGAAATAGCAGAGGAATTCCGTTCATTTTATAGCGGTCTTTATAACCTAGATAAAACCTCTTCTGGCGCCCCTAACCCTACTGGAGGATCCACTCCATATGAATATCTAGCTTCCTCAGGCATGCCATCTCTGCCGGCTGACACTGTGGAGGGGTTGGAAGACCCCATCACGGTTGAGGAGTTGGGGGTGGCAATGGCGAGCTCCAAGCCAAAGAAAGCCCCAGGCCCTGATGGCCTCACTTCAACTTACTTCAAAACATTCTTTGAGACGCTCTCCAAACCGTTAGTGGCTGCACTTAACTCTATTACGAAAGGTAACTCCTTCCCCATAGACTCCCTTAGGGCATACATCTCTCTCATCCCCAAAGAGGGAAAGGACCCACTTAGGTGTGGAAACTACCGACCGATAGCTCTGCTAAACACCGACCTGAAACTATTTGCCAAGATCTTAGCGAACAGATTGCTCCCACATATACCAAACCTAATTCACAAAGACCAGGCGGGTTTTGTTCCTCAACGGGAACCACGCGACAACACAATTAGGGTGCTGAACCTCATACATGCCGCTAGGACCACGCGACGACCCCTTCTACTGCTGTCAACTGACGCAGAGAAGGCTTTCGACCGTGTAGATTGGACGTTTGTTAGAGCTACTCTCGAACACATTGGCCTTCGGTCGTCAATGCTCAGCTGGATCCTATCACTCTACTCTAGCCCCACAGCGGCGGTCAGGGTCAACGAAACCAGGTCCGGTTATTTCGACATTCGGAATGGTACCAGACAGGGTTGTCCCCTGTCCCCCCTAATCTTCATTCTTACCTTAGAACCCCTGCTCTGTAAGATACGGGCCAACCCCCACATAGAGGGCTTCCGTAAAACATCTGGAACCCACAAGGTCGCCGCATTCGCAGATGACCTTATCTTCTTCTTGGCTGACCCCATTGCCTCACTCCCCGTCTTGCTTCATTCTCTGAGGGAATACGGGGCTCTGTCCCTATTTAAAATAAATATGTCTAAATCCTCCATGCTCAATATCACACTGAGCTCGCAAGACACCCGACAATTGCGCCTGAACTACCAGTTCCACTGGGCAACCGATACCATCCCGTACCTAGGAGTGGTCATCACCGCGGACCCCGCCGACCTGTACCAAGCAAATTTTGCCACTCTCCTACACAGACTTAAAACAGACCTGCAGCATTGGCACGCTCTCACCTTAACGTGGTTTGGACGCTGTAATGCCATTAAGATGACAGCCCTCCCAAGGATACTTTATCTTCTACAGGCCCTCCCCATACATCTTCCGCCCTCCTTCTTCAAGCGAATCGACGCACTCCTCCGAGAATTTGTCTGGTCACACAAGCAGCCACGCATAAAATTACAACTACTTTACTTGGCAAAACGCAGGGGAGGGGTGGGTTTACCAGACATAAAAGCCTACTATAGGGCAACACATCTTACCAGATTGATAGACTGGTACTGTCACCTAGAGGCCAAACAATGGGTCACCATGGAGATGGAGGACTCAGACGGTACGGCCAGGAGTTGGCCGTGGCTTACCACTCCAATCCCGAAATCCATTGCCGAACACCCAACTCTGGGAAACACATTGAGAGTGATCAGAGAAACCTTTCGCAAAACCCTGATCTCACCTATCCCTTCCCCTATGGTGCCGATCCTGGGTAACCCTGACTTCATGCCGGGCTGCCAAGGGCCGATCTTTAGAGCCTTATCAGCGGGAGATAGATGGCCACACCTCCATGACTTCCTAGATCCCGGTGGCCAGCTCAGGACAACCGCGGGAATTGAAATCCTGGACAGGCCATTGGACTTCCTGAGTGGTCTCCAACTGCGTAATTTTTTACGCCGAAGCGCCCGAACTCTAGGTCCCCCACGCCCACTTACGGAATTGGAACGTATCTGCCACCGCAGAGAGCCCATACGCCACTCTTTATCCTTGATCTACCTCTCTTTGATCGCCCCGGCTGAAGGTTTTGTCCCACCCTTCCTTACTAAGTGGGAGACGGAACTGGGAGCACATTTTGATGAAACACAAAGGGAAAAGATCTTACACTTTGCCCAAAAATCTTCTCTGGCCACAAGGGTCCAAGAGACTTGCTACAAGATTGTGACCAGATGGTACAGAGTGCCATCCACTCTTCACAGGTTCCTCCCGCAGGTGCCGGACCTATGTTGGCGTTGTGGAGTAGGAGAGGGAACAATGTTGCACATTTTCTGGGACTGTCCCAAGATTAAACCGTTCTGGAAAGAGGTGACGGATACGGTCGAGCATCTGACGGGTGTCGCACTGGGGGGAGACCCCGGGGCCTGTTTACTGCACCTTTCTAGAAATTCAATTAAGAAATATAAAGCCTCACTCACCATACATCTGCTTAATGCGGCCAAGGCCTGCATCCCTCTATTTTGGAGATCGGTAATCCCACCAACGAAGATTCAGTGGTATGCGAGGGTCAATGATCTGCGGGACATGGAAGATCTTACGGCCACCCTGCACGACAGGGAGGAAGCCTTTCGGGAGACCTGGCGCCCCTGGCAACACTTCATCTACACCGAGGCCTACCTCCGAGAGATGACTTAATGCGGTCACTCCTTGATACGAGGACCCTGCCTGGCTGGAGGGTGACACCGCCACCCTCCTCTTTACCTCTCTCTTCCTCTCCCCCTCCACTTCGCCTCTCATTCTCTCTGGCCTCTCCCCCCTTACTGTCTCCTGCTTTCCTCCCCTTCCCTCCCCCCCCCCTCCCCCTCTCTCCCTAGGTTCTCACACAACCCCCTATACTTTTTCGGCTAAGGGAAGATTAGATCAGATACGTTGAATATCATGGTATACATTACTTTACTTTCGTTACCCCTTGCCGGACTCCACTGATCGGCAAGGAATATCTCCACCCCCGGTCAGTGGAGAGTTTCTCTCTTTGTTATCTTGGTTTATCTATATACCTGTTGTTTAAGGATAAATACACGAGCCTTTAGTTTAAATGAGGCATACCGCAGGGAACTGCTTGTAAATGGATAGTGTGATAACCATAACATCAGACTTTCCCATTCACTTAGGCTCTGCTTTCATTATACAGACCGTATAATACTAGAGGAATGAATATGTGTTCACGTCATTAGTCGACAGTAATTTTCTGTTAAAGTCCTCTTCATACCTCTGTTTTATCTTATTTATCACTCACTAAATGTTATACATCTTGATAACTTGTATACCACACTGTAACATACATTGTTGAAATAAATAAAGGAATTTCAAAACAAAATAAAGTCAACTGTATTATATATAACTTTTTTATTAAACAGATGTCTTTTCAGACCAAAACTTCAAAGAAAGGGAAGTGTTAAGATACAGCTTGTGGCTATTGCAGCTTGAGCACTTCAACAGAGGGCAGATCAAATGTTAAACTATTACAGTGATTAGGTGAATAATGACTTTGAAATTAGTTCCCAGGAATTAAAAGAGAAACATATGCTTCTCAATATCATCATTTCAAAGAATATATTATTTTTTTCTTTGAAGGGAAGTGGAAGTAGACTGACAAAAAAGTCTTGTTCAATGCTCTGTTTAGTTTCCTTCTGTCAGTTTACCCCATTTCCCCCCATTCATTTTAAAGTATTATTTCCTAACACTTTTGGTTCTTCCTATTTGATGTTTAAAACGATCATTTTCAAATTATCAGTAATTATTTTGCATCTCCATTTTATTTCAACAGTATGCAACTTTTTGAATATAAGATGATGATCCATGAAAAGCAAGAGTTATTTCACATGACAATAAATATTTAGGGGGATACAGCACATGCAATAGAGGGAAACACAATAAAGTGATATAGCAGATACTGTGTTATAGGTTGCACATAATAACAAAAATAAAATGTATGTAAAATGTAAACATATATTTACTAACCTTTTGGGTATGCTTGTGTTTTTTTGTGCGCAAAGTAACTTATAGCTTTCAAATATTTTCAAATGAAAATATAATTCACATTCCACAGCCCACACTCTGGCATAAAGTGCAGGTAGGGCTGCTTGACAAATATGAAGCCTCAAAGTTAAGTGGGGGAAAAAAAAACCCTTTTAATATTAGTTATGTCTCTAATAAAAAAGTAAGAGAAATATCTCAATATATATATTGAGATTGGGATATTTCCCCTACTATTTTATTAGAGACATAACTAATATTAAAGGTTATATATATGTATATATATATATTATATATATATATATATATATATATATATATATATATATATATATATATATATATATATATATATGTATGTATATATATATATATATATATATATATATATATATATATATATATATATATATATATACATGTATATGTATATATATATATATATATATATATATATATATATATATATATATAAAATTGAACTTAAATTAGTACAAAAAATCTGTATGCATAATATTCTAGTGTTTGAGAAGTGAAGAATGATGTTTACATTTTAGGTAATATTTTAGAATTTTAGAGACTATTTATTTAAAAACAGTTAATGTCATTTAAATAAAAGTAGCATCAAGACAGTCATAGGGGTTGTTTTACTAAAAGTGTAGAGACTGTTTACTTAGCAAACCGAATGTTAATTTTTTTTTTAAATGTATGTCCACCTTGCAAAGTTAACGCTCACTTAGCTTAGTGTGTTCACTTCAATCATCTAATCCCATTGAAGCAAAAATCTAGTATTTTATTTTTCATTGAATTTGCATATGATTGGGTATTGAAAGTTCACACAGCTCTCTACCTTATTTACAAACCTGAGGGAAATTTTCTGATTTCTAAATGAGGAGTTTCTTTAGTGAATCAACCCCATTACATTTATAGACCATGGAATTAAAACATGTATTGTAAATATAATTGTAAAACAATAAAATATAAAGATTTGTAAAAAGGTAATGATTATTTTGAAATGTTGGCATACCTAGGGAGAAAATAAAAAAAATGTCTGGTTAAAAAAAAAAATTGTATCTTTATAAAATCCAGAAAAAGAGTTAAAGAAGTTAATTGTTCACCCTTGTCATTGAAGCTGTATTCACTTCAATCATCCAGTGATATTTTTTTTCTATTTTTTTAAATCACACTTGCCCAAGTGAACAATGTACTTATTTAGTATATCAACTCCACTATCAGTATCAGTGTGGTCTACAGATCTATGTAGTCTTTTTTTTGTCTACTTTTAAATAAATGTCTCATTTATATTGTACATGGATAGAATGCATGCGCTTTTATTGAAAGGGTCATTATGAATGGTCATGATATAGCTAAAAGAAAAAGTTTACTAACCCATGAATTCTCCAGTCTGCTGATCCATGTCTGTACACAGTCAACAGCCTTGTTTCTTTTGTCAGAGCAGTTATAGATCACTGAGCAAGATAATTAGAGAAGAAGACAATCCAGAATGCTACCCAGCTAAATCATTGTAGCAAAAGTAATGATTATGCTCATAAATCACTTTTCCTAAGCTTTTCCCTTAAATTCAGTGGCTTTATCTTAGACATTTTTAGTATTAATCTTTTAAATACAAGTCTAGTTACTCATGCCTTAGTGCATTTTAACTTCCCAGTATCAGAATCTGCATCTCTACAATAAACAGACAAAATAATATAATTTGTGTGAGCTACAGCTACTGCTAAAAATAATAACACAAACTTATTATTTTTCGTTTTGTTGTTTTTTCTTCTAAATATTTTTTTTTTTTTACGTCAGTCTTTAAATAATCATACTAACGTGCTGTACTGCATATTTTTAATGTCATTAAAATCTCTAAATCCTATATAATAATAAATAATCCACCTATTTAATTCAGCGGGTTCCAATGTAGTTGAATTACATTTGTATTATGTTTTTGCTTCATTTAATAGTAAATGTCATCAAGAAAAAGAAATGAAGAATTTGGACATGCAGCGGTTTGCTATTTAGGTATATACTATGTTTCTGCCAAGCCTGTCAATGTCTAGATTACTATTATAGTCTAATATCCAATTCACTCCGAACTAAGCCATGTTGCAAAAATTCTCAGAAGAGGAGACAGAGCAGTTTTCAGACCTCTGGCCAAACCCTCTATACAACTTCTATGCCAACTCATCCATTAACTGCTGATACATATGAATTGTATAGGCTCCATGGCAAAGATTTTACATAATTAACTAAGGAACCTGTATACCTCATATACATTATGTAAGTGCTTGAAGAGTTGATTTAGCAGCCATATTCGGCTGTTTGAAAAGACATTTGACATTTAAAGCAGTATTAAATCCCAAAGCAAATATTTATTATATTACAGCTTACTAATTCTTAGATGTGATGGCTGCATTAGCTTTCTTTTTAGGCTTTCTTTCCTTTGTTTTTACACGGTAATCCTGCCAGTAAGTTTCCTTGCTTTTCAACAGAGCAAGCAGATGTAGCAGTGAGACAGTTGAGACAAACCATTGAATACTAACAGGGGTTCCTACAATGACAAGCTTTTATTTATATAAAATCTTTATCCCAAAGGAAACAAAACTGTTGCTGTAACTGCTTAAGAAACGTTAGCTGGAGTTTGGCTTTATTGTGCTAATGTATCTAAATTTGCTAGTCCATATAACACTCCCCTGCCCCAGACTAATAATGCTGCTGTACGCTGTGCCCCCTGTGCTCTTTCATCCAGAGCGGGGGCACTCTAACACAGAAGGTGTGTTACTGGCCATATCATCAGGGTAAAACAGTTTAGTAAAAAGCCTAAAAAAAAGAAAACAAATACACCCACTACATCTAATTATTAGTGAGCAGCAATATATTATGTTCTTGGTTTGGGGTTAATTACTACTTTAAAATAAAAGGTGTCAAAGTGGCTAACTTTCCATTGCTAATTAAAGGCAACGTGAATGTAAAAATGAATAACAATTTCTGCCAAGTTTCAGGAGCTTTTGATAAAGTTGACAAAAAAGATCACAAGAGCAAAGCAATTACCCATACCGAACAAATTTAATTTTTAGATTTCCTGAGAACACAGAAAAAGGAATGTGTGTGGCCACTATAATCAAGTTCATTTCTGCTTCATTTTTCAACGTTTTTTTCTAACCATTTTAAATTTTTTTTATGAATATTCTCTTAAATCTGCTTTACACGAAAATAATCTGGCATATGACCTTGGCATTAAGCCGATATTTAATTTGAAAAACTTTAACAATTGCTGAATATTATGGCAATTTCATGTATGTATTTTTATAATTTAATTATGTCAGTATATTACATAAAAAAATGTCAAAAGAACAATGTTTTTATTGTTTGTTTTTTTTTTTTTACCAGTCACAAAGCTCAGTCTTCCACAGCTCTGTCAGTAAAAAAGACTGAAGCTGCATGTAGTTATGGCTTGAACAAAACATAAAATGTTATGAGAAGTTATGGTATTCCAATGTATGAATCATTAAACTGGCAACTGTGATAAATATTCAATTGTTTCAGTAAAAATAGGGTTTTATAATATTTTGGGAGGATAGTACTATTGTTCAGGCAAGCTTTTCTTAATATACTGTACTGATGTTGGACAGCCTTAGAAATCATGTTCCAAACTAGTTTTGTCAAAGTTAGCAGTTTTAAATCCGAGCCCCAGGCATATATAAAAGACTCAAATAATTCACCCTTGTATTCAAGAATGTATCATCAAATCTATTCTTTTTTTTTTAATTCAAGCTGTATAAGCACATGAACTTGATTTGCTATTGCAGTCCCCAAACAGCCGAGCTCAGATTGGGAGAGAAAGGGGCAGCACAAGAAGCCAATCAGTTCATGTGCTGACAACGGGCAAGCTGATAGAAGGAGGAGCTTTTAGCACACTAGGCTGTTGTTTATTCTTTCACTGTCAAATCACAGCCTGGGGGAGGAACAAGACCTGTAAGTGTTACTTAAAGCGGATCTCCACCCGATTTTACAACACTAGCTGCAGAGGATTACCGCAATGTCCTAATGACAAAAACGTATTTTTTTCGACTGTACCTTTGTTGTTGATATTTTGTTTGTGTCTTCTAGGAAGTACAGGCTGCGGATAGGGGCGTGTTTTCTGCGGCTAATTCGTCACTTCGTCTTAGCCGCACTGGCTCCTGGGAGCTTGTGTCATTGTTCCCAGGAGTCAGTGCGGCGGCCTGTTACGAGAGTTATCTCAAGATTTCAATACTGGGAGTGACGTCATTACGACAGGCACGTTCTTTTTGTCTTTGATTATCTCCATTGCCATCACAATGGAGTGGGACTTCCTACGACGGCACTCGTTGTGATGGCAACCGGAGCTGTTGACAGCGCTCCGATTACAGTCTACTGCGCATGCGCGAGATCAGGAAAAGAACGGGCGGTGCATGCTGGTCGATCAGCAGCACCGTATCCCGGAAGAGGATGCCTGTGGGCTTCACATGCCCACAGGCAAGATGACAACCGTCTAGATCTGATTTTATAACTTTCTTTATTAGGCGAAAACAGACAGCACTGTGACTTAAAAACGGAACAAGTGAGTTCTCTAGTCATAGATCCTAATCAATGTCATTTTGCTAAAAAAAAAACACTCGGAGATAGTGGAACCCCGCTTTAACTGGTGCAAAAATCATGTCTTGTGCCATGCCAGACAGAGCTAAGTAAATGTATGCACATGTAAATAAATGTATCCTATATGGGTATACTATAATTTTTTTAACCTGAGGATTGCAATGGCATATACAACAGTTAATCTTTATCTTTAGGAACTTTATAATGGGATGACTACTGAAGAAATTAGTGCTTGTTGCAACTACTGATACTGTTTAACAGACTGAGACACATAGAGTACATTGAAGTAAGTGCCACGGAATGTCCAACAGAAAAAGTCCGACAGAAGCTTTTTATCGTATATTCCGATCGCGTGTGTGCCTCATCGGACTTTTTTTTTGAAAATTCTGACGGACCTAGAAATAGAACATGTTCTAAATATTTCATAAGGAACCAATTCCTATCGGGAAAACCGCTCGTCTGTATGCTGTTCCGACGCTCTGAAGGAAGTATGAGACGGAAGCTATTGGCTACTGGCTATTGAACTTCCTTTTTCTTGTCCCGTCATACATGCTGTACGTCACCGCATTCTGGACAGTCAGACTTTGGTCAGACTTGACCGTGTGTAGGCAAAACCACTTGAATGGAATTCTGTCGGAGTTTCATCAGAGAAACCTTCGGAGTTTAGTCCGACGGCAAAACCGGTTGTGTGTAAAGGTACTATTGACGTGAAATTTTCACCACATGCCGGTAACAACTCATGCAATCCATACATATAAAGAAACCAAAACAAATAAGTTCAGAAATTAAGTTATGTGTAATAAAATTAAATGACACAGGGAAAAAGTATTTAACACATAAAAATAGGGAGGTGCAAAAAGGCATGGAATACCAAGACACCAGCTGAAATCTATCAGTAATTAGAAACAATTCTGCCCCTTGTCAGTGCAAATTAATATCAGCTGGTTCAGTCTCAACTGATGGTCTATAAAAAGATGTCTCATTACCAAGGTGTCACACAAGAAACATCTAATGATGGGTAAAAGCAAAGAGCTCTCTCAAGACCTTTGCAACCTTATTGTTGCAAAACATACTGATGGCATTGGTTACAGAAGGATTTCTAAACTTCTGAATGTTCCAGTGAGCAGCGTTGAGGCCATAATCTGTAAGTGGAAAGAACATAATTTCACCATAAACTGGCCACGGCCAGGTGCTCCAAGTCCTCCAAGATTTCTGACAGAGGAGTGAAAAGAATTACCAGAAGAGTTCTCCAAGAGCCAAGGATCACTTGTGGAGAGTTTCAGAAAGACCTGGAATTAGCAGGTACAAATATTTCAGAGAAAATAATAAGTAATGCACTCAACCGCCATGGCCTGTATGCACGCTCACCACGCAAGACTCCATTGCTGAAGAAAAAGCATGTTGAAACTTGTTTAAAGTTTGCTGCACAATATTTTTTTTTTTTTTGAAAAAGTTTTTTATTTTGCACAACAAGTATACATATCACTCGTATTACACATATTCCATATGTTCCATTGGCACAGAAATTCCATAAATATAACAGTCATATTACAATTTTAACATATGCCCTTCCCATCATCAATTCTGTCTTATGTTAGTATACACGTGCATTTTCTCCCCCCCCCCCCTATAACAGAACAAAGCACTCCCCCCCCTCCCCTCCCACCTTCTTCCCCCGGGATGTCTGCATTTCGGCATGCTTGCCCTGTCTCAGGAGCCAAGAAAAAACCATATCTAGCCCATCTAGAAAGGGGAAGCAAACATTCTATTATCATCTCTCCAGCCTTTTTACTCTATCACTCATACAGCATATTAGGGCATCTCCATATCCAGAGTATTCTCAGAGTCTATCCACCTAGACCAAACTTTCCTAAACTTCTTGGTAGCCCCTCTAGCCTCGTAGGTCATTTTATACATCATTAAATCTGCGTTTATTATTTTAATCCACATCCCCAGCGTCAGTTGTTCCTCATGTATCCATCTCCTTGCTATGAGCTTTTTAACACCAAAATACAGGATCCTTAGGAACAATTTAGTGTGGGCATTCAACTCCTCTTGATCAAAAATCCCAAGTAGACACCGCATAGGAGAGCAAATATTCGGTAAAGCAAACTTATCTGATATAAATTCAGTGACCTGAGACCATAATGGTCTCACCTTCATACATTCCCACACCATATGTGCAAATGTGCCCTCCTCCTTCCCACATTTATGACATATAGCAGAGTCTCTCCTATGAATTCGATGTAATCTGGTCGGTGTATAGTATTGTTGGTGTAAATATCGATATTGAATCATTCTGTCCGTGGAGGAGATAACAGACACCAAAAAAGTGTCCAGTACCTCCTGCCACAGTTCCTCCGACAACTCCGGGACGATCACCTCCCATCTCTCCCTGGCCTTAAAGGTCAGAGCTACCTGACCCGGACCCACCGCTCCGTAATATCTGGAAATCCTCTTTGACTCATCCGGGTCAAGCAGTACTCTTTCCAAATCTGTATTCTGGACACAAATCTCAGACCCTCCAAACTGGGTGTATGCTGCGTGCCTCAATTGTGCATATCGGAAGAGCCAAGACCTCGGCACTCCAAATTGCTCCCGCAACTGGGTAAACGTGCACAAACGACCATCACTACAAATTTGGTGTAGATATTTAATACCGTATTTTGCCCATGACCCTGGGCCATCAGAGAGTTTCATAAACTCCCCCAATGATCGATTGTACCACAAGGGACTGTTAGGAGACAGCCATAAGGGTTCGTCACCTCGTCGCTGAGAGCACAGGTGAAAAACCCTTCCCGGTAACGCCATCACCGAACCTATCTTCCTACCCGGAACCCCCCTCCTATATAAGACATTCTGCAGGGTCTCCTGTGATGTGGCAATTGCAGCTTCTAACAGGGCAGTAGCATTAGGTGTCTGTGGAGACAACCGCCAGTGCAGGAAAGAGAGCTGTGAGGCCATAAAATAGGAGCGCAGATCCGGAAGGGCAAGTCCCCCCAATGTAACTGGTAGTTTCAAGACCTTTAAAGAAACCCTGGGAGCTTTAGACCCCCACAAAAAACTGACAATAATGGAGTCAATATTCCTAAAGACCCGCAATGTCACGAAGACCGGGGAGTTCGAGAGGACATATAGAAACTTTGGCAGGAAGATCATCTTGAATAGATTTATCCTTCCCATCAAGGTGATCGGTAAATTCTGCCACCTTTGCACTTTTTCCCGAAACTTCCCCACAATTGGTGACAAATTGGCCTCCAGGAACTTGGAGATGGGGAGTTGAATCTCAATTCCCAGGTATCTGAAAGATGGAGATAATGGAATGGGGCATCCCAGTGGAACAGTCACCCCCTCATCTATAGGGAAAAGAGAAGATTTTTTCCAATTTATACGGAATCCGGAATAATCTCCAAATTTCTGTATCAGTCGGAAAGCCTCTAGAAGCGAGGGTCCAGGATCCTGCAGATATAAGAGCATGTCATCTGCATAGAGTGACACTCGCTCCTCAAATTCCCCAATCCTCAATCCAGTCAACTGTGAACTAGATCTCAACTGTACCGCTAAAGGCTCTATGGCCAGGGCAAACAGTAGGGGTGAAAGTGGACACCCCTGCCTGGTGCCCCGAGCAATGGGAAAGGGATCTGATATAATGCCATTGACCCGTATTCTGATCAAAGGGTCCGTATACAACAGCCGGACCCATGAGATGAACACCGGGCCAAAACCATAAGATTTCATCAATTGAAACAGATACGGCCACTCAACCGAGTCAAAGGCCTTCCTTGTATCCAAGGAGGCCACCACCCTAGTCCCGGAGTTGTCATGGACCGTCTGAAGATTCAAGAAAAGCCTCCTGATATTCATCTGAGTGCACCTACCCTGAATAAATCCTGTTTGGTCTGCGTCCACCAGCTTAGGAATGACTGACTGCAGTCTGCTTGCAATTATTTTGGCCAATATCTTTGTATCAACATTCATTAGCGAGATCGGGCGGTATGAATCACATTCCCGAGGATCTTTCCCCCCTTTAGGTATCAGGACTACCAAGGCTTCCCTCATAGAAGGGGGCAACCCACCGCCCGTCCTAGCCTCATTAAACACCCTAAGCAAGCGGGGAGCTAATCCATAGCGATAGGTGTGATACCACTCTGATGGGAAGCCATCCAACCCAGGAGACTTTCTAGGGGGGAAGGAGGCAATTGCCTCCTCCACCTCCTCTACTGTAATGCCGGCCTCCAAAGCAGTGCTGTCGTCCTCCACCAATTTTGGGAGATCAATGTCCGCTATATATGTTTCCACTGTTTCTGACCCCAGAGGAGCACAAGACTTGTATAATTCTTTATAAAAAAGGACAAAAGTGTTCAAAATATCCACTGAGTCACAGACCTCCAACTTACATTCGTCGAAAACCGATTTAATATGTACCGGAACGTATTCCGGCCTTGCCAAGTATGCCAGCAATCTGCCATTCTTGTCACCAAATTCAAACAAACGCCGACGTTGAGCGAGGCCAAGCTTCGTAGTATGGTCTGTTAGTGCTGTCTTGTACTCCCGTGTTGCCATCCGCAATGTCAACAGCCTCTCCTCAGTGGGATCCCTGACATACTCTGCCTCCGCCAGAGAGACCTCTGTTTCCCTATGCTGTAGTGTGGAGGCCAACTGCTTCTTAAATCCCTTTACTTCCGCCATGAACACCCCTCTCAACGTGGCCTTAAAGGCCTCCCACTGAAGCAAAAAGGACCCAGAACCGGCATTATCAGCCCAGTAATGTTTGATGGCCTCTGTGCACTTAATTTTTATATATTCTTCCTGAAGCCAACTAGCCTCCATCCGCCAAAGTCGCAACCCAGGCTTCGGTCCCAGATTAAGCTCCAACAGCATAGGGGAATGATCAGAGAGAGCCCTGGGCAGGTAAGACATCTTCTGAACTAATGGCATGCCCTCCCCTTCCGTTAGGATAGTGTCTATTCTGGAGAGCGTCCTGTGTGTTTCGGAGTAGCAGGAGTATTCCCTAGTATCAGGATGGTGAAACCGCCAGACATCTCTAAAACCATGAGCAGACATCCATCCTGCCAGTGGGGCGGGAGCACCACTCGTCCCCCCCAACCTGTCCAACACTGAATCAGAAACTGAATTAAAGTCCCCCAATATGAAGATCCTCCCCTCCGCTACCTCATATGTATCCTTCATCATATCATCCAGATGAGTTAGCGCAAAGGGAGGAGGAACATAGAGATTCACAAATGTCAATGTCATGTTCATCACTTTCAAAACAAGTATCACATATCGCCCTTTAACATCTGTTCTTACTGTTTGAATGGATATGGGCATGGCCTTGGTGACCAATGTAGAGACTCCCCTCGCATACGAGGAGTAGCTGGAATGATATGCCCCAGCAATGTGAGCCCTTTTTAAAGAGAGAAGCCTGGAGCCCTGCAGATGAGTCTCCTGTAGGAGTATCAGGTGAGGTTTGTATTTTTTTATATATTCAAACACCAGGGAGCACTTGAACTTAGCATTTAGGCCTCTGACATTCCAGGCCACCACCCTCAAATTTACCTCCATGTGAAATATGAAGAAGCAGAGACAAGAGTCGAGTGGAGGTGTTCCCTCCACTCTTGGGTATGGTTCTCTGTAAAAACGGGCTTCCAGGCTTCTCCCCTCACACACATTCCCCTATACTTTATACCTTGGGCAGTACCTAATGCAGAATCCACAAGTAAAGATAATTCCATCTGTGCATTAACATAAACCCTTTGTCCCAATAAACAGCCCAACTGCCCCCCCCCCCTCCCCGCACCCAGCCCCAACATGCCAGGCACTTTTTTCCCATAACCAGAAAATAAGTAGGTAACAGAGATGCGACTCAAAAAACCGTCACATGAGACCAGTCGCCAAAAGGGCGGCCAGTTCTACTCGTATTTGCTCAAGAACCGTTCACCTGCTATTGAACAAAAAGGGGGCAAAAACAGTAAGCAAAATCCACTAATAGAAAAATATATTGCCTAGAGCATCTTGCAGACTTAGCATATATTGCTGGCAATTGACATAAACAGTCCCGTACAAAACTTTTCCCCCTTTTCCCTCTCTCTCCCCCCTTCTACCCTCTCCTCCAAACAGTACTAGGAGGTATGGAAAAATTTTTTTTTTTTAAAAACACAAAATATTCATTTCCCTAGATTATGTGTCCCATAGGGTCAGCAAACTGGTATATCCATGCCAATATAAAGAGAAAAAAAAATTCTTATTCAAAACAACAAAAAAAAAAAACGTTCAGTTCCCCAGATTGTGTTCCCAATGGGAGGATCAACAAACTAGTATATAAGTGCATCTTCCATGTCTGTGTACTACCAAGCACAGCTCTAAATGTCATTCTTGAGGGAATAATGCAGGGGTTAAAAAACCCTTTCTCCTCCCATGCTTCCAGCATGCATGCAAAAAAAAATTATAGGAGAAACCTGAATATCATTTTAGGTTGGTCTGAAGGAAACGATCGAAAAAGAGGAAAAAGAAAAAAACCCCATAGGACCCCCCCCCCTATTTGTTTTCACAAAAAAACACCCAGGTTCTGCTGACATTTCTTCTTTGGGTCTCCAATCTAGTGATGTCTCCACAGGACTCACTCACGGTCGGTTGGGAGAGACTCTATTTCGTTGGTGACCACGTGTATCCAACCACTCTGAGGCCTCAGTAGGATTGTTGAAGAAATATACTTTCCCATTATCCACCACCCTCAATTTGGCAGGGTAGAGCATGCTGTATATCAGGCTAAGTTCCCTTAATCTCTGCTTTACAGGATGAAAGGAAGCCCTCTGCTTCTGTGTAGTTGCAGAAAAGTCAGGATATATAGATATACGGCATCCATCGATCGTTAACTCAGGGCCTGTTCGGGCTCCCCGCAGAATATTTTTCCGGTCACGGAAGTGCAGTACTTTTGCAATCATTGATCTAGGGGGGGCTCCCTTTGGAGGTGCTCGTCCTGGAATGCGGTGTGCCCTTTCAATGGCAAATAAACTTGTAAAGGTATTAGAAGGCATATGTTCCAACAACCACTTCTCAAGGAATTCTTCAGGATACCTCCCTTCCACCCCTTCCGGGAACCCCACCAGCCTAATATTGTTCCTTCGCATACGGTCTTCCATATCCGCCATCTTTAATGTATGTTCAGACAGTGTCTTCTTAGTCACTTGTGCTGCAGTGTCTAATGGCCTGATTACATCCTCCAATGTATTAAGGCGGCGATCCGTGATCTGTGCCTTTTCTCTTAATTTTTGCATGTCATGCTTCATGAAAGAGAATTCTACCTTCAGCTCCTCAAAGTGGTTTATTAATTTGCTCTGACATCCCTGTATGGCATCCATGATTTGTGTTAGGGATGGCTCCTCTCCCCCCTCCACCGCTCTGTCAGCACTGGCTCTAGAGTCTCTCAGCCTATCTAGGGATCTCCCCCTCTTCAGCTCATCAGCCCGCCGGGGTTTAGGACTCACCCTTTCTTGCTGAGGAGGCGTCTGCTGTGAAGGATCCTCCGGCCTGTGGAGCGGCGGCCATTCGTCCTCCTCCTCCTGTGTGCCGGCGCCATTTTGAGAGCCCCATGCATATTTCGCCAGCCGTTCTCCGGTCGATTTTGGCCAGGGGGGGCCGTATTTCACCATCCCCAGAGACTCCCGGGGTGTCCCGGAACTCATCCCCCACCACCAGAGAAAAAAGTGGGAGGTCTTTGGCCCAGGATCACTGCAGGATCTGTAGTCTGCTTACGGAGCTCCGTTCAGAGGCTCCTCACATGCCGCTCGCTGGCTCCGCCCCACCTTGCTGCACAATATTTAGACAATATTTAGACAAGCTTGTGAAATACGGGGAGAATATAGTCTGGTCAGATGAGACCAAAATCGAACTCTTTGGCTGCCATAATACACACCATGTTTGGAGGTCAAATGGCACTGCACATCACCCCAAAAACACCTCCATGCCAACAGTGAAGTTTGGAGGTGAGAACATCATGGTGTGGGGCTGTTTTTCAGCATAAGTACTGGCAAGCTTCGTGTGATTGAAGGAAGGATGAATGGAAAAATTTACCAAAACATTCTTGATAAAAATCTGCTGCCTTCTACCAGCATGATGAAGATAAAACAAGGGTGGACATTTCAGCAAGAGAATGATCCCAAACACAAAGCCAAGGAAACTCTCAATTGGCTTCAAAGAAAGAAAATAAAGCTGCTAGAATGACCCAGCAAATCACCCGAATTGAATCCAATAGAAAATCTATGGAAAGAACTAAAGATCAGAGTTCATAGAAGAGGCCCACGAAACCTTTAAGATTTGAAGACTGTGGAAGAATGGGCCAAAATCAGACCTGACCAATGCATGCGACTAGTTTCTCCATACAGGAGGCATCTTAAAGCTGTCATTACTAACAAAGGATTTTGTGCGAAGTATTAAATACATTTCAGTTAGCGTGTTCAATACTTTTTCCCTGTGTCATTCCATTTTATTAGACATAACTTAATTTCTGAACGTATTTATTTTGGTTATTATGTATGTATGTATTGCATGAGTTTTTACCAACGTGGCGAAAATTTCATGTCAATAGCACCTTTAGAAATATTTACCTAGAAATATGGTGACGTGTTTAATACTAATTTTACCCGCTGTATGTACAGTGCATCACTATTGCTTGCAGATGCACCACATACAGGCAGTCCCCGAGTTACGAACAACTCCTACTTACAAACGGCCTCAAATGCTGGTCCTGGATACCTCCGGACACATCCTATACTGCAGTACTACATGTACTGCATGGCCAGAAGAGCCCCAGATAACATAACATAACAAGCGCACGGAACATCCCACATCCATGCACAGGCGGACATTACACTTACGAATGCAGTGTTCTGACCGGAAGTTACACTTACAAATGCAGTGTTGTGACTTACGAACAACTTCGACTTACGAACAAACCTACAGTCCCTATTGTGTTCGTAACTTGGGGACTTCCTGTATTTGGTAAAGACATTTGCCTTTTTATCATACATCCAAGGACTGTACAATACAGTCCATAAATACAAGATATCCTTTTTTCCTGAGTACATACACTGAGCAAAACCCTTTTTTGTTTGCCCTTATTTATCATGAGCTGAACGCAAAGATCTACCACTTTTTCTATGTACACAAAAGGCCTATTTCTCTTAAATATTGTTCACAAATCTGTCTAATTGTGTGTTAGTGAGCACTTCTCCTTTGCTGAGATAATTCATCCACCTCACAGGTGTGGCATATCAAAATGCTGATTAGACAGCATGATTATTGCACAGGTGTGCATTAGGCTGGCCACAATAAAAGGCCACTCTAAAATGTGCAGTTTTACCACACAGCACAATGCCACAGATGTCGCAGGTTTTGAGGAAGCGTGCAATTGGCATGCTGACTGCAGGAATGTCCACCAGAGCTGTTGCCCTTGAATTGAATGTTCATTTCTCTACCATAAGCCGTCTCCAAAGGCATTATGGAGAATTTGACAGAACATCCAACTGGACTCACAACCGCAGACCACGTGAAACCACACCAGCCCAGGACCTCCACATCCAGCATCTTCACCTCCAAGATTGTCTGAGACCAGACACCCGGACAGCTCCTGCAACAATCGGTTTGCATAACCAAAGAATTTCTGCACAAACTGTCAGAAACCGTCTCAGGGAAGCTCATCTGCATGCTCATTGTCCTCATCGGGTTCTCGACCTGACTGCAGTTTGTCATTGTAACCAACTTTAGTGGGCAAATGCTCACATTTGATGGCACCTGGCACTTTGGAGAGGTGTTCTCTTCACGAATTAATCCGGGTTTTCACTGTACAGGGCAGATGGCAGACAGTGTGTATGGCATCGTGTGGGTGGGCGGTTTGCTGATGTCAACATTGTAAATCGAGTGGCCCATGATGGCGGTGGGGTTATGGAATGAGCAGGCGTATGCTATGGACAATGAACACAGAGAGCAGCATTTTATTGATGGTATTTTGAATGCACAGAGATACCGTGACCAGATCCTGAGGCCCATTATTGTACCATTAACCACGATCATCACCCCATGTTGATCTGACATGTCGTCCATTGAGCATGTTTGGGATGCCCTGGATCGGCGTAGATCTTTGAGTTCAGCTCATGATAAATAGGGGCAAATACAAAAGTGTTGCGTTTATAATTTTGCTTAGTGTAAATTTATGACAACAATGAGGAATGCTCTGAATGATTTAACGTGGAACTTTAGTCAGAAAACTAAGTCCTAAGATCTGATTCACTTCAGGCTGGCCCCTTTTGCAGGTATAGCTATGTAACACATTAAAAATAAGTGTCTATACTGTTTAAAATTCAGTCTCACCCTGCTCTGCACATGCTCAGTTGCTCCGTGTTTTTTACATTGTGTAAAAATTAGAGCCACTAGAGGCCAATCTGCTGACAGCATAAAGATTTACTGCTATTCAAGGGCTTCAGCAAAATGACAGCCACCAGCATGAAGAAACAGGAACAATGCTGGAAGCAATTTACAACACACACTAATTTTGGTAGCATAATTATTAATGTGGAATGTATGTTCCTTGCTAAAGAACATTATCTTTTAAGTTGTTATGGCTAAAGTTGCACTTTAATCTCTGTGTCATAAGAGTTTTCTTGGACAACTAAGAGTAGCTGTTTTGGGGAACTGTGAATTTAAAGTAGAACTAAGTTTATCTCTTTTTTTTTCATTTTGGATAGAGTAAGGAAGAGTTATAGACCTTGTCAGATTTTTTTTTCCATCGGTGTTCCATGGGGAGATTTCCCTTCACTTCCTGTCCCATAGCCAAAGCAGGACGTTGGTGGAAATCCCTCATCATGGGGGGAGATTTCCCCTCTATCACTATTTTGGTGTCAACCCAAAATGCGGGATTTTTATTTTTTTTTACTTATACTTTTACTTTCAATGACAATGGTAAAATAGGACAAAAAGAGTAACAGTACAGACAGCAAAAGAAAAAAAACGTGTCAAGTGTCCCTATCCTTCTCTTCTTTATCCAGAGCTATAAAAAAATGGCACATATGTCTAGTGGCAAAATAGAGGATTTTATTTTTAATTTATTTGTATATTATGTGTGGTGCAATAAAGGTATAATGTTTTGGGTCAGGTTTCTGTGATGTAAAAAAATTAGACAAAGATAAATCATTTCAGAACTCTTTCCATCTTTAATGTAACCTAAAAACTGTACAACTCAGTTGAACAACAAACTGAAATCTTTTAGGTGGAGGGAAGTAAAACTAAAAAACCAAAATAATATAGGTTGTATACGTGTGCACACCCTTAAACTGATACTTTGTTGAAGCACTTTTTGATTTTATTACAGTACTCAGTCTTTTTGGGTATGAGTCTATCAGAATTGCACATCTTGACTTGGGAATATTTGCCCACTCTTCTTTGCAAAAACACTCCAAATCTGTCAGATTGCGAGGGCATCTCCTGTGCACAGCCCTCTTCAGATCACCCCACAGATTTTCAATCAGATTCAGGTCTGGGCTCTGGCTCGGCCATTCTAAAACTTTAATCTTCTTCTGGTGAAGCCATTCCTTTGTTGATTTGGATGTATGTTTTGGGTCGTTGTCATGCTGAAAGATAAAGTTCCTCTTCATGTTCAGCTTTCTAGCAGAAGCCTGAAGGTTTTGTGCCAGTATTGACTGGTATTTGGAAATGTTCATAATTCCCTCTACCTTAACTAAGGCCCCAGGTTCCAGCTGAAGAAAAACAGCCCTAAAGCATGATGCTGCCACCACCATGCTTCACTGTGGGTATGGTGTTCTTTTGGTGATGTGCAGTGTTATTTTTGCACCAAACATATCTTTTGGAATTATGGTCAAAAAGTTTAACCTTGGTTTCATCAGACCTTAACACATCAGACCTTAACACATTTTCCTACATACTTTTTGGAGACTTCAGATGTGCTTTTGCAAAATTTAGCTGGGCTTGGATGTTTTTGTTTGTTTTTGCTTCTGTCTTGTCACTCTACCCCATAGCCCAGACATATGAAGAATACGGGAGATTGTTATCACGTACCGCACAGCCAGGACTTGCCAGATATTCCTGCAATTTTGGAGGGACGTCCAGTTCTTGGTAATGTCACTGTTGTGCCATATTTTCTCCACTTGTTGATGACTGTCTTCACTGTTTTCCATGGTATATGTAATGCCTTGGACATTCTTTTGTAATCTTCTCCTGACTGATATATTTTAACAATGAGTTCCCTCTGATGCTTTGGAAGCTCTCTGTGGACAATGACTTTTGCTGTAGGATGCAACTAAGAAAATGTCAGGAAAGACCTACTAGAACAGCTGAATTTTATTTGGGGTTAATCAGAAGCACTTTAAATGATAGCAGGTGTGTACTGGCTCCTATTTAACATGCGTTTGAATGTGATTGAATTTGAACACAACTACAGTTAGAAGAGGGTATGCGCACTTATACAATGACATTATTTTAGTTTTTTATTCCCTAACCCTAAACGATTTCAGTTTGTTTTTTAACTGAGTTGTACAATTTATGGGTCACATTAAAGGTGGAAAAGGTTCTGAAATGATTAAGCTTTGTCTCATTTTTTACATCACAGAAACCTGACATTTTAACAGGCTTTTTATATCCACTGTATATATATTCACAACCATGTAATCTCTGAACTGGATGGACTGAAATACACATCCTTTGGTAGGTAATCCAGCTGCTATACAGTATATACATATTTTATCTGTATATTGAACTGTTTACCTGGAGTTAAGCTTTAATACAAAAGTTTTGGGAATTATGCTTAAAAAAAAAAAATAAAATAGAAAAATGAAAAACAGCGCTCGTACTTTAGTCTATACAAAAAAAAAAATATATATATATATATATATATATATATACACATATATATATATATATATATATATATATATATATATATATATAAATATATACCGTATATACTCGAGTATAAGTCGTTCCGAGTATAAGTCGAGGCCCTAATTTACCACAAAAAAAATGGGAAAAACTTATTGACCCGAGTATAAGACGAGGGTGAGAAATGCACAGCTTCTGTAAGTAGAAAAGAGGGTCAACAATGCCCATTTGCAGCATCACTGTGCCCATTTGCATGCCTCACTGTGCCCATTTGCAGCCATAGGTCCCCTGAACTTCAAACTCGGTAGTTAAGGGTTCCTAGATGCCCCCTAGCTGCAGCCAAAATTTGGGGTCTCTGAACCCAAAGGGTCCCGAAATGACATTGCTGCAGCTAGACACAGTTGACCGAATTTGGGGCCCCGTATCTCGCGGCCACTTAGTACTAAGAACCCCAAATTTGGTGTGCAAACCCAGTGGAACTAGCACCATCAAATTTCTAAAGCTGGGGTTTCTAGCACCAAGTGGCCCCGAGATACAGGGCCCCAAAAATCAGTTCAGAAAATGTCAAGCACTTTTCTGCAGCAGAGAATGACATTTTCCGAACCAGGTTTGGGGCCCCGTATCTCAGGGCCACTTGGTGCCAGGAACCCCAGCTTTGGATATGTTATGGTACCAGTTCCACTGGGTTTTCACACCAGATTTGGGGTTCCTAGCTCTAAGTGGCCCTGAGATGTGGGGCCCCAAAGTCGGTTCAGAAAATGTCAAGCACTTTTCTGCAGCAGAGAATGACATTTTCCGAACCGATTTTGGGGCCCCGTATCTCGGGGCCACTTAGTGCTAGGAACTTCAGCTTTGGATATGTTGTGGTACTAGGTCCACTGGGTTTGCATACCAAATTTGGGGTTTCTAGCACCAAGTGGCCCTGAGATACGGGGCCCCACATTCAGTTCGGAAAATGAAATTTTTTGCTGCAGAAAAGTGCTTGACTCAAGTATAAGTCGAGGGGGGCACTTTCAGCACAAAAAAATGTGCTGAAAAATTCGACTTATACTCGAGTATATACGGTATATATATATATATATATATTGATAACCAATACAAAAAGCAATGTCCAATAAAGTCCCAAATCAAAACTTATATTCAGTGTTTCATGCACCCCACATTTCACAAAAAATAAACGCTTTGTGCTTCACTCTAACGTGTGCAAATCAGCACCACACTCAACAGACCGAATTGACCTCTTGTGTGAACAAGAAAGTCAAATCACGGTTGTTGTTATAATGTACACCTCAGGACCAGTGATGAAGACCAGGGACACTGTATTATCAATCAGAAGAATTTCCAAAGATGCCGTTTTACACCAATATTATTTGTCTCTTAAGTCCTTCCAGAGCCACCAGACATGAGGAGCAGGGCCATTAAGAAGTAAAGGAGAAGCCTCCGATAATGTAAAATTGCACTTACAGAGTCTTAAATGCAGCCAGGTATTCACAACAAACCGGAAGTACCGCTGGTTCCCCAGCATGAGTTCCACTAAACTGGAAGTGACATAACCTACACGTTTCATCATTCATGTACGACTTCCTCAGGAGCTCCTAAGGATGTTTCGGTGTGTTGTGAATACTTGGCTGCATTTAACACTGTAATTGCAATTATACATTTATTTATGGTTTAATAAAATGGTTTTACACTATGGGAGACTTCTCCTTTCCTTCTTGATGGTCCTGCTGCCCGTGTCTGGTGGCTCTGGAAGGACTTAATTTAAAATTAATATCGGTGGAAAAGGGCATCTTTGGCAAATCTTAAGATTGATAAAACAGTGTACCTGGTCTTCATCTTAAGTACTGAGGTGTACATTATAACAAGTGTGATTTGACCTTATTGTTCACACAAGAGGTTAATTCAGTCTGGTGAATGTGGTATATGTTGATGTTTATTTTCTGTGGAACACGTGGGGTGCATGGAACACTCAATAGTTTTGATTTGGGACTATATTAGACATTTGATATTTGATATTTGTATTTATTATCAATATTTTTTTATTTTACATTTTCTTTTGTAAATTACAGTATGAGTGCTGTATTTCATTTTCAAATATTTATTTACAGTTTAGTACAGTTTCTAAAGATATCAAATTGCTTAACAAAGTTAAAAATGAAGCACAAAGTAATGCAAGGAGCAGAGCTTGCCTGCCATATGATTATTTTTTCAGTCAGGCATGCAACAGGTCACCCATGGAAAATGACCATGTTGGCAGCAGCCTGGTGTCCTGTGAATACAAGAACAGAACAGTAATTTGCAAATGTGTCCACTATGAACTTGTACAGGGTTAAAATGCTGGCAGTGGTGGGGTAGTAGTGGTCATTGGTGGTGGTCATGATTGGTGACTTAAAGGGCTTGAACTGTTACTTATTTAGAGTGGATTAATTTTTGTTTTTATGTGGAATAATGTTAACTTTGTTTTAAAAAAATATAAAAAATTCAGACAGGACACTTGAGTCTGAAAAAACAAGCACCTGAATTGCATGTTGGATTGGTGTTACAGCTTTCCTAGTAATTCATGGGGTCAGTTTTAACTGATGGCTGATGAAAGATATTGACTGTCTCAACGACTGAGATGACTAAGGCTGTTGCTTACAATACAATACATGGCAATTGGTCACTTTTTGGAGGAAAGTTTCAGACAACAGATTTCTCAGCATATGTGTGGCACAAAAGTGAGCACACACGATTATCAAGTGTTCTGTACCGAGTAACAGCAGCATTGGTACCAGAACTATGACTGATCAAGGCACTGTGAGGAAGTATACAGCTTATGTTTACTCGTACATTATGCTCTTATGATATTTAGAACTTTAGTGTCTTTTTGATCCATCCTTTCTGATTAACTGTGGAACAGCAAGGGTTTGAAAGGCATTCAAGGTACCATGAGTAGTCTAGAGAAATCTCCAAGAATGAAAAATGACCAGAAGATTGTGTATATCCATATCAAGTAAATAAAATTGAACTTAAATCCTTGTTTGCAAATCTCTTTGCTTATCTCTTGGTTGTAACTCCTGAAGGGTCCATTCACACTAGGTGCAGTGGGACTGCATTGATTAGATATTCCAGCACAGTCCCATCGTACCTCCACCATAAGGCAAAGCAAAATGCCTTGTCTCTGGTGTGGCAGGTTCACACCTCTGCATTGCGGTGGTGTGCTTGCAGTACTTTTTTCCAGGACTAGGCGGGTCACCGCACACTGGAACTCTATGAAATGTCACTGAATGACATTTCAATAAAGTATGCTTAAAAAAAACAAAAAACAGCGTGATGCACTGGTATCAGCGCATCAACACTGTATTGGTCTGGCCAGGCCACACCTCACCTCAGCAGCTGCATCACAATGCAGCGGCTAGTATGAATGAGCCTGAATACAAATTGTAGGGGCTTACAATAGAAAGCCTAGGACTAGAGAGGAGGATAATTTCTCACATCACATGACTAGTAAAAAAGGATATAACTCTATGATTGTCTTAACCAGTGGTCTCCAAACTGAGTCCAGAGGGCCATATGTGGCCCTTCGCTTGCCTTGGGGCACTATTCTCCCATTGATACGAGACACTATTTTGCAAACTGACATCAACAATGGGGCACTGTTCCGCCCAATGATACTAACGATGGGGCACTATTCCTTTACCTTATACAAAATGTGGTGATGTTTACTCTCACTGATGCCGGTGAGAGCCACTGATCACCACAGTCTGGCCCCCCTAAAGTCTGAAGGACAATAAACTGGTCCTTTGTTTAGAAAGTTTGGAGAACCCTGATCTTAACCAATACCATCAAGTAAGTATTCCCAGACTCTACACATGATCATAGTGCTGGTAATATATTTATCCACTTGTCCCCCGCCATATAGCAGAATGGTGGCGGCAAAGTGGTTGTGATATCCTGACTCGCGTCATATGACGTGCCCTGGATAACACAGCCAGCGTGCTCACGGCATGACAATCGGAGGTGCTGTGTGTCAGTCTGACACACCGCAACTCCAATCGTGGTATGAAGCTTCTGACAGAGGCTTCTTACCACATGATCAGCTGTGACCAATCACAGCTGATCATCTCATGAACCAGGAAGTACCGGTAAATGGCTTTCCTCGGTTCTCGCTAACAGGGAGAGCCGACTCTCTCTGTCGGGGAGGGAGTCTGTGCTGATAATCAGCACATTGATTATCAGCACAGCCCCCATCAAATGATGCCCATCAGCTGCCAATCAGTGCCCAACACCTGACAGCCTGTCCCCATAATAAACGCCTGTCATTGTCCATAACTGTGCCGATCAGTGCCCACAACAGTGCCAATCAGTGCCCAAAAAAGTGCCAGTGCCTCATCAGTAATGCCTGTCAGTGCCCCATCGAAGTGCCAATCAGTGCCACTCAATAATGTCTGTCAGTAGCTCCTCATCAGTGTTCCCTATCCAGTGCCACCTATTAGTGCCCATCAGTGTCGCCTTTCAGTGCCTATAAGTGCCACCTATCAGTGCCATCAGTGCCACCTATCAGTGCCATCAGTGCCACCTATCAGTGCCATCAGTTCCGCCTATCAGTGCCCATCAGTTTTTTTTTTAATTGTTGGTCTTTTTTCCTTTATAGTGCAAAAATTAAAAATCACAGAGGTCATTAATTACCACCAAAAGAAAGTTCTATTTGTGGGAAGAAAATAATAAAAAAATTTGTATAGGTACAGTGCTGTATGACCGCGCAATTTTTATTCAAAATGCGACAGCGCTGAAAGCTGAAAATTCTCCTGGGCAGGAAGGGGGGAAAGTGCCTGGTATGGAAGTGGTTAATCATTTCAATTTCTTCAAGTTTTTTAGAAAAGTTGTTTATCCTGGTAGAATGTTGTTTTTCCTTAACCACTTGCTTACCGGGCACTTAAACCCCCCTCCTATCCAGACCAATTTTTAGCTTTCAGCGCTAACGCATTTTGAATGACAATTGCGCGGTCATACAACGCTGTACCCAAATGAATTTTTTATCATTTTTTTCCCACAAATAGAGCTTTCTTTTGGTGGTATTTGATCACCTCTGCGGTTTTTACTTTTTGTTAAAAAAATGTAAAAACC
Source organism: Lithobates clamitans (assembly GCA_037952925.1). Classification (NCBI taxonomy): domain Eukaryota; kingdom Metazoa; phylum Chordata; class Amphibia; order Anura; family Ranidae; genus Lithobates; species Lithobates clamitans. The sequence continues at coordinate 1,756,505 of JBBGZY010000210.1, forward strand.
AGAATTTTTTTAAAAAAAAAATTTTTTTTTTTTATATTTTGTTATAAAAATTTTTTAACGGGTAATTTTTCTCCTTCATTGATGTACGTTGATGAGGCGGCAGTGATGGGCACTGATGGGTGGCAGTGATGGGCACTGATGGGTGGCAGTGATGGGCAGCACTGACAGGTGGCACTGATTGGCACTACAGGTGGGCATTGGTAGGTGGCACTTGTGAGCATTGATAGGTGGCACTTGTTGGCATTGATAGGTGGCACTGTGGGCACTGCTAGGTGGCACTGTGGGCACTGCTAGGTGGCACTGTGGGCACTGCTAGGTGGCACTGTTAGGTGGCACTTTTGGGTGGCACTTATGAGGAATTTTTTGTGCTTCCTCTTTGGGACCGATGTCCCTGGCATCTGAGCCGGTGATCGGCTTTTTTCTCTACTCGCGCTGTCAGCGCGAGTAAAAAAAAAAACGATTACCGATCTTCCTGTTTACATCATGTGATCAGCTGTCATTGGCTGACAGCTGATCACATGGTAAGGGGCCGGGACCGGCCCCTTACTCAGATCGGTGATCAGCCGAGTCTCAGTGACTCGGTGATCACACCGCGCCCGGCGCGCGCCCTGCAGGGCGCGCGCAGGGAGCGTGCACAGGGGAGGCCGTCATATGACGGCCTCCCGGGAATGTAGGTCCGCGCTGTGGCCGTCATTCGGCCATAGCGCGGATGTCTAGTGGTTAAAGGAAGTCTATGGTCATAGTATACACTACACGTTCAATTTATCACATCAGCATTGCAATAGCATTACAAACTATAGGTATTCTTTTGACCATCCAATAAAAGCTTAGTTCACTCTCAATTGCCCGTAACTGGAAAAATCCTAACCCACCAACCAACCAATCTCTCTGCTCAACGACCAATGCCAAATGGAATATATGTTCGCCAAAGCACATCTACTGACGACCAGATTCTTCACCCAATGGGAACCTTGGCTTCAAGATTAAAGAAGTAACCCTCTTCCATAAACTGGCCTCATCATACCCACAGACATGACCCTCGCAATCTGGAGCTGAACCAGATGCTACACAGTTTCATACTGAGTCTAGATAATTGATAACAGTCATATTACCTGTGCATGCCACCTACCTATGAGGTGCCCCTCTGGGTGTGGCCTCATGACACTGCATAGATGTCACCCCTACTCTCCTAACTCACGTTGCCAATATGTAAATTACCAACCATATTGGGTCTTACAATGACCCTCTACTCTTCTCTGACCCTAGGCGATATCACAATGGCCTACCTTTAAGGCACCACCTATTACCAACCATGATTACTAATTCTACTTTCTGTACCTTTCTATGCTAGTCTGCTTCACCTACCCTCTAGCTGGATATTATACGTTATCATGATTGTGACTTGTGTACTACTAATGTTATGCTTTATTGTTCTTATGCCCCCCTTTAGGGTATTATGTTGTATATGTGAAAAATCCAATAAAAATTTTGTGAAAAAAAAGCTTAGTTCAAAAAGCTCCTTTTATGATTTTATGATTTTAAACGTTGACCATAGATATGCTTTAAAGTAAAGCTAAAGGCTCCAAAACAACAATCTAAATAAGTAACACAGGCTTTCTTTACCTTCCCTGATTAACATGATGTGTCCAGCCACAATGCTACACAATACATTTTGTAATGTAATTTAATTTAATGTTTCAGTTTTAATCTGTAGCAGGGCAAAATTTGATTGGAAACATTATGTATTATTTATCCAACCCACTGGTAATATATACAGTATATATCTGTCATAGTGTCATAGTGATATATATATATATATATATATATATATATATATATATATATATATATATATAATCTCTCAAATATATATATATAATATATATATATATATATATATATATATATATATATATATATATATACGGGTTCTTCAAAAAGTTTCCACACTTTTTTTTAACTCTATTAAATGTGGAAACTTTTTGAAGGCCCCTTGTGTATATATATATATATATATATATATATATATATATATATATATATATATATATATATATATATATATATATATATATATATATATTTAATAATGTCTGTGTAAACTCTTCAATCTTGGAATTAAGTAGTAGATTAGTCTAAAACAACAGGACTGCTGAATATGGATCTATTTGTCAGCACTTCTTTTAATAATCCCAGAATGACTATGTCTATTGAAAAAACAGAGCACTGAATGAGAGTAACCTTCAAATAGATCATTCAGCACAATCTGTAAACTGAGAGCAATATGCCAGATAAAAATAGCCGCAAATACAACTGCTTTTTTATCCCTATAATCTTTCCTCTTCTGGTAGCAATTTAACCATTAGAGCTGTCACATGTCATTTTCAGCTCATTAGGTGGGATTTTATACATTTTATCTACAGTTGGAAGAGGTAATAAGCAGTAGGAATCGGGAAGGTCAGATATTAAGAATGCCATCATCATCCCTCATCACTTTCAATGAGAAATTCTTCTGTAATTGTTAGAATGTTGCAAGATTATTTCAGAAAGTGGGTTTAAGGATTCTGCTAAGTTTTATGAGCTCTTTTGTTGAAGTCTTCAGATTTAAATGCCAGCAATGTGGAATAATATTTTGAAAATGTTTTAAAGCCTTATGTTTCTTCAGAAATGGTTTTGGAAAGTTTTAAAGCTTCAATCATTCCCTACGTAGCCAGGAATATTTTGCTTTCTAGTAGCCTTCTCACTGCCATTACAGCCTATGGCCAGTCTGGTCAGAGTGTAGTGTGCAGGTGACTATACGCAGGCATTTATGCTCCTGTACAGATTACTTTAGGATTGAGTGAGCATGTATTGTTAAACTGAAATGTGGCCAATAAAGAATAGTGAGTTGCTAGGTCCAAGTGTTGTGGAGCTTAGAAGTGTGTCATACAAAGTAACTTATCTGTGCAGCGGTATCTCTTTAGAGTACTTGCATATAGTTTTAAAGCCCAAATCTGGGCAAAACTTTTTGTTCAAATTTTGGGTAGCATGTGGAACATGTACAGGATACCAGGGTTGGGTCCTAGATTGTGAGATTTGTTTTTTCCATTATTTGGGCTGTGGTCTCCTTAGGAGGGAGGAAATGAAGCACTGTGGAGTACTCAGGGATTCTCACTTGTGCAGGTTTAGGGTTTCTGGGGTGATCTGGGAAAGAGGGAACCTGAGTTACAGTTTTCCCAGGATTGTTAGGTCCTGATATAGGATCTGGAATTCTGAGGCTCTGAGAGATTTTGGATTGAAAAGGGACTCTGACCCTGACTACAGGTACTTTGGTCTTGCAACAGTTAACCCTCTAGCAAAAGAGGGCACAGTTGTGAGAGGGCTGTGGACTGTGTATCAGGTGAGACCCTGCTGGGCTCTTGCAATCTTTATGGGCCTCTGGAGCAGGTGGGAGCTTTAAACTCTATTGTGGGATAAGCTTATTCTGGCGATGAGCTGAAGTTTTGTTTGTGTATACCAGAGTGATGGATGGTTTTGTGTTGCTTATGCTGAAGAAAAGCTACTTTTTTGTGTCTGTTTTTGAAAAATAAATAAATAACTTGTTTCTGGCATTTTTTGCTACAGAAAGCTATGTTTAAAGCGGACCTTCAATCATTTTTTCAACTTTCCATCTATTAAATCTTTTGCCTTTGTTGTTTTAACTTTGCATAGTAAAACATTTTTTTTCTGCCAGTAAATACCTTATACAGCCCACTTCCTGTTTCTTGTCTGCTAAAATGCCTAGGCTTATGACATCATGTATAGATCTCTCTCTTAAGCTGCGTACACACAATCGGATTTTCCAAAGGGAATTGTGTGATGACAGGCTGTTGGCGGAAAATCCGACCGTTTGTACGCTCCATTGGACAACTGTTTTCGGATTTTCCGCGGACAAATGTTGGATGGCAGGCTTTAAAATTTTCCACAGACAAATGTCTGTTGTCCTATTTTCGGAGCGTGCGTACACAATTCTGTCATGACAAAAGTCCAAAGTACAAACACGCATGCTCGGAAGCAAGGACGAGCCAGAAGCTGTTGGTCTTGTAAACTAGCATTCGTGATGGAGAATTAACATTTGTGACGCGGCAAATTATGAAATCTCGGAATGCAGCGCACAATTCTCTTCTTCTTTAATGGGATAGTAATGAATCTGCTTTGCTGGTGATACTGATGGAGTTATTGCAAACGCATTTTCAAAGGCTTTTTTTTTTTTCTAGTGATATCAAGAATAATATTATTATGCTTGTTATTTTTTTAGGGGGGGGCAAGTTACCACAACAACATTATCCCATAGTTTTTAAAATCAAAGATACAACTATGTTGGAGTCCCTTGTCAATTTTACATTGTATTTTTTAAAATGTAACTGCCTACTCCCAAACTGTCATTTGAAGTAAAATACATAGCAAAGTATTATTCTACACAATTGTTTTATTGTGCATTAAAAAAAAGAAATCAAATTAAATTAGACATGCTATCTGCCAATAGAACTTAACCAAAAAGTGCATTCTATGCATCCAAAAATATAGAAAATATAACTAATCAAATCATTATTATTCAACCAAAAAATAAAATAAAAGCCTTGACTTGGACAATTTGTTGATAGGCAACTCCTATCCTCATATTGATTAGTGGTTCCAAATTAATAATAACTACGCAGTAGGGAACAGACACAAAAGATACGCTCAGCATCTTTCCAAATAACTGTTCTGCTTTATTATGACGCAATTGAAGGTTTTTATACACATGATTACGTAGGTATCACATTACTATTACATTATTAATATTGTACATTTATGGTAACAAGGGGCGTTACATAGGCAGACTAATTCTAATCAGGACTCGAAAGTATGCAAACATGTACTGAAAGCATTTTTAGTGCCGTGTGCACAGTGAGGGCAGTGTGCAATACATACAAAATAGAATACAATTATATACAGAACTTACACATTTCCATTACAGTCTCATGCATGTGTCCTGCTTCTTAATATAGGGGTTAACAATGCCAAGGGTTAGTGAAAGCAGGGGTCCGTCATCTGGAGATAATTCCTAAAATTATTCAGATTATTCTCCTGGAGCCCCCGCAGCAAAGGCATATGACGTAATTGGTCACGATTAATAAAGCAAACAATTTTTGGTCCAAGAAATCCTCTTCCTCCTGTTCCTGGACTGGACTTGGGTCAAAGCAATAACTCCAAGGCCAATAATAAATAACACGTTATCTCCTCTGATTCCGCAACATGGCTGGTTGAAGAACGGCCGTTCAGAAATGAACTGAAAAGTGCGAACTAAAAAGTGCAAAATGAAAAGTGCGAAATGAAAAGCATGAATCAACACTCACCAAACTTCTACTAACACGAAATTAGCAGAAGGAGCACAAAGGGTGGCGCCTGACAATTGAACTTCCTCTTTTTCGGCTTGTAGTACGTCTAGTACGTCACTACGTTTGTGTTTGTTGGCTGACAATCATGTACCATTGGTATGCAAGACAAAATGCAGGCACACGCCTTTGGACAAAAGTCCGAGGTTTTGTCTGCAGAAAATCCTATTGTGTGTACAAGGCTTTACTCTCATGAGAGTTTGCCAGGAAGGGCGGGGGTATGAGTCATAAGAGGGCCAATGAGAGCTGCAGAGCTGGAGGTGTGTGTCTGTTTAAATCCAGGAAGTGAACAGGCAGCGGCTTCAGCTGCCCACAGTTAAAATGGTTGCAGCCAAACAGTGGAGGGAGATTTCTGCAGCATATTTGGCAAGTACAGAATCACAGTATATATAAAACAATATGCCAAGTGGTTGGAGGAAAGTTTCAGAATGGCAAAGAAGTGTTTATTACAAATTATGTGAGCAGACTGCAATTCATCTTTAAAGCCTAAGTGTAGTCCAAATCAAAAGCAGAAAAATCAGCACAAAGGACACAACTTGCAATCAGTGGGATGTGTTCCTTGTGTTGATTTCCCTTCTGTTAGTATAAATTCTCCTCATAAGACATCCTGCCAGGATTGTACCCCCTGTGTGCCCTAGGGGCCATGCTGTGGAGCGATCTGTCACCAGCTGCGTCGACTGGACACAATGGATGACAGGGCCAGTGCTGATACCATGTGATCACTGTGACCAATCACAGAAATCGCATGGCAGTTGTACACAATGAATGGCTTTCATTCAAAGCCATTCATTGTGTACTGTTGTGTTGATCACTGTGATTGGTCACAGTGATCACATGTTACACATGTTACAGACAGGGCCAATCACAGTGCATCTGTACCATGTAATAGCTGTGGCCAATCACAGCTTCACAATAGCACACAATGAATGGAATGAATGCCATTCATGATTCTGAAAATGATTGCTTATAACAGTGTTATAAGAAATTATAGCGTGTAAAAAAAAATCCTGATTGCTCCCCCAGAGTAGCACAGTGTTGCTATGGTAAAACTGTACTGCTCTGGTCACAGTAAATAAAAACAAATCACACAAAAAGGAAAAAATTGTATAAAAAATGAAAATGTTTTAAAAAATATTTAATATATACTGTCACCAGATCAAAAAACTAACTATATTCAATTTCTTCATTTTCCAAAAAGTTGTGACAAAAAAATTACAACTTCAAAAAAACTCACCATGCCTCTTACTCAATACCTTTGATTGTCTACTTTCCAAAAATGAGTGACTTGGGGGGTAATTGTATTGTCCTCGCATTTTAGAGCCTCAAGAAATAAGATAGACCGTCAATACATCAGGACTAATCAATTTTCAAATATACAGTATATACCATAGTTTGTAGACTCTATAACTTTCTACAGACTAAATAATATACTTTGATTTGGGTTATTTTTACCAAAGAAATGTAGCAGAATACATGTTGGACAAATTTAGGAAAAAAGATTATTTATTTGCACAATTTTATAACAGCAACAAGGAAAGGGGCATTATTTCAAACTTTTCAGTCTTTTTTTCATTTAACAAAAAATAAAAAATCCAATGATGATTAAATGCCACAAAAGAACTATCTATCTGTTAAAAAAAATAATAAAAATGTAATTTGGGTACAGTATTGCATTACTAAGTAATTGTTGTTTGAAGTATGACAGCACTGAAATCTGAAAATTGGCCTGGGCAGGAAGGGGATGAAAGTGTCCAGTATTGAGATGGTTGAAAGGTGCTGGGATTTCAATACTAATTCAATTGATCAAATGTAGGAAAGTTTTCAGTGAAACTCACTAGATCTGATAAGGCACCTCTCAAATAAATCAGACTTCCTTTAAGGGGTAGAGAATAAGGAGAGGTAAAGACTATAAAAGGGACATACTAGTCCCCCCCCCTTTATAGTGTTTGCCCTCCTAGGCAGCCCATAGATGATTCATTTTTTTCATTCAATCAGTGAGTTCAACGAAAACAGAATAACCCAATATACCCATCCATCTTGAATGTGGATAGGAAAATCCTCCTACTGTGTCTTTGTATTCTTACTGTGAGGAGACTTCCCCACTGTTAGAATACACTGATCAGCGCTTTCAGCTTCAGCCGGTGGCACCGATAGAGCAGTATATCAACTTCTGTACAACCACCTTACCCATACATGGATCGAAATTCGACCAATCCTTGCTGAACTGACCGAATTTTGATCCATGTATGACAGACTTTAGTCTCTTCTTCTGTTTCTCTTTCCCCATTGATCTGCATTTCTGTCAATATTTACTTCATGCCCTGACATCCCAGCTGCTAACTTAGCTTATGACACTTCTTGGGATTACACATAGGAGATAAGAAACAAACATAAAAGAACATAAAACAAGTTTATTGGGCTTGAAAGGGCCAATGTGAATTATAGAAAAGGGGTTACCAAATGCAATATTATTAAAAAACCAAACTACTGGAGAACTCTACTGAAGTTTCACTACTAAATCCAAACCCTATTAAAGTCAAAAAGATCTGAACGTTAAAGAACAACAATGGTCAATTTCTATGCTAATAGGCAAGATATTGTCAAACAAACAGCTTGGGGGGCTAGGCACTGCCCTGGGAAACATGTGCAAAAGCAAAAACAAATTTGAAAAAATCCCATTTGGTGGAGAACAGCAATTTTAATAATGAATTTCCCTTTATTAACATGTCTGGGGTGCCCCCTTAACCTACCTTTAAAGTGTCACATCTGTACAATGTATACAACCTGCTAAAGCAAGACTGGAATTTGCAAAGAAAAAAATTTGGGGTCCACCCAAATTCTAGTTCTATATATCGATTTTAAGAGGGGACCCAATGCAGAAATCAAGAAAGAAAAACAGCCCTCCCCCCCCCCCAAAAACAAATTCATACCTGAACAGGAACAGGAAGGGATGAGCTCACCCCTCCTCCTGAACCATACCAAGCCACATGCCTTTAACATGAAGCTGTCATTTGAGGGTGGCCACTGACCAGTCATCAGGAGAAAATTGTGTTGGTGGTGGATAACGTGATTCATAGTGTGTACCATCGGTGCCAAGAAGGGGGCTTCCAGATTCCAATAAGCCCCCATCCACATACCCCCACAACTACCAGGCTAGGGTTGAGTGGAAGAGGTTCTTGACTCATCTACATGGGTACAAGGTGCTTTGCTATGGGGGTTCTTTGATTCAGGCATTTGGCTGGTAGGTTTAAGGAGGGGAGGGCTGCACACTTGTCACTCCCTCTTTCCTGGCCTACCAAGCTCCGTGGGTCTGGTGTAAATTCTTCAATTTTTTGCTTGATTTTTGATTGAAAGGTAACCCTTTCTTGAAGGTTATTATGATAGATAGATAGATAGATAGATAGATAGATAGATAGATAGATAGATAGATAGATAGATAGATAGATAGATAGATAGATAGATAGATAGATAGATAGATAGATAGATAGATAGATAGATAGATAGATAGATAGATAGATAGATAGATAGATAGTCCAATTTAATCCTGTCTCTCACACATATTAAGTCTGTTTTGCTCTGTTAGTGAATTACATACAGCCTGTTTGCAAGTGTACAATAGAAATACAGCTTACATCATGCAAATTCCAAAGACCTGTTTTTATGGCTTATTATAAGTAGTTTTATTTAGTATTTTATCCTTTTCATACTTAATATATGATTGTATGTGATAATTTGCTTCACCATAGTTTTATGATATCCTATGGTATTTTATTTAATAATTTTTGTTTTTTAAACAAATGTTAACGTATTTCATGTGATAATTCATTTCACCTTGGCTTGCTGTAAATTGGTACACTTTGTATCAAAGTATGGACAAAATGTTTTACCATCCTTTTTTATGTTTGTTATTTGTGAAATGCATTGGCTGTTTTTATGTGATCATTTTATAGATAATTAAAAGTATCTTGGACTCTTTCACTTTTGGATATAGCGCCTGTTTATGTGCATCCACACTTTGAAGTTTTTATTGCTGTCTGTGATCCACGTGGAGAGATTTCACTCATGGTGGTCACAAGTTCAATTATGTAAAAAATGGAACTCCTCCATTACATATTATTACCTATTCTTTTCACCATACATTAAAGAAGAACTTCATAGATGGCTAAATTATTAAAGTAGCCAAAATTGAGTATCTCTAAAGGGCAAATAAACTCCATGTTTAGGAGCAATTGCGCCATATAGTTTAGGTTTTTTTTTAGTTGAATTGATTGATTCCTGGTGTAATGTCTGAGCTTTTGGAATAGAATTGGAGCTATCTAGTGGTGGGAGGTGCGCATTGCATAAACCAATTTGTAGCTGGGATTGTGGTATTTTTCCATTCATGCTGTGTTTACCTCCTACAGGTCTCCCATCTTTGGTAAGGAGCTTGTACACGTGGAGATGGTGGAGCACAAAGATTTACACTGGAGTGTTAGAGATTTCACATCACCAGTCTTGGGATGATTTTTGGACTTTAGATCTTTGTGTACGTATTCACATGCTGTATTTTTCTATATGTATGCATTTTTAAGAATTATTCATTAATTGTTGCATTTGGGTAGAAATCGTTTTTTTTTGCACATTTTCCTGACATGATCCATGTGATATATTTATTTATTTTATCACAATTTTTTTTTTTTATTTGAAAGCATTTAAAGAGACAGTGCATGTAGTTTTTTTACACATTTTTTTTAATACAACTCAATTTTTGTTCCTAAACCTTCAAGGTTCATACTGTTATTTTTATCAGGTACCATCACTATACATCTCTTATTCTCGGTACATAGAGGTGTAGGACTACCTTATGCCAGGTTTTAGCCATGTGTGGAGAGCCGTAAAGGCTTCAGGTTGTCTATAGCTCTGATATTAAATTACAGCCATGATTAAAAGAATTGAAATGGTTACACTGAATGACAGCGGAAGGCAGAGGCATAGGGTTTTAACATTAACACATAAAGAAAGTACTGTGCAATCTATTTCTTATTCCTTTTATTTTTTACAAATTCCAAGAAGTTGGAAATGTGGTAATAAAATAAATAATGCATTGGATATATTGATTATCCTTGAAAGTGTGCTAAAATTTTCCCTTAAAAGCTTAGTGTTTCCTCTTGATGGCAGAATGATCACACTGCGTGTGGTCAGCCTCATCATAAACATCAGAATGAAGGAATTTTTGGACAAGCTGCTAATTGATTATATAATGATGCATGCTGCCAGAAACTGCCTCCCATTTTGTGGAAGGTGGTTGGGACCTCCTATTCAAATATTAAGGGAACATGATAATTGATATTAAGGGAAGAATACTAATTATTTCTTCAATTATATTTTGTGACAAATAATCACATTATATTATTGTATTTATTTATCATTTAGATAATTTTTTTTACAAAGTTTAGTTTGTAATTTAAACTAAATCCAAAAATGTTTTCCTCATGGATAGAATAAGGAAGGATTAAAAATGTCATTAAACCCAGACTATGAAAAACTCTCATTACATGTGGTTTAACTGAGTGTGCATACTCACAAAGCCACTAAAGCATTTGTTTTGTGTAAAGTGAAATATACCTGATTGATACTGCCTTCAATTGCCCCTCCCATCTTTTCTGTATTCCCATTGCATCCTGAGTATGTGTATACCAGCTGTTGTCATCTACTGGGCATGCTCCAGTTTCAGTTCCCCCAAGCTCTTCATTTCCTCCTTTTTCTTATTTATGCAGTCCATGTGACTATATAGTCACACATATGGTTATATATATATATACATATATATATATATATATATATATATATATATATATATATATATATATAATTTTTAAAGTAACAGTGATTTTAATGTTGATGTGGACAAGTGTCTCTTCCCCACAACCCTGGGCTGTGGTTGTGGGGGTCTGCGGGCAAGGGGCTTATCAGAATCTGAAAGCCCTCCCCATGTGAATAAGTATGGGGTATACAGTGTCAAAATAAATAAAAACAGCATGCACCGGTTGGTGACATCACAAAGGGGGGCAGCGCCACAAGGTGACATCACCAGGTGGCTCCGCCCTTACCTGTATAAGAACTGTCAAACGGAAAGCCAGCCATTCGGCGGTTTGCCTTCACGGCGAGTGGAGTGTTTTTTTTCTTTTTTTTTTCGGTCGGCGTTGAAGGCGACGGGGTGATTCACGATGGATCTACATTGGGGACATTGTTTTTTTATTTTTAATTTTATTAATTTTTATTTTTAAAGAAATTGTCAAAAACCCGTGTACTGTTTTTATTTATTTTGGTGAATGGGTAGGGGTACAATGTACATTGTTAAAGGCGGCTTCCAGATTCTGATAAGCCCCCTGCCCGCAGACCCTCACAACCACAGCCAAGGGTTGTGGGGAAGAGACCCTTGTCTGCATCAACATGGAGACAAGGTGCTCTTCCCTCCTGGTGAGTGCCCCCACAGCAAGCAGCTTGCTAAAGGGACACCCGAGCTGAGCCGCAGCTCTGTGTGTCCATTCAGACATGGAACTGTGGATCAGCCCCACCCCCTCTCTCTCCTGATGGGTTAACAGAGTTTGATTAACAGCAGCGGGAGCCAATGGCGCTGCTGCTGTGTCTCAGCCAATCAGGGAGAGTCCTGGGTGGCTGAGATATTTGTGGACATTGCTAGATAGAGATGGGGCTCAGGTAAGTATTAGGGGTCTGAGGGGGGCTACTGCACACAGAAGGTTTTTATCTTAATGCATAGAATGCATTAAGATAAAGACCCATCAGAGTTTACAACCCCTTTAAGATATTTCATCCTCTGCTCCCTCTGTGGCTACAGGATGAGTTCTGAGACATTCCCCTTGTAATGGTGGTCAAGGAGGGTTAACAACCAATAATGATCCTTCTCCTTGATGCCACGAAGTCTTGGGTCCTTTTGCAGACTTTGCAGAATAAGGGAGCCCATGCACCGCAAGTTTGTGGAGGCATGAAAGTAGAGTCCTTGTGGTCACTCTGTGGGCTTATTACCAAAATGTAATAGAGATGGGAAAATGTGTTATTGGGTGCACTTTACTCAATGGGATGTGGTGTTTGGTGCACTTTAACTTGAGGACTGCCGCTGACAGAAATGTCAAAACTATAAAAAAATAAATAAAAAAGGGGGAATAACAGTGCCACAGTCAGAAAAAAGGAGGCAGGCACGGGACAAAAAAAACCCCAAAAAATAACATGCAGCAACCAAAAAAAAGGGGGGGAATATACAGCACTGTATACAGCACTAAACGTTATGTAATGTGGTGTAGAACACTGCACTGCACTACACAGACACACTCCACTGACACTACAATATACCACAGTAAAACTGCACGGACACACTACAATATACTGCAGTAAAACTGCACTGACACACTTCAATACACTGCAGAAAACTGCCCTGACACACTACATTGACACACTTCTACATACTGCAGTAAAACTGCACGGACGTACTACACTGACACTACAGTAAAACTACACAGACGCACCATGCTGACGTCAAAATATCACTATATTCACACTACACTGACACTCTACACTCACAATAGAATCACAATAGCACACTACAGCACACTAACTCGCTAATAGCAATGAACAGAGCCCTGTTCTAACTGTTTCCACTCCAACATCACACTGCAAATGGCTCCTCTGGGAAGGAACCTTTTATAGTGTGGGGTGGGTCTATGAGCAATGAGCCATGACTTTCTCCAATCATGGCTTTGACAGTGCTCTGTGCCCCGATTGGGCAAAGCCTTCATTGCTTCAGCCAATCAGGGCTCAGAATGCACTGTGTGGCATGCAATGCATTGTGGGGCATTCAACGGGCTGAACAAACGGTCGAATGCCCTGGCAATTCATGTGTTTGCCGAACAGGTGAACAGCCAATGATCGGGCTGAACTTTTTCTCGGCCGGCACCGTTTGCCCAACACAAATCATGATTAGCAGTTGCAATGATGGTTTACAGTGCAGTTTTCTTTTGTGCTTTGATTGCCCATGGCAAAAAGCCAGAAGTACACAGCAAAGTGATCAAAAATGGAAAGGGTGTAAAAGTAAAAATCAATGATGAAATCAATAATGCACAACAAATATGCGCTAGACAAGGTGGAAAGGGTAGACTTTAACCACTTCCATACAGGGCATTTTCACCCCCTTCCTGCCCAAGCCAATTTTCAGCTTTCAGCGCTGTCGCATTTTGAATAACAATTGCACGCTCATACAACACTGCACCCAAATGAAATTTTTATCATTTTTTCCCCACTAATAGAGCTTTCTTTTGGTGGTATTTGATCACCCCTGCAGTTTTTATTTCTTGTGCTATAAACAAAACAAGAGTGACAAGTTTGAAAAAAACACAATATTTTTTACTTTTTGCTATAATAAGTATCCAAATTTTTTTTTTTTAAACAAATATTTTCCTCAGTTTAGGTCAATACGTATTCTTCTACATATTTTTGGTAAAAAATATCGCAATAAGCATATATTTATTGATTTGCGCAAAAGTTATAGTGTCTACAAAATAAGGGGATAGATTTATAGCATTTTTATTATTATTTTTTTTTTACTAGTAATGGCGGCGATCTGTGATTTTTATCGTGACTGCGATATTGCGGCGGACACATCGGACAATTTTGACACATTTTTGGGACCATTCACATTAATACAGCGATCCGTGCTATAAAAATGCATTGATTACTGTATAAATGTGACTGGCAATGAAGAGGTTAACCAGGAGGGGGCGCTGTAGGGGTTAATGTGTTGCTAGGGAGTGATTCTAACTGTGGGGGGAGGGGATTCACAAGGGGAGGAGACCGATCGGTGTTCCTATGTACAAGGAACACACCATCGGTCTCCTCCCATCTGACAGGAGGTGGATCTGTGTGTTTACACACACAGACCCACGGTCCTGCTCGGCTACCGGGCAATCGCGGGTACCCGGCGGACATCACGGCCGCCGGGCACACGCACCGGGACCCGAGCGATGTGGCGGGTGCGCGCGCGCCCCCTGGGCTGCCTGGAAGGCTTCGCCGTCATATGACGGCAGCCCAAAACAACAGCTGCACCGTCCCATCGTCATATGACGGCGGGCGGGCAGCAAGTGGTTAATACACTTCCTATATATTGCTGCAAATGTCAGCACAGTGTACCTTTTGGCCCAAAGTACACTGTGAGTGTAGAGTAAGTAAATAAAAAAGAGAAAGTAAGTCTTTCTCTTTCTACTTTTGGCCTTAGCATGGTATGGTCATGGTAAGGTCATACTTCTGCTCTTAACTGGGCACCTTAGCAACTGGCAGTGGAAGTTTTTATTAACAGCAGAATCAATATTTTGACATGCCTTACAAACTGATATTTAACAAGCAAGAATATATTATACATAACAAGTAACAAAACACACATTCTCTAAAAAAAACTTTCATGTCATGGAGCCACTATAAAACTAATAAAACCACAACTCACCCATATGTTTGCACTTAATGCAAATATTGTTCTTCTTTGAACAGATACTAAATCTCTTTTTGTCTAGTCACTTGTGCATGTCTACAATGAATCCTTACATATCCCAAAAAAATGATTAAAAAAACAATGGCACTCACTGTACAAAGATACAAAGAAATACATGTTTTCACTTACTGGTACTCTGGTTTCATAAGATTCTTTCACAACCCTTTAAAGTAGAGGCTAAAAATGTGAATGCATATGCTAGAAATGGGAAGTAAAAAACACAGTCACTTCCAGCGCTAATAGGTCTTCCAAGGTGTGGAGTAACAGATGTCAGATAAAATGATGGTGTGAAAGGTATATATGGTATCCCAGAACTAGGTGGATGCTGCCTCAGATGGGGTAATCTGAAAGGAACTACAAGAAAAACAGACATAAAAGGCGCGCACACATAGTGCATTACCAGAGATAATTTAATAAAAATAAACTTTTGTAAAAAAGTGGGTACTCACAAAATGCAACTGACAAAAGGCCAAAAACACAGCGCATGGACATGCACAGAACACGAGGTAGAGGTAACATGTTTCGGGGGCGCACCCCCTTCCTCAGAGCTAGGCTAATCTCGTACACCATGGGCAAGCGCTTTTATACGGAATGATAAAATCAAAAATCACTGTAAAAATTCAATAAAACGTTTATGCAAAAAAAAATATGTATATGTATAAAAAAAACATTGGTTGATAAGAAATTATTAATACAAAATTAAATAATATATATTTAGTCGCACTAATGTAAAAACGACAAAATCCATGTAAAAAAACCTATATCCAAAACAAAAAACCGTCATCATAAGTACACAAATAAATAAATGATAATGATTCATTCAAATCCGTGATAAATTGAACATTCATTTTTATTTAGTCAGATGAATATAGGTGTAGAAACAAATAAGTAAAAAAGCAAAAAAGGGTGCAGGATTGATAAGTGAGTCAATCCATGTCTCACCGATCCATGCCTGAAGTAGCTGTGGGGGGAGGGGGGTTTGGACACTCAGAGGTGTCCAAAACCCACACACTGGGATCACCTGACTGGAAGCTTCAGAAATGTCAGGAACAGGGGGAAAACCCCAACAGACGCCAGTGAGATCATCCCCGCTGTAGTGCGCCAATCTGTGAACACCCAATGTCACCCAGGCACCTTACCAGACCCCAGGGAACCAGAGCAGTTCCAGGGGGAATCCACTACCTGGAAACACAGGAAGACGCCTGATTACAACAAGAGACATCATTTCTGGGTCGGGAGCAGTGCAAAGATGTCCCCATGGACATGAATGAGCAAAGATAGATGGAAGGAAAAAAATATTTTCGAAAATTATATTAAAAAAATAGCAAAAAATAATTCTCTGACAAAACTGGACCACAAAAAAAATATAATAAATTAATAAAAGTAAATAAATAAATAAATAAATAAATATAAATATATTTCTAAAATAAAAATAAAAATTATTGAAAAATTTGTATTGCAATGAATTTTGCACAATGATAATGATTCCCCAATGTGTAGCAATTAATGAAAAGCGCTGAGCCCTGGAGTACATGAAAGATAACCCTCGAATAAAATCTATTTTGAAGTTTGGAATTTTTAAAGTTTTTTGCTACAGTAATTGGTAATCAATAGCAACTAGTCATTAAGAACAATGATAGATTCAAATAAAAATTGTAATAATAATAATATATAAATATGAATATGAAAATAAAAATATAAATAAAGATAACAATGTACACAAATACTTGGATGAAAAAGAAAAAAAAAAAGAAACCAAACTAAAGAGACAGGACATGTTGGTATAATGAGCTCCTAGAGGGACACTGACATGAAGGCAAAAAGCACAAAACAGAATAAAAACAGAAGGTGGAAGAGAATCGGGGGGTCACATAAGAGTCTGAACATCCAACCCCACATTCAGGCCCCTAGGCAATAAGGCTCCTAAACGATGTATCCAAAAGGCTTCTCTTCTACAAAGTCCCCAAAAGCACCTGCCAGTATCGGCATCCTCACCCATAACTTCCAAGCCAAGTAGCCTAAGACCAGATGGATTATGATCATGTTGATGCAAAAAATATAATGGTAGTGAATGGTTGTCAACACTTTTGAGTATATTCCTTTTATGGTCCCAAACTGTGTGCGTAAAGCCCGGATGGTGCAGCCCACGTAAAGAAGGCCACAGGGGCATATCAGGCAATATACTACAAATTGTGATCCACAATTGATGAATTGCCGAAGGGCATGGGTTTGGCCATCACTACCTGTAACCTCCTTCTTTCTATGCCACATGTATTGGCATGTTCCACAGTTGGGGACACCACACTTAAAGCTACCCTTTTGGTCAAATAAACTGCTCCAACATTGGTTGGCCATTGGTTGTTATTTTTAGATGATAGCCAGAAGTTGGTATTTTTAGATCTTGAACTGATGGTGGATGATGAATCGTGTATTTTTCTCGTACCCATTTCAAACCATCAACAGGTAATTCATACCTTCATGCCCGCAGCAATCACCACCCCCGATCGATCAAAAACGTACCTCTTGGTCAGTTTTTCCAGCTCCAAAGGACCTGCTCTCGTCTAAAAGATTATGATGAACAGAGCAGTGTACTGAGTAAATGATCCAGCCACCTTTGAAGATGCACACACCAAATATTGTTGTCCAAAAAAAACGGATATAGGGCCTGCAGGGCCTGGCATGGACCCAGGATAGGTCTTATGATAAAACGGAAGACAACAGGTATGTGTATCCTCTGATTCTCTGATACTCTACGGATGACGCTGCGATGCTAACATCATTCTTTTTAATGAGTGATCCAATCCAGTACTCTCCTACCGTATTACTGGTTGCTCTACTTTCTGGATTGAAGCTCTAATGTAGTACCACTCCAACCCCACTCCCTCTGCAACAAAAATAAAAAAAACTTTTTAAGGCTTTGACAGTTATTTTCTGATCCTTCTTGATGCTCTTTCAATATCTCCTGACTTAGTGTTTTCTTCTTTTTTGTTCTATCTTTGTTGTGTTGTGTAACCATTTACATTTATGTCCGGTCTCAAGCCCCACTTAGCTGGAAACGGATGACCCTGCCTTGTGGTATTGCTATACCCTGTCACCAGTCTAGTGAGAAAATGGTTGTCAACTTCAGACATGAAACCTGAACAAAGGACATCCTTATGTACACATATACTGTGTACTTGTCTCTATCCAAAGCTCTGAGTGTGATCTCTCTGCTGTTTATTTCCTGCATGAGTCTTTTTGACAGCTTTTCCTGGAGACCAAGAGAAAAAAGGTAGAAAGGAAAGATCCCTGGTGACGCACATCCATGAAGACCTATGGCGGTAAGAGAGAGACAACCTCAGCCTGGGCTACCACCAGGCCACGCCCCAATGCATTTCGTTCCTCCCCAGAGATTAGTCATGGGGATCTTGCCTTTCTTCCTTCCAGTGATTACAGGAGCTGGGACAAGCTCCATCCCTTTCTGGCACTTCTGCAGCGAATGCAGCATCACCTACATAGTGATCGAGCCTGAGAGGCACACTAAACAATCCATGGGTCACAAAGAGAAAAAGGGTGGTGGGGTGAAGAGCTTCAGCCTGTGATTGACAGCCTCTGCTGTGCTTGTTCTCCCTGTAGTGTGAGGAGGGGGGAGGGAGGTCCCTTCCCTCCAATCAGGGCTCAGAGCTCTTCTCCCTTAACGGTGCAGTGTAAGACTTCAGAACCCATGCTTTGTGCCACTAAGAGCTGCTAAAAGATTCTATGTAAATTTAGTAAAAGGTTGTACAGCACAGAAGGCTGCTGATAAGCAGGTACAACTTATGTAGAAGGATTTGTTTAATTTCTGTGTTAACTGAGGCAGTCACTTCACTGATTATACGTAAGGGTTTTACAACATTTTTTTTTAAAAAGCGCTTTACTGCTGATCTTTCTGCCTTGTCTCTAAGATAGTTGGTAGTTTTGCACTGGAATTTGTATGATGTTGCTACACCTTGTCAAGTGACTTTTTCCAAAGAACAAAAGCATTTTTTGGTTGTCAACCTACCTTCCTAGTTGAAAATGAACTGTTGCTGATAATTCACCAAAAGAATTAAAAAACAAAAAGGTGTGTGATTGACCAAAAAGAAGGTTTGTGTAAGAACTCAACAGAAAATATATTTTCTTTATATTTTTAATCCTATGAAAAATAACCCCACTGAAGACATTTTACAGCAGATTTTACTTAAAAATAAGAGTCTGCACCATTGAATGTAATTTTAGGAAGTTATTCTATTAGCTTTAAAAGTAATAATGAAATTGCAGCTATGCATATAATATTAGAAATTAAGTAATATATATTATTAATACAATTAAATAAAAAATCCTAATATACTGATAGACATGAATCTAATATAAAAATTGTATAAATATTCTTTAAAATTATTCTGTTCATTCACAAAGCATGTAAGCATAATGATACCTTCATAATCTGTGATCAGACCTAAGACCAAAGCTTGCAGGAAAAATGCTATTCAATACATAAATAAGGGTGCAGAAGGGTGCATAAAATGGGGTGGGGTCAGGAAGAAGGGGGAGAAGGAACGCTGCAGTTTAATAAAAGAAAAGGTTTATAATTGTTTCAAGGGGCAATAAAACAAAACAAATGTGAAGAGTGTGGGTTCATTTCATAAATTCACGAGTCCCATCAGAAGCAATAGCACAGTCCTCTCGGAACTAGCATGGAACACAAGTGACACAGTGACATCAGAACACAGAGATAACGTTTCAAAGCAACCCGCTTCTTCATCAGATCTAAATGGCTTTTGATTAATAGATGCGACTCAAGGCGTGTTATCAATGCTGGTTTCCGAGACGACAAGACGGATGTCCGGCCGATTGTTCCTCTCCTTTCGTGTTAACATCTACACACCACAATTCACCGGGGGCTGCTGAGGGACCACAGTATATTACTATTATATGCCTATTGATCCTTATATTAGTGTGAGTAGCCATTTGGCTGATTACACTAACACTAGATGGCTCCTGGTCACTTCCTGTTAATTCAGGAAGCAGGATGCCGGTGTTTACCTTTTGTCAACAAGGATTACATCACTTCCGGCGCCGCTGACCACTTCCGGTCTCGGCAGGAACATCACTTCCGGGTTTCATACTGCGCCATCAATGAGAGTAGTGGGAGTCATTGGGTGTAGTAGGCGGTACTTAAAGTATATAAGACAGCCAATCACAGATTCCACAAACTTCTGATGACACCCAGTGGGAGAGGCAAAACATGTCAAGCTAAGGATAATCTGTGAAGGCTGTTTGGATGCCAAAGCGGCAATTTTGCACATTTTTAAAGATTCTGATGTAAGTGTAATGATTTTAAACCTTTAAATAAATCTTGCAGTATTACACTATTTGTCCTCTTTTCTTCACTTGCCCAAACTTTACTATTCCGACCGGTGGAGGAGAGGAGATCCCATTCTCTGAGGCGCAATCAATCTACATATTCGCTGGACAAGAGGCACCATCTTGATATATACAGGCGCATTTATCATTTTTATCTGGTGAGTGGGGACCCAGGAGGGGAGCACAGGAAGTCACCAAGATTATATCAACGTGTCACCAGCTATGTACCCTACACTTGATGAACTTAATTGATTGCACTTTATTTTGCACATCTGTTGAACTTTATTGATTGTACTTTTTTTGCACTATGTTGGCACTTTATTATACATGTTGTTATATGACACATATTTGATGTGGGTATATGTATATTAATGGTTTAGAGAGGCGCTGAGTATAAATTCCTTTTTTGTCACAGTATTATACTGTTATAGGCCTATTGATCTTTATATTAGTGTGAGTAGCCATTTGGCTGATTTTAATTAAACATACCATTCGTTGCATCTTCTGCTGTACTTAGTTTTTGGCGCACCTTGTTTTTCTTTTTTTTTAATTTAAAAAAATGCCTCCTTTACTGAAATTTCAGAGTGGCTCCCTGCGGTCATGTGACCGGCCGGCTCTCTCTCTCTCCTCTCCTCCTCACATCCCAGCTGACATCAGCAGGGGAATCTCGGCCCCGTCGCTGC
This sequence comes from Lithobates clamitans, assembly GCA_037952925.1. Taxonomy (NCBI): domain Eukaryota; kingdom Metazoa; phylum Chordata; class Amphibia; order Anura; family Ranidae; genus Lithobates; species Lithobates clamitans. The sequence continues at coordinate 1,777,483 of JBBGZY010000210.1, forward strand.
ATCTTTCAGCCGGGCAGAGGAGACAGCCGTCCGGTGAGGTGATCGTGGGGAACCACTCTAAAATGCAGTAAATAAGGCATTTTTTTTTTAAATAAAACACACAGACAGGAGCGCCTGTCATTAAGGAACCAGCAGGGTTATATACATTTGTATGAGTGGGTTAACAAACACTTTAAGAATCTGAAAGCCTTGGGCTACCAACTAGACACTCAAGAAGCAGATCTATTGATGATGTAATAATATAAAGTATATTAAATAAACAAGCAAAAAATAACATGCATTGTTCTAGATATCTTCCTAGAAACCCTTATTTTGAGCAAATATTATGGCATTTGTCTTCTGGTAAGTGTTTCTTGGTCTAGTTTTTATGTTGGCTCTCTTAGCATCTTTCATAATATGTTGTGACTGAGTCTCGTACTCATATTCTTGGAGAATAGAAATGTAGCTCTGCCTTCAGACACATGCATTCTAAAATTTCAACTCCACCTATAGAACTGAACCTTGGTTAACACCCCTCACTCATTTTCAGTTTATAAAATATTTCATTAATTTCTGTAGTGGGAAGGAAAGACTACAGTTTTTCATTAATCTCAATCATGACTTCTCTCCACTATCTTTATTTGAATTAAGGCAAAAAGAGTAGACTTTAACCACTTACTGACCGTAATACGTATATATACGTTGTGGTTTACTGGGGTTATAGCTGAAGCTATCAGCCATAACCTTGGTATTTGTATTTTTAGCTGGTGGCTGGCTTTCTCATGAAAGTAGTCTGATCAGCTCATTACTGCTTAAACGTTCCCTCTCCTGCCGCTTGCCAGTGTTTCACGGGCTTACCATTTTCACCAGTGTGCCTGAGAAACGATCCGACGATGAGGCCGGCTGGTTACAGAGGTTACTAGAGACCAGATTGTCTCTTTCGGTCATGTTGTCACTTTCGATCTAGGGCAGAAGTAAACTTTTTTTTTTTTCTTTTGCTTTTAAGGCTCCTTTCACACTGAGGCACTTTGCAGGCGCTAAAGTGCTAAAAATAGCGCCTGCAAAGCGCCCCGAAAGAGCTGCTCAATGCACTCCAGTGTGAAAGCTCAGAGGGCTTTCACACTGGAGCAGTGCGCTTGCAGGGCAGTCATAAAAGTCCTGCAAGCCGCATCTTTGGAGCGCATTAGGAGCGGTGTAATTACCGCTCCTAAAGCGCCCCTTCCCATTGAAAACAATGGGGCAGCACTGCAAACCCGCCCGCAAAGCGCTGCTGCAGCGGCGCTTTGCGGGTGGTTTTAACCCTTTTTCGGCCGCTAGCGGGGGTTTAAAACCGCCCCGCTAGCACCGCTAAAACGACGGTAAAGCGGGGCTATATTTAGCACCGCTGTACCGCCGGCGCCCACACGCCTCAGTGTGAAAGTAGCCTAAAGATAAGAAGAGATTTGGGGTCTTTTTGACCCCAGATCTCTCCATAAAGAGGACCTGTCTTCCTTACTTTTACTTACAAGGAAAGTTTATATTCCTTGTAATAGGAATAAAGTGATAAAAAATAAATAAAAGAACAGCGTAAAAAATAAATCATGAAAAATTAAATACATAAGAAAAACACAAAATTTAAAGCACCCACATCCCTCGGTGCTCACGTGCAGATGAGAAATCACATGCAAGTCACGCACGCATATGAAAACAGTGTTTATACCACACGTGTGAGGTATCACCATGAACATTAGAGCGCAATAATTCTAGACATCCTCTGTAATGCTACACAGATAACCTGTAATTATTTTTAAAGCGTCGCCTATGGAGATTTTAAATTACTATTGTTTGTCCTCATTCCATGAGCGTGCACAAATTTAAAGTGTGACATGCTAAGTATCTATTTACTCGGTGTAATATCATCTTTCATATTTTGCAAAAAAATTGGTGTATATATTGTATTTTTTTTGTTTTATTTTTTATTCATTAAAGTGTATTTTTTTTTCAAAGAAAAATTGCCTTTTGAAATTGCACAAATACCTCCTGACATAAAAAATTGCAACAATCGCCATTTTATTCCCTAGGGTCTCTGCTAAAAAAATGACATATAATGTTTGGTGGTTATAAGTCATTTTCTAGAAAAAATACTGATTTAAACCTGTAAACAAAAAGTGCCAGAAAAGGTCTGGTTTTCAAGTGGTGGTATAACATGGCTATTTTCAGAAAGACTTGATGACAATCCTATGTATATAGGACATTTCTGAACCAGATGGCTAGCTGTTCCTGGAGGAAACAGTCATTTGGCTGGTTAGAAGCCTGCCCCAAGTATCACTGTTCTCTCATACTGTGTACTGTATTCTGACATTGGCCAAAAACTTGTAAGGGTGGCAGAACCAGTATTGCAAGTTTATAGAGCATCTGTGCACAGCTTGCCCCGAGGGTGCTCGGATCAAGTATACATGAACAACATCCCTATGAAGTCTATGAAGAACGTGACACTGTGGCAAAGTTTCCTGGTTTGTAACAGCAGGTCACTAAATTGTTTTAGTTGTTTTTTTTGCATAGTAAAGCCTTATATCCGAAGCTTTGTCTCACTTCTGTCTCATAAAGCATCTGCCAAATGGTAGACGCTTGAAAGCTAAACCACCAGACGACTTCTAATATACCTCTGGAACTCCATTGTTGAGATATCTGTGCTTAAATTCTCAGGTCTACACACTTTCCATGTTTTTTTTGCAACCAACCTTCTTCAGCTTCTAATGCCGCGTACACACGGTCAGACTTTTCGACAACAAAGGTCCGACGGTCTTTCTGACGGACTTTCGACGGAGTTACGAAGGACTTTCAACAGACTTTCTAAAGACCTGACTTGCCTACACAACGATTACACCAAAGTCCGACAGATTCGTGTGTGATGACGTACGACCGGAATAAAATAAGGAAGTTGACAGCCAGTATCCAATAGGTGCCCTAGCGTTGGTTTTTGTCCGTCGGACTAGCATTCAGATGAGCAGATTTTTCGACCGGACTTGAGTCCATTGGGAAAGATTTGGAGCATGTCCCAAATCTACAGTCCGTCAGATTTTCGACTGAAAACGTCAGCTGCAGGTCTGATGAAGCCCACACACAATCGAATTGTCCGTCGGACCAGTCCAGTCAAAAAGTTCGCTTGTGTGTACGCGGCATTACTGTCTACAAGCACAACCCATACCATTGGCTACACCTCATTTCTCTGGGCCAACTCCCTGCACAATATGTGAAGACACAGCCATTTGTAGTCTTTACCAAAGGCATGTGTGAGTACAAATGTAGGCTTACAACTGGAAGACAGGAAGTGTCTGAACAAGGAAGCATGGCAGGATCACCAGGAATACTTTTAATGAAAGCTGAAGATTTTAAAAACTGCTTTTGAAAATACAATAACATGTTAAAGCTTATATTAAAATTTTTGTAATTGGGTTTACAGCTAGTACTACATGAATAATTGTTTTCATTTTAGCACCTTTTTTTAAATGTACATGTAGCCAAGTGCTGGCTGCACTATTACCTTAATTCAGCGACATTCGTTCTGTTGCATGTGCATGGAGCTTATTTCCCCTAGTGCTCGACATGAAGAATAATCACATTACTTCTCGAATGCAGAGAAAAACTATCATTCACTGATAGTAGAGGATTGTGGGACATGTAGTCCGGTCTCCTGGATTTACACTAGAGTTAATACTATTTGAAACTACAAGTTCCAAAGTGCTGGAAGACTAAAGGAATTGCATTCTCTGCATTGCTGATCAGGCTCCCATACACTGCACACCTATGCAATCATCGCTGGATTTCTGGGCCTACAGGCTGCAGATATTCCAGAGCTTGCACAAGGACATTCTGCCTCATAGGACTCGTGTATCTGCTGGATTGGTGAGCGGGCTGAAACCCATCTTATCTCTGACACTTTACCCAAAAGACACTGCATGCAGACACCTTTACACCTGACCAGTTGGAGGGTCTTTGCTGGGGAAAAGACAACATCTCTTACATTCAGCTACATTGGCCTGCTACTGCACGGTAACATCTCATGTAATAATCACATGTAAAAATCAGACATGCTGGTTGGAACCAAGTCGATCTTTTACTTGGGTACAATCCACCTGCTCATAGATGGTTCAAATCTTAGCCGGTCCCTGCTAAACTGGGTAAGATTCTAACCATCTATGGCTGGCTTAACTGACACTGACATCAATAGTGACACCAATACAGTGATCAGCTAAAATACTGTATAGTGTACACTATAGTAATTGGCACTGGCTTGGTTAATATCAAGGGGCAATGAAGGGGTTAACTGTGTGCCTAACAAGTGTCATGCGTGTAACATGTGCTGCTTTTATTAACAGATCTGGCTGTTTTTTCTCCCTGCTTTGCAGGAAGCAGACATAGCCAGATTGCTGATCTGTGTATGGAGCCCTGTTTTTGTATACACAGGACTTTGTGCTGTGATTGGCTACAGCTGATCAGCATGTCTCGGCCATAAATCATTGGCCAGGACCTGCTCACAAAATCCCCCTGTAGCCAATAACAGAGTGGGTTAGCAGTGGGCACATGCGTCCCACGTCCCTAATCTGGAACAGGCTTGATGACGTACATGTATGTGATCCAGCCTGCCCGTGCCACCCTGCCACGGAAAATGTACTGAGGGCAGGCAGCAAGCAGTTAAAGGGAAAAGGTTGGGGGGTGGGTTCACACAACAGGTCTGACCAGGTCCGCTTGTCCATTTTTCAGGCGGACCTGATCTGACCCTTGATTCACTACTATAGATCGATGGATCTAAACAGACTTGTGTCCATTTACAACCCCCCACAGGCAGGTTAATATCATCAGCATTATAGCACACAGGCAGATGCAGGTTCTCTATCATTGCTGGCACTGTCACGTTATGTTACAGGACATTGACCAATAAGTTAACAAAATCAGCACCCAACAGCCATGTTATGTGACACACTGTGACAGAGAACCTGCTAATTGTGTGTTATAGATGGTGACAATATAGTAATGTACAATGCAGTATATCTTTTACCCACCCCCAGGCACCCCTGTGCTGCAGCAGCCATGATGAATTACAGGTTCCCCTCTCCCCCTGTATGTTGTCAGCTGCCTACCACTGCTGTCTTGCTCTCCATCTCCCTCAGTCCGAGTCCGACTACTGAGTGGGGAGCTGAGTGAAAGAAGATCACTCCACCAGGGCATGAAAATGGACAGCTGCAGTGGCAGGCAGCCGGGACTTTAAGCGGAACATTTAGAGCGGGTGTAAAATGCACTGCGCATGCGCCCTAAAATTTTATAAAAGTCCCTCCACTCTCACCAGCACAGATCATCAGAGAGGGGCCCAGGAAATAGCAATACTACACCTACCCTTAAGCTAGAGGTAACGACTGAGCGGGGGTGTAATTTAAAAAGCCATTTTTTTTAACCACTTCAGCCACGGAAGAATTTACCCCCTTAATGACCAGAGCATTTTTTGCAATTCGGCACTGCGTCGCTTTAACTGACAATTGTGCCGCTTTAACTGACAATTGCACGGTTGTGCAATGTTGTGCTCAAACAAAATTGACGTCCTTTTTTTCCCCACAAATAGATCTTTCTTTGACACTTTTTTGGGACCATTGACATTTATACAGCGATCAGAGCTAAAAATAGCCTCTGATTACTGTATAAATGTCACTGGCAGGGAAGGGGGTTAACACTAGGGCACGATCAAGGGGTTAACTTGTGTTCCCTGGGTGTGTTCTAACTGTACGGACGATGGGCTCACGAGATTGTGACAGAGATCACTGTTTCCGATGACAGGGAACAGAAGATCCCTGTCACGTCACTAGGCAGAACAGGGAAATGCCTTGTTTACATTTCCCCGTTCTGCCTCTCCTCGCCGCGATCGCAGGCCACTGGCAGACATCGAGTGGCTTTGAAAGAAGGATGAATGGGTACGCCCATTTGCCCACCCGTGCCATTCTGCTGATGTATATCGGCGTGTGGTGGTTGGGACGTGGTTAAAATTCTGCACTGACTGTCTATGCGGCTGCCCGGGCTCCCCCTGCAGAGCTGAGTACGCCGGGCCCGGTACAACAGGGCAGGTTGTACTAGCTTATCAGCGGCCCTGTGTGGGATCACCGTGTACAGTATTTGTTTTCATTTCCATTTTATAAGACCCTGCAAGTACAGAAAATACCCTTTGATCTGCAAGGAATGTACTCAGCTTCTAAGTCTTTTAGTCGAATGATAACACCCAGCATTTTTGATGAAAAGAAGAATGAGGCACCTTCAAACTGATAAGGTAAAGAGCCAGTGCCCTACATACAGTTTAACTGAAACACAGATAAATGTCTCACATTAAAAAATTATTATAGATACAAATACAATTTAAGTAAAGAAGTCCGTGAGTGAGAAACTAAATGGGTCGCCGCTTATGAGTGATGTGTAAACCACCTTCACCGGCATAAGGTTATAAAGTTTTTGAAATGATGATGAACAGCTGGTTTTTAAAAATCACATATGTCCATGTTGGATAGTGCATGGATGGATCAGCTCTAAAACATCACACCACAGTGTCTTCACAAACGTGCAAATCACTCAGACGGTAAAGATGGAGGCTTACCGGAGGGTTTGAACCCAAGACAGTGTATACTGTAAGGGTCAAACCGGCTTTTATTGCTCACTGGCAATAGTGGGAAGACCTTGACAGCCTGAAGGGATCACAGGGGGTTCATGAAGGTGTATCTTCTCCAAATGTAACAAAGGATCTCCCCGCATATGGCCGGCAAATCAGCAGCACCTCCTCTTTGCTAAGAGAGACCTCACCATGTCCACCTAGATCCTGACCAGAAAAGGTCTTCCCACTATTGCCAGTGAGCAATAAAAGCCGGTTTGACCCTTACAGTATACACTGTCTTGGGTTCAAACCCTCCGGTAAGCCTCCATCTTTACCGTCTGAGTGATTTGCACGTTTGTGAAGACACTGTGGTGTGATGTTTTAGAGCTGATCCATCCATGCACTATCCAACATGGACATATGTGATTTTTAAAAACCAGCTGTTCATCATCATTTCAAAAACGTTATGGCCTTATGCCGGTGAAGGTGGTTTACACATCACTCATAAGCGGCGACCCATTTAGTTTCTCACTCACGGACTTCTTTACTTAAATTGTATTTGTATCTATAATAATTTTTTAATGTGAGACATTTATCTGTGTTTCAGTTAAACTGTATGTAGGGCACTGGCTCTTTACCTTATCAGTTTGAAGGTGCCTCATTCTTCTTTTTAGCGCTACACGTTTTGGTTTTTTACTTGATCTGTTGGGCAATTATTCTTTTGCTGTGTTAGCGGCTTAGCATTTTCGAGTAAGCGCAAATTTACCACTTGGGTTGTTTTGCAGCATTTTTGATGGCTTAGTAATGCCAGCCTTCTCTGTTTTCTTTTGCTAAAGTACTCGGGCTCACCCACTCTTCCATCTTCACAACTTAAAGTCCAATCATTCCGTAGTCCAAGAAAAGAACTAGAATGACTAATTCACAGCCATGATAACAGCAGAATTGTGCAGAGGACACAGCACAGCTCTGAATTTCTAATATGATCAACAGTTTTTTTTTTTTTTTTTGCACTTATCACGCAGCTATAACAAAATGCTTTCACTGGTATATTTACCCAGACCAAAAAGGATGCAATAAGAGAAGTTAATTGTTAGTGTGTACATATAGTTTAATAAAACCCTGGTTCTGTTTCTGTATGCTCATTATAACTAAATCACATTTGTTCAACCGGGTTGCAACACCTCTCTACCACCCATCCCATTTCATTTTCCATGAACCAAAAGGTGGTATTCATAGGGGCAGTACTTTAGATTGACTGTCATTATTGCCGCTCCTGCCACTGCATGTACGGATGTGCACGGGGTGGGAGGAGGAGGTACATTTGGAATCTTCACTATTGGTGCCATAGGACTTTGTTCCAGCACTAGTGGGCAGAAACACCAAAAACCCATGCAATGGCAGGAGCACCCAGGAGTTATGGCAGGAAGATTTAGGGAGAGCTAAGTACCTACGTATCCAAGAGATATAGAAAAAAAAGGAGCTTATTCTGCCCAGCTGGCTCCATCGGTGACTAATTTACAGCCTTATTAGGAACTTAAACCTTTAAGTGTAAGCATCGGTTATACTGCAAAAACTTCCTGACCTTGCAACAAGCAGCACAATGGATAGATGTCCACCGACACACAGCAGTGAGCTGAACAACATTCTAGATCTGCCAAGCCTTCTACTTGAGCTGACTTTCATTGCTAAGTGCCTGAACTTCCTTCTATCCCCACCACTTTAATACATGGAAACATCAGCACTGGGATCAAACCAATTCTGTGTCATAATCAAACAAATGCTGTCTTTGTTGTAGAAAATTTAATTAAAGGCAGATAAAAATCAGGAAAATATTTTTTGCATTCTTTTAAAATGGAACAAAATGTGCCTACAATTGCAGGTTGAAAAGGACCTGTCTATCTGTTTGCGAAAGGATAACTGAAGACGTATTGTGTGGAATTATCTCTATCTTACCCATCTGTCATATAATACTGTTAGAAACTAGGATGCTATTTCATCTTGAGTTCTTGCCAACAAAAACTCTCTATCTTACACATAGAGCCGCCAGTGGGCCATCATAGCTCTTTTTATAGTTGATGTAACTAAAGCATACATCAATAAACTGCTCTAAGGATGAAGGATAATATTATTTTGTCTTGAAAAGGTGATGAGATCATGATTAAAATATCTTGGAGAAAAAAAAAAGGATTTTTTTCCTCCAAAGTTGCTTTTTAAAAGCTTTGCATCTGAATAATTTGGATTCACCACTATGTTAGCATGTGATAGGTCAAACAGATTTGATCTTGACCAGTCAACCTGCTCAAGTGCATCAAGGTGAACCAATAAATTGCTGTCTAGGAGACCTTTACCTGTTTTACACTACCCCTCACAATGACTGCAGGGTATTTGATACACAGAGACATGGCCTTAACCTGTAACTTAACACTGAAAAACAGTCATATACTCACAAAAGATTACTAAATGCAACAAAGACTGACAGAGTATTGGCAAGTGATCCATTTGTTCACACCTGTGAGCTGGCGAAAAACAGATTCTGTTCTAAAATGTTGCAATGCAAAATAATTCTTTCTATTTTTCCTCTTTTTTTCTACTGACACTTGATATTTGGCAACTCTATAACCACTATATCATATATTGTTGGAAATTCCCCTTATATTTGTGTCTACGATTTAAGTATTATTACTTACACATAACTGGTAAAAATTAAAATGAATTCTCAGCAACAAGTAATGTTATTCTGTAAATGTGTAAAACTATCTGAGAAATGTTCAAAATGTTCTAAAAACAAAAAGTCTATTTAACGTTCCTCGTGTTTATTGTAGATACTATTGTATCCTCTTGTCAGATGATTCTAAGCTGAGAAAGCTTATGCTCGTTCTTCAGTGTGAGAATACTGCACACCACCTTGCTTCATATAACTTCCTATATTATGTATGTGTAGAGCCATAGGCTTGCGCACAGGATGTGCCGGGTGTGCCTGGGCAGTTATATGAGGTACGCTGTGCTGTACAGATTTCCCCTGCTGCTTGGCTGCAGGGAAAGGGACTGAGGAATCTCTGTTCTCAGTCCCTTTCTCTGTCTCAAAAGTGCGGCATCAGGGGTCTGTTTAGACCCCTGATATTTCACCAAAGCCCCCCAATGGGGCTCCTATAACATTGCAAAATAATGATAAAAAATGATTGTAAAAAAATATTGTAAAAAATTATAAAATTGTACAAAAGTTAACTACTGACACATCCTCTGCTCTACTGACACCAACCTCTGCCCTACTGACATTGTCCACTGCTCTACTGCCATATATATGACCAGCCTCCCTCAGCCCAACAGCCCAGGCCTGTGCACCCGGTGGTTGGACGGTGTAACAGCAGACTCAGGGAGCACACAACAACAGCGTGTGTGAGTCAGTGCCTGTCGAGTGCGGCGAAGTAGTTGAAGCACACATGACGTTACTACTTCTGCTCCCCCCCCCCAGCTATGTCCCTGATGCTGAACTCATGACAAGCATAAAGATCACAATTTAATCTAGTTATATGTTTTCAATAATTTAATAATTTTTTTTTATGAGAACCTTCTAAAATGTAATATTAGATACAGCTAATATATGTACATGGATCTATCTTTGTGTTAGCTTCACAGAAGGAGAGAGGGGGGTGCAGTACTGGCAGCTAGTAAGATTCTGCCGCATTGAACAATGTTATAAACATAAAGCTTAGAGATTGTGACCAGAGAAAAACACAAAGGCGACTACATTACTTTGTTGGTGCTCCTTTTTCCAATCAACAGGCTGAATGTGGAACGGCGACTAAGCTGTATGGCTTAGATGCATTAAGTAGGAGACTATCTTACAGAAGGAAGTAAGGTTAGCGAGAGAGGTTTTAAGCATATCCCAAGCAATTTGTTAACAGATGCTTTTATATTCTATTACCATGGGAATACCTTATTAACAAATAGAGTGATAATATAGAGTGAGGACAGTAGCCTCAGTATTGTTCACTGCTCGTGATATTTTATATTTGTCGCTAGTGATTAGGTTTCAAAAAGGCATGCATTCATCAAGTTCAATGGCAAAAAATAATAATAATGATGCCACAAAAATGAAATATTAGAAACCAACATCTTCTAAACCCTAGATAATCTAAAAGAAACCATAGGGGATTAAAATTAAATAAAAAAAAGGTAGCTAAATTTGCTTTAATAGAGAAGAAAGTATTTCATTATTCATTTGTGAGATGCAAGAGAGTTAAACCACTTAGGATCTGATGCATTCAAATGTTCTTACTAAAAAATTGGAGTTATTTCCCCACAGCTACCAATCAGTGATTCAGACTTTAAGGGTAGACTAGGTTTGAATATCCTAATTGGCTGAAGTTTCAGACAAAACTCTAGTTCTTAGTTTGTACATATTGACTTGGGTATTAATGCCTGCTTTGATATAGATTGGCAAGATTTTTTTTCTATTTTCTAATAATTAAAAAAAAAAGTACCAGCAAAGCCGCGTACATCCGACAGAAAAAGTCAGACGGAAGCTTTTCCGATCGTGTGTATGCCTCATCGGACTTTTTTTTTCAAAAATTCTGACGGACCTAGAAATAGAACATGTTCTACATATTTCCGATGGAACCAATCCCTATTGGGAAAATCGCTCGTCTGTATGCTGTATGCTGTTCCGACGGACCAAAAACGACGCATGCTCTGAAGCAAGTACAAGACGGAAGCTATTGGCTACTGGCTATTGAACTTCCTTTTTACAGTCCCGTCGTACATGCTGTACGTCACCGCGTTCTGGATGGTCGGACTTTGGTCGGACTTTGGTTTGACCGTATGTAGGCAAGACCGCTTGAATGGAATTCCATTGGAGTTCCGTCGGAGAAACCTTCGGAGTTTATTCCGACTGCAAAATGGTCGTGTGTACAGGGCATAAGACCAAAAGTGTGAAACTTTCTAAACTTGAAGGTGGAAGGGTACAGAGCAGGACCTTTAGCTTGAAAATATCACCACTAGAGTCTTTAAAGTAATACTAAAGTCTAATTTTTTTTCTTTAAACGGTTTGCACAGAGCAGGCACGAATCTCCTCTTTTTGGGTCCCTCTTCAGTGCTCCTCACCACTCTCTCCTGTCGAGTGCCCCCACATCAAGCAGCTTGCTATGGGGGTACCCAAAGCCGAGCCGCAGCTCCGTGTGTCCATTCAGACATAGAGCTGTGGTTCAGCCCCTCCCTCTCTCCCTTCTGATTGGCTAACTGACTTTGATTGACAGCAGTATACAGCTGAGGCATTCATGCAACATCACTGGACAGAGAAGGAAGTCAGCTAAGTGTTAGGGGGGCTGAGGGGGGCTGCTGCACACAGAAGGCTGAGGTTTCAGACAGGGCCGATCCTTGGTGGGTGCATACCCAGGCACCGCACAGGTCGGGGCGCTGAAGTGTCAGCGTGCTCCCCTCCCACCTCCTCACACACACAGAGGCATTACTGGGGGGGAGGACTCGGGAGGCAGAAGATCAGGCCACCAGCTAACTACCAGGAGGAGAGGTAAGTGAGCCATCAAACTGAGGCTGAGCAAAGTCCTTAGTGGGATGACTGGGGTTGAAATTTGTGAAGAGAGGGTATTTGTGAAGTGTGGAGCATTGGGGTATTTGTGAAATGTGGGGGGTATTCATGGAGCATGGGGGTATTTGTGAAGTGTGGGGGTATTTGTGAAGTGTGGGGGGTATTTATGGAGCATGGGGGTATTTGTGAAGTGTGGGGGGTATTTGGGCAGTGTGGGGGATATTTGTAAAGTGGGGGGTTTGTGGAGCGTGGGGGGTATTTGTGAAGTGTGGGGGGTATTTGTGAAGTGTGGGGAGTATTTGTGAGGTATGGAGGAGGGTATTTGTGAAGCATGGGGGGTATTTGTGAAGCGTGGGGGTTATTTGTGAAGTGTGGGGAGTATTTGTGAGGTATGGAGGAGGGTATTTGTGAAGCATGGGGGGTATTTGTGAAGCGTGGGGGGTATTTGTGAAGTGTGTGGGGTATTTGCGAAGTATGGGGGGGTATTTGTGCAGTGTGGGGGGGAGTATTTGTGGAGTGTGGGGTGTAATGTTGGGAGTTAATAATGCGTCCACTGAGACTAGTGCTGGGGGTTAATAATGCATCCGCTTACATGAATGCTGGGGGTTAATGATGCATCTGCTGACACCAGCGCAGGGGGTTAATGATGCATCTGCTGACACCAGTGCTGGGGGTTAATGATGCATCCGCTGACACCAGTGCAGGGGGTAAATGATGCATCCACTGTCACCAGTGCTGAGGGTTAATAGTGCGTACGCTGACACCAGTGCTGGGGGTTAACAATGCATCTGCTGGCACTAGTGCTGGGGGTTAATAATGCGTCTGCTGACACTAGTGCTGGGGGTTAATGATGCATCCGCTGACACCAGTGCTGGGGGTTAATGATGCATCTGCTGACACCAGTTCTTTAAATTAATAATGCATCTGCTGACACCGGTTCTGGGGGTTAATAGTGCGTACGCTGACACCAGTGCAGGGGGTTAATAGTGCGTACGCTGACACCAGTACTGGGGGTTAATAGTGCGTACAATGACACCAGTGCTGGGGGTTAATAATGCATCCGCTGACACCAGTGCTGGGGGTTAATAGTGCATCTGCTGACACCATTGCTGGGGATTAATAGTGCGTCCGCTAACACCAGTGCTGGGGGTTGATAGTGCATCCACTGACACCAGTGCTGGGGGTTAATAGTGCGTCCGCTGAGACCAGTGCTGGGGGTTAATAGTGCGTCCGCTGAGACCAGTGCTGGGGGTTAATAGTGCATCCGCTGAGACCAGTGCTGGGGGTGAATAATGCGTCTGCTGACACCAGTGCTAGGGGTTAATAATGCGTCTGCTGACACCAGTGCTGAGGGTTAATAATGCGTCCACTGACACCAGTGCTGGGGGTTAATAATGCGTCCTTAATAATGCGTCTGCTGACACCAGTGCTGGGGGTTAAAAATGTCTCAAATTAACTATTAACCCTCAACCAGTGCTGAGGGTTAATAGTGAGTCTGCTGACACCAGTGCTGGGGGTTAATAGTGAGTCTACTGACAACAGTGCTGGGGATTAATAGTATGTCCGCTGAGACCATTGCTGGAGGTTAATAATGCGTCCACTGACACCAGTGCTGGGGTTTAATAGTGCGTCCCCTGACACCAGTGCTGGGGGTTAATCATGCGTCCGCTGACACCAATGCTGGGGGTTAATAGCGCCCCCTATATATTGTTCCTAGAGTCGCCACTGCACACTCACCACATGAGCTTTGGTATGAAATGCTGGTGGGCACTGATTAGCTGCATTTGAAGGGCACTGATAAGCTGCATTTGGTGGGCACTGGTAGGCTGCAATTAGTGGGCACTGGCAGGCTGCAATTGGTGGGCACTGATAAGCTGCATTTAATGGGCACTGATAAGCTGCATTTGGTGGGCACTGATAAGGCTGCATTTGGTGGGCACTGGCAGGCTGAAATTGATGGGCACTGATCGGTCTGCATTTGATGGGCACTGGTAGGCTGCATTTTATGCATTGATCTTTTGTATCATTTCCGCAGTCTCTGACCATTTTGTGTATCATGTCCACAGTCTCTGACCATCTTTTGTATCATTTCTGCAGTCTCTGACCATCTCTTGTAACATCTCCACAGTCTCTGACCATCTCTTGTAGTTTGTTTGCAGCCTCTGGCCATTTCTTGTATCATGTTTGCAGTCTCTGACCATCTCCTGCAGTATGTCTGCAGTCTCTGACCATCTCCTGTAGTATGTCTGCAGTCTCTGACCATCTCTTGTATCATGTCTGCAGTCTCTGACCATCTATAGCAGGGATATGCAATTAGCAGACCTCCAGCTGTTGCCAAACTACAAGTCCCATCATGCCTCTGCCTCTGGATGTCATGCTTATGGCTGTCAGAGTCTTGCTATGCCTCATGGGACTTGTAGTTCTGCAAGAGCTGGAGGTCCACTAATTACATATCCCTGATCTATAGTATCATGTCTGCAGTCTCTGACCATCTCTTGTATCATGTCTGCAGTCTCTGACCATCTCCTCTAGTATGTCTGCAGTCTGTGACCATCTCCTGTATCATGTCTGCAGTCTCTGACCATCCCCTGTAATATGTCTGCAGTCTCTGACCATCTCCTGCAGTATGTCTGCAGTCTCTGACCATCTCCTCTAGTATGTCTGCAGTCTCTGATCACCTCCTGTATCATGTCTGCAGTATGTCTGGGGACTCTTTCTAACTGACTCTCTAGCAGAAGCCCTCTTTGTGTCCATCAGAGAGACTCCCCTCCAGGTCCCATTAGTGTACTGTCTTCCAGTATTTTGTTTATTGTTAGGAGATCATGGGAAGATCCCAGGGTAACGAAGACTCCTTAGAGGAGAATCTCTGTGTTTGAGTCATTGCCATAGAAACATGTGTAAAGGGGAGGAGTTAGTAAGATGACCACGCCCATGTGGGAGCGCCCAAAATATTTCTGCACCCAGGCGTCTGTGACCCTAGGATCAGCCCTGATTTCAGACCTTCTATCTTTACAACCACTTTAAGAGATACAGGTAGCCAGCGGTGTCTTAGCCCACTAGACTCCAGGTAATGCTAAAGAACTACTTTTGCATTGACTGGATTGCACATAAAAATTTTTTTTAAAGAGACATTATCACCTTTCCAAAAAAATTCCAATAAACCAGTACAACAACTGGAGGGAGCATGTAGCCAGTACAACCCAGTGGAGTCTGGTAAACTAAGAAGAACCAAGCAATTATCACCTTTCCCATTTGGTACTAAGTGATGTTGTCTGCAACAAGACTACCCCAAACTAATTTATACTCACCCCTCTTGTGCTACACCATTTATCCCTTCCTTGTGGCTCCCCACTGTAGAATATCGAGTGTTTCCAGGTATGAGGATGCATGTGACCTCCCATGATGATACACTGTCACGTGACCCATCATATGATGAGGAGGTGATGTCCCTGTTCCTACGGCTGGTATCAGAGCTCATGGAGAATAGTGAAATCAACTTCAAAATTTGACAATGTTGAGACCTAGCAATTGGCTGCTAGGCCCAAGCACTGCATTGTGGGACTAGATTGCATGTTTCTTTATAACTGGAAGCATTAGGTTTTTTGGTAATGTCAGCAACAAGGTGCACTGGAGAGGTGAATGTAAGGTGGTCAGCTTTACATAGACACTTTGTCCTCATTAAAAAAATGTAATCTATGTAGATACCAATGATGCAAAGAAATGTAGCCCAGACCATGTCAGATTTCAACTGCATGGGTCAGTTTGCTCGTTTCTACAACAGACCACAACATTTATAATATAAAACTTATCTCGTCTTATGACTGTAATGGACAATACTTGAAAACTGCAGCTTAAACAAATAAATTTTTCAATTGAAAAATCAATAGACTGTGTAATGGGGTCGTATCTTAATAGCCATAGGGCAGCCACCGGGATTATCATTACCATTGTTTTGGCCTTTATTAATTTATGTTTTGCCTTTTATTGAAAAATCTATGTAAACTACAGTCATGAGGGAACACCTTTCCATTCGGTTGCTTTTTACTTGTACCTAAATTATTTAGTTTCACTAATGAATTTATATTGCTCCAGGATCATCATGGTAGTCTAGACATATGTGTAAGACACTGGCAGAACAAATGGCATCATTTGATAGCACCCAGTCTACAATAACAATATTAAAAGATTGTGAGCAATTAGGTTTTCAACACTGAAAAGAACATTCAGCAGGTCTAGAATGCTAACTTGGTAACTTTGGCAGATGCCAGCACTCCTGATGAGTTTATAAGTAGCTTTGGGCAAGTGGAAGGTTCTGTGAGCTGCTTGGCATCATTCATGACTGGTTGATATAAAAGAAACAATCACATAAGCACAAGATAATCTCTGGGTAGGGGTAAAGCCTAGTCCATGCCTCCACTCTGCAACTAAGCTATGGCTTTTATAAAAATAAAAAAAAACTACCTAAGTCCCCCAAATTATTATCAGAATCTGTAGACACATGGCATACCAGGTCCCAAGTCTTCTATTTCATGTCTGTTGTGGAGAATGGTCCTTCTTCATAAGCCCAATTACTCTGTGGTGATGTAGATGCTCCCAATGGCTGTAGGAAGAGTCCACAGGTGGGCTTGTAATAGGGGCCTGAAGACTCCATGGGCAGCATGATGACCTCACAACATGAAGAGCAGTGACAAGACTGATTGGCAGACTTCTCGCACAGTGGTGAATCACCAATATCTAAAAAAAAAATAATGCCACAGTGGGTCATGTTACAATAGACTCAGTTTAGTAAAAAAAAAAATATATATATATTTTTTTTTATTGTGAATGGGTGGGAGGATGGTAAATAGCTATTATTAATCAACAGCAATGACAGTTTCTAAACTTTAAGGTTCCATTGGGTGTATCAAAGCTGCACCACTTAGAGGTGGGCTGGTTCTCCCATCCCCCCCCCCCCCCCCGCCCCCACAGTGCCATACCTGATTTTTGTTTCCTTTTCAGTCTCTTTAGTATAAGTATAAACTTGTTATTTTTAGACCTTCTGAGTAGTGGTGGTTGGTGCTCCATTTTTTTGGTGGGGGCGGGGGACAGGGGTCCCTGAAGGAGTGATTGAATCTATTGATGTTCAGTCTATTGTGTGTATTTGTTAAACCGGTTTCCTTGAGTGTAGCCGCTTGGTAAATTGGATAGTACTGGGTGCATTTGGGATCTCTTTTGCTTCATGTGCATTCATTTATGTCCCTTTTCAGTATGTGACACACTTCCAGTCACTACTACACCATTTAAGAGGATAATTAGGCTCCCTACACCACCAACATACCAATTTTAAGTAAGCAATGTGATCATATTTTAATAGCTTCTGTGCACCTTTTTGATACAGATTTTCTTATATAACTATTGTAGACATATGATTTATGTTTACTTTATAGCTTTTGTAGCCCCTTACACTCCTTTGCGGGAGGTCCAGCATCTGATCTTGGTATCCCTTGTGGTGGGCTTATGTGGTGCTGTGAGACAAACCATGTCCATTATCTCTCCGCATCTCATGTCTTGTTTTTTACACATAGAGGCAAGGATTTCTTGGAACTTGAGCTTGCCTGGTGGCTGTAACCTTACTAAACAGTGTTCAGATTATAGTTCATATATTTTCCAGCATGTTGATTTTTTTGATTATTTCTGTTGTTTTTTCGTTTTTATTAGTATTCGCTATCACACTTTTCCTGAAAAAGCCAGATTGGTGAAACATGTAGAACTACAAGCGTGATGAGAGATTCTTCTTGTTTAATGAACACCAATGTTTTTAATTGGATTTGTAAATAAAAATGTGCACATTTTTAACAGTTGTTTGCGTTATCAAGTAGTATGCACCTAAAAAAATTAATCTTTTATACCCTCTTTTTCTACCAATCCTTATGTACATATGCACACATGGAGTACAACACAACATGGCTTAGGTGACATTACGCTTGGCATTGAACAAAACAAGAATTACTGGTAAACCCAGTGTTATTTTATCACTTTTGGATGGCCTTACTATTTAATGGCCAATTTATTTTCCTGAACATACAGTCAGGTCCATAAATATTGGGACGTTGACACAATTCTAATCTTTAGCTCTATATACCACCACAATGGATTTGAAATAAAACGAATACGATATCCTTTAACTGCAGACTTTTAGCTTTAATTTAAGGGTATTTACATCCAAATCGGGTGAACGGTGCAGGAATTATAACGGTTTGTATATGTGCCTCCCACTTTTTAAGGCACCAAAAGTAATGGGACAGATTAACAATCATCCATCAAACTTTCACTTTTTAATACTTGGTTGCAAATCCTTTGTAGTTAATTACAGCCTGAAGTCTGGAACACATAGACATCACCAGATGCTGGGTTTCATCCCTGGTGATGCTCTGCCAGGCCTCTACTGCAACTGTCTTCAGTTCCTGCTTGTTCTTGGGGCATTTTCCCTTCAGTTTTGTCTTCAGCAAGTGAAATACACGCTCAATCGGATTCAGGTCAGGTGATTGACTTGGCCATTGCATAACATTCCACTTCTTTCCCTTAAAAAACTCTTGTTTTCTTTCACAGTATGCTTCGGGTCATTGTACATCTGCACTGTGAAGCGCCCTCCAATGAGTTCTGAAGCATTTTGCTGAATATGAGCAGATAATATTGCCCGAAACAATTCAGAATTCATCCTGCTGCTTTTGTCAGCAGTCACATCATCAATAAATACAAGAGAACCAGTTCCATTGGCAGCCATACATGCCCATGACACTACCACCACCATGCTTCACTGATGAGGTGGTATGCTTTGGATCATGAGCAGTTCCTTTCCTTCTCTATACACTTCTCTTCCCATCACTCTGATACAAATTGATCTTGGTCTCATCTGTTCATAGGATGTTGTTCCAGAACTGTGAAGGCTTTTTTAGATATTGTTTGGCAAACTCTAATCTGGCCTTCCTGTTTTTGAGGCTCACCAACGGTTTACATCTTGTAGTGAACCCTGTGTATTCACTCTGGTGAAGTCTTCTCTTGATTGTTGACACACATACACCTACCTCCTGGATAGTGTTCTTGATCTGGCCAACTGTTGTGAAGGGTGTTTTCTTTACCAGGGAAAGAATTCTTCGGTCATCCACCACAGTTGTTTTCCGTGGTCTTCAGGGTCTTTTGGTGTTGCTGAGCTCACCGGTGCGTTCTTTCTTTTTAAGGATGTTCCAAACAGTTGATTTGGCCACAGCTAATGTTTTTGCTATCTCTCTGATGGGTTTGTTTTATTTTTTCAGCCTAATGATGGCTTGCTTCACTGATAGTGACAGCTCTTTGGATCTCATATTGAGAGTTGAGAGGCAACATATTCCAAATGCAAATAGCACACTTGAAATGAACTCTTGACCTTTTATCTGCTCCTTGTAAATGGGATAATGAGGGAATAACACACACCTGGCCATGGAACAGCTGAGCAGCCAATTGTCCCATTACTTTTGGTCCCTTAAAAAGTGGCAGGCACATATACAAACTGTTGTAATTCCTACACCGTTCACCTGATTTGGATGTAAATACCCTCAAATTAAAGCTGTAAGTCTGCAGTTTTTGTTTGTCACATATTGTTCGTTTCATTTCAAATCCATTGTGGTGGTGTATAGAGCCAAAAAGATTAGAATTGTGTTGATGTCCCAATATTTATGGACCTGACTGTAGATGACTGTATCTAAACCCAAGAACAAAAATAAAATATATTTAAACTTACCAGTCCTGAAGAATGGTGGCTGCATCAGTTTTTTTCCTGTATTGTTTTAAAACAGATTGCACAAAACCCCTTCAAAAACACAACCCCACATTTCAGGGATGATGCAGTTTTTATCCAGAAATAAAAATTAGAGTGCAATACTTCAGAAACAATATCCACACATGTAGCAGAGAGGCTGGAGAGAATGTAAGCAGCTTAATTGTGCTGCCATGTAAGAGGGAAGGACTAGGCAGGTTCTCTATTAAGTAAAAATTAGAGTGTATTATTTCAGAGACAACAGCCATAAGTTGTGTACAGAATCACTGCACAGTATGCAAACCTTTTTACTAGGCCACAATTTAAGAAGAAGAAACCAGGTAGGTAGCTGCAAACTAGGAGACACAGAGCATGATTTACCTTGCAACAAACATTAGAAACTTTGCAGCTATGTAAACATTATGTATGGAATATTTAGAGTGTCTGATCATTAGAATAGGCTTTAAACTTTGAGATGCAATGCAGAATTTACCCTGGGGGGTGGGGGCAAATTACAAGGTAAATTGTAGATGGTAGAATTAGTTGCAGACGTTTTCTAATCATTGCTGATCCAAAACTGGTTCATTTTTATAAAGGTAAGCTGCCAGCTGTGCCAGAGGACAGGCAGATTTGTCCCTCTGTCCCATAACTCTCTGCTCCACTAAATGCCCTCACAGACAGCACAACACTGGCTGCAGGACAAGCCAAACATTCTATTGTGTACTATTGTGCAAGCTCTGGCTAGTGCTTGTGGTCAGTGGTCCAACCTGAGCATCCAAAAGTTCATGGGGTCCGCAGACTAAAGTCAATGTCTGTTTCTGCCCTGAATCTCATGTAGTTAGAGATCATATGGCTTAGACACTGCTTGTAACTACTGCCTGCAGCCAGGTCTGTCTGATTTATTAGGAAAAACAACTTAAAAGCATCATTGAGGCAGCCACCACCGCTGCTTCTTCTCCTTTTAGAGATCTGAGGATAAGAGTCACATTGGGCATAAATGGGAATCCTGACACTTCCTGGAAATGCAGGCAAGAGGTTCTTCTGCAGTGCTTCTTCAAAGTGGAACATTTTTTGTCCCCTATAGGATAGTAACATGAGATCTGTTATTTTGCCCTTTTATCTGGGTTCCACAAGGGTGACAAACCAGAAATGGTTCCTCTCCTTCATGGCCTGAATCCTGCGGTCCTTGCACAAGCATGAAAAGCCCATTTTCCACAAATTACCTGAAACAGGGGATCCTGAATTGTCTGTGTCATTTAAAACAAAAGCATCCTTTAACCATCTCACCCCATCCATGTTTGGGAGGAGTGATATGTACCCTTTGAAACTATTGACAATTTAAGCCTCCTTCTCTTACTTGTATTCCTTCTCTGCCTCCTGCTGTCTTTGCCTCTCAGGAATGGAGGTTTGAAGTCAAGGGATTCTGCTGGCCCTGAGACAGCAGCAAGTTCCCCTCTTCCTGATGCTGCTGTGTCCCCAGTGCCTGGTCTATTACAATTTGCAATGTCCACCTGAGGGATATTCTCACTAAGCCCTTCCTCATAGTGGCTCACTATTACGGTCACCTTTCCGAAGTTTTAAAGCTTAGTGGGTTTCTGGCAAGATCAACAGGTATACTTGCACGTATGGAACAATATATATAAAAACATTTTTTCAATGATATACAATATTTAGGAGACCGAACTAAGAGAAGTTCATTGTGAGTTTACATATGCTTAACAGCGGAAAGGTACAAAAAGTTCCATAAGCCAGGCTATCCAATTCACCTACTTGGTGATAATTGTGTTTACCTTCCCTTTATGTTGACAGTAACCCTGATGCTTCTTATGATGAGCTGAACAATGATGTCTCAGTACGTTCTGCTTTTGGTTGATCAAGATTGACTGGAAAGACACCAGTAGTGGAAAAAATGTTGAACAGTATCTATAGCTTTAGGCTTCACGTCAGGTTGATGGAAAGTACTAAAAACGATTTATTTACTGGAGTGACTGCAAAAGGGAGATTAAGATGAGAACAGAGCAAACATGCTCAAGGCATGAAATGAGAAAATGCACAGCCATTAAATTTGACACCCGTAAAGAACCATCTGCAATAAAAGTTCTTAAATTACATTACATTTTCTTTATCTGTAGAATATGCTGTTACTCATACACTTAAGCTTCACTATTGTTGTAAAAGGGATAAAATGGGATTGATGTTACACTCAAATCTAGAGGGCATAACTTGTATACTGGTGTTTGTACATTGGAAACCTTGCCAGAAGGAATTTAATATTTTATAACAGGTAGGTGCATTATTAAGACAGGTGAAAAAAAATCATGAAACCATTGAGCAGTAGCTAGAACCATCAATATAATCTTGTTCACTGCAAAAAATGAAATCTTTTTAAGGTTGAGTCTCTTTGAAACTAGTTTTTCAGATTTTGGTTTGAGTATTAAGATACTTTCAAATCTTTTCACCCAAGATTCATGCATTTTCCCAACAGAATCTAAATTGAAAAATGTGTGAACCTTGTGTGAAAACATTTATAAATAGAACCCTTTAGGTGTATCTCTTTCTATGACTTTTTTTCATTTTGGATGGAATAGGGAGGATTAACCCCCTTTAGACAGTAGTCACTGGGGTGGGTGTCCCTATTGGAGGATTTTTTCTCACCCCCTTTTCTGGTAAGAACCATAAAATCTTGGACCGTAACTTTCTGTCCCAGTTTGGGTGGTAACTAGGACAAATAGAGAGGGTGAATATCCCCCCAGTGAGGCTACAGACTACAACAGAGATATGCAATTAGCGGATCTCCAGCTGTTGCAAAACTACAAGTCCCATCAAGCCTCTGCCTCTGGGTGACATGCTTGTGGCTGTCAGAGTCTTGCTACGCCTCTTGGGACTTGTAGTTCTGCAACAGCTGGAGGTCCGCTAATTGCATATCCCTGGACTACAATAAAAACCTGGCAGAAGTCTACTTGTTCTTTACTTATTCAAAACTAGAAAATTATTAGAAAAGATTTTGGCTAGAGATACACTTTTACTTAAATTGTATCCAAGCCTAATGCCGCGTAAACACAACCGGACTTTACGGCATACTTTGCCCGGCGGACTTTTCGACGGATTTTATGACGGACTTTCCGAATGAACGGACTTGCCTACACATGATCAACCAAAGTCTGACGGATTCGTACATGATGACGTACGACCGGACTAAAACAAGGAAGTTCATAGCCAGTAGCCAATAGCTGCCCTAGCGTCAGTTTTTGTCCATCAGACTAGCATACAGACGAGCGGACTTTTCGACCGGACTCGAGTCCGTCAGATAGATTTGAAACATGTTTCAAATCTAAGTCCATCAAACTTTTGAGAAAAAAAAGTCCGCTGGAGCCCACACACGATCGAATTGTCCGACGGACTCCGGTACACCGGACCAAGTATGCCAGAAAGTCCGCTCGTGTGTACGCGGCATAAGAACAAAAATGTTTTATATTGCAGCAGCTTACCAGTCCTTAGATGTAGTGGCTGCATTCATTTTCTTTTTTCAGTTTTTTTTCCCTTTATTTGCTCCTGGTAATTTAGCAGATAACAACATTTGGATTACTAAGTCTGCCCCTCCCTTCTAATACATGAAATAGAGGGAAGGTGTTCTGTAATCCTCAGAGAGAGCTGGGAATAATGAAAATTTTAGTAGCATAGATAGAAAGCACAGAAAGTTATAGGCTGATAAGATTTGCGACATGATCTACAATATTTTTTGCACTTGTACCACTTTGTACCAAAAGGGACAACGTGTACATACAATTTAAAGCACATCTGCTTAGCTAACACAAGGAAGACACATGCTTTCTGTTGAATTTTTATTCTGTTCATATTACAGTGGACTCAACAGGCAAAGTGGGAACTGAGACGTGTCCTAGGAATTGGACAAGTGAGAGCTGAAATATATGGTTGCTGTCCATGTTCAGGGATCAAATGAACATTGCAGATTCAGTTCTGAAAACCAAATATCTGCAATGTTCGAATGCACTGAACTCAGCACAAGAAGTGTGCATTATTATATGGGTAATGCAGTAATTTTGCAGCAATCATGCAGCCCCCAATGCCTTTTAAAATTGGAGGCTACCTTGTAACGTGTGGTCTCCCCTTGGAAAGCATCCTCTAAGCAGGCATACTAACCTTTTATAATGCACTCCTGATGCCAAGATTCACCCAGTAGTTCCAGGTATGTGGAAACATGACATTCCCTGCATTATCTAAAAGCTGCTCCTGATGCCTGAATAACCAGTTTCCAGTGCTGTCACATTGGGATAGGGAGTCACTCACTGGGCCCAGCGCAGGGCTTGACTTTTGGAAAAAAACTGCACAGATATCTGGGTCCAGGCAGCGAATCAAAATGGAAGGAAAGCCTTGGGAAGCTTTGGTAAACTTGCCTATGGCGCCTTCTATAAAAAATAAAATGTTGTCTGCTATCGGCAAAATATAAACTACTGGTAAAATCCAAATCTTTGATAAAGAAAAAAAAAGAATGGGTTCTCCCCTATCTGGTTTAAGTGTTCATGCTCTAAGGGAAGCTGAAAAGGATGTAATACTTACTTTAAAGCGGAACTAAACCCTCCTATCCTTTACAGCCAAAGAGGCTGCCATCTAATGCCCTGTACACACGATCGGAATTTTCGTCGGAAAAACCTTGGATGGCTTTTCTGATGGAATTCCGCTCAAGCTTGGCTTGCATACACACGGTCACGAACTTTTGACCGTCAAGAACACGGTGACGTACAACACGTACGACAGCACTAGAAAAGGGAAGTTCCATACAAAGTGATGATTCTAAGCATGCATGTTTTTTTGCGCATCGGAATTGCATACAGACGAATGGAATTTCCGATAGGAACTTTTTCCGACGGAAAAATAGAGAACCTGCTCTCAATCTTTTGCTGGCGGAAATTCCGCAAAAATCCGATGGAGCATACACACGGTCGAAATTTCCGACCAAAAGCTCACATCAGACTTTTGCTGGCGGAATTTTCAATCACGGGGCATTAGCCTCTGCTTGATCTGCAACTGCCATGATGCTGCAAATATGATCAGTTATGACACCGGCCATTTGATGATTTGGCAGTTTGGTTGAAAGCAAAAGCAAATGTGACACTTAGCATTCCTTACATGCTGGGAATGTAACTGATTTTTGAGACTGTTAAATCCATGGGTTTAGTTCCACTTTAACTCCTGCTCCAGAAGACTCCGGTGCTGTCCTCCTCTCCCATGCTGTAAAAAGTTCCTTGGCATCGTTGGGTTAATAGCACTACATTGTATGTGGTGGAGGCAGGCATGCAACCACGTCTAAGGAGGAGGCCTTGCAGCAGCCATCACATAGATCATGGGACCCTATTGGAGCGAGGAGTAAGGTAAGTATCCCTTCCTTATCTCTGCCCGCCTAGACATTAAATGTAAGATTAAACATTAAAATTAAAGTAGGCCTTTAAATCAAACCTATACTGACAGATAAACAAGGTATTTAATTGCCAATGCCCTTCTGAATATGCTAGTTGTCTGGCTAGTACACTAACCAACCGAGGTTAATAAGCTTTGAGTCACTGATCTGAAATCATAAGGATATCTATAAAGTCAGACATCCTTATTTGCATAATTGTCCCAGTTAAAGAGGAAGTAAACGCTGCATCTTTTTTTTTTTTTTTCTTTTTCCTGATCTGCAAAGTAAAGGCATAATGTGCTAGTGTGCATCGCATTCTAGCACATTATGTGAAACCTACCTGAAAACGAAACCCTTATTGTAACTGCTGGAGGCTGCATTCATCTTCACCCATCTTCCTTTTGGATCATCGGACTCTGGCTGTGTGACTGGCCAGAGCCACATGATGTCACTTCCGCACATGCACATGGGAACCGCCGGTCATGGCACAGGGCCCTGAAGAAACTGTACGGGTGGCCATTCCTTCAGAGCGCATACAGTAATTACAATAAATATTTCCTAAATGATGCACGTTTAGGATATATTTACAGTACCTATAGGTAAGTCTTATTATAGGCTTAGCTATAGATACAAACAATCCATGAAAGTTTACTTCCTCTTTAAGGGACTCAAAGCAGTGAAATCAAAGTATAAGTATGAAGGCCAGGAAACTAACATGCATAGACAACGTTGTCTTTTAGTGGTGGAAGGTGGAGGGATCTTTTAATTCATGTTTTTTTTTTTTATATTTTGTAAATTTTCTATAGTACATTTTTGTAAATTTGATTAATAGTTTTGTATTGTGATACTATTTCCCTTTGGTTCCATTATGTGGTATCTTGAACTATACCCTATATCTTGGTAGGATTCTGTCTCTTCAACTAACATTTGCAGCATGAGCAGTGCCAGGGTCAGCATCCATGTCTCTCTCAGTAAAAGTTTCTTTGAAACTTTGGAAGATTTTCAGAAATATTTTAGTAGGCAGTTTAAAGACATACAGCGGCATTCAAAATGTTGCAACACCTATTACCTATTACGATTCCAGTTTAATTTATAACTGTACACTCATTGTTTGTTATGAGTTTCTGAATTGTGCCCTTCCTTATTATTTACAATTGTGCCATTCCTTATTAAATGCATATTGAGCTTAGTTTCCATATGATCCTTGCATAATGTCTTCTTACAGATACTCATCCAGTAAATGCTGCAATATAAATTTAACCGGCAACTCTATGATATGAAAACTCCTGCTCCAGGCACTACAATGACAAGTTGTTTTCTTGTTGTAACTCAGTCGGGAGTTTTACAGTCTTGACAGAATATCTGATAGGAACAAGACTTCAGCCATCAGTTCTAACTTATTTGTCATTCTGTTAAAACATAAATGATGGGAATTAGAGCTGCGGATCAGAATGGAAATGAAGTTTGAAGGGTGCAATGCCTCGCTCTGTGGATTGCAAATGCATTTAAAGTATTTTGACTTTGATTCTATAAATAGATATATCTCACTGTTGCTTGTCTGTCTCTGCCTTCTAAAATCATGCTTTGGCGATAACATTTGTTGCCAGTAATATATTGAATAAGTGATGTTTGTGTGCTTTGCGTCAATCATTTTTTAATCGCAGAGCATATTGAATTTCACCAGCAGGTGGTGCTGCAGGGGATATTTGTAATAACGACTTCTTGCCAAGCAGAAACTAAAGCTATATGGAAGGTGGGAGGAGGGTGTTCTTAGAGCAGTGATGGTGAAACTTGGCACCCGAGATGTTTTGGAACTACATTCCCATGATGCTCATGCACTCTGCAGTGTAGTTGAGCATCATGGGAAATGTAGTTCCAAAACATCTTGGGGGGGCAAGGTTCACCATCACTGACTTGGAGCAAGCTGTTGCAAGACAAAAATATAGGTTACTGTTACTAATCTATCATGAATATTCTAGTATCTTAGCTGTAACGCTCATCCTCTTTATTAGGTACCAAAGTTCTGGAGGCCAATGGAGAGAGGGCTTCCCTTGTAGCTAAGTTCCAGACTCCCCTGGAGGCAAGACAGAAGGCGTCAGGCCCAAAGTAGCACAGGTCACCTTCAGAGTTGCTTGCAAAAAAGGCTCAGGAACAGCGCTGATCTGCTGTAGGAAGGTGGCACATGTGAGATGTAGCAGGTAACTAGAATCACTGAGACAGAGGGTAGTTGTTACAAGCCAAGGTTCAGTGCCAGGTGGGTAGCAGAGGAGACGAGGTCAGGTGGAAGCCGAAGTCAAGACAGGTAGCAGGCAGAGGAGATCCATTAAACAAGCCGAAGTCAAGGTCAGAAGGCGGGCAAGAGACAGGTCTGGAACTAGTAATCAAGAATCACAGGAAACACGGGAACGTTGGTAACATCTGAAGATCAAACAGCACTTCAGCCAAGGATTGGCTTCCTTATAAAGGCCCAAGTGATGTGCTAGCATAGATGCTGGGTCCTAGAGCCCTTCTCCTGCTCTGACAGATGCTGGGTCTTAGAGTCCTCCTACTATTGGTACCCTGACACTCTTGGTGTAATACGTTACATTGTAAACCCAGATAAGGTCATCTTTAATACTGTAATTGATCTAGAATACACTTTTGAATAGGGTTGTCCCGATACCACTTTTTTAGGACCGAGTACAAGTACCGATACTTTTTTTCAAGTACTCGCCGATATCGATTACCGATACTTTTTTTTTAATGTCACGTGACAGTTTTTTTTGCTATTTTTTTTTGGGGGGGGGGGGGTGAACGTTGTATGTGTGTGTGTTTTTTTGTTTTTTTTTTACAATTTTTATTTTTTACAATAATATTTTTTTATTCTTTATTGTTTTTTTTTTTTTGTTTTTTAATCAGCCCTTCTGGAGGGCTTTGGTGAGATATCAGGGGTCTTAACAGACCTCTGATATCTCCCCCTTGAGACAGAGAAAGAGACCGAGGCTAGAGATTCCCGAGTCCCTTTCTCTGCAGCCTCAGCTGCACTGAAAATGAATGGAGAGAAGACAGAGGCTCCTCTCCATTCATAAACTGACACATCGTAATCACAGGAGATTACAATGTTTCAGTTATGTGAATGGACAGAGTCAGCTGACTCTATCCATACACAAAGGAAGGAGGAGGGGGACGGAGGAACTGAGGGGGAGAACGGAGGGGACAGATAAGGAGAGAGGAACTGAGGGGGAAAACGGAGGGGGACAGATAAGGAGAGAGGAACGGAGGGGGAGAACGGAGGGGGACAGATAAGGAGAGAGGAACGGAGGGGGAGAACGGAGGGGGACAGATAAGGAGAGAGGAACGGAGGGGGAGAACGGAGGGGGACAGATAAGGAGAGAGGAATGCAGGGGACAGCGGAGAGGCACAGAGGAACGGAGGGGGCACGGAGGAGGATGCAGTGACAGTCAGTGGTGAGCGATCACCACTCTATGTCACTAAAGCTGGTGAAAGCCGCTGGGGAGAATCTTGTAACTCCCCCACGCGCCGATCACAGCTGTCCTCTAGGTATTTGCCCAGGTACAAGTACCTGGGCAAATGCTCGGTATCGGTGCCGATACCGATACTAGTATCAGTATCGGGACAACCCTACTTTTGAATATGAACTAGCAATAAAATGTACTGTTGCAGAAAAGTGTTGTTTTTTTCTGCAGTCTAGGCCTGAAAATAAAACATATATTCTCAATAGTTTCTATAGTCGGCAAGACAAGTACATTGTCTTGCAATCTTCCCCAATCCACAGCTCAACACCCTTCTACAAAACTTATAGTACAACATAGATATGCAGTTCCTTTACATGATGTCAGATAAATCACATATAATAAGATCAATATACAGTGCCTTGAAAAAGTATTCATATCCCTCGAAATTTTCCACATTTTATCATGTTACAACCAAAAATGTACATTTATTTTATTACTCTGACATAGAGTGGAAAATAATTATGAAGTAGAAGGAAAATGATAAATGGTTTTCAACATTTTTTACAAATAAATCTGAAAAGTGTGGCGTGCATTTGTATTCAGCCCTCTTTATTCTGATACCCCTAACTAAAATCTAGAGGAACCAATTGCCTTCAGAAGTCACCTAATTAGAAGACAGAGTCCACCTGTGCATAATTTAATCTTAGTATAAATATAGCTGTTCTGTAAAGCCCTCAGAGGTTTGTTAAAGAACTTTAGTAAATAAGCAGCATAATGAAGGCCAAGGAACACACCAGACAGGTCAGGGATAAAGTTGTGGAGAAGTTTAAAGAAGGGTTAGATTATAAAAAAATATCTCAAACTTTGAACATCTCATGGAGCACTGTTCAATCCATCATCCAAAAATAGAAAGAGTATGGCACAACTGCAAACCTACCAAGACATGGCTGTCCACCTAAACTGACAGGCTGGGGCAAGGACAGCATTAATCAGAGAAGCAGCCAAGGGGCCCATGGTAACTCTTGAGAAATCCACAGCTCAGGTGGGAGAATCTGTCCACAGGCCAACTATTAATCGTGAACTCCACAAATCTGGCCTTTGTGGAAGAGTGGCAAAAAGAAAGCCATTGTTGAAAGAAAGCCATAAGAAGCCCAGTTTGCAGTTTGCGAGAAGCCATACAGGACACAGCAAACATGTGGAAGAAGGTGCTCTGGTCAGATGAGACCAAAATTTTAAGTTTTGGCCTAAAAGCAAAATGCCATGTGTGGCAGAAAACTAACACTGCGCATTAACACACCATCCTCACTTTGAAACATGGTAACATCATGTTGTGGGGATGCTTTTCTTCAGCAGGGACAGGGAAGCTGGTCAGAGTTGATGGGAAGATGGATGGAGACAAATACAGTGTAATCTTAGAAGAAAACCTGTAATGCCCCGTACACACGGTCGGATTTTCTGATGGAAAATGTCCGATCGGAGCGTGTTGTTCGTAATTCCGACCGTGTGCGGGCTCCATCGGACATTTTCCATCGGATTTTCCGACACACAAAGTTGGAGAGCAGGAGATAAAATTTTCCGACAACAAAATCCGTTGTCAGAAATTCCGATCGTGTGTACATAAATCCGACGGACAAAGTGCTATGCATGCTCAGAATAAATAAAGAGATGAAAGCTATTGGCCATTGCCCCGTTTATAGTCCCGACGTACGTGTTTTACGTCACCGCGTTTAGAAAGATCGGATTTTCCGACAACTTTGTGTGACCGTGTGTATGCATGACAAGTTTGAGCCAACATCCGTCAGAAAAAATCCTAGGATTTTGTTGTCGGAATGTCCGAACAAAGTCCGACCGTGTGTATGTCCTATTACACTGTAAAAGACTTGAGACTGGGGTTCACCTTCCAGCAGGACAGGACAAACACCCTAAACAGACAGCCAGAGCTATAATGTAATGGTTTAGATCAAAGCATATTCATGTGTTAGAATGGCCCAGTGAAAGTCCAGACTTAAATCCAATTGAGAATATGTGACAAGACTTACAAATTGCTGTTCACAGATGCTCTACATGCAATCTAACAACTTGAGCTATTTTGCAAAGAATAATGAGCAAACAGTTCACTCTCTAGCTGTGCAAAGCTGGTGCAAAAAGACTTGCACCTGTAATTACAGCGAAAGGTGGTTCTACAAAGTATTG
The DNA here is from genome assembly GCA_037952925.1 of Lithobates clamitans. Lineage (NCBI taxonomy): Eukaryota > Metazoa > Chordata > Amphibia > Anura > Ranidae > Lithobates > Lithobates clamitans. The sequence continues at coordinate 1,808,449 of JBBGZY010000210.1, forward strand.
ACTCAGGGGGGCTGACTACAAACACACGCCACACTTTTCAGATATTTATTTGTAAAAAATGTTGAAAACCATTTATCATTTTCCTTCCACTTCACAATTATGTGGCACTGAGTCTATCACATTAAATCCCAATAAAATATATTTCCGTTTTTGGTTGTAACATGACAAAATGTGAAAACCTACAAGAGGTATGAATCCTTTTTTAAGGCACTGTATCTAGTAAATCAAAAATGAACAATCACATAAACATTTAAAAAAAGATAGATGTTCACATATACCGTATTTATCGGCGTATAACACGCACTTTTTTCCCCTTAAAATCAGGGGAAAGTTGCAGGTGCGTGTTATACGCCGATCCCCCTGCGATCCGAGCTGTCACTTGTTCAAAATCGCGGACCGCGATTTGAAAATGGCGCCGCCGGCACCGAAGTACACAGAGCCGGTCCTCGGCTCTTTCCGGCGGCTCTCGTTTACTTTCGGTTTCACTCGTAGTCCGGAGCGGAGCTATCCGAGTAGGTTCGGATAGCTCCGCTCGGGACTACGAGTGGAGCCGAAAGTAAACGAGAGCCGCCGGAAAGAGCCGAGGACCGGCTCTGTGTACTTCGGCGCCGGCGGCGCCATTTTCAAATCGCGGTCCGCGATTTTGAAGATGTGACAGCAGGGACAGGGGATCCCAGGCTGCACTGGGGCAAGGCTGCACTGGGGAAGGCTCCACTGGGGAAGGCTCCACTGACAAGGCTGCACTGGGGAAGGCTGCACTGACAAGGCTGCACTGACAAGGCTGCACTGACATGGCTGCACTGACAAGGCTCCACTGGGTAAAGCTGCACTGGGGAAGGCTGCACTGGGGAAGGCTGCACTGGGGAAGGCTGCACTGACAAGGCTGCACTGACATGGCTGCACTGACATGGCTGCACTGACATGGCTGCACTGACAAGGCTGCACTGACAAGGCTGCACTGACATGGCTGCACTGACATGGCTGCACTGACAAGGCTGCACTGACAAGGCTGCACTGGGGAAGGCTGCACTGGGGAAGGCTGCACTGACAAGGCTGCACTGACAAGGCTGCACTGACAAGGCTGCAATGAAGGACATTTAAATGTAAGTTTTTTTCCCTTCAACTTCCCTCCTAAAAGTTTTTTTTCCTTAAAATTCCCTCCTAAATTGGGGTGCGTGTTATACGCCGGTGCGTGTTATACGCCGATAAATACGGTATGTTTTAAGGTAAATAAAGTGCATCAGTGCTTTAACACAAAAGAAATAACTGTGAATAAAAAGTCCAATCAAATATTCAAAGTACAAAAATTATCCCAAGACTGGTGCTGTGAAATCACTGCCACTCATGCCTGCTCCACCACCTCCAAGTGCACAAAATCCTTACCAGATATGGGAGAACTCTATACTATAGGAGGTCATTAAAGCATGAATAGAGTAAACCAACAATCTCTTTAGCAACAGCTTGGGTTCTATAACCCTCACCCTATACCACTAGATGGCTCCAATGATATCCAGAAGGCTCAGTTGCCTTCTCAAACCCAGCTGATTAGTGCAGCTCAGAGAAAGAAAACAACAAAACAAACTCCATGCTATAATACCTTCAAAAAAAGAAGTTTATTTGCGCTGTAAACATACTCACAAGAGATTTAAGGTATTTAACGTAAAACCAGGAACCCACCTGAAACCCAGCGCACGTGATGACATTACGAGTTAGCTCCACCCAACGTGTTTCCTGCCAAAGCCTGTCTTTATACAAAACAAGCAGAACCCCTTATTAATCAGATCCACTCATTAACCCCTAGCAACACACATATATGTTGTATTAACCAGACACATTCCACAGCCGGGGTGCCTTATTCATGGTCAATAGCATCTTTTATTAACAGTGCCCTCTTATTTACCTGTGCACACTTGTTACTGAGACTCCCCCATTCCGCAGCCAGGCTTCCTTATGTAAGGCCAGTAGCATACTTCAATAACAAGGCCCCCTTATTTACTCCGGTAATGCTCTTATTACTGAGACTCCCCTATTCCACTGAGACCCAGTCTTTTAGCCAAGATCCCCCTTGACTTCTCAACCACATGATTGGGCTAGCTCCACGTGCTGCACTTTCTCTATTTAGGGTAGGTAATGCATAGGTAATGGAAGTGAGATGGTATCTTATAATCAATTACTTCCAATAGGCAACGTGAATAGGTACTTATGGTGGTGGCACTTGGAGAGATTCTGATGACTTAGCTCCAATATGCTTTCCTGCAGGTGCATGTGTACAGGCCATGCTATGTGAAAAGCAGAGGGGTGGAGGTTCAAACATTTTAGACCATATGGTGTCCACCTAGGACACAAAATTGAAACATCAGGACATGTGCTAGAGACTAATGAAACCTACAAATCTTCAACAAGTAAATATTCTGACTTTCATCTGAATTTCCTGATTGTCATTTTTATTCCTGAGTGAGAAACCCAGACAGCAATGAAATTAGTGGGTGAAAATTACAGCTAGTCAACTATCATTTTCAGAGAGTGGACATCAATGGCAGCACCTATATTTGTCACATGACAGATTTACTTTAATGTCAGTATGTATACTTTAAAAAAAAATATATTGATAATTAACAGCAGAAATTCCTCTTTAACCTAACAAAGAAGGAATTCTATTTTATTATGACCCACAGTGATATTTTAACCTTAAAATAAATCATTTTTTATTACCCTCTGATTTACATAAGGTCGTGATTTCCTGTTTTGAAATATGTGTATGTGTGTGTAATTTGCCTTAGAGGCACCTAGTATATCTGTTGTGTTGTGTAACCTTGTGGAATTTATGGTGGGGTAGGTGATTTTTTTTTCTTTGCTTTTTGCATTAAACAAACATTCTTTTTTGTTTATGTTTTGAAAATGTATGTACAGTAATAAGCTGTGTTCTTTTATGGAGGTTAGAGCTATGATAATGCCTTAGATTTGGATTCTAAAGGGGAGCCTGTACTTTGGAATCTATACCCAAACAAGGCAAGCAGAAGGACTAGTCGCAAGTGTTGCCTGTGGTCTCCCTTCAGCTAATCATTTCCCCATTACTGACTTACCATGTTTGTTTTGGATTGTAGCTTTGATGAAGGTGGTGGCCTTGGTAGAGATACATGGCTTTGATGCCCCTCATCACATGACTGGTGGGTCAGTGTTCATAAAGCAGCAGGTCAGAAAATGCAGACTAAACCATTTAATTAATTAAGTAAGCGCATGGTGATCCTTGCACTGCAATTCCTCAGGTACAGATTCTTCTAGCAGGAAAAAAGTGAGCAGAACAGTAGTGACATCACCAAATCTCCTGAGACTAGGAGTCAGGTGCACAGTGCCCTAAATTTCACACTGCAGATATTCAGCCATTTTAGAACAGTAGTGCCTAGACACAGTGTGGTTAATTTATATAAGGTAAATAGGTGGTTCACTTTGCAAGGGAAGTTGCCATTTTCAAGGGAATATTCCCTAGAGCTTAGTGAATGTGGCGCAATTTCACTTTGTAAGGAAAACCCAATCACATACAAGAAAAATAAAAACCACATTTTTTGCTTGTATCTGATTGGATGGTTGAATTCAATAGAGATTCCCCTTTTTCACTAAAGACTGGAGAACATTTCCTTGCAAAGTTCAACATCACTTGTTGTGAAGCAGTCTATTTGCCTAATTCAACTCCATTTAGGGCTTGTTCTCATTTGTGCAGAGACCTGATTTTTTTTCATTTAAAAAACACACTCTTGAGGAATACAGAGTTTTCGATTTTTCCCCTTACCCCCACAACACTAGTGTGATGTTCAGTGCCCTGTAATGCGGAAAAATGTAGACATACTGCATTTTTCTTTAGTGCACTTGATTGCACCATAGGTCACTGCACCACAGTACAAGGCACCATAATGCTGTGGAGAGACCTGAATGAAACTTTCAATAAAGATTTAAAAAAAGTAAACAGTGCCTTTCATTGAAAAATGTAAGCGATCACTCCTCAACACAGACACCAGCCACATGCTCAAAGCCATTGCATGCTCAAAGCCATTGTTTTAGCGTGTAGCTAGTAGGGATGAGCTTCGTGTTTGAATCGAATGCATGTTCGACTCGAACATTGGCTGTTTGCTCGTTCGCTGAATTCCGAACGATATGGGCCATTCGCGCCAAATTCGAGTGGCGCGTCACAGCCCATAATTCACTGCGGCATCGCAGTGCATTGTTGGCTGATGATTGGCCAAGCATGCACTATGACCCGCATGCTTGTCCAATCACAGCTCCGTCTGTACAGAGAGCCGTAATTGGTGAAAGCCAGGGTGGCTTTGGCCAATTATGGCTCAGGGGGTTTAGTACACGCCCCACACTATATAAGGCCGCCTGCACGGCGGCCCTGTGTAGTGTGTTCCGGCGTTGAGAGAGAGATAGACAGACAGAGAGACAGTGTCATTTGATTTAAGTTAGATAGAGTAGGCAGGAGAGTCAGTTAGCTGCACTTACAGTGTATTGTGTATATATACATCCTAGGTGCTGTATATATATATATATATATATATATATATATATATATATATATATATATATATATATATGTATATGTATACATATTTATATATATATATATATATATACACTGTATTCGGTTTAGCTAGATCCGTTCTTGTTATTCTCTTCCTACTACAGACATGCAGGCATGTGTTTTTACAGTATTTACAGCTACCTGAAGAAAATTGCTGGTGTTCTTCTGATCCTATTAGTCCTATTAGCTACAGTATTTACAGTTAGTGTAGTGTGTCCTCTGCACAGTGTGTACCTAAACCTACCTGAAGAAAATTAGTGTTCTTCTGATCCTATTAGTACAGTACCGCAGGCAGCTACAGTATTTACAAGTTAGTGTAGTGCGTCCTCTGCACAGTGTGCACCTAAAGCTACCTGAAGAAAATTAGTGGTGTTCTTCTGATCCTATTAGTAAAGTACCTCAGGCAGCTGCAGTATTTACAAGTTAGTTTAGTGCGTCCTCTGCACAGTGTGCACCTAAAGCTACCTAAACAAAATAAGTGGTGTTCTTCTGATCCTATTAGTACAGTACAGCAGGCAGCTGTAGTATTTACAAGTTAGTGTAGTGCGTCCTCTGCACAGTGTGCCCCTAAAGCTACCTGAAGAAAATTAGTGGTGTTCTTCTGATCCTATTAATACCACAGGCAGGGAGCTACAATATTTACAGTTAGTATAGTGCGTCCTCTGCACAGTGTGCACCTAAAGCTACCTGAAGAAAATTAGGGTTCTTCTGATCCTATTAGTACAGTACCGCAGGCAGCTACAGTATTTACAGTTAGTGCACTGTGTCCTCTGCACAATGTGCACCTAAAGCTACCTGGAGACAATTGCTGTTGTTCTGCTCCTATTAATACCACAGGCAGGCAGCTACAGTATTTAAAGTTAGTGCACTGTGTCCTCTGCACAGTCTGCACCTAAAGCTACCTGCAAAAAATTAGTGGTGTTCTTCTGATCCTATTAATACCACAGGCAGGCAGCTACAGTATTTACAGTTAGTATAGTGTGTCCTCTGCACAGTGTGCACCTAAAGCTACCTGAAGAAAATTAGGGTTCTTCTGATCCTATTAGTACAGTACCGCAGGCAGCTACAGTATTTACAGTTAGTGCACTGTGTCCTCTGCACAATGTGCACCTAAAGCTACCTGGAGACAATTGCTGTTGTTCTGCTCCTATTAATACCACAGGCAGGCAGCTACAGTATTTACAGTTAGTGTAGTGCGTCCTCTGCACAGTGTGCTCCTAAAGCTACCTGGAGACAATTGCTGTTGTTCTGCTCCTATTAATACCACAGGCAGGCAGCTACAGTATTTACAATTAGTGCACTGTGTCCTCTGCACAGTCTGCACCTAAAGCTACCTGAAGAAAATTAGTGGTGTTCTTCTGATCCTATTAATATCCACAGGCAGGCAGCTACAGTATTTATAGTTAGTGTAGTGCGTCCTCTGCACAGTGTGCACCTAAAGCTACCTGAAGAAAATTAGTGATGTTCTTCTGATCCTATTAGTACAGTACCACAGGCAGCTGTAGTATTTACAAATTAGTGTAGTGCGCCCTCTGCACAGTGTGCACCTAAAGCTACCTGAAGAAAATTAGTGGTGTACTTCTGATCCTATTAATACCACAGGCAGGCAGCTACAGTATTTACAGTTAGTGTAGTGCATCCTCTGCACAGTGTGCACCTAAAGCTACCTAAAGACAATTGCTGCTGTTCTCATACTAATAATACTACAGGCAGGCAGTTGATTCTGCTAGCTGCAGTATCAGTATATATCTACATCCCAGCTTTGTGCAGCTACATCTCACTGCAGGCCATTAGTATGTCTGGAAGGCCAACAAGGAGAGGCAGACAGTCACAAGCCAATAAAGGAGGGCAAGCAGGCTCTGTGTCTAGAGGCAACAGTGCTGGTCGTGGAGACGGTGCATCCTCATCAGCACGTGGCCGTGGGACACGCTTGTCCTTTTTTTCGGCAGCTGGCCGTGTTGAGCCGCAACAAGCAGAAGACTTGGTAGAGTGGATGACCAAGCCGTCCTCATCCTCCTCATCCTCTCTCACCCAGGCTCAGGGTACTTTGTCTGGCAAAGCAGCTGCCAACGCGGCCTCTTCCCTCGGCTCAATGGCATCGGTCACTCCTTCCCTAGCCCCACCATGTCCTCCTGAGGAGTCCCCCGAACTGTTTGACCACAGTGTTCGGTACATGCTCCAGGAGGATGCCCAGCGTTTTGAAGGCTCCGATGATGATACCCAGCTAGAAGAAGACAGTAACATGAGCCCAGAGAGAGGGGGTGCCCAAGAAGGACAGCAATCTGGCAGTCATGTTCCCCCAGCTGCAGCATACTGCCAACTTTGCTCCAGTGATGAGGAGGGAGGGGATGATGAGGTCACTGACTCCACGTGGGTGCCTGATAGGAGAGAGGAGGAGGAGGAGGCACATCACCAATGAGGCAGGATGCCCTCCAGGGGCCAGCTTAAGGGCAGCACACCGACTGCATCACAACGCAGAGCTCCGCATGTGCAGGCGCTGCTGTCTCTGTGTGTTATTCCAAAAGTTCTTTGGTGTGGGCCTTATTTGAGACGAGTGCATCAGATCCCACCGCTGCTATTTGCAACATATGTCTCAAGCGTATCTCTCATGGACAAAACATCTTCCACTTGGGCACCACATGTTTGACCAGACATATTTTGACCTGCCATGCAGTTCATTGGCAAACGTACCTAAAAGACCCACACCAAAGAACAAAGAGGACCTCTCCTTGCTCCTCATCAGCTGGGATCTCCAACCCCACTATACCTTCAGTCCTCTCTGAGACTTGCACTGTCGGTACACCGAGGTCAGATTGTACCAGGCAAATTTCCCTGCCCCAGCTGCTACACCACCGAAAGAAGTTCGCTCCCAGCCATCCACATGCCCAGCGGTTGAATACTAGCTTGGCTAAATTGCTAGAATTCCAACTGCTGCCTTTTCAGTTGGTAGACTCTGCCCCTTCCGTGAGTTTGTGGAATGTGCAGTTCCTCAGTGGCAGGTTCCCAAACGCCGGCATGTGGAAGGCAATGTCTTGGCCTCGCTGGACAGGGCGGTCAGCGGTAAGGTGCATATTACAGCTGACTCATGGTCCAGCAGGCATGGACAGGGACGTTACCTTCTTCTGGCAGCTGGGAAGGATGCAGGACAGGGTGCAGTAGTTGTTGTAGTAGTTGGAGGTTATTCTGCCACCACGCCTCTAAAATACTACTAGTGTCAAGACTTATGCTCACCGAGGCCAAGATGCCGAGAGCGGCTCGCCCTTACGACCACGCGCACCCGACCCCTGGAAGTGATACAGGAGTTGGGGGCACGCGGAGGCACGGACTTCTGGTAGTGACGGGATTCCTGAAGGGCCGGAGGGAGGTCCGGGTATACGTTGGCCACCAAGGAGCTGTAAAGGCAAGCGGTTAGATCCGAACCAGAGTATCAGGCAGCACAAGTCCGTAATTCAGGCAGAGGTCAGAACCGGGGTATCAAGCAGAGCAAGTCCGTTTATTCAAGCAGGGGTCAGAGATATCAGGCAAGCAGAGTATCCGTTAATCAGGCAGAGGTCAGGGGTATCAGGCAGGCAGAGAGAGTAATCCGTTAATCAGGCAGAGGTCAGGGGTATCAGGCAGGCAGAGAGAGTAATCCGTTAATCAGGCAGAGGTCAGGGGTATCAGGCAGGCAGAGAGAGTAATCCGTTAATCAGGCAGAGGTCAGGGGTATCAGGCAGGCAGAGAGAGTAATCCGTTAATCAGGCAGAGGGTTTGGCACACAGGTACTTGGTATTTCAGGATAAAGCAGCAGGTACAGGGAACAGGGTACAGCTGACGACAAACCAGCAACCCGACTGGGTGCTGGAGCCGTCAGATGTAGCCCTCCGGCGAGCGCGTCAGCGTGACGCGCCGCCGGGCACCCGCACGACAACGGCGCGCACAAGGGGACCACCGTGCACCCGCGCGCGCCGCACCATCGGGCCGCGAACGGGTGTACGGCGTAGCGTGCGTCCTCCGCGCATGCGCCCTGGAGCCCGGCGGACGGAGGCAGCCTGTGCCTCCTGACAACTAGTGGTGATTCTGCCACACCTCTCTCCTCCACCCCCTCCTCTTTTTCTTCCTCCATGGCCTCTTCCTGTGCTGATTTGACTTCGGAACCAGCGGTGCTCCGTAGTTGTTCAAGGGGCTACGCAAGCACGCAGGCCAAAAGATGCCATGCGGTGCTTGAGCTTGTGTGCTTGGGGGACAGGAGCCACACTGGGGCAGAGATTCTGTCAGCTCTGCAGGGGCAGGTTCAGAGGTGGTTGATGCCACGCCAGCTTAAGGCAGGTATGGTTGTTTGCGACAATGGCACCAACCTCCTCTCCGCCCTCCGACAGGGACAACTGACCCATGTGCCCTGTTTGGCTTACGTCCTTAACTTGGTGGTGCAGTGGTTCTTGGGCAGGTACCCGGGCTTACAGGATGTCCTGAGGCAGGCCAGGAAAGTCTGTGTGCATTTCCGCAGGTCATATAATGCCAGTGCTCGGCTGGCTGACCTCCAAAAGGAATTTAACCTACCCAAGAACCGTCTAATCTGTGACATGCCCACCAGGTGGAACTCAACGTTGCCCATGCTGCAATGGCTGCACATGCAACAGAGGGCCATCAATGAGTACCTGTGCGACTATGGCACCAGGACAGGGTCAGGGGAGCTTGGTTTTTTCCCCACGCCAGTCGGCCATGATCAGGGATGCAGTGACAGTGCATGAATCAGTGACACTGTCCCCCTTGTCCACCAGTTGGAGCACACGCTGCATGGAATAATGAACAGGGCACTTGAAGCAGAACAGAGGCAGGAAGAGGAGGACTTCCTTAGCTCTAAAGGCCCCCTTTATCCGATCACACAGGAAGAGGATGAGGAGGAGGAGGAGGAAGAAGAGGATTGTGTCAGCATGGAGGTGAAGCCTGACACTCAGCATCAGCAGCAGTCTTTAAGGGATCATTTACAGTCCCAAGAAACCCATGGACTTGTACGTGGCTGGGAGGAGGTGGCTGCGGATCATGTCGTCCTTAGTGACCCAGAGGACTCCGGACCGAATGCCTCAGCAAACCTACGCTGCATGGCCTCCCTGATCCTGCAAAGCCTGCGGAAGGATCCTCATATTTGTGGTATCAAGGCGAGGAATCAATACTGGCTGGCAACCCTCCTTGGTCCACGTTACAAGGGTAAGGTTGCGGACCTTATCTTGCCGTCGCAGAGGGAGCAGAGGATGAAACATCTTCGGGAGGCCTTGCAGAAAGGTCTGTGCAACGCGTTCCCAGAGACTGGGAGGTTACAAACTCTTGTTCCTGGACAACGTGTTGCTGAGGCTTCGGTCAGTCAAAGAAGGAGCGGCGGAGAAGGTGGCCATCTGACAGATGCGTTCAGACAATTTTTTAGTCTGCAGCCCCAAGGTATAATCGGTTCCAGCAACCATCGCCAGCGTCTGTTTTACATGGTGCAGCAATACCTAGGGGGAAGATCTGACTTGGACACCTTTCCCACCGAAAATCCTCTGGGTTACTGGGTCTTGATGATGGATCACTGGCCAGAGCTTGCACAGTATGCAATTGAGCTACTGGCCTGTCCTGCATCCAGCGTTTTTTGGGAACGCACATTCAGTGCTTCTGGAGGTTTTGTAACCGATCACAGGGTGCGCCTGTCCACCGACTCGGTCGATCGACTGACCTTTATAAAAATTAATCAGTCTTGGATCACCACCGGCTACCAAGCACCTGATGCTGATGTAACTGAATATTTTTTTTTGAAATGTCAGATCCCTTCAAGACTGCCTATGCTGATGCTGAGTGACTATCATGTTATGCTGAGTGACTATCCTCTTCCTCCTCAATGATCATGCTGATAGCTTGTAAGAATATTTTTGGTTCTGGGCGCCGCCACCAGTGGCTAAGGCCCAATTTTTCAACCCCTGTTTAACAGGGGCATGTAATTACAATTTTTGATGCAATATTTTGCAAGGAGGGTTTGTTGCTGCACTCAACTAGAGTATTTGTGAGGGGTTGCAGTGTTGTGGCACCAGCACCAGTGCCTAAGGCCCAATTTTAACAGGGGCATGTAATTACAATTTTTGATGCAATACTTTGCAGCAGGGCTTGTTCCTGCACTCCAACTAGAGTATCTGTGAGGGGTTGCAGTGTTGTGGCACCAGCACCAGTGCCTAAGGCCCAATTTTTCAGCCCCTGTTTAACAGGTGCGTGTATTTACAATTTTTGATGCAATACTTTGCAGCAGGGCTCGTTCCTGCGCTCCAACTAGAGTATCTGTGAGGGGTTGCAGTGTTGTGGCAACAGTGCCTAAGGCCCAATTTTCTGCCCCTTTTCAACAGGGACATGTAATTACAATTCTTGATCTAATATCTCATAGCAGGGCCTATTTCTGCGCCCACCAAGAGTAACTGTGAGGACCTAAAGTGTTGTGGCACCAGCACCACCACCACCAAAGGCCCAATTTTTCTGCCCCTGTTCAACAGGTGCATGTAATTACAATTCTTGGTCTAATATTTCACAGCAGAGCCCATTCCAACTCCCACCAAGAGTAACTGTGAGGACTTACAGTGTTGTGGCAACACCACCACCACCACCAAAGGCCCAATTTTTCTGCCCCTGTTCAACAGGTGCATGTAACTACAATTCTTGATCTAATATTTCACAGCAGTACCCAATCCTGGGCCCACCAAGAGTAACTGTGAGGGCTTACAGTGTTGTGGCAACACCAACACCTAAGGCCCCAATTTCTTCTTTCAAACATCCAACTTACAAACAACTCCTACTTGCAAACGGAAGGAGACAACAGGAAGTGAGATTAAATCTACCCCTAGGAAGGGAAATTCTCTCCTGTAAGTGTTAATATGGGAAAAATGTGTATCCTTTCAGCTGATGCTTTATCACCAATCCTTGTTTCACTAAAAACCCCAAATTGTCAAAAAACATTTGTCATTGGGACAGAAAGTGAGGTAAAATCTTCTGAAGAGGTGCACAGACAGCAAAACAAATGTCACGGGGTGATAACCCTTCCCTATGTTTTTCAAAAAGCTTAAAAATAGATTTTTTGGCTGGAGCTACACTTTAAAAATGTACCAGTTCAAAATTACAAACAGATTCTACTTAACAACAAACCTACAGTCCCTGTCTTGTTTGCACCGCCTGTATACTGCTGTTCAGAGGGCCTGGGGCCCCACGCCTTTCCTTTTTTTAATTTGGGTGCGGGGCTCCCCTTAATATCCATACAAGACCCAAAGGGCCTGGTAATGGACTGGGGGGGTACCCATGCCGTTTGTCTCACTGATTTTCATCCATATTACCGGGGCCGGACATTAAAGCCGTAAGCAGTTTTAAATGACTTTTATTCCTTTAAAAATTTCATTTTGTGCAGGGACTGTTCTAAGCACGGGAAACACGGGCCACTTTAAAGACACCCCCCAGGTACGATATATAAAGGAATATTTCACTTTTTTTTCATGTTAAGCATCATTAAAATCACTGCTCCCGAAAAAACAACCGTTTTTAAAACTTTTCTTTGCATTGATACATGTCCCCTAGGGCAGGACCCGGGTCCCCAAACCCTTTTTAGGACAATACCATGCAAATTAGCCTTTAAAATTTTTTGATTTTGAACGTTCGAGTTCCATAGACTTCAATGGGGTTCTAACGTTCGTGCGAATTTTCGGTCCGTTCGCAGGTTCTGGTGCGAACCGAACCGGGGGGTGTTCGGCTCATCCCTAGTAGCTAGTGTGAACATAGGGACGGCTGTGTTCACACCTGTTATAATAATATAACAATGGGCCTATTGAAGGAGCAGTGGCTCCGAGCGCGTAGCCTTCTCTCAACCTTCCTGCTAGCCCTCCTCCCTGGACGATCCCTCTACCTTCTGCAGCCCAGCATCCCTGCAGCGTCATCATCACAGGATCAGAGGGAACACCGAGGACCACATACCTATACAGATTAACCTTTTATATGTTTTTATCCTGTAAGTGTGTTTTTACCTGGTGTCATTAAACATCATTTGTTAATACTACACTCAGGTGGCGCTTCCTTCTCTAACATGAAAGAAGGAGCCCACCTCCGAGGTGCATTTAGGGCAGATTGAATTCCTGTCAGGGTATATTCTGGCTAACCACTCTGGGAAGTAGTATGCCCGGGTTATAAACTTAAGTTGGGTGGATCTATCTCTCGCAGAGACCAAGAGGGTAATGTATTGTTGGATACCCTCTTCCCAATCGTCGGCAGCGAGCGTAGGTATGTCCACCTGCCACACACCGAAAACAGCCGGGAGACCTTAGAGGTGTCTAGTCTGGTGAATTCAAAATAGAGAGCCCATAGAGGTTTGAGTTCGACAGACCCAGCATGTGTTCGATACCATTAACCTATAATATTATAGAATGGGGGAACTGGGTCCGATAGGCATGTCGAAGTTGTAAATATCTGAAGAACATATGATTAGGCATGTTACGTTCTCTTTTTAGAGCATAAAACGTGTGTAAGCCATCCGGAGAGATAATATCTGCCAGCTTTTTGATGCCATATCGGGCCGATATCACAGGGTCTGGAAATGCGGCAGTCTCGGGTTCCCCCATAGCGAAGTGTTTGGGGACCAGCTGTTGTATTTCTCCACCTTGGCCCGTACCGTCTTCCAGACCCAAGGCATGACACGTATCGAGGGAGTAATATTAGGGTTGGATTGGGGTCCCCTATGTATCAAGTTCTGGAGTTCAGAGTAGGATCCAACATGGATGCGGGATTGGCCGGCTCCTCGGACAGCCACCATCTGACTGTAACCAAGACCGCTGCCCAATAGTATTTGACAAAGCAGGGCAATGCCAGACCTCCTAAGGTAACCGTTGCAAAGTTGTTTTTGCTATTCTGGGGATGCCACCATTTCACACAAAGGAGATAATTAAATTGTCCAGTTTTCGAAAGAACATGTTCGGGATGGGGACTGGGGTTTGTCTAAAAAGGTAAACAAATTTAGGCAGCACAGACATTTTAACAAGGTTAACCCTGCCAACTGGGGTGAAGGGTAACGTTTTCCAGGCGGCACACCATTGAAAGCACCAGATTTAAATTAAGAGGGATTAATTGTGAAAAATCTCTATGTATAACAACACCCAAGTATTTGAACTGTGAGACCCACTGCAATGGAGCATCTACTGGCAGCATGGCATCCGAAGAGTGTAGTGCAAAGAGGACAGACTTTTCCCAATTGACACATATTCCAGAGTACCTACCAAAGGTGTTAATAAGCAATAGGGCCGCCCTCAATGAGAATGTATTATTACTAAAATACAGGAGGGTATTATCGGCATAGAGGGATATTTTTTTCTTCTACAGGACCTATTGATACACCACAAACTGCCGGGGAGGAGTGCAAAAGGATCACCATTGGCTCCTTAGCTAGCGCAAAAAGCGCTGGGGAGAGTGGGCACCCTTGCCTAGTACCCCGATAGGGACAGAAGGGGGATGAAAGGATTGAGCCAGTACTTTAGCCCGTGGGGACTTATCCAGGGCCTTCATCCATGAGATAAATTTGGGGCCGAAGCCAAAGCGAAGCAGGACCTCCCACAGGTAAATCCATTCTACTGAATCGAATACTTTTCAGCATCTAGGGAGGCCACTGCATCGGATTGGGTGAGATGGTTTTTAGAGCCAAGGACTGTGTACAACCTCCAGAGGTTTATATCTGTGCCCTTGCACAGTTTTATTTTCTTGTATCAGGGTGAGTATAACCTCATTAAGTCTCCTAGCTAGGATCTTAGTAAGAATCTTAGCATCAGTGTTAAGCAAGGAGATAGGGCAATAGGAAGTACACAGCTCCAGATCTTTACCCGGCTTAGGTATGACCACTATGGCCACGTCAGCCATAGAAGCTGAGAGGTTCCCTTCTTTTAAAGTCTTAACTATCATCTCATGTAGTTTAGGTGTCAGCTGCTCTTCGTATTGTTTGTAAAATTCCGGAGGTATGCCGTCCACTCCCGGAGTCTTCCCTGCCTGCAGTTCACCCAGAACTTGTTGAACCTCTTCCAGAGTAATTGTACTATCAAGACATTCATGAGCCAAGACGGTAAGAGTGGGAAAAGTGATCTGGTCAAGGAAGGAGTTCAGTTCCCCCCCCCAGAGTAGCCGACTTTAGAGGAGTATAGGCCACTGTAGTAGGAAGCAAAACGGGCATTGATGGCCATCGGGTCAACCACAGAGACACTGTTGGCATCACGTATACTAGAAATGGAGGATATTGGTTGCTGCCCTCTAGCCAAAAAGGCCAGGAGCCGTCCGTTTTTTTCCCCCCTGTTCAAAAATGCGCTGCACTGTTGTTTCTTAGCTTTTGTCACCCGGAGAATCATCACTTCCCGGTATGCGGCTTGCATATCAAGGTAGGTGATTGGGTTTTGGATAGGACATATTGGGATTCCAGAGTCTGTGCTTTAGCCTCAGCCTCTTCAATGGTGATAGCAGCATTTTTTGGGCTCGAGAGATGGAGGACTGGTAGCACCCCCTAACATAGGCCTTAAAGGCATGCCAGACATTGTCCAGGGAAGAAGACCCAATGTTTGTCAACCAGAATTTGGTTATGTGTCTGGAGAAGATCTCGACCTCTATTGTGGCACCCGAGATCCAGTAGTGAGACCGTCGCCACAGTCTCTCTACTGGGGGTGTTTTGATCTGTAAACTACAGAGCACAGGAGCATGGCCTGATATGCCCCTTGGGAGTATAATAACCTCATGGACCTGGGAGAGCAACCTACCACTGACATAAACCAAACCTATTCATGACATAGCATGGTAGGACGTAGAGTGACAAGTATAGACCCTATCCGTCGGATGCCTCCATCGCCAGACATCCTTCAGGCCAGATAGAGATACCCACTGAGACAGAGGAGAGTCCACACCAATCCCCTGAGACAGCCTATCCAGAGACGGGTTCGGAGTCATATTGAAAGCAATAAGATTATCGGTAGGGTATACAGAGAGGAGAGGAGTTGGAAATTTTAGGAGAGCAATCGTAGCAGGTGGAGGTATATATACGCCAAGGATGACCATTTCAGTTGTATCAATAACCACATGTAGCAACATGTACCTATCAAAAATACATAAAGTTGCGCTAGAAAATAGTGGTGAATGTACAAATACATATATAATTAAATGTATAAAATAATTTTGTTTTTATTCGTTTAGCCGGCTTTTTACTGTTTGTCCTGTACTGTCATTTGTGGGCACCAGCACGTTTTACCTAATAAACACGTTTTTTACTACACTATTGGCGTCCCCCCCTCTCTCCTCTTTATCCACTTGGGACTCGGAGCCCGAGTGGGTCCCCTTTTTTTCAGAGCCAGAGAAGCGGCATATCGGTTATTTTTCCGTCCCCTGCCTGACATCCACTTTCATCTAAAGATAGAGGAGAAAAGCGGGACTTTGCGTGAGGCATGTTGGTGGAAGTGTCAACTGAGTAGTATATACTGGAATAGGATATCTGGGGTAGGTCCTATACATAGTTGTGTCCACAAAAGTAAACAAGGTAATAATAATATAAAAGTTTAATTACATAGTTCCTAAAACCAAATACAGTCATGAATAAAAACATCATAAGCCACATTTCGGCATGTTATAGACAGTATGTTGAAAGGCATAATGTAGACACTGGTTGTACAGTTACAGGAGAGAATACATTACATAGTAAATGGATATGTGCACCAATAGTTATTAACTCAACGCGTTTCTTGGCTTCTAACCAATCATCAGGAGTCCGATGCAATTTAAGCTGCATTGAAATAATGAAACATGTGTTAATATGTAGACAGATATATAGGAGAAAAATGCAAAAGAATTCAAATTTTCAATCGTACTCACAAACAGTGCCTAGGTCTGTGGTAACCTGAATCCAAGAATGCTGCATTGCTCTGCGTCTACAAAGTCTCCCCCGGGGTTGAGGCAGAAAGCTCGCCCCGGGAAACCATCGGCCACAGCCACCAAATTGACCAAGGTACCCATAGGCAGGGACAGACAGCATGTGTTCGATACCATTAACCTATAATATTATAGAATGGGGGAACTGGGTCCGATAGGCATGTCGAAGTTGTAAATATCTGAAGAACATATGATTAGGCATGTTACGTTCTCTTTTTAGAGCATAAAACGTGTGTAAGCCATCCGGAGAGATAATATCTGCCAGCTTTTTGATGCCATATCGGGCCGATATCACAGGGTCTGGAAATGCGGCAGTCTCGGGTTCCCCCATAGCGAAGTGTTTGGGGACCAGCTGTTGTATTTCTCCACCTTGGCCCGTACCGTCTTCCAGACCCAAGGCATGACACGTATCGAGGGAGTAATATTAGGGTTGGATTGGGGTCCCCTATGTATCAAGTTCTGGAGTTCAGAGTAGGATCCAACATGGATGCGGGATTGGCCGGCTCCTCGGACAGCCACCATCTGACTGTAACCAAGACCGCTGCCCAATAGTATTTGACAAAGCAGGGCAATGCCAGACCTCCTAAGGTAACCGTTGCAAAGTTGTTTTTGCTATTCTGGGGATGCCACCATTTCACACAAAGGAGATAATTAAATTGTCCAGTTTTCGAAAGAACATGTTCGGGATGGGGACTGGGGTTTGTCTAAAAAGGTAAACAAATTTAGGCAGCACAGACATTTTAACAAGGTTAACCCTGCCAACTGGGGTGAAGGGTAACGTTTTCCAGGCGGCACACCATTGAAAGCACCAGATTTAAATTAAGAGGGATTAATTGTGAAAAATCTCTATGTATAACAACACCCAAGTATTTGAACTGTGAGACCCACTGCAATGGAGCATCTACTGGCAGCATGGCATCCGAAGAGTGTAGTGCAAAGAGGACAGACTTTTCCCAATTGACACATATTCCAGAGTACCTACCAAAGGTGTTAATAAGCAATAGGGCCGCCCTCAATGAGAATGTATTATTACTAAAATACAGGAGGGTATTATCGGCATAGAGGGATATTTTTTTCTTCTACAGGACCTATTGATACACCACAAACTGCCGGGGAGGAGTGCAAAAGGATCACCATTGGCTCCTTAGCTAGCGCAAAAAGCGCTGGGGAGAGTGGGCACCCTTGCCTAGTACCCCGATAGGGACAGAAGGGGGATGAAAGGATTGAGCCAGTACTTTAGCCCGTGGGGACTTATCCAGGGCCTTCATCCATGAGATAAATTTGGGGCCGAAGCCAAAGCGAAGCAGGACCTCCCACAGGTAAATCCATTCTACTGAATCGAATACTTTTCAGCATCTAGGGAGGCCACTGCATCGGATTGGGTGAGATGGTTTTTAGAGCCAAGGACTGTGTACAACCTCCAGAGGTTTATATCTGTGCCCTTGCACAGTTTTATTTTCTTGTATCAGGGTGAGTATAACCTCATTAAGTCTCCTAGCTAGGATCTTAGTAAGAATCTTAGCATCAGTGTTAAGCAAGGAGATAGGGCAATAGGAAGTACACAGCTCCAGATCTTTACCCGGCTTAGGTATGACCACTATGGCCACGTCAGCCATAGAAGCTGAGAGGTTCCCTTCTTTTAAAGTCTTAACTATCATCTCATGTAGTTTAGGTGTCAGCTGCTCTTCGTATTGTTTGTAAAATTCCGGAGGTATGCCGTCCACTCCCGGAGTCTTCCCTGCCTGCAGTTCACCCAGAACTTGTTGAACCTCTTCCAGAGTAATTGTACTATCAAGACATTCATGAGCCAAGACGGTAAGAGTGGGAAAAGTGATCTGGTCAAGGAAGGAGTTCAGTTCCCCCCCCCAGAGTAGCCGACTTTAGAGGAGTATAGGCCACTGTAGTAGGAAGCAAAACGGGCATTGATGGCCATCGGGTCAACCACAGAGACACTGTTGGCATCACGTATACTAGAAATGGAGGATATTGGTTGCTGCCCTCTAGCCAAAAAGGCCAGGAGCCGTCCGTTTTTTTCCCCCCTGTTCAAAAATGCGCTGCACTGTTGTTTCTTAGCTTTTGTCACCCGGAGAATCATCACTTCCCGGTATGCGGCTTGCATATCAAGGTAGGTGATTGGGTTTTGGATAGGACATATTGGGATTCCAGAGTCTGTGCTTTAGCCTCAGCCTCTTCAATGGTGATAGCAGCATTTTTTGGGCTCGAGAGATGGAGGACTGGTAGCACCCCCTAACATAGGCCTTAAAGGCATGCCAGACATTGTCCAGGGAAGAAGACCCAATGTTTGTCAACCAGAATTTGGTTATGTGTCTGGAGAAGATCTCGACCTCTATTGTGGCACCCGAGATCCAGTAGTGAGACCGTCGCCACAGTCTCTCTACTGGGGGTGTTTTGATCTGTAAACTACAGAGCACAGGAGCATGGCCTGATATGCCCCTTGGGAGTATAATAACCTCATGGACCTGGGAGAGCAACCTACCACTGACATAAACCAAACCTATTCATGACATAGCATGGTAGGACGTAGAGTGACAAGTATAGACCCTATCCGTCGGATGCCTCCATCGCCAGACATCCTTCAGGCCAGATAGAGATACCCACTGAGACAGAGGAGAGTCCACACCAATCCCCTGAGACAGCCTATCCAGAGACGGGTTCGGAGTCATATTGAAAGCAATAAGATTATCGGTAGGGTATACAGAGAGGAGAGGAGTTGGAAATTTTAGGAGAGCAATCGTAGCAGGTGGAGGTATATATACGCCAAGGATGACCATTTCAGTTGTATCAATAACCACATGTAGCAACATGTACCTATCAAAAATACATAAAGTTGCGCTAGAAAATAGTGGTGAATGTACAAATACATATATAATTAAATGTATAAAATAATTTTGTTTTTATTCGTTTAGCCGGCTTTTTACTGTTTGTCCTGTACTGTCATTTGTGGGCACCAGCACGTTTTACCTAATAAACACGTTTTTTACTACACTATTGGCGTCCCCCCCTCTCTCCTCTTTATCCACTTGGGACTCGGAGCCCGAGTGGGTCCCCTTTTTTTCAGAGCCAGAGAAGCGGCATATCGGTTATTTTTCCGTCCCCTGCCTGACATCCACTTTCATCTAAAGATAGAGGAGAAAAGCGGGACTTTGCGTGAGGCATGTTGGTGGAAGTGTCAACTGAGTAGTATATACTGGAATAGGATATCTGGGGTAGGTCCTATACATAGTTGTGTCCACAAAAGTAAACAAGGTAATAATAATATAAAAGTTTAATTACATAGTTCCTAAAACCAAATACAGTCATGAATAAAAACATCATAAGCCACATTTCGGCATGTTATAGACAGTATGTTGAAAGGCATAATGTAGACACTGGTTGTACAGTTACAGGAGAGAATACATTACATAGTAAATGGATATGTGCACCAATAGTTATTAACTCAACGCGTTTCTTGGCTTCTAACCAATCATCAGGAGTCCGATGCAATTTAAGCTGCATTGAAATAATGAAACATGTGTTAATATGTAGACAGATATATAGGAGAAAAATGCAAAAGAATTCAAATTTTCAATCGTACTCACAAACAGTGCCTAGGTCTGTGGTAACCTGAATCCAAGAATGCTGCATTGCTCTGCGTCTACAAAGTCTCCCCCGGGGTTGAGGCAGAAAGCTCGCCCCGGGAAACCATCGGCCACAGCCACCAAATTGACCAAGGTACCCATAGGCAGGGACAGACAACGAGGCCACAAAACACTGAGATGACTGTGGAGAGAATAGAATGGGTGTGTGAACACGGCACAGAACGTGAAAAATTGTGAGTGAATAGAAAGGGTCACAACATAGTGGGAAAACCAAAGGGTGAGTGGATTTAAGTGTAGACCGAAGCCAGAAACGGACAAGGAAAGAGAAAAAGAAGTTTGTAGTGAGAGTGAAAGAGAGACTGTGTGCAGCTAGGAGGCCGATAGACCAGAGTGACGGTGTGCAGCAAGGTTACCTGTGTGGTGAAAGTGCCGGGCCTGGCCAAATGCCACAAATCCGTAGCGAAACCTACATGCACCCGGCATGAGGCCGCCGTTATATGCCACGGGCCGGGGACGTGCACCCGCCAACGTCATGTGCAGGTGTAATTACGCAACGGGAAGAGACAGACAGCCCAGACACAATTGCGGCCGCCCCCCATCCCCGCAGCGCAAAGGCCCAGGGGTGGTACACCACTAATCCCGCAGATCGGCGGCATGCAGCTCTGCATTCGGGGCGTGGAGAACATGACGCTGATGCGCCAAGGTCAGGGCCCGCCCCTGTCACGTGACAAGATGGGTGACAGGTCAAGAACTGGGTGCATCGCAACCCCGGGAATCAGACTCAATCGACCCCAGTACCAACTGCGCTCAGGGACACAGTCTCACACAGTCTCTCTTTCACTCTCACTACAAACTTCTTTTTCTCTTTCCTTGTCCGTTTCTGACTTCGGTCTACACTTACATCCACTCACCCTTTGTTTTCCCACTATGTTGTCACCCTTTCTATTCACTCACAATTTTTCACGTTCTGTGCCGTGTTCACACACCCATTCTATTCTCTCCACATCTCAATCCACTTTCATCTGAGAGAACCGGACGTTGGAGACAGTGAACATCCATAGAGTCACTGCTCCCCACAGAGGGTAATCTGCCTGCTCAAATGACCCTGCGCTGGAGGGGGTCCACCTTGTCTGGTAAGGGTCTGCACACACAGATTACCGCTCTGTCTTTGAAGATCCATTCATCCACCACTTAAGCCCCTGGGAGTTCCTTCACATTGATTATTTTTCTCCTTTGAACTTATTACATATCTGGAGCTTATTTGTCCCTCTATATCACACACAGTGGACATTATCATATGCCTCATTCACCGCACTTTGTTATTATTTGCCACTATATATTTATTTTATACATTTAATCATATATGTATTTGTACATTCACCACTATTTTCTAGCGCAACTTTATGTATTTTTGATTGTATCCACACCAGAGAGATATTGGTTTCCAGTTGCTGCTTTATATATAACATCTAGCGCGGTATTTTTCTTTTCATCAGCAACATGTACCTACCCTCCGGGTCAATCTTAACATCCAGCAGTTCATAGGTTAGTGATTTATGGATTAAGAGGCTAACTCTCCGGGCATATCCAGAGTACATGGCATGATAGTAGTGCCCCACCCAGTGTTTTCTTTAAGCCAAGAACCTTACTTCCTACCAGGTGGGTTTCTTGCAATATGCACACATGGGTGGTATATTTTTTATTGTAGATCAGAACTAGGGAGCACTTCACCTTGTCATTAAGTCACCGGATATTCCAGGAAAGGAATTTTATAGGGTCCATAGGGTCCATAGAGGGAATTTCAAAGTATAATTGCCAAGGAAACAGAGACATAGTGGACCCGGAGAGAGGCACACATCACTCAGCACATAGACATCTGCAGTGGTATCATTTGACACCTAATCTTTAAACCAGAGAAGACCACTGCAATAAACACAAATTAACGAGAAAAAAATAACAAGAATCCCATAGCCCAAACTCCCCCCACCCCGCACCTCCATTGGGGAACTTGGAGTGCCCAATCCCATAACCATACCCTAACAAATATCAAACACTCTAG
Source organism: Lithobates clamitans (assembly GCA_037952925.1). Classification (NCBI taxonomy): domain Eukaryota; kingdom Metazoa; phylum Chordata; class Amphibia; order Anura; family Ranidae; genus Lithobates; species Lithobates clamitans. Next base: position 1,830,599 of record JBBGZY010000210.1, read on the forward strand.
GTAATTCTCCTATGGGGCAAGGACAAAAGGCAGTGACCATCAAGCCCTGAGGCGGGTCAGTTTGGTCAGTTCATACCTTAGGCAGCTGCCCCAAAACCTGAATATTAGTGACATATAATGAGAGTAACAGAGATCAATGCAATCACGATAGCATAGGCTAAGGGCACATACTTGATAGGTATTATTAACTAACAACATATAACCAGAACCAGCGTAGCTCCAGAATTAGAGACTCCCTGTATAACTCCCACTTCCCCTGATTGGGTGAAGTCCTCTGGGTTGTTGCAATACCATTAGAAAGGTCCTGCAGGACCCAAGAGGGCCAATAATCTGGAACATTAGATCCATCCTTTCAAAGAAAAAGGGCAGTACCAAAAGGAACATTGCCATGCGGTGTAGGGTGTGAGGACAGTGGGTAATCCTGATAGGTAACAGTGGTTCCCGGGCGGCCCAGTAAGGCAGGAAATGCACACGGTTAAGGCAGTTAGACAGTCCAAGGAAGTGGGCCATACATCTTTGGATCTGTAAAGGGGGGAGCCACCAGGAAACAGGACAGTGTCACTTCCACGGGGGAGCCCCAGCAGCAAGGGGAGTTAGGATCATATCTGACAGTAATGTTGGGGCATAAATTCACAACCCTGGATTAACTTCCCACAGGTTAACTAAGCCAGGGGGCAGCCGCCACGGGGTGGGTGGGAGTCAGCAGGCCGCATGAACATTATAATGCACCCAGTGGCGGGAAGCTGCCGCCATATCTGACCAGGGGAGAAGGGAGACTAGCTGGTAAACATGGTGACAACAGAATAGAAGCACTATGGTACAGTTACCGGGCTCCAGGTAAGGTATCCAGCCTTTGGGAAGCCTCCTCAAGAGAAGTAAAGTAGCGGCTAGATTCACTATCCACTGCACGCAGGCGAGCAGGAAACAACATGCTGTACTTCAGGCCTTTGGTGCGGAGTTGAGCTTTAACGGGATTGAAGGTTCTGCGGAGCCTCTGGGTGTCTACCAAATAGTCTGGAAAAAACATAATCTTTGCACTCTCGTAGCGGAGCTCAGCCACCTTTCGTGCCAGGTCCCGCTCCCGAAAGTTCAGTAAGCGGAAGTTAAAAATGTTTGGGGGCTCCTGGCTGTCCCCGCACAGGAGGCATCCTGTGGGCCCTCTCGACCGCATAGTGTGGTGAGAACACTACCCCAGGCAGGAGGGTGCAGAGCATGTGTTCCATGAAGGCTACGGGATCATGACCCTAAGCTCACTCTGAAAGGCCCACCACCAAGTTGTTCTGGTGGCTCCTGTTTTCGCTATCCTCCGCCCGTGACTCGAGAGCCTTCATTCTCACCTGGAGAGTGTGAAGGGAGGCGCGGTGATCCTAATAGAGTCCTCAGAGTCACCCAAGCGCCTCTCGGCCTCCACCAGAATTTTTCCATGTCCCTTCGCATCAGCCCAAAGTCAGTCTGCAACAAGTCAATCTTGGCCATTGGAGTAGTTTTACAGCCGGAGATGGCCTGCATTAGAGCCTGGAAGTGATCCTCCTATACCATTGCAGGATCCGATGCTGCATGGTATCTGTCTTAAGTTGTTCAATTTCCTGTGTCAGGGCCTTCTCTACCCTACAGGCAAATCGCTCCAGGTCCTCCATGGTAGGGAGAGACCATATGTGTTGCCTCAGATCCCTGTCCCCATGCAGCTTTGAAACATCTGAGCACTGGTCTTGGGAGGTGGAGGAGCCAGGAGACTCTGGAGGGGCTTTATCACTCACCATGCTTTGCGATATGATATGGGAGACAGCCGGCTGCAGAGAGGAGTGGGTCGCGGGAGGAGCATCTTTACCTTTGCCATGGCCGGGCGCCATCTTGGAGACCCCACCACGCGGCTGTTCTCCGTTGGTGAAGAAGGCATTTATGGAGCCCTGGATGGCCTTTGCTGTGTTCCGCGGCTGCGAGTATGCCCTGCGGCATTGAGACATCCCTCTGTGTGCCTAAAAGCAGCTATGTAAGCCCCGGTAGATGCTTGTGAATAGGGATGGGCCAAACACCCCCCCATTCGGTTCGCACCAGAACATGCGAACAGGCAAAAAATGTGTTTGAACACGTGAACACCGTTACAGTCTATGGGACACGGACATGAAAAAATCAAAAGTGCTAATTTTAAGGCTTAAGGCTTTAGGCTTATATGCATGGTATTGTCTTAAAAAGTGTCTGGGGACCTGGGTCCTGCCCCAGGGGACATGTATCAATGGAAAAAAAAAGTTTTAAAAACTGCCATTTTTTCAGGAGCAGTGATTTTAATAATGCTTAACCACTTCAATACCAGGCAATTAGACACCTTCCCGCCCAAGCCAATTTTCAGCTTTCAGCGCTGTCTCACTTTGAATGACAATTGCACGGTTATACAACACTGTACTCAAACAAATTTTTTATCATTTGTTCCCACAAATAGAGCTTTTTTTTGGTGGTATTTGATCACCTCTGCGATTTTTAACAAATAAAAAAATACAGAAAATTTTGATCGTGTTATTGCATGCGGTAAACATTAGTGAAATTACCCCAAAGGCTGTAAATCCACTTTGTGGGCAACAAATACCTTTGCAAACCCAGATAGCACCTTGCAAAAGTGGTGATGACATCATCACTATGCTATACATAGTCTATGAAGAGAGCAGAGCTGTGGGGGGGGGGGGGGTATAGTAAAGTTGATATTCCTGGTGTGACTGACTGTGAAAACTGCACACTGGACCTCATGCAACTTGGGTTCTGTGCCTCGCCACTCTTCCTTCAGACTCTGGGACCTTGATTTCCAAAATGAAATGCAAAATGATCCACAATCCGTGATGATTTGGGGAGCCATGTCATCTGCTGGTGTTGGTCCACTGTGTTTTATCAAGTTCAAAGTCAGTGCAACCCTCTACCAGGAAATTCTAGAGCACTTCATGCTTCCCTCTGCTGACCAGCTTTATGGAGATCCTGGTTTAATTTTCCAACAGGACTTGGCACCTGCCCATACTGCCAAAAGTACCAATGCCTGGTTTAATGATCATGGTATCACTGTGCTTGATTGGCCAGCAAACTCACCTGACCTAAAAACCATAGAGAATCTGTGGGGTATTGTAAAGAGGAACATGAGAGACACCAGACCCAAGAATGCAGACGAGCTGAAGGCCACTATCAAAGCAACCTGGGCTTCCATAACACCTCAGCAATGCCACTCCGCATTGATGCAGTACTTCATGCAAAAGGAGCATACTATACTGTACATGGACATACTTTTCAGTAAGCCAACATTTCTGTATTAAAAATCCTTTTTTTTATTGGTCTCATGTAATATTCAAATTTTCTGGGATACTGAATTTTGGGTTTTCACTGGCTGTAAGTCATAATAATCCAAATTTAAAAAAAAATAAATGCTTGAAATATGTTAAATATATGAGTCTTACTTTTTGAATTGAATTACTGAAATACATTAACTTTTTGATGATATTCTAATTTTTGGAGATGCATCTGTAGATATTTGTATTTTTTTTATTTATGTCAAAATATTATTCTTTTAGCAATTTAATATGTTTATATCTAAATAGAAAAGTTATTTTATTCATTGCAGGACAATGATGTCTTCATAGAACCATGTTCATTCTGCAGTCCCAATTTCCTTTGGGACCCAACCAAAACTTCCTTACCTGTTCTATTCTGCTAAATTATTTACACTAGGTTGAAAAGTAAAGTACTTGACCTTTCTGATCTCTAAGTGATGCTTTCTCTGTTCTTTAGCTTGACTGATCTTGTTCTGGAAGATTAGATATTACTTTGTACTTTCCTTTAGTTAATCCGCATGTCTAGTAACTGTAAATAAGTATGTTATAAACACAAACTCCTTTGCCCATGTTGGTGATAGCCCAAGACCACACAGAAACTTCACATTAAAATGATTCATTTGTATGCTTCTAATTTATTTAATGGCATACATGTTACAAAATGCGATGATTTAGAAATCATCTTACATGCCATAATTAACAACAGTCCTACATTAGAATGTAGGACCTGATTGTGTACATCCAAATCCCTTAACATTCCCTCATATCTCCTCAACTCTGCCCAGATAAGCCAAAACATAACTATTTTTTAATGAAACCATCATGTTTTTCGTAGAAGCTCACAGAAAAACTGACAGCTCAGGTCGGAGCCGCTGTACTAACTAATCGGATGTTAGTACAGGCGATCTCCCCTGCTGTTCTATTCAGTTCTGACAGAGGGATGGCCCCCCACCAGAACACGCTATTGGCTGAGAGCAATGATCGAGAGCAGGTCGGCAGAACTTTTTTTGGTCATGCTCCTTCAACAGACGGCCCGGCTTCTGTCGGACTGGCTACAGTACACACGTGCTGAATGTCACCCAGTTTCTATTGAACCACCTGATGCTGCCCAACATTCGGCCTGTGTGTATGGAGCTTTAGTGCCACCAGGCCACACCTTTCTTTCTTTCTTACTATCTCTGATGGAGTTTTAAAGGAAAGTGCACAGACCTCAACAGTTTGCATCAATTGTTGACCTGTAAAATACAGTTATTTTTTGTGAATGAATAACCAGGGGTACTATATACCCCTTACTCATTCACATTATTTTAAAGGGCGTTCCAGATTTTGATAAGCCTCCCACCTGCAGACCTCCAAATCCACAGCCAATGATGAGGGGAAGAAGACCTTGTCCTCATCAACTTGGTGACTGGGTGCTTTGCCAGGAAAGCCCTCTCTGGCAAGGCACCCTCTCCTTGTTGAGGGAATGTGGCACCTTCTCCTTGTTGAGGGAATGTGGCCTCAAATGATTCAGGAGAGAGGATGCACACTTGCTGTCCCCGTTTTTTGAGTATGTTTGGATAAGAGCCTGGTATGGTTTTGGGTTGGACCCTACATCATTCTTTTTTTTGTGGGGTACCCTCCTAAATTCCATACCAGATAAGCATGTGTTATAGATATTGGGGAGGACCCAACTTTTTTTTCTTTTTTCTTTTTTAAGGGGTTCCCCCATAAAATAAATTCCAGCCCCTCATCATGGATAAGGGTGTGGTATTGATTTTGTCTGGGAATACACACTGTTTGTTTTTGTTTGTTTGCTTTTTTGTTAATTTGCAGTAATTTTTTTTTCTAAAATCCATACAGACTAATAACCCAGTTAGGGGTCTGGTAAAAATGTTAAGGGAGTACCCTCTGCAAAAGAAAAGCAAAAAAGGGATGGGGTTTTCTGGGTGACTTCATTGACCAAATATGAACATGACCATATTTGGTCAGTAATGTCACCAGGGATAACCTTCCCTAGCTGGGGGGTTATCAATTATGGTGAGCCTTTGTCAAGAGCGAATGTGTCAGTGGGTCAGCATGTTTTTGTCTTGATAGGTCAATGGGTGTCGATCATTGTGATTGTTGTGAATCTACATAACTGAACAATGTCAATGTATTTACATTTTGGGACGCTTTTCTTTTTATTAGGACTTTGCCAAAGATGTGTGTTTGTTTATTTACTTTTCAGATTTTTTGTTAATGAGTAACCAGGGGTACGGGTAGGGGGGAATCTTATTTTAAAGAGGGCTTCCAGATTTTTGATAAGTCCCCTCACCACAGACACCCACAAGGGTTGTGGGCAAAAGATCCTTGCACTCATCAACATGGGAACAAGGTGCTATGGGGGGCATTCTGACAAGGTACCCTCAGCATAATGAGGGCATGTGACCTTATGGTTCAGAAGGAGGAAGTTGTATGCTTACTGCCTACCCTTCCTGATCAGCCAGGCTGCATGCTTAGATAAGGGTCTGGTGTGTGTGTGTTTTCTTATCTTCACCCTCACAAAATCCTTTTATGCTTGGAGGAAGGCAGTGGCTTGCATCCTAGCAACTAAAGACATGACCTGTACAGTGGGAAGTTCTCATTTAGTGATGGTTGGATAATTGCCCTATTGATTTATTTCACGATATTTTTTATTTGAATAATAAAAAAATATGTACAATGTACAAGATGGGTACAGGTACAGTTCTGTAAAGCACATTGTAGCTGATTTTGCATTCAAGTAGTCATACAAACAGGAGCAGAATGCAGTAAATATTAACACAAGTAAAGTACACAGATATCAAAGCCCTCCATTGCAAAGGGTAAAGGAGGCAACTTACATTGTTTGAGACAGTCAAAGACTTTATATAGCCAAGGTCCAGCTTACCGAAATAATAAACCGTAAAGGGGTCCAAAGCAGTATTTACTGTCAAGTTACCTAAACCTCCATATTTTGGGGTCAAAGTATCGTTTCGAATAAGATTGGTGAATAATGAGTCTTGTCTAGCAGCAGATGTGGGCCTGTTCACAAAATACCCTGTTTATTTCACCCATTTGCCAAATGGTGTAAAACCAAAGTTTGCACAAATCTTGTCTGGGAGCAAAAGAGGAACTCATCCCGAACAATTAGTAATCAAGAGTTATCTATACATTACCTTTGTTCCCGACATTTGGTTGACATTAAATTTGCATCAAATTTCAAGAATTGTGAGCAACACCCTCTGCACTGGGTTACCCACCAGTTTGTCTGGTGTGCTGGACTGATATCATTTGGAGAAGATGGTAATTAATTCATATCTGAACTATTTTTACTTTAATAGATATTTATTTAGTTTTTGAAGTCATAACAACATGGAAGAAAAAAATACTGCATTTACAACAATGGGTAGATGAGTTTACAATCACAGCATTATAAAGAATGTATCTCTAGTGTGCTATCCATAAGGGTGAAAATTATTTCAAAACTATCAATTTAGGGTAAAAATATTCTTGCATAGAGATATGTTTGCATTTACTGCAGTAGAAGTGGGGCATGGAGGTGCATTCCAGCACTTCCCCCTATGGTACTGCACTCAGTGGCTATTAAGAGGCATAAGTAACCAACCAGTGAGGGTGAGATGAGAGCAAAAAGAACAGGCTAAGAAGAGAAAGTCAGGCAGAATGTAAAAAGATGGATTGCTTGGTATTGGATTCAACATAATAGCATATGAGTGGCAGTCATCAGAGGTTGAGAAGATGGTGGTCAAAGTCTGAGGCGAAAAAATTATCGATCCAGGGGGTCCAGACTTTTTCAAATTTGGTCATGGTATCTGTCAGTGTAGTGGTTATTATGTTCAGCAAAGTCCAAGAAAGCCTCATCACAATCTCTTAAGGATTAAGTGAGGTATATTGCCAGGCAATATTAGATATTGTTTGCTTCTCCACTCTAAATAGGGATGGTAGCAGCTTGAATTGAGAGTTTGAAATTTCGATCAGTCTTTCATTAAGTAAAGCCTTGCATGGGTTATCAATTGATAGGTACTAGACTAGAGTGTGTGGACAGTAGTAGGGAGCATGAACCAAGTATGGCAAGAGGTGCCAGGCACATCGCATCCCTAAAATATCATCTAAAAAGTAGTTTAAAACTCAAAAAGTAGTTTGTCTCTAGACCATAAACATATTTGAACATAACTTAGTTAACATAACATAATTTTTCATTGGTTCCAGCCCGCCAAGTAGCATGATTTAAGGATGAGATATAATTCCTTGCATGTGGGTATTTTAGGAACTTGGTTTCATAGAAGATGGGTGTCACAAGCATTTAAAAATACTTTGAGATTATGCATAAATTAATGATTCACTTGGAGATGGCAAAGTATTTTGCAGTGAGGTAGAGAGTATTCTTTCTGAAGTACGGCCAAGGGTTTAGCCCCTGTATGGCCATATAGTTTGTAGAGGAAATCAAGACATAGCTATGCCCAGCTGTAGAAGGCCTGGGTGCCAGGGAAACTTGGGTAAAAGCAGGGTTGAATAGATAGGAATGTAAAGGTAAGTGAGGTGAGGCATGGTTGAAAAAATTGTTGTGCTGTTGTAAATTTTCATGGATGGGTAACTGAGTTTGATATGTTTGATATGGACTAGCACTTGGCAGAAGCCATAACAGATTGTTGATCCTGAAAAGGTAGATGTCTAGAGATTTGAGTCCTATCAATAGTGGCGTTTATTCTGTGGTACCATACTTTGTGACATGTGTCAAATCAGAGGCCAAGTAGTATTTAGTTATGTTTGGGATACCAAGACCTCCAGAGAGACTCTAACAAGTTTATTTATTAAAGGCATAGGAAAGTGGAGAAAGATTTGGGACTTTGTATGAAGCATGTATGGATGAGCCGAACACCCCAACCCCCCCCCCCCCCCCCGCTTCTGTTCGCAGCAGAACATGCAAACAGGCAAAAATTTAGTTTGAATGTGCAAACACCATTAAAGTCTATGGGACACGAACGTGAAAAAACAAAAGTGCTAATTTTAAAGGCTTATATGCAAGTTATTGCCATAAAAAGTATTTGGGGACCCGGGTCCTGCCCCAGGGGACATGTATCAATGCAAAAATTTTTTTAAAAAAAGACATTTTTTAGGGAGCAGTGATTTTAATAATGCTTAAAGTAAAACAATAAAAATGAAGTATTCCTTTAAATATCGCGTCTGGGGGTGTCCTTAGTATGCCTGTAAAGTAAAGCATCTTTCCCATGTTTATAACAGTGCCACAGCAAAATGAAATTTTAAAGGAAAAAATGTCATGTATTGTCGGATCCCGGCAATATAGATAAAAATGTCAAAAATACCCCAAAAAAATGGCGTGGATGTCACCCCCAAAATCCATACCAGGCCCTTTAGGTCTGGTATGGATATTAAGGGGAACCCCAAACCCAAATGTTGTCCAGCACTAGGAAATGGTAACCTCACAGGGTCTGGAAATGCATTGCACAAACCTTTCTTCAAGGCCTCCTGAAGATATTTCATCCTCTGCTCACTCTGCGAAAGCAGCATGAGTTCTGCAACCTTACCCTTGTAACGTGGATCAAGAAGGGTTGCCAGCCAGTAATGATCCCTCTCCTTGATACCACAAATCCTAGGGTCCTTTCGCAGGCTTTGCAGAATTAGGGAGGCCATGCAGCGTAAGTTTGCAGAGGCATTCTATTCTGAGTCCACTGGGTCACTGAGAATGACGTTGTCAGGAACTACCCCTTCCCAGCCACGTACAACTCCTTAGGTTTCTGGGGACTGAAAACCATCCCTTGAAGACTGCTGCTGGGTGTTATCCTCTACATCCATGCTGACACAATCCTCCTCCTCCTCCTCCTCTTCTTCCTGTGTGTTTGGCGGGCGTGCATGAATGCTATTTGGATAAAGGGGGCCTTGAGAGGTAAGGAAGTCCTCCTCTTCCTCCCACTGTTCTGCCTCAAGTGCCCTGTCCATCATTCGACAAAGCGTGTGCTCCAACAGGAAGACTAGAGGGGCAGTGTCACTGATACATACATTGTCGCTGCTCACCATTCTTGTGGCCTCCTCAAATGGTGACAGGACAGTGCATGCATCCTTGATCAGTAGCCACTAGCATGGCGAAAAGGAGCCAAGCTTCCCTGACCCTGTCCTGGTGCCATACTTGCACATATACTCATTGATGGTCCTCTGCTATATGCACAGCTGCTGCAGCATTGCCAACATTGAGTTCCACCTGGTGGGCATGTCACAAAATAAGTGGTTGGTGGGCAGGTTGCATTCCCTTTGAACGTCAGCTACCCGAGCAATGGCATTGTATGACCGGCGACTTTTCTGGCATACCTCAGGAGATCCTGTAAGCCTGGGTACCTGCTCAAGAACTGCTGCACCACCAAATTCTGGACATGTGCCAAACATGGAACATGGGCCAAGTGTCCCTGTTGGAGGGCGGAGAGAAGGTTGGTGTCATTGTCACATACAACCATTCCTGGCTGAAGCTGGCATGGCCTCAACCACCTCTAAGCCTGCCCCTGCAGACCTGACAGAATCTCTGCCCCAGTATGGCTCTTGTCCCCTAGGCAGACCAACTCAAGCACTGCATGGCATCTTTTAGCCTGACTGCTTGCGTAGCCCCTTGAACGCTTACTGAGCACCACTGGTTCAGAGGAAAAATCTGCAGAAGAGACAATAGAGGAAGAAGAAGAGGAGGGGGTGGAAGAGAGAGCTGTGGCAGAATCACCACTAGCATTTTGGAGGTGTGGTGGTGGAACAAGCTCCAACAACACTGAACCCGGTCCTGCATCCTTCCCAGCTGTCAGCAGAGTTACCCAGTGCACTGTGAAGGAAAGGTAACATCCTTACCCATGCCTGCTGGACCATGAGTCAGTGGTAATGTGCACCTTACTGCTGACAGGGTCCAATGGGGCCAAAACATTCTCTTCTACATGCCGGTAGTGGGCCGGAATGAACTTCTGTGAAAAGAAATGGCGTTTTAGAACCTGCCACTGAGGTACAGCACATTCCACAAATTCACAAAAGGGGGCAGAGTCTACCAGCTGAAAAGGCAGAAGTTACAGTGCTAGCAATTTGGCCAAGCTAGCATTTAGACGCTGAGCATGTGAATGGCTGGGACCGGACTTCTTTTTACGGTTCAGCAACTGGGGTAGTGAAATTTGCCTGCTAAAATCAGATGGTGGTGTACTCCTAGCAGATTGGCTGCAAGTACTTGGGACACCTATTGCTATACCTTCATTCCTCGCAGTGCAGGTTTTTGAGAGGACTGGAGGTATAGTAGGGTTGGAGATCCCAGATGCGGAGCAAAGAGATGTCTGCCTTTTTCTTTTATGTGAGTTTTTCAAGTGCTGTTGCCAACAGACTGCATGGCAGGTCATCATATGTCTGGTCAAGTATGTTCTGGCCACATTTGATCCGCTTCAGACGTAGGTTGCAAACAGCAATGGTGCGATCTGCTGCACACGTGTCAAAAAGTTTCGCACCAAGGAACTTTTAAAAGTCAGTGGGGAGTCAGCAGTGCCCTGCACCTGCAGAGCTCTGCAGTGTGATGCAATAAGGTGGTTGATCTTAAGCTGCCCCCTAGAGGACATTCTGCCTCATTGGAGTTGTGCCTCCTCCTCTCTTCTCTCAGGCACCAAGTACAGTCAGTGACCTCATCATCCCCTCCCTATGGAGCACACTTGGCAGTATGCTGCAGCTGGGGGAACATGACTGCCAGTTTCTTGTCCTTCTTGGGCACCCTTTCTCTCTAGGCTCACGTTACTCCCTTCTTCAACCTGGGAACCAACATCGGAGCCTTCAAATCGCTGCACATCCTCCAGCAGCATATACCCGACACTGTGGCCGAATAATTCTGGGGACTCCTCTGTGCATGATGTTGGGGCTACGTAAGGAGTTACTGTGGACAAGGAGCCAGTGGAATAGGCCGCTTTGGCAGCTGCATTGGAAGGCAAACTACCCTGACCCTGGGTGAGGATGAAGAGTATGAGGACGGCTTTGTTATCCACTCCTCCAACTCTTCTGCATGTTCTGGCTCAATAACATGGCCAGCAGCAGAAAAAAAGGACAAGCGTACCCCATAGCCACCTACAGAGGATGCACCATGTCCTCGACGAGCACTGTTGACTGAAGACACAGAGGCTGCTTGCCCTCTTTTAGTGGCCTGTGAGCGTCTGCCTTACCTTGGTGGCCTCCTGGACATGATGTATATTTTGCTTTGCAACACCACATTACACTGTATTAGATACTGTGTACACCACCAAAAGTGTAGTAGAAACTGTACACACTGAATTAGATACTGTGTACACCGCCTGCAATGTATTAGCAATTGTACTACGGCTGTACTGTATTGTGTACTGTGTAAACCACCAGAAGTGTAGTAGAAACTGTACACACTGTATTAGATACTGTGTACACCGCCTGCACTGTATTAGCAACTGTACTATGGCTGCACTGTATTGTGTACTGTGTACACCACCAGAAGTGTAGTAGAAACTGTACACACTGTATTAGCTACTGTGTACACCACTTGCACTGTATTAGCAACTGTACTACGGCTGCACTATATTGTGTACTGTGTACACCACCAGAAGTGTGGTACAAACTGTACACACTGTATTAGATACTGTGTACACTGCCTGCACTGTATTGTGCACTGTGTACACCACCAGAAGTGTAGTAGAAACTGTACGCACTGTATTAGATACTGTGTACACCGCCTGAAGTGTATTAGAAACAGCACACCACAGAATGCACTGTAGATATAGGCTACACTGGATGCAGGGTATATATATATATATATATATATATATATATAATATATAATATATATATTATTACACTGCCTGCACTGCCTGAATATAGAGTAAACACTGAATATATAGTCTATGCTAAATGCAGAGTATATAAATATCTATATCTATAGATATATATATATACAGTATATATAGTATATATAGATATATATTGGCCAAAGCATGCAGCTCAGGTGCATGCTTTGGCCAATCATCATACAGCAATGCACTGCGATCTCGCAGTGCATTATGGGACGTTCAGCGGCGCTCAAATTTTCCGAAAACACCCCATAATGTTCGCTGTTCGGCGAACGGGCAAACACCCGATGTTTGAGTAGAACTTATGTTCGACCCGAACATCAAGCTCATCCCGAAAAGCATGCAACCAGGGAGATAACACAACATAAATGTGTCTGCCAAGTACATAATGAGCTAGAACCATGAGCATTGGATGAAGGCATAGTGCACAACAACAATATATAATCAGTATAATTTATTACATACAATTTATATAATAACATAGTAATATAGTAATATACAGGTTCATGTTGTAGACATTGTAAAAACCAAACTCATTTTCGTGTATCTCCACAGAATAATAAACATAGGTAAATAAAGTGGTACAATCCAGATAAGTATAAAGGGCAAAATGGTAAAAATCTAGCGGTGTAAACACAGGAGGGCATCTAATAGCTCAACACGTTTCATGGCTTCTGACACTCTTCAGGAGCAGATGTAGGGTAGGTGTCTATATAAAAATGTTCAAATTACTGTAGGTAGAAATCATGTTGTAAATAAGATCTATCTATAGGGAGGGAAATAATTACCCAGTAATACTGGCAGACATGCTGAGTCTGGGCGCAAATGGCGAGCATTGCCACTGCTTGGCTGTCTGCACCTTTCTCCTCATTGGCCGCTAGCGTGTCATTGGTGGACACCCACGGCCATACTGGAAGTATTTATACTTTCCCCAGTTGATCCTGACAGTCCCTAGGGCTGCTACCCCTGTGATAACTATGCACCCTTGGACCTCAACTGCTCACGCAGGTGTCGTAGGTATATTAGCTACTCCATTTTATATCTTTACTACAGTTTATATTAGAATATACACATTTTTAATAGATGGCTATGGTGATGTGGATCACATCAATTTTCAATATCTATGGGGATTTTTCCCAGGGACTGCTGTTTCCCACTGGTTTTTCACCAACATGTGTCAGGGTCGTTCCACCTCAGCTCCAGGGGCTGATGACCCTTTTTGGCCCAGCCTTCAGCCCTCCACGTTTGCGCCCAGACCATTAGCATGTCTGCCAGTATCACTGGGTAATTATTTCCCTCCCTATAGATAGATCTTTTTTACAACATGATTTCTACCTGCAGCAATTTGAACATTTTTATATAGACACCTACCCTACATCTGCTCCTGAAGAGTGGCAGAAGCCACGAAACGCGTTGAGCTATTAGATGCCCCCCTGTGTTTACACCGCTAGATTTTTACCCTTTATACTTATCTGGATTGTACCAATTTATTTACCTATGTTTAGTATTCTGTGGAGACACGCAACAATGAGTTTGGTTTTTACAATGCCTACAACATCAACCTGTATGTTACTATATTACTATGTTATTATATAAATTGTATATAATAAATTATACTGATTATATATTGTTGTTGTGCACTATTCCTTCATCCAATGCCCATGGTTCTATCTCATTATGTACTTGCCAGACACATTTCTGTTGTGTTATTTCCCTGGTTGCATGCTTCATACAAAGTGCCAAATCTTTCTCCACATTGACATATTACAGATGGAAGCACTTGGCTTGACATGCCCTGTGCTTCATATAAAGTCCCAACCCTTGTTTTTAATTAATTTGTTTTTAATGAATTTCTTATTAAAGGAATAGGCTGTTGTCTTTTCAAGGGAATTTTCGCTTCGTTTTTATGAAGTGAAGCTCTGCTGACTTCAATCATACAATCTTGTGCAAACAAAAGTATTTTTTTTTTTTTTTTCCTTGCAAATGGCTGGGTATTTTCAAGGAAATTTTCATGTCCTGATTTTTGGTTACTGTAGAGAAGATTTGCTAATAGCTGGATAACTAAAGTGAACAAGAGTGAGGACTAAGGGCAGGCCTGTCCTTTTCCCCTTTGTATTTGGAACAGAGTGGACTTCAAACTGGAATATTGTTGGTTAGCCAAAAGGATATAGGGGCAATATTCATTTACTGAAATTCGGCCCAAAGCCCCATTTTTCTAGAATGTAGAACATACACTATATTGCCAAAAGTATTGGGACACCCCTCCAAATCAATGGATTCGGGTGTTCCAATCACCTCCATGGCCACAGGTGTATAAGCATACCAAAACATTCGGATAATTTTATGCTCCCAACTTTGTGGGACCATAAAACACAATTATCAGATACTAATACTTTTCAATTACTGAATAAAAACCCAGTGATCGAATACAAGACTAAATTAGGGAAGTTAATAAAGGGAGGACGGAAAAAATGAGTTTTAACTGACAAAGAAGGACAATACCTTGACCCTAGTGCATGTAGAACCCTGATACTCTCCAAGAGTCATAAAAATTCAAAAACAAATCCGGGAGACCCATTATTAATTTGATAGATTCAGTTTGATCGAGGTTGGGACAGTATATAAACTATTATCTACAACCATTGGTAGGTAAAACGAATGCTTACCTTAAAGATACTAAACATGTATTCCAATCTCTAGACCCTTTAGTAGTTACAGATCCATATATTCTCACAATGGCAGATGTCAGTTCATTGTACACAAAAATTGGACATGATGAGTCCCAGCGGTCAGTGGAATGGGCATTAAGATTATCAGATTTATCTGAGACACATAAGACATTTCTGCTTCAATGTTTGAAGTTTTGTTTAAATCATAACTATTTTTGGCACAGCGGACAATATTACCTTCAGGTGAGGGGTGTGGCCATGGGGGGCTAGGTTTGTCCCTAGTGTAGAAACCTCTTCATGCCTTATTGGGAAGAAAATCAGATCATCAAGGAATGACCAGAGGAACTTATCTTCTATAAATGATTCATTGATGATCTTATCCTCATTTGAAGAGAAGATGTTGGTAGATTTGAAGCCTTTAGAGACATTATGAATAATAATGATCGGAATATTCATCTTACTTGGAACATTGATCATGTCAAAATCTATTTATTGGATCTTGAGCTATTTAGAGAATAAGGTAGGTTAATTTTTCAAACCTACTGACCGCAATGCATTTCTACCAATGTATAGTTGCCATCATAGTCCCTGGATATCTAATATCCCTAAAGGGCAATTTGTTAGAATAAGCAGGAATTGCACTCGAGATACTGATTATCTCCAAAAAGCAGAAGCATTAGAAAATAGATTTATACAGAAAGGATACAAAAAGTCAAAGATTGAAGTAGAAAAAATGAAGGTCTTGAATTTGGACAGAAATGTGTTAGTATATAGACCGGGAGGTGTAAGATCAAAGGATTATGAATATAAAAAGATATTGATTTATAATATAATACAATATAAAGAATTTGAAAGGATAGTTAAAAGACATTGGAATATTTTTTTTAAAAGATATAGTATTAGGACCATATTTACCTAGAAATCCAGGGTTCATATATGTTCAACTTTTTATCTGGATTTTATGTGTGTGGTAAATGTACAGTATACAAACATGAAAGGAGTAATACAAGAAAGAAAAAGGACTTCATATCTACTAGTATGGGGAAACAGTACAAAGTCAAGGATCTTATCACTTGCTCCTCAATAGGAGTGATATATATGCTTGAATGTGGCTGCGGGTTGCAATACATTGGACGCACATCCAAAAGCTTACAAGTAAGAGTTGGGGAACATATTAAAAATATTAAGAAAGGGGTTACCACACACAATGTGTCGAAAGATTTTAAATTTGTTCATAATAGAGATCATAGCTCCGTCAAATTTTGAAGTATAGAGAAAGTTGAGAGGCACTGGAGGGGGGGGGGGCAATTATATAATACAACTTAGCAGAAGGAAATCATTCTTGATCTTTGAAACTAAGGTCCTCTCCCCCAGAGGCCTGAAAATAGAATTTGACCCTAATTGTTTCATAAGTGACTGTTAAAATTAATGGGAGCTCACCTAACAATATTCACTACATCCATTTATCTCGTTATGCGTTTTGGGATGAGATGATGTTTTATTTGGTTTTTTTTGAGCATACCTAGGTTATACACAGGGGATTATTAGATGTATTGTGTAAGGAAGTTTCTTATTATTAGTAGTGGGCAAATTATTATATGTAGAGTAGTATAGTATGATATATTTTAGGGCACATGCTTAGCATAGGTCTCATTAGATGGGTTGTCTTATTTTGGTATAGGACGTGTTTTAGTACAATCCCCAGCCTTAAATATATTACTGATGGAAGGGAGTCATTTTAATGGATGTATTTTTGAGGTATGATGATATACATTTATATATATATATATATATATATATATATATATATATATATATATAAAACAACACTCACATTTTTGTAAATAATTTATTATATCATTTCATGTGACAACACTGAAGACATGACACTTTGCTATAATGTAAAGTAGTGAGTGTACAAGCAACAAAAGTGAGTACACCCCCAAGTGTAAATGTCCAAATTGGGCACAAAGTGTCAATATTTTGTGTGGCCATCATTATTTTCCAGCACTGCCTTAACCCACTTGGACATGGAGTTCACCAGAGCTTCACAGGTTGCCACTGGAGTCCTCTTCCACTCCTCCACAATGATATCACGGAGCTGGTGGATGTTAGAAACCTTGCGCTCCTCCACCTTTCATTTGAGGATGCCCCACAGGTGCTTAATAGGGTTTAGTTCTGGAGACATGCTTGGCCAGTCCATTAACTTTATCCTCAGCTTCTATAGCATGGCAGTGGTCGTCTTGAAGGTGT
This sequence comes from Lithobates clamitans, assembly GCA_037952925.1. Lineage (NCBI taxonomy): Eukaryota > Metazoa > Chordata > Amphibia > Anura > Ranidae > Lithobates > Lithobates clamitans. The sequence goes on from JBBGZY010000210.1 coordinate 1,847,654, forward strand.
GTTTGGGGTCGTTATCATATTGGAATACTGCCCAGTCTCTGAAGGGAGGGGATCATGCTCTGCTTCAGTATGTCACAGTACATGTTGGCATTCATGGTTCCCTCAATGAACTTTAGCTCCCCAGTGTTGGCAGCACTCATGCAGCCCCAGACCATGACACTCCCATCCCCATGCTTGAATGTAGGCAAGACACACTTGTCTTTGTACTCCTCACCTGGTTGCCGCCACACAAGCTTGACACCATCTGAACCAAATAAGTTTATCTTGGTCTCATCAGACCACAGGACATGGTTCCAGTAATCCATGTCCTTAGTATGCTTGTCTTCAGCAAACTGTTTGCGGGCTTTCTTGTGCATCATCTTTAGAAAAGGCTTCCTTCTGGGACGACAGCCATGTAGACAAATTTGATGCAGTGTGCGGGGTATGGTCTGAGCACTGACAGGCTGACCCCCCACCCCTTCAACCTCTGCAGCAATGCTGGCAGCACTCATACGTCTATTTCCCAAATAGATTTTTTTACCAAAAATATGTAGCAGAATACATATTGGCCTAAACTGATGAATACTTTTGTTTTTTTTATATTTTTTTTGGATATGTATTATAGCAGAAAGTAAAAAATATTGTTTTTTTTTTTTTAAATTGACGCTCTTTTTTTGTTTATAGCGCAAACAATAAAAAATGCAGAGGTAATAAAATACCACCAAAAGAAAGCTCTATTTGTGGGAAAAAAGGACATAAATTTGTTTGGGTACATTGTCGCACGTCGCAATCGTCAGTTAAAGCGATGTAGTGCCATATCGCAAAAAATGGCCTGGTAAGGAAGGGGGTAAATCCTTCTGGGGTTGAAGTGGTTAAGGTTTCGAGGCTGACATTTGGTAACTCGAACCTTTAGCTCCCTCTACATATTTTCTATGGGATTAAGGTCTGGAGACTGGCTAGGCCACCATGTGCTTCTTGGTGAGCCACTCCTTTGTTGCCTTGGCCATGTGTTTTGGGTCATTGTCACGCTGGAAGACCCATCAACGACCCATTTTCAATGCGCCAAAAATACAGAACATAGTGGCGCATACTGTAGTATATGAAATGTAACTTAAGTCTAGGGATGAGCTTCGAGTTCGAGTTGAACTCATGTTCGACACGAAACATCGGCTGTTTGCCAGTTCGCTGAACAGCGAACAATTTGGGGTGTTCGCAGCAAATTCGAAAGCCGCGGAACACCCTTTAAAAGTCTATGGACCCTTTAAGAGCCTGGTATGAAATTTAGGGGGACCCCCACGTCATTTTTTTTTAAATTTTGGTTCGGGGTTCCCCTGTGGGGAATTCCCATGCCGTTTTTATCAATGAACATTTCTGTGTCTTGTCGGACCGGCAATTCATTAATAGCCGCAAGTAGTTTTAAATGACTTTTTTTCCTTTGAAATGTAATTTTGCTGGCAGACTGTTCTAAACACGGGAAACATGCGCCCCTTTACAGGTATACTATAAACACCCCCCAGGTACGAAATTTAAAGGAATATTACACTTTTATTGTTTCACTTTAAGCATTATTAAAATCACTGCTCCTGAAAAAACGGCTGTTTTTAAAACTTTTTTTTGCATTGATCCATGACCCCTGGGGTAGGACCCAGGTCCCCAAACACTTTTTATGACAATAACTTGCATATAAGCCTTTAAAATTTGCACTTTTGATTTCTCCCATAGACTTTTAAAGGGTGTTCCGCGGCTTTCAAATTTGCTGCGAACACCACAAATTGTTCGCTGTTCAGCGAACTGGCGAACAGCCGATGTTCGAGTCGAACATGAGTTCAACTCGAACTCAAAGCTCATCCCTAGACTTAAGTTACATTTCATATACTACTTCATATACTACAGTATGCGCCACTATGTTCTGTATTTTTGGCGCATTGAAAATGGGTCGTTGATGGGTCTTCCAGCGTGACAATGTTAGAGTACAGTAACGGTTCTCGTACAATACAGAGTACAAGAACTGTTACCGACTACGCCATTGAGTTCCGTACTCTGGCAGCAGAGGTTGCTTGGAACAATGAGGCCCTCGTGGCTGCTTTTTCTCATGGTCTCTCGGGTTCCATCAAGGATGAGATAGCAGCCCGAGATATACCCACTGAGCTGGAGAGCTTGATCTCATTTGTCATCCTCTTGACTCCAGACTCAGAGAAAGACTTTCTTTTAAGGAGCGCTTTTTACGTAAATGGTTGACTCCGCCCCCCTCTAACACCAGGGGGAAAGCCATAGGGAATTCCCTGTGTGTCAGAGGGGGGCGGGGTCACCGGGTGTTATATAAGAGCTGTCACAAGAACAGAAACGTCACACAGCGGGAGACTCCCATTGAGGCGGATCATCTGTAGGACGAAGCGGGGTAGAAGAAGACCGGAGGAAGAAGCAGAGGAAGATAGAGGAAGAAGACGGATGTTTTTAAAACTTTTTTTTGCATTGATACATGTCCCCTGGGGCAGGACCCAGGTCCCCAAACACTTTTTTATGACAATAAAATGCATATTAACCTTTAAAATTAGCACTTTTGATTTCTCCCATAGACTTTTAAAGAGTGTTCTGCAGCTTTCAAACTTGCCACGAACACCCCAAATTGTTCCCTATTCGGTGAACAGCCAATGTTCGAGTCAAACTCATGTTTGACCAGAACATAAAGCCCATCCCTAGTCTACAGTCTTGTCCCTGACATCCTTGGACAGCTCTTTGGTCTTGGCCATGGTGGAGATATTGGAATCTGATTGATTGCTTCTGTGGACAGGTGTCTTTTATACATGCAACAAGCTGAGATTAGGAGCACTCCCTTTAAGGGAGTGCTCCTAATCTCAGCTCATTACCTCTATAGAAGACACCTGGGAACCAGAAATCTTGCTGATTGATAGGGGATCAAATACTTATTTCACTCATTAAAATGCAAATCAATTCATAACTTTTTTGAAATGCGTTTTTCTGGATATTTTTGTTGTTATTCTGTCTCTCACTGTTAAAAAAAAACCTACCATAAAAATTATAGTATGATCATTTTTTTGTCAGTGGGCAAATGTACAAAATCAGCAGGGGGTCAAATACTTTTTTCCCTCACTGTACCTTGGTACTGCATAAATTACATCAGTTTAAACAAAAAATAACATTTTCAGTAGTGTTTTGTGTGCATATATTAACATGAGTCCTTCTGTCAACTTGCCTCTGGTCATAATATTCAGTGGGTGAAGTGAATTAAAATTAAAAATTAAAATTTGGGTCTAGCCTTGTGAGTGAGCTAGTACAGGGTATCCCCTGTACATAGTTAGATGAGGTGGTTGCAGTGCAATGAAGTAATTTTTGAAGTGGAGCTCACAGAATACCTGGAATATCAAGACCCCTTACTTCAACATCAAATCCAGTAGGGGTATGACAGGAGATATTTTTTTTATGGGGTCATCTATGACACTGACACACTAGAAATGTGGGGGAATATTAATGAAAGGGAAAACAGCTGATAGAAGGATCTTAAATTCACCTTGTTGTTAAGGTATCAGTGTAGATACTTATTTATACTTACTTCCATGGCTGGTTTAAAAAATACATGGTTGGAAATATACGCATGCCCATTCTCCAGATCCATGGGGCAACAGAAATAGTAACATAGGTAATATTTATTGGAGTTTAATTATTGTAGTTCTTCAGATGACTTTCCATTTTGGAGGCATTAGGTGCATCAAGTAACGCTATGATGAAAAAGAAGGTCCCAAGCGCAGGTAGTAGAAACTGGATACTCTGGCAATAAGGCCTTGGGGAGTATCCAGACTTGCTGATGCTGTCATATAATCTCCTGGGCAAACTAAGGCTATGCTAACTGCATGTGCAATAAAAAATGCAGGAACATGCCACCAAACAGTTTGCAACTCAATTAAGAGGTGAAGAGTAGGGATGAGCCGAACGCCACCAGAACATGCGAACAGACAAAAAATGTGTGCGAACATGCAAACACCGTTAAAGTCTATGGTTAAAGTGAAACATTAAAAATGAAATATTCCTTTAAATATCATGCCTGGGTTTCCTGTAAAGTTGTGCATCTTTCCCATGTCTTTAACAGTACCTCAGTGAAATGACATTTCTAAAGGAAAAAATGTCATTTAAAATTGCTCACGGCTGTAATGTATTGCCGGCTCCTGGCAATATACATAAAAAATCATTGAAGAAACTGGCGTGGGTCCCCCCACAGTCCATACCAGGCCCTTCGGTCTGGTATGGATATTAAGGGGAACTCCATGCCAGAATAAAAAAAACTAGTGTGGGGGTCCCCCCAAAATCCATACCAGGCCCTACAGGTCTGATATTGATCTTAAGGGGAACCATGCGTCAAAATAAAAAAAAATGGTGTGGGGTCCCCCGAAAATCCATACCAGACCCTGAGCATGCAACCTGTCAAGCCGCAGGAAAAGGGGGATGAGAGTGCGGCCTCCCCTCCTGAACCGTACCAGGCCACATGCCCTCAACATGGGGAGGGTGCTTTGGGGTCCCCCAGATCCCGGCCCCCCTATGTGAATGGGTATTGGATACATTGTACATTGTACCCCTACCTATTCACCAAAAAAGTGTCAAAATGTAAAAACGACAGGAGACAGTTTTTGATATGGGTGACCCCGCCCACCTCTGATGTCACATGATGTTGCATGATGTCAGAAGGGGGTGGGGTCACCCAGTTACGTCACCGGGTGAAGTCTGGAGTATATTCAGGGGATCTATCATCCTCTTGATTGCTGTTAGAGTCAGCCTATGTTCAGGTAGCAGATGTAGGGCTCCTCACTGCAGACACCATATTGGTTGTGGCTCCTGCCAGAGCCTCTGTGATTTTTTTTTCAGCTTTCAGGTTTTGTGATTTTTTTTTTCAGGCTTTGTTTTCAGCTTCTTAGTGGAGTTCCTGTGTTAGACAGAGGATGACCTCAGTGGGGTAAGGGATGTATTGCTATATTACTGAATTTTGTTTCTGGTAGATTTGGAACATGCCTAAAAACACCTAGACTTCTGAAACTTCAAAAATAAATTATAGAACAGTATATAAGAAATATGTCAAATAACATACAGTAAGTCATTTCAAAATTAAACAGGACCAAAAAAGTTTGATCAACAAAAGTATACAGTAGTTTAATCATCATCATTTTTAAAATAAGTCTATTATCTCTATAAAACTATTTTAACGTGGCTTGTATGAATTTAATAAGAAATGTTTGACAAATCTTCTAAACATTAAAAAAAAAAATTAGGAGGGGTACATGATTAATTTATCTGTTTAAAACACACTGTAACCTGTTATAACATGGAATTATATAATTTATAATTTATGTCTGTTTATTTAATTAAAAATGTATGACTGTTGGGAATGAGTGAAATCTACACAACTATTTTTTTTCTATTTTTATGCCAGAAAGAGTTTGATAATAAAATATGCTTAACTTTTCTGCAATACCTAAGCACTATATTATAATGCAATAAATAAAAAAAATAAAAAAATTAAAAGTAAAGGTGACCCAAATGAACTATAAACACCAATGAAATCTAAACTTTAAAGCTAAAAATGTGGTTGTCATATAATTTAAAACAACTTACTGGAAATGCACTGCTGATTTCATCATTTTTAAGCAACATTACATCTAGTTATCCTTCAAACACTTGGAATGTCCCTTAATGGTTACCAGGGAAGTGGTAAAGTCTGTGGAAAGTAAAAACAGAGTAATCTAAAGATGAAAACGTTTATAGAAATTTTTTACTCTTTGTTGCATCTTTTATCAACAAAGTCTTAATGACTAAACGCATTGGATAGAGCCTGGATATGAGTGAGTGAGCAAACAACAAATAGAGTTTGTGGAGGTTCGGAGCAAAGAGTACACTTTGTATTTGCAGCTGAGTAATTTGTGCCAAATGCAGCAGTTCAATGTGCATGTATCTGACAAGTTTGTTTTATCTGGAGTCTTTAATAAAAGAGATTTTTTTTTATACAGTAGTATGCTATATGATCTTCTGTTTACATTATGTGAACTTCTGAATGATGAGATACTGTACAATAGGAAGACTATGACTGCAACTCACAAAGCATGTTTTACTTTTTATGATGTGTCCTATTTTAAGGGTGAATGACATTCTGATGATTGGGAGAGTGGAGTTTATGGATACACCTTATTCACTGGGTGGTTTGCCAAGAGTTGGCTTGGACTGTGGTGCCGCGTACACACGAGCGGACTTTACGGCAGACTTTGTCCTGCGGACTTTTCGACTAACTTTACGACAGACTTTCCGAATGAACGGACTTGCCTACACACGATCAACCAATGTCCAACGGATTCGTACGTGATGACATACGACCGGACTAAAACAAGGAAGTTCATAGCCAGTAGCCAATAGCTGCCCTAGCGTCGGTTTTTGTCCATCGGACTAGCATACAGACGAGCGGACTTTTCGACCGGACTCGAGTCAGTCGAAAAGATTTGAAACATGTTTCATTTCTAGGTCTGTCGAACTTTTGGGGAAAAAAAGTCAGCTGGAGCCCACACACGATCGAATTGTCCAACGGACTCCGGTCCGCAGGACCAAGTATGTCGTAAAGTCCGGTCGTGTGTACGCGGCATGGGAGTTTTTAATAGGAAATCTTTCCTCCACACAAAAGTACTTTATAGCTGTAGCACTTAACCCCTGCAGGAGCTGCTTTGTATAACAGGTTCTCTGTTCTTGGCCATGACTCTGTGAGCAGCTTTGTCCCCTCTGACACACCTGGTTAAATAATAAGATGCTACAAACACCTATGTGAGCACAAATATTTGTAGCCTATATAAACAACTATGTTAGGTTATCAGAAAAAAGGGAACCAGGCTACTTAAAGTGGTTGTAAAGGTAATAGTTTATTTCTTAATTTATTCTATGTATTAAGGTTAATGACCTTTTACATGCAACTCCCCCCGCAGCCCCCAAATTTACACCTGAGTCCAATCTTGGTCCAATGATGTGCACATCTGCAGAAGCTTCTCTCCCCTCTCCTGCCTCTCGCAGGCTTGGCTGTAAGTAGAGAGCTGGGTGCAGGGCTGAGCCAGGCTGTGTCTGAATAGGCGCAAATAGCCCAGCTCTGGAGCGAGCCCGCATGAGTGCCCTCATAAGAAGGTAATTCTCATGGTGGGCGCTTGGCAGGGGGAAGAGCCAGGAATGCCGGTGGGAGACCCAAGAAGAGGAGGATCTGATCTGCTTTGTGCAAAATCATCACAGCAGGTAAGTATAACATGTCTATTAATTTAATGAAAAAACCCAGGAAGCATTAGTATCACTTTAACTTCCTTGGCGGTATTCCCGAGTGTGGCTCTGGGTGAAATTTCAGTACCATTAGCGGTAACCCCGAGCCACACTTGGGATTGCATCGCTGGATCCTGGAAAAGGTGGCTTACCTTGTCCCTGGGATCCCGCAATGTACTCCCGCTGTGTACGGCGGCCGGACCTTCCGCACGATGCTCTATGTGTTCCGGCTTCAACTCCCTGCGAGCGTCGGGACGGAACCGGCGGCAGATTCAAAAAGTATAAACCACAACACACACAATACATTGTAATCTTATTGGATTATATTTCTGTATAAAATAATTTGACCTCAGTTTGCCCCCCAGTGCTTTGTCCAGTGCCCTTGCTTGCACTTTTACTGTACTTTCTGCCTGGAAACTGGAGAACGCCCATGGCATCAAAAATGGGCACCTCTATACCTAAAAAACAGTTTATGATGTGCTGGAAAACAGTGATAGCGATACAAAATCACTTGCAGAATTGAGTGAGAGAGATTTGTAGGGAAGTTTGTCATCAGACACAGAAAGTGATTTCAGCGACGATCCTGCGACTGGCCTCAGTGATGTGCGGGCTTGGTGCTCTATTGGCTGCGGTACAGATCACACAGCACCCCCAAGATTCCCATTTACTGGAGTACCTGGTATCAAAGTGGATGTTGAAGATGACAACCCCTTGGCATACCTCCAACTATTTTTAACCGATGAGGTTATTGAAAAAATAGTTACGGAGACAAACCTGTACCAGGAGCAACAAGCTGCTACACATCGGAGGTTTTCAAGGAGCAGAAAGTGGGAGCCAGTGACCAAAGAGGACATTTAAAAATTTCTGGGCCTAATAATTCTTCAGGGAGTGGTGGGGAAACCCCTGCAGAAGTGGTATTGGACAACCAATAATTTACTAGCCACTCCATTCTTTGGCACGGTCATGTCGGAGTACAAATTTTCCCGATAATGAAGTATATGCACTTTGAAAGTAATGAAGAATTTGACGAAAGTACTCATCCAGCACCCAAACTCAAGAAGATTTCGGAGGTATATCAAATGATTCAGAAAAATTTCCAACAGAGCTATGTGCCAGATAGAGCCATCAGCATAGATAAAAAGTCTGCTGGCCTACAAGGGAAGGCTCAGCTGGATACAATATATGGTGTCAAAGAGAGCACGATTTGGCGTAAAATCCTTCATGCTATGTGAATCGAGCACTGGTTACATTTGGAATTCTGTCCTATACACCGGGAAAGGAACCAAATTTAACCAAAAATATAGTAATTATGGAATGGCTACATCTTCAGTTCTTTCATTGATTGAGCCATTGCTAAATCAGGGCTATTGTGTAACAGACAATTTTTACACATCTCCTGAACTCTAATGCTCTATACAAACGTACACAAGTGTCGCACAAGTGCGATCGGATTGTGTTGTCGGAAATTCCGATCATGTGTGGGCTCCATCGGACTTTTTCTGTCGGAATTTCTGACACACAAAGTTTGAGAGCAGGATATAAAGTTTTCCGAAAACAAAATCCGATCGTTTAAATTCCGATCGTGTGTACACAAATCCGACGCACAAAGGGCCACGCATGCTCAGAATAAATTAAGAGACAAATGCTATTGGCTACTGCCCCGTTCATAGTCCTGACGTACGCGTTTTACGTCACCGCGTTCAGAATGATCGGATTTTCTGACAACTTTGTGCGACCGTGTGTATGCAAGACAAGTTTGGCCCAAAATCCGTCTGAAAAAATCCTATGGATTTTGTTGTCGGAATGTCCGATCAATGTCTGATCATGTGTAGAGGGCATATGATTTCCTTCTACAGAACAAAACGGATGCCTATGGAACCGTTAGGGCTAAATGGCGTGACATGCTGCCAACCTTTGGCAATAAGAAGCTCAAGACAGGGGAAATGGTTGCCTGGCAGAAAGACAAAATGATGGCACTGCGATGGCGTGACAAAAAAGATGTGTGCCTAATGAGTACAATTCATAACACCTCCACTGTCATGGTACACGCAAAAGGTGGGAAAGACGTCATGAAACCACAAGTGGTGATGGACTACAACACCATGGGAGGTGTTGACAGAGCCGACCAGGCAATGACGTTTTATCCAGCAATGAGAAAACAACAAAAAAAGTATTACAAGAAGATCTTCAGGCATCTTCTTGAGCAATGCTTGTGGAATGCCTTCATTCTACAAAAAAAAAAGTGACAAACCTGTGGTTCGTGCTGACTTTGTTTGGAAAGTTGCCTAACTGATCTTTCTGAACCACCAAACACCTACGGCTGTAAATATAGCTGGACGTTGTGCTGCTGGTGTTGTCAACCTGAAACGCCTGACTGGTTGTCACTTCATGGACCACATCCCACCAACTGAAAAAAAGTCAGCACCCACAAGGATGTGCGTGGTTTGTTGCTCAAAGCATGATGACACTGGAAGGAAAATCCAAAAGGAAACCAGGTTCTATTGTCCTGATTGTGACGTCGGACTTTGTGCAGTCCCATGTTTCAAAATTTACCATGCCTGGGATGTTTACTGAAGCAATATGACTAGTAGTATTGCACCCTTGTTTGGCCCAAAAAAATGTCAGTGTTTTTGATTTGATTATATTATTGACTAAAATTTATTGAATAAAATGTATTATTATTATATTATTATTTGTAATTATTTATAGATATTTATTATATTATAATTTATGATTTTGTGTTTCAAATTTTATCATACCCGGGATGTTTACTAGACTCTGGTTTGGACAGATTTAAGTGGGTTATTCCTAAGAATTACAGGCCTACAATATAAAACGCCAAATTTCCATGCAATATAATTGTACCGCTTTCAGCATCAAAAAGACATAATCATACCACCAGGGAGGTTAATTGTAAGTAAAGTAAGTATATTTTCACAGGACGAAGGTAAATAAAAATGCACAAATATATATGAGCAGGTGGAAGAATCTTTTTGCTCACAGTCTCCTGAATGAGGTAATTACTAGAATATAGCAAATCAGTCTAAATCACTATACCGCTAAGCTGTATCAGAAATGAATAGTATACTGTAATGAAATGAACAGTATCATTAATGAACAATATCAATAATGATGGCTAATCCCACAGTATCTCAATAATAATCCTGAGAGAGGTACCCATTGATACTAGTAACTCAATTCATTTCCCTGTTAAGCAGGAGGAGGAAACTTCCAACACCCATACCCCCTCTGGATCCTGCCCTGCCAACCACTCATAAGAGGTCTGCTATAAGGGGGGCTCCAAGAGGTACCCTGATGTAATGTGGGACTTTGATGGGGACCTTGTGGTATGGGGGGACTCTGATGTGTCGTGGGACTCCTAAAGTGGACTCTGATGTAAGGTTGGACTCCTAAAGTGGGCTCTGATGTAAGAAGGGGCTCTGATGGGGACCCTGGTGTAAGAGGGAACTCCTAAGACAGACTTTAATGTAAGGGGGTTCTGATGGGGACTCAGATATACACGGTAAAAATTATTGTGCTGGGTCTACTCAAAAAAATTGAGGCAACTATTTGCATCAGCTTTTTAAGTACTGTCAAGTAAACTTATTTTTGTCTAACTCATTAGATTTTTCATGTTTTTAACTCTGTTGTTTTAAGTAAAGCCAACTCAATTTTTTCAGCTTATAGACCATAGTGTTTTAGGTTAGGAATACATACCTTAACTTGTCTGGAACTATAGTTTTAAGTAAAGCCAACTCAATTTTTCCAGTTTATAGACCATAAGTTCAAGTAAAGCCAACTCAAATTTTCCAGTTTATAGACCATAAGTTTAAGTTAGGCATATATACATGTATGTATTCCTAACCTAAACCTATGGTCTATAAACTGAAAATATTGAGTTGGCTTTACTTAAAACAACAAAGTTAAAAACATGAAATGTCTAATGAGTCTGACAAAAAATAAGTTTAGTTGACAGTACATAAAAAGCTGATGCAAATAGTTGCCTCGAATTTTTTGAGTAGACCAGCACAATATTTTTTTAGTGCAGTAACTTGTCTGGAACCATCGTTTTAATTGATATTAACTTATTTTTTCTTGTAACTTGTATTTTCCAAATGTATTTGATATATGTTTGAAGGTTTTTATATAATAATAACAATAATAATAATAATAATAATAATAATAATAATAATAATACACTATTTTAAGTTTTTTTTAAAGGATTAGGCCCCTTTCACATGATCGGACCGTTCAGGTCCACCTGTCAGTTTTGACAGCGGACCTGAACGGGCGCTCCATGCTAGTCTATGGAGCGATGGATGTCAGCGGTGACATGTCCGCTGACATCCGACCCGATCCGATCCACTAAAAGCAGATGGATGCATCTACGTTAAGATCCGTCGCTGGCGGATCGGATCGGGTGAGATCTAATGAAAACAGACATGCTGTCCGTTTTTGTCCGATCTCTCTATAGAAACCAGCGGCGCTCAGAAAGCCCCTCCCCGCTCAGTGAGCATAGAGGGACCTGTCATCCGCCGGCTCAGCGGAAATCAACGGAGAGATCTCCCACTGAGCCGGCAGACCGAGGCGGACTCCGTGAAAGCAGATCTGCCTCGTGAGAATGAGGCCTTATGCCCCGTACACACGGTCGGACATTGATCGGACATTCCGACAACAAAATCCTAGGATTTTTTCCGACGGATGTTGGCTCAAACTTGTCTTGCATACACACAGTCACACAAAGTTGTCGGAAAATCCGATCATTCTGAACGCGGTGACGTAAAACACGTACGTCGGGACTATAAACGGGGCAGTAGCCAATAGCTTTCATCTCTTTATTTATTCTGAGCATGCATGGCACTTTGTGCGTCGGATTTGTGTACACACGATCGGAAATTCCGACAACGGATTTTGTTGTTGGAAAATTTTATAGCCTGCTCTCAAACTTTGTGTGTCGGAAAATCCAATGGAAAATGTCTGATGGAGCCCACACACGGTTGGAATTTCTGACAACAAGGTTCTATCACACATTTTCCATCGGAAAATCCGACCGTGTGTACAGGGCATTAGTCTCATGATACAGGCTTTCAAAACAAATTAACATTTATTATTTATAAAGTGTTACAAATGTAATGTTATTAAATTAGCATGAAATGTAAATGTAAACATCTTTTCTTTTTTTTTTTAAGGAAAAAAATGCCTCTTTCTCAGCTAACAAATCAAACTGAAACACACACATGTAACATACAGTATATCTGTAAAGAACATAGAACACAGAATGTATTAAATTTTTTTAAGCCTTTTAGGAAAGTAATTTGCACTTTAAAGTGTGAACGTTGAATGTCCAATAGCTCAAAACCTGAACACACAGAAAGTTGGCTTTTGTGGTACAAATCAGCACAAACCAAGTACAAACAAATGATATTGTCACAATCAAGGGGTCAGGCTCGAAGACCAGTTGATGTAGCAGTGGATCTCACACAGGAGCCAGCAGGATAGAAACACAGGCAGGTCACCTTGGCAGATGTCACAGGCTCACTTGAGGTGCAGAATCTAAGTACTAACCGGTGTTCACCAAAGCTCCTGATGATGGAGATGGATTTTGCTGCGTGTTAGCATTAAGTCTCGGTCCTCTGGATCACCCCACCAGGAGATGACCAAGCCGGGGTCCAGTAGCAAATATAGCAGATAGGGATCAAGCAGAAGTGTAGTCAAGGATCAAGCCAAAGGTCAGTAACAAATAGTTGCAGGTTGGGCTTAAGCAGAAGCGTAGTCAAGAAACAAGAAAAATGTCGGTAACAAATAGTAGCGAAGATACAGACAGCAGCAGGAGAGACAAAAGATAGAGAAATATTGGCTGGAGAAGGCACAATATTCTGGGAACCAGGAAGTGCAGAGACATGGCTTAAATCAGAACGTTCCTGGGAGGAGCAAAGAGTTCAAGGTTTAAGGCAAATAAGATTCACAGCAGGATCATTCAAGGAATTGTCCAGGAAACTCTCCAGCATTCCAGGTGGCTCAGCAAGCAGAGTCATTGCCAGACACAGCTGAGGTCCCTGGTCCTAGGTCCTGACAGGTATAATTGCTTTTAAAATGTAATAACATGTAGTGCAAAGTGGGAGAGGTTTCATCAACTATAATGCGCAATATCTCTGCAGCACAAATCAGCACGGATGCAGTGCATATGAATGCTCTCTTTGTTTTTAAATTTTAATGACAGTGAGTGCAAAGTGGGAGGGGCTTGATGTTACGTAATCTGAATTTGAATTCCAATATCTCATTAACCGAACCAGCTGAAACATTCATTTTTGTGGCACAAATGAGCACAAATAAATGGTATAATTGTTTTTAAATTTAATAACATGGGGTGCAAAGTGGGCATGGTTTCATCAACTATTATGAGTAATGGTTCTAAAACCAAACGTCACAAATGTTCATTTTTGCAGCACAAATCAGCACAGATGCAGCACAATAATGCTATCTTTGTTTTCAAATTTAAATAACATGGGGTGCAAATTGGGTGAGGCTTGAGGTCACATAATCTAAAATTTTAATATGCAATAACTTCAAAACCGAATGGCAAAAACATTCATTTTTGTGGCACAAAACTGTTTTTAAGCTTAAGAGCCAACAGTCCCTCACCCTGCATCTTGGTTGCGTTCTGCCGAATGCAGTAAGTGCAAACTTACCGTGCGCACAAATGAGTTATCTCAATAGGTGCATACAACGGACGTATGTCCATTTACAAATATAATAAAAATTTTGACTGGTATGTTAGGGAACATTTAAAGCATGTGAACGATAATTTGTTCAATGTTCATTCTTACCTTTCAATGCCATTGCTTGGCTTTATATTGGCTTGGAAAAATTCTTGTCACCGGTAGCACTCTTTTTTCCTCATGGGCCTCAAATGTATGGTATTGTGCAGGTTTTCAAAGTTCCAAAAGACATCACACTCTTTGAAATTACAGCATCAAAACTTGTGTTGCATGTTTGGCAAACATCTGCTTAAATTTCAGTCAAATGAAAAGATAATTTTTTTAAGTAAATGTAACTCAATTTGAATATGGAAATGCACACACCTTAAAAGTTTTGTCTAGATTACTCAATAGTATACATTATTTTTGTAAATGTAAAAGGTGTGTTTTAAGAACTAATGAAAATAAAGTAAGGTACTTAAAATATCAAAGTAAATTAATTAACATTTATTTATTTGGTGAAAATGATACAATTATTATAATAAATTTACAAGCCAACAGAATCATTTTTATCACTGTAAGCGGGGGACTTTGCTTTGTTTTACTGAAGTTCATTTAGTTATAAAACACATTTTTTTGGTCTATGAATACTTGTAAATTATACTTTGTGGCCCCCATACTGAAATGTTAGGACACCCCTGATTTAAGGAGTTATATATTTTTTTTTCACATAATTTGGATAGGATTTATACAGGTTGATTTTCTAAAGGCAAAAATACTGTTTATTTGGCAAGAGAATTTTTTGATCTGCAAAGGAATGTTCCCTTAGCTTAGTAAATTAGAAGCCCTGCTAATTTCCATTAGTCAATGATGTGTGAGCAAAAATATAGTTTTATTATTTTTCTTGCACGTGGTTGGGTATTCTTTGCAAAGGGAATTTTCACCACATTCACTAAAGTAAGGGAACATTTTCTATACAGTATATGAAAAAGTCTTTGTGAAGTGAACACCCTAACTGTCATTGTTAATTCAACCCCACGGTGCTTTAAGTATTTTATAAACACAGCTTGGAAATTTTAGTTCACAAAAAGATGTTGTGGAACAGGAAGAGAAAAGCAACCAAATCAATACGGGCCATGCAGCACCTAAAGCACGGGCTATGGTGAAGGTTAGCTGAACTGAATTTATTAACCTTTGATAAGAGGCTATTAGGAAAACGATACTATTCCCATGTTTAAATACATAAATGGTCTATAAAGCAATTGTTCACTTTAAAGGTCACTGCAATAAACATGAGGGCACTTTTTATTACAGTTGGAAAAGAGGTTTGCATTTGCCCATGGAAAGGTTCCTTGCTATGAAAATGTTAGTCTTCCCCAGGAGCTGCTTTTTCCAATTTAGTAGATAATTTAAAAGGGGTCTTTCTAAATGCTTAAACTTCATTTTCAACTATTAATATTAATAAAAAATAACATACTGAGATGTCTGGGGATAAAGAAGGATTTTTGTTTTGTTGAACCAAATTGGGCAAGCTCTGGATCAATTATGAATATATTTTTTTTTTACTGGAACTTGTTAGACGCACGCTGAATGTAATTTGTAATTATGCAATCTTTAAAAAAAATACAATTTCATTTTCTAAATAACTTTCCCATCGCTTCATGCCAGAAACATACTGTATGTGTCATGGTAAATGGGACAAATGGCAGAATAAAAATAGAACTTTATGTAGTAGCTTTTTTACAAGAATTTTTTTTTTTTTCTATTTTTTTATGTATTTTTTATAAATTAATAGAAAAATAAAAAAAGTCATTAAAGGAAATACTCTCAAAAGAAAGCATTGTTTGTCCCCCCTCATGAAATATGTCTCGCTTCTGTATAAAAAATAATAAGTTATTCCTGAATTGGTAAGCTTGTATCTGAAAAAGTTCTAGAGATTAAAGAAGAAATAAAATAATTCTTCTTAAAAAATAATTCTTATGCTGCTAGACTTAGTAAATAGATAGGAAGGAATATTATATTTGTTTATTTTAAACTTTTTTTTTACTTTCTTTCGTTGCTTCCTTGTTTCTGACCTGGACCAAAATGATGTCATACATCCCAGGAGACTTCATGGGCATTTTTTTCTTTCATCTGGAGGAGGGGAGAAGGGGCTTTTGCAACTATTCACACCCTCCTGCCTGCATGCCCTACATGTCTGAACTAATGGCAGATGAATTTCAGCAAAATGCTACATAAATCATCTGCCTTTATTCAAGATGGCTGTGGCTGGAAATGCTAGAGGGGCTGTTCAAAATGACTTTTCAACAAAATAAAACATGGAGACATGGATGTATGGCTGAGTTTGCTTTGAATAACAAAAAAAAGTTAAATTATTTTTTCAGTTTATGGTGCTTGGATACAGTTTAGTTCTGCTTTAATTGGTTAAAAAGCAACTCAACACCAAGCGGAAACAATCAGTGGATGGTCAATTCCGTGACAAAAATACTGCAAATGTGCTAATGTTAAGAATTTTACCTAGAGAAAATATATTTTTTTCTGTTTTAATGTTTTTATTAACGTTTTCACATTAGGTATAAAAATAATAGCAAGATATTCAAATATTAATACATTTTTTTCAATTTTGGACCAATTAGGATAGGGTTCAAACCACTTTAAGTTTTTTATTGTAACCCTGAGGAGCTCTGTCATTCCCATTTGATGACCTTTGCCACTGGGAGAGAAATTGCTGGGAAATTCAAAATCGAGTAAATGAGGGACAATCTTCCAAGTGGGACACAGTTTCACAACTGTCTAATCTTGGATTTCTCCTTACTCTGGAACAGGAAGTAAAGGGAAATTAGTTATACTTATGTATGACAACAGCCAGGTTTTAAGTGCATGCAGTACTTAAAGTGGCAGTAAACAACAGGTGGCAAAAAATAAAAAATAGTTCCCTGCAAGGCAATGTCATAATGTGCTAGTATGCATTGCACACTAGCACATTAGAAGAAACTTACCTTAGAACGAAGCCCACCAGCGCCGTGATGTCACCGCTAAGACGGCTGACATTTCCCCCCAGTCTTTCTTCCGGGTTCATGGCCTCCAGCTAACAAGTGGCAAGGGGCATGATGATGTCACTTCTATGCATGTGTGCTGGAATCGTCATTTCCGGCACCAGCCCTGAGGGTCCGGTACTGTAAGCTGAACCTTCAGAGCGCATGCACCGGTTATGTCATCGGCTGCATGCACTCTGAATATCTCCTAAACTGTGCAAGTTTAGGAGATATTCACAGTAAAGAATGATAAGAGCGTCCACTGTAATAATATCTGTAGACTAGAAACCGGCATTGTTCCTTGCAGACCCCCTTCGGATTAAAGTGATGGTAAATTCTGTTACACCCCTTGTGCTTACAGGTAAGCCTATAATAAGGCAAGGAACAATGCCAGTTTCTATTCTACAGATATTATAACAGTGGACACTCTCATCATTCTTTATGGACTATGGTTGAGCAGCGGGGAGTTTTCTGTAGTAGTGACTTTAATGACTTTATGTATACAAGACATTGCAAGAAGCTCAAGAGGGATACTTTACAACTATGCCTTTCTGAAAATTTAAAAACCCTAAGCACTTATGATATTTTTCCTGTAAGCAACGCTTAATTTGCAATGTTTTTGTAATTTACCTTTAATCAGGGATATACTCCACGTATACTTCACATGTACCTGCACATATTGTGTACAATACTTACATTTTACCATAGACTAAAAATTCTTTAAATAACTGAATTCTGATTCACTTTGTCAATTCTTTTTATATTAATAGAAGAGGACCACTTAATCCCATTATTACCCGATTATTCAGCCAAATCCTAACATGTGCTGTCACTATGAATAACTCAAATAACCTGGATTTTACCTGAGGCTAATCGAGCAGCCTCATTAATTCTGTCAGAGGACTGCAGTACTGGAATTAACTGGCTTTATGTCTTCACAATGATATCTTTATGTACTTCCAGTGTATTTCAAATACTTTATGTATTGTTGTAGAAGCAGTGGACCTGGTCCTTACATTATGATATACATTGCTCATAAAGCCATTGCAATGTTTCGGGAGCCTAATATAACTTTGGAATTCTGAATGGTATGTAATAATATACATTCAATCTTTTCAAATTCTTACCAAAAACAGTTACCATGAAGATTTGAGCTAGCAGATTGAAAAGAGTGTCCAAAAACAAAAATTAATGTTATGAATGGGATCTTTACATGTAATAATATGAAGGGGTCCCAGTCTCCAGTGCCTGTCTAGGATAGACAGAGGAGCTCTTGTCCTACTGTTGTTCAAAGAATTGGGCAGCATGAAGTTCAGCCATGAAGATGAAACAATTCTCCTAGTATAAATGGGTTTCAGGCTCGCTGAATTTTCTTTTTGTTTCTATAGTTACTTTAGTGCACAGTATTCAGAAGACTTTCTCTTCATTCTGTCTACTCTTTTTAGGGGCATCCACCTCTCCTTACAGAGACCCCCAGCAGGACAAATCCCACTTTAGCAGCACTAACACAGTCAATCAATGGGTTAAATAACAGACAGTCACTAGGATTCCACTTCCAGGCCTCTACTCAATGTGTCTGCAGATACTTGGATACCTCCTGTCCCATACTGGCTAGACACTGTACTGTGACTCTCCAGGGCAGATCCTCAGTGCACCCCCCTTTACTTGGCTCTGAACTGATTCCAGGAAAATAGGCCCCCCAGCTTCCCCCGAGCTGGGATCTCAGTGAATTCTCTGCAGGCTTTCAGCTGACTTGCCCAGAAGGGCAGCAGCTCTTCCAGGCTGCAATCTCCTCCTCCAGAACAAGAACCCTGCTTCTCCAGGCCTCAGATTATTTATGGGCCCTCTCCACCTTCTGGGCCTCCCAGGGACTGACTAGGGTTTAAGTAAAGTAAAATGATTCAAGCTCAGGGTCTCCCTATTGCAGCCCACTACATTCTAGAACCTATTAGAAGGCAGGGAGAAGTAGTGGAGCCTGCAACCTGTGAGACCCAAAACAGCCAAAAACTAACTACACACTACTGCTCTGACTACTAAGGAGCCAAAACGACTAAATTTACTTTAACCTCTCTTGCAAACTAATCTAGGAGGGTGCTATATGTAATATAATCTCCAGCAACTGCTTACTTTCCATAGCCATCCATTTTAGTAATCAACTTTTCTAGAGCTAACTTGGCGTACTGTTCTTAAGCGTGTGTTCTTGCCATGTACCAGTTTCTAAGCTTCTACGTTTACCAGATGGAATGGTTATACCATACATTTTGTTTAGTAAATGAAAACCTGTCTTTCTAAATACAATTTTAGCTCCTAGCTCTTTGTGTTTTGGTATCCTGTTTTTTGATAACTGACATTATTCTGTTTACAACTCTACCTGAACACTTCCTGCCCTCACATGCCCATGTGTTAAAATGAAACACTATGCTCGTGTTTGTTCACTTCATGTATTTATTTTATTATCTGATTATCTGCCCATTATTGCAATAGCCCTGTACTATCATGTAGCCAAAGCACCTTGAAAGTGATTCTAATGATTAGGAACCACTCAATACTTCAGGGAAAACCTTGCTTTTCACTGTTGATATCAAGGGTCTGCAATTCCTATTTGAATATATAGATGTCTGCCAACATCGAAATGCATGTGGTTGGGGAGATTGATGGAAGGGATCATCACTAACATATTGTATTGCTGGATGTGTAACTAATGACAAAATTACTGTCCTATATATGTAAGAAAATATAATAGAAAAAGGTCAAGAAAAGTTCTTGAATCGTATTGGCACTTAAATTATAATTTGCCTCAGAGTAACACTGCGGCAAATATTTCCATGAACCTTTGAAGGAGATGCTTTGTTTACATTATTTGAGTTATGCTGGCTGGATAATAATTTTGTATATATAGTATTTTTTTTCAGGATTAGCAAATTGTTATTTTTTGTCAAATAAATATGAAATATTTGCATATTAATTTTTAGTTAGTACTATATACATCCAGCATTTGAAGCTATAGGCTTTTTTTTACCTGTTTACAAAACCAATCAAAAGATTCACATGCTAAATTATCAGAAGGGTATTTCACCCTCCACCTCCCCTCCATTCCCCTTTCTCTTTCTGGTTCTGCAAGGACTTTTAATTAGGCAAGTGACAGTATGAAAGTTAACAGCTTCTTCTGCACTCTGTCTTCAGAAAACCCATTGTTGTTGGTGACACCGGTATTAGGTTCCATTTCCCCTGTCTCATGACTAATCGTATGATTTACATAGCTAAATGATCAGAAGAGTACCTCACACCCATCTCCCCTCTATCACCCACTCTCTCTCTGCTCTGTATGGTTCTGCACGGATTTTTAAAAAGGGATTAGCAGTCTCAAAATGAATAGCTTTAGATTACCCATAGTCCTTGGTGACACCAGTATTAGGGTGCACCCAGTATTAATTTGCCCCCAAACCACTATGTTTTAGCAAGTGTATAATACAAAAAGGTAGCATCTGTTTTCAGATGAATCCTATAGAAAGGAAACCAGTAGTGGTTTGTAACAATGAAAAGGGAGGGCATCGTCAAGACATCTTCTAGGATAAGTAAATAGTTAATAACACTGACAATATTTAAGATTAGGATGACGACATACATTTTTGGAACCATTGTTTTATTGCATATATATTACTTACAATCTATATTTCTTTACTGCTTTTACTTTAATATTTTCACTGCTCCATACAATTCATGCATTGTGAAACTTTACTAAAGTGACCTATTAACTATAATAAAAAGTATGGGATACACGTCAAATAAGTCCAATACTAGATTTGTAATGTTATTTTTTTCTTCATTCTATAGTTGTTACATAGCAAATTTACTGCCCTTTGCTTTCTAAGAATAGCATATCATAAAAAGGAAGGACATGTGTATTGAATTGTCATATCTGCTAACACTACTCAACCTTATAAAAATCTATCATCCATGCCTATAAATAACCACTATACTGTAAATGCTATTAATTTTAAGGTGCATTTCCTGTAACAATGTTGAAATTTATGTTCTATATCTTTATTTTGCACATGAAAATTCAATCTCCATATATTTCTAATAATATAAAAAGATCATTAAATAGTATTATGTAAATCAGTTTGTAGTTGAAAAATGATTCCATCTAACTTATTTTTATTTTACAGCCTAAATTTTTACACTTATATCAATCTACATTTTTTTTTATTTATAAAAGAAATCTGACATACAAAATTACATTTTGAAAAATGTAATACATTTGCATACATTTTTTTTTAAATGTTTAGTTTGCATCCTAAATGACCGGTGCCTGTACAATTCATTGCCTAGTTCCAACATTATAAATAACATTTTTAGAATAAATAGATTCACAAACATCATTAAAAATGAATGAATAAAATTTTTATAAGGTTAATTTACATTACCAATCAAAACACGTATTTAGAATAAACTGTATTGGCTCACATATACAGTAGATGCATGGGAAATGCAATCTAAGTAATACAAAATAATAAATGTTAAAAGTCGCACCATTTGTATTCAATTTCTTCATTTAAGACGTATGTGAATTATTTCTTTAACTGCATATAGAGTGGCAGCTGTGGTAGCAACACTGTGTTTGTTGAGCAGTAAATTCTATAGTGTTGAACTGTTCCAGTAAATGTTAAATGATTTAAAAAGACCTGACAGGCGAGAACAGCAGCCCTGGAGTCATGTAAAATGCAAGAGAAATACCACTTTATAGTCACTTTTTATGACATTAAATTGGAATAGCAATCAGTTGAAAACTAATATAACTAATTTTATTTTTTTAAGCCAGAGAGCTAAAAATAAAATAACTGTTATAATTTCTGTATTGCATTGAATGTTATATATAGCTATGTGTGTATGGTATATATATATATATATATATATATATATATATATATATATATATATATATATATATATATACTGTAAATGTGTGGGGGTGTATTTATTGTTTGAGTTTTAACACATGGAAACTTTTTTTACAAAAATACAATGAATTACATTTTAACTGGATAATATAAGAAAACTGCAATAAATGTGAAAAACAAAATGCAAAAACAGGTAACTTAGAAAACAACATTTGGGGGTAGCAATCACTTTTCCCTTTTTCTTCCTATTTTATTGTCTACCTCCTGATGTTTGGCTGAAATCCTCATATGAATGCCATTCATTGCCTTATTACTGTATGACGCATAAGAGGGTCTTCATTTTATAGTCATATGATCGGTCCTAGTGGTTTAGTAAGTGAACAGCTACTAAGAAATAGCAAATCATTAATTTTCTAGGGAGTTTCATTACATACAAATATACAGAATGGTATTGGTTTCTATGGTTGTAAAGAAACTACATTTGAGCATTGAACAGTTGTAAAAAATCATAGCCAGCTGCAGGTTGAGATGAACAAGTTATTTTACCAACATTTATTTTCAAAATGTATTTTAAAGAAAAAATATTTTAATTTTTAAAGTTTTTTTTTTCATTAAAACAGTAAAAAATGCATAAATAAATAAATAACGGTACAAACACAATTCAATAAAACAATAGCCCAAATATTTTAAACATTTTTGAAACTTAGATGCCTAGACCAAGTTTAGCACCATTGGTATGCATTAATTAACTTGGCAATAATGCTATGGCAAATTTGTCTGATTTATATTGTGCCCGAGAACTAGAAACACACACAGTTGCACATTCCTAGTTCTCTGCTGCAAGGTTAATTCATGTTCTTTGGGCAAGGGGCATTTTTCATTATGTCTTATAATGTCACATTGTGGTCACAAAGGGTTAATGAAGCAAAGCTTCCTTTATGTTTTATCGTGTTCCTTTTTTTATCAAATTTTTGAACACCGTGATATGGCTGAGGATAGATAGCCCTGACTTTTCATTGAGAAATATTAAGCTAAAATAAATAAATAGAATATAAGAAAGTATTAAATGTTAAGGTTAATAAAAAAATGAAACATTGGTTAAAGCAGACATATCACAGCTCAAGGAAGAGGGTTCACCCTTGAAACACATCAGCATCTACTACATATTCGGGTGTCATCTGTCATCACAAAACAGTGGAATTTTGTTCAAAGGGTTTTGGATTAAACTTGTCTTGCATACACACGGTTACACAAATGTTGGCCAACAATTAAGAACGTAGCGATGTACTAGACGTACTACGTGCTTTTTCAGCTCTTCAGCGCCAACTTTTGGGCTCCTTCTGCTAATTTCATGTTAGTAGAAGTTTGGTGCGTGTTGATTTGAGTTTTTTATTTCAGTTTGTTTTTCTTTTCAGTTTGTTTCTGAACGGTCGTTCGTCAACCAGACATGTTGCGGAATCGGAGGAGATAACGTGTTATTTATTATTGGCCTTGGAGTTATTGCTTTGACTTTTTTTTTGGTTGAATAATGATTTGTTTTGGTATATTTTCTATATTTTTGGATGCATAGAATGCACTTTTTGGTTAAGTTCTATTGGCAGATAGCATGTCTAATTTAATTTTTTTTAATTTTTAATGCAAAATAAAAAAAATTGTGGAGAATAATACTTGGCTATGTGTTTTACTTCAAATGACAGTTTGGGAGTAGGCAGTTACATTTTAAAAAATACAATGTAAAATTGACAAGGAGCACCAACATAGTTGTATCTTTGAACTTAAAAACTACAGGATAATGTTGGTAACTTGCACAAATAAAAAAAAACATAATAATATTATTCTTGATATTACTAGAAAAAAAAAAGCCTTTGAAAACTAGTTTGCAATAACTCCATCAGTATCACCAGCAAAGCGGCTTCATTATTATCCCATTAAAGAAGAAGAGAATTGTGCGCTGCATTTGGAGATTTCATAATTTGCCACATCACAAATGTTAATTCTCCATTACAAACGCTAGTTTACAAGACCGACCGCTTCTGCTTTCGAGCATGCGTGTTTGTACTTTGGACTTTTGTCCGACGGACTTGTGTACACACAATCAGATAATCCGACAACACACATTTGTTGGCGGAAAATTTGAAGACATGCTAGCCAACATTTGTTGGCGGAAAGTCTGACAACAATTGTCCGATGGAGCATACACATGGTCAGATTTTCCGCCAACAGCCTGTCATCACACATTTCCCATCGTTAAGTCCGATCATGTGTACAGGGCTTTACACTCATCTTTTGTAAATACAAGTGTTTACTACTTTTATGATACTAAATGGTGTCATTGGTGATGCACTAGGCTGGTGCTCTCTTCTTCCTTTCTGTCATTTAATGTTTGGGATTCCCCTGTCCGAAGAGGGCTGAAAGGCCTAGGGATTACCTGGTGTTCTACAGAAAACTTAAGTCAATGGGGGAAATAGTTGTGGGATCTACATTTTACCATCTCCATCCACCAAACGTATGCACAGAACAGTTTTTTTCTTGATACTGATTTACTGAATGTTCATACAATAACTTAAAGTAAGTAAAGTAAACAGGGATTTTCTTACTACATGACTGGATAAATTAAGTGAATCTTCACACATTTGATTGTGTGTACATTCGCCAATGCAGCAAATTTATGGTGCACATTGTACATGTTTTCCTGTCTTACAATATCTAAAATGTGACCCTGATGCATAATGCTATTTTTGTAGGTTTTCCACTGTATTGTCAAATTATAAGTGTCATACTATTTTTTAATTTCATTAGAAATAAATTGCTAATACAGTAACTTTATTGTAAAGGTTGTGAGTATTTGAGCATTTCTTTTTTTATTGAGTCTGCATTTACATATTTTTTTTAAAAAACATTCTACCAGGACATATGTCTGATATGTGGCCCTTAATGTAATATGATTTTACATCTATAACAACCTGGAGCTTGTAGTGCAGCCCAGGCCATGGTGAACATGAAGTAGTCTGGCTCTTTAACAACACATTTTCTACTAGTTGTTCATATGAATCTTCTTTTATTTTTATGTAGAATCCTAATATAATGCTTGCAAAATCTGAAAACCCTTGTCTTCTGTTGGTGGGTGCTGCCCTCGTGGTTTCTATGTCAATGGCTGCAGGAGACACAGAACCGTATGCGATGTTCTAAAACAATCCTTCACATGCATGGTATTTTACTAGAAGAGGATCCAAACAGAGCAGCTCAAGCTGTAAGGAATCCATTCATGTGACCATCTCTAGTCACATGACTGTATTTGAACACACATACACAATATTTTGATTACATAGTGCTGATGCTGCCTGTGTTGAGGAGAGCTCCTGAACACTGCCTCTGCAGAAACAACTGACTTGAATAGGGCTAAGTAGACATGGCAAGGCAAAATGGCACTGGACTCATCTACCCACCAAACATACCAGCACTCTGCCACAGCCTTGGAGCTGCTCCACAATGGACCAAACAGCCCTAAGGATCCCCTAAGCACTCAAAGACAACAGATCATGGCTCATATATACTGCTGCTGCACTTTGCAGGAAGCTCTCTGGAGTTAAATTGGCCTGCACGGGGCCCTCATATAAAAGTAATTCCATTGCCCCATACTCCTCTAACAAGGAGGTATGCATGCAACCACTATTGACAAAAGCCCCCAAGACCCAGAACACCCAGGAGTCACAGGATCCAAACAACACATGGTGTAGTTCAGGCCAATCATCCCAATGGAGCCATAAATCAGTACCAAGATAGGCAATTCACTCCCAGGCCGCACCACCATGCAAACCCCAAAAACCCAAGCCACAGAGTGGAATAAGCCTTCTGAAACTCACTCATATAAACAACATATTGGGGTTGATTTACTAAAGGCAAAAAGACTGTGCACTTTGCAAAGTGCAGTTGCTCCAAAGCTTAGTAAATGAGCAGAAGCTCTGCTGACTTCCATCGTCCAATTATTTGGAAGCAAAAATGCTTTTTTTTATTTTCCCTGCACGTGATTGGGTATTCTTTACAGAGTGAAGCTTTACCTCATTTACTAAGCTCTGGAGCAACGGCACTTGCAGAGGGCAACTGTCTATTTGCCTTTAGTAAGTCAACCCCATTATGTCTTTGCCTCCCTCAACCTTGTCCAGTTCAGAAACAGAAGAAGCCCTCATCCTGGAAAGACTATTTGACAGAGGAACACTCATCCCAGATAGTAGGTAGTAGGCAGAACTGACAAGCAGGATATCATCAACAGGTGAGTCACTGTGGAGAGATAGGAGCTGGCAATTAGCCGACAGCTGAGCGGCCAGCTCAGAGAAGAAAGGGCTGAGCCCAGCCCTGACAGTACCCCCTCCTCAATGACCCCTCCCCCTTGGAGGACCACCAGGCTTGAGGGGAAAATTTCTATGGAAATCATGTACATCCGAGGATGAGACCCAAGAGCGTTCTCCGGACCATACCCTTTCCAATGCACCAGGTACTGTATGAGCCCACAGAACCTACGGGAGTCAACAATGGACTGTACTTCATACTCCTCATGGTTCTCAACCTGTACAGGGTGAGCACGAGGCACCGAGGTGGTAAAGCAGTTGCAGATCAAAGGTTTTAATAAGGAGACATGAAATACATTTGAGATATGCATATTAGAAGGAAGGTCTAATGCGTAAGCCACTGGGTTAATGCTGCGAAGAATACAGAAAGGCCCAATAAACCGAGGTGCAAACTTCAGAGAGGGAACATGAAGTTGGAGGTTGCGAGATGACAGCCAGACCCTGTCCCCAACCTTGTAGGAAGGCGCAAGCAGACGTTTTCAGTCACCATGGAGTCTGTACCTATCATTAGCATGTCGCAAAGCCTCCTGGACTTGTGCCCAAGTGGAACGAAGACCACGGAGATGCTCCTCTAATGAAGGAATACTCTGTGGAACAAATGAGTCAGGCAACATGGAAGGTTGGAAACCATAGTTTACAATAAATGGGGACAATTGGGAAGCAGAATTCAAGGCACTATTGTGAGCAAACTTTGCCAACGGTAAGAAGTCTGACCATTTGTTATGATGGTCAGAAATATAGCAACGTAGAAATTGCTCCAAGGACTGATTGGCTCATTTTGCGGCCCCATTAGACTGCGGGTGATACACAGAGGAGAAAGCAAGCTGAATTCCCAACTGTGCACACAGTTGCTCGCTGGAACGGGAACACAAACTGACTACCCCTGTCCGAGACAATCACCTTGGGTAGCCCATGTAAGCTAAAGATCTCCCAAGCAAAAATGGAAGCCAGTTCCTTAGAAGTGGGCAATGGGACATTTTCGAGAACCAGTCATCCAACATAAGGATAACTGTGTTGCCCTGGAGTTAGGTAACTCCACAATGAAATCCATAGACAGGTAGGTCCAGGGCCTCTCTCCATTGGGTATGGGTTGTAGTAGGCCCACAGGTAGGTGTCGTGGAGTCTTACTCTGAGCACACATGGAACAGGTAGTTACGAAGGCGGTTACATCAGCACGTAGAATAAACCACCAGAATTGTTGGTAAATGGCCCAAAAGAGTTTATTCTTCCCAGGGTGGCCAGCTGCCTTGGGAGAATGGTAAGTCTGGAGCATGGCAGTATGAAGATTCTCTGGGACAAAGCAGCGGTCACAAGGTTTCTCAGGAGGAGCATGAACCTGAGCAGCAAGAATTTTGTCACCCAAGGAGAAGTGAGACTGGTGTGAACCTTCGCCAGAATACAATCAGGAGGAATCACAGGAACCGTAACCGACTCCATCTTGGAAGCGGAGGAAAATTGTCATGACAAAGTGTCAGCCCTTACATTCTTAGTACCGGGTAAGAACGAGACAATGTAATTGAAACTAGACAAGAAGAGAGCCCATTGAGCCCTTCTGGGAGAAATGCGTTTAGCCTCAGACAAGAATGTGAGATTCTTATGGTCAGTAAGAATGAGAACCGGCACAGTGGTACCTTTGAGGAGATGTCTCCATTCTTTCAGGGCTAAAATGATCGCTAACAGCTCTCTGTCACCAATCTCATAATTGCACTCTGTGGGTGACAATTTCTTGGAAAAGTAGCCACAAGGATGCATAGCATTCTCAGAGGTAGGACGTTGAGACAGAAGGGTGCCAACTCCAGTCTCAGAAGCATCAACCTCAAGGATAAAAGGTAATGTAGGATTAGGATGTGCCAACACAGGAGCAGAAACAAAGGCAGCCTTGAGACTCTCAAAGGCCTTAATGGAGACCAACACTGTGGGTTACCGTCCTTTCTGGTCATATCAGTCAGGAGCTTGACCAGAGATCAGAAGTTACAAATAAACTTCTGATAATAGTTGGCAAAGCCAAGAAAACGCTGCAGAGGATGTAAACCCACGGGTTGGGCCACTGTAGGACTGCTGAAACTTTCTCTGGGTCCATCGAAAAACCAGCAGTGGAAATGACATAACCCAGGAATTTAACCTGTTCCCGATGGAATTCGCAATTCTCCATTTTACAATAGAGATTGTCCTCTCTATTGAAAGAAATAAAAAAATATGGAGAACTGTCAAACTTCAAAATAAACCCAATAAAAACAGAGATATTAAATATAGGATTGGGGAAAAAAGAAGTCCAGTCCCTACAAAAAGAATTTCCATTTACCTGGGTAAAAGAACTAGAATACCTTGGAATTAAATTAACCCCAAGGGTTGAAAAAATCTATCAGGCAAATTATATCCCATTGATCAATGAAGTTAAAGAAGAAATAAAAAAAACTAAGTACACAACCACTTTCATGGATTGGAAGAGTAAATATGTTTAAAATGATGGTTCTTCCAAAAATAATTTACAAAATCCAGATGTTGAGTACAATATTAAATGTTGTAGATGTTAAAAACAATATTGTTAAAATATATCTGGTTCAATAAAAAAACAAGAATTAAATATACACAGATCACAAGGAAAAGGGAGCACAGAGGAATAGCTACCCCAGACATAAGCAAGTACTACAAAGCAATTGTTTTGACACGTATGTTTGAGTGGGCAAACGAAAATAGTGCAAAAAAGGGGGTAGAAATGGAAAGCACAATAAGTAAAACCACACTGTACAAAAATATATGGATACCACGAAAGTTTAGACTAATGGACACGGAAACTCACGAAATAACAAAAAATGTTTTCAAAATCTGGGATATAGTACACTTGAAGAATGAATGGAGACACAATTCACTGCTATTAGCACTCACAGGAACGAATTTCTTTATCCCTGGGAAGGAAATATTTGTAGGTCAAGGAATAGGAAATCCACAATTGAAAGATATCACTATAAATGTCAGGATCAAAACACGATTGGAACTAGAAGAAATTAACGGGTGGAAGTTGAGTGAATGGAATTATTGCCAATTAAGATACTTAGTAAACACAATACAACATCCACTTAGAGAAGAAGATAAATTAAATCCACTGGAAAAGCTCTGTTTTAATAAAACATCATCGAAAAATGGAATATCAAGAATATATGGAATATTAGCAGATCTGGATGGACAAGAAAGACCTGAGTACATAAAACAATGGAAGAGAGAAATGAATCTAGAACTTGAAGACCAGAGAGTGGAAAAAATGATAGAAATGGGATACAACAATGCCTGGGATATGAAGACCATTGAAATGAATTACAAATTGGTAGCAAGATGGTACTTGACACCAGTAAGAACCCATAAATACCAGCGAAAAAAAACACCTCTGAGAAAATGCGGTCAAAAAGCAACGATGATACATCTATGGTGGGAATGCCCAATAATAGTGGAATACTGGCACGAAGTACTAAAAAACATAGGGGAAATAACCGGCGAAAGAATAGAACAAAATATATGGACCTGCCTGTTCCATGACTATAAAAATTCAAGGAAACAATATATGAGATCAATGGTTCCGAGTCTTCTGAACGCCGCCAAGGGTCTGATTCCAAGATATTGGCTAAAAAGTGGAAAACCAGATATTAGAGAATGGTTTGAGAAAATAGATTATTATTGTAAAATGGATCTGCTGAGAAGCAGAGAAAGAGGGGATAATAAGCACAATAGTCTCTGGGAGGGATGTAAAATATATAAAACCTTGGATATATATTTAGACAAGATAAAGGAAGCAACAGATACAGAGCTAAAATGATATGAAATATAAGAGGGTGTAAACCAGACATAAAAAAGGGGGGGGGATGACTTATAGAGGGACTAAAGGAAGGAAGGAATAAAGGTATAGTGGTAGTTACATATTTTGGAGTTGTTTTTCTGTTTTTTGTATTTAAATAAAGATAAGGAAACTAATAAAAATAAGATGTAAATAATCCACAATGATGTGAAAAATGAGAGGAGATAAATTTTGATATTCAAAGTTGATACAATGTCTCTCAGTAAAATTTTCACTGAAGTGGAAAAAAAAGAGATTGTCCTCTCTTAGTTTCTGAAGCACATGACAGACATCTGTGTGGTGGCTCTTCAGAGACTTGGAAAATATGAGGATATCGTCAAGATAAACCACCACACGTAACTGCAACAAATCTGGCAGGACATTGTTAATAAATCCCTGGAAAAACTGCTGAGGTACTCATAATGGCCTGTTCTGGTATTAAACGCAGTTTTCCACTCGTCGCCCTCCTTAATCCTCACGAGATTGTATGCCACTCTCAAGTCAAGCTTCATGAAAATCGTTGCTCCCTTGAGGCGGTCAAATAACTCCGTAATCAACAGAATCGGATAGGCATTCTTAATCATGAAACTATTGAGACCCCTATAATCGATACAAGGTCTCAGTTCACCACTCTTCTTCTTCACAAAGAAGAAACCAGCACCAGCAGGAGACAAGGATTTGCGGATGAAACCTTGAGAAAGTGCGTCTGCAACATACTCCTCCATGGTCTTATCCTTCAAGACCAACAAAGGGTAAACCCGGCCACGAGGGAGTATGGATCCAGGTTGAAGGTCAATTGAGCAATTATATGACCGGTGTGGAGGCAAACTACCAGCTTGATCTTTGTCAAAGACATTGCTAAAATCGCGGTACTCCTCTGGAAGGGAGGAGCGTGAAGAAGTGCACAGGACCTTGGCTTCCTTCTGGAAGCATGTCTTACTGCATTGTGGCGACCAGGAGAGAACCTCAGCATGGAGCCAATCAAAGCAGGGCCTCTGTAACCAAGGATAACCAATAACCAGCGAAAACTTAGATGAGGAAATAACTTTAAATTGGATTATCTCATTGTGAAGAGCCTCTAAGGCCATTGACAACGGAACAGTCTCATGAGTCACATGGGTAGGCTGTAGGGGTCTTACATCAAGAGCCTCATTGGTAAGTGGAGTGTCATGCAGCTGCAGCGGAATTGAGTGCTTTGATACAAAGGCAGCATCAATGAACAGGCCTGTAGCCCTAAGTCGATTAGAGCCTGTATCTTGACGGACGACTCAGCCCAAGAAAGGGTAACCGAAAACCAGGGGCTTATCCTTCTGAATAACTTGGGATGAAACAACACCACCTAAGGTCTGTCCGTGACAGGACCTCAAGGTTCGGGCGTTGCTTGGACGGGTAGGACAAGACTTCAAAAAGTGACCTGCCTGGCCACAATAAAGGGACAATCTCTCTTCCTCTCAAGGGTTCTCTCATCCGCAGAGAGATGCGTGAAACCCAAGTGCATGGGTTCATCTTCACAGACCGACTCAGTACCAGGAGGGATGGGAGGTGAGGGAGGCAAGGGTAGGACTGCAAAGTTCGGAGACAAATGTACAGGAGGCTTCCGCAAGTGCTCCATAAAAAAAGGGAGTCTTTCTCTGAGTCTGGAGTCAATAAGGATGGCAAAAGTGATCAACTTCTCCAGCTCAGTGAGTATATCTCAGGCTGCTATCTCATCCTTGATGGTATCCGAGAGACCATGAGAAAAAGCAGCCACTAGGGCCTCATTGTTCCAAGCAACCTCTGCTGCCAGTGCACGGAATTCAATGGCGTAATCGGCAACAGTTCTCGTACTCTATTTGATGGACATGAGGCACTTGGCAGCAGAAGCAGAGTGTGCGGGAACGTCAAATACCCTTTTAAAAGAAGTCACAAACTCAGGGTAACTCAAGACAACAGGTTTTTGTGTCTCCCATAGAGGGTTTGCCCAGGCCAAGGCTCTCTCAGAAAGCAAAGATATCACGAAACCTACTTTGCTTCTGTCCATGGGAAACGCCTGGGGCAGCATCTCAAAGTATATCTCAGCCTATTTGAGAAGCCCTCTGCATTGGACTGGATCACCCCCAAATCACTGGGAGATTCCAGGTGAGACGTGAGACTCAGGAGTGTTTGTAACGCCATGACAAACTGATCCATGCGGTGATCCTGCTCATCCAATCTAGAAAAAATATTACCAACAAGTGGATTGACGGCATCTTCTGAATTAATGGCCTTCGCCTACTGTCAGAAACCATGAATCAGACTGAGACAAAGTACAGTTAAATCACACTTGTTTAATAATAATAAAAAAAGGTAAACAGAGTAAACGTAGTCAAAACATAGCCAGAGTTAAGGAACCAGGACAGATAGTCAGAAAAGCCAAAATGTCAGGGAGCCAGAGATGAGCATAGTAGAACAGCAAGCAGGATCTGGAGTCAGAAGGAATGTCAGTCAAGCAAGTCTTTAACAGGAACACAGGAAAGCGTCTCTAGAGATGTGACCAAGGCAAAGGCAGAGATCATCTGGACTGGACGGCTTAAGTAGCCAGGACTGACGAGCAGGATATCATCAACAGGTAAGTCACTGTGGAGAGATATAAGCTGGAAATTAGCCGACAGCTGAGCGGCCAGCTTTGAGAAGGAAGGGCTGAGCCCAGCCCTGACAGGCAGGGATCATATGGGCTGGAGTATACAGGACTGACGAGCAGGATATCATCAACAGGTGAGTCACTGTGAAGAGATAGGAGCTGGCAATTAGCCGACAGCTGAGCGGCCAGCTCAGAGAAGGAAGGGCTGAGCCCAGCCCTGACACAAGCCTAAAGTGGGGTTGTCCTGTTCATGCAGCCTTTATTCTGTGCCTCAGTCCCAGAGAAAGATCAGAGCTATTAAAAGAAACCAAGAAACTGTTGAGAGAATGGTTCCACCTTGTTCTGAGGAATGATATATTATAGCTCAGCATTACATTTCCCGACAACATGTTGATGACCTGGT
This sequence comes from Lithobates clamitans, assembly GCA_037952925.1. Taxonomy (NCBI): domain Eukaryota; kingdom Metazoa; phylum Chordata; class Amphibia; order Anura; family Ranidae; genus Lithobates; species Lithobates clamitans. Next base: position 1,880,728 of record JBBGZY010000210.1, read on the forward strand.
CAGTTGTGTTGCCTAGGGGCCAAGCCCTCTCTGTGGCAGAAAGAATCATATTTTGCTTACAAAACATACACCTGGTTCAAGAGGCTTGTCAATTGTGAGTCTGTGCCAGCTAAATAAGCAAATCTGTCAGAATCGTGTGGTCTGTTAAAGCTAAAATTGGGCTGAGGTCCAGGTTTTACCTTTAACTTGGCATACTGCAACTTCCTGGATCTGAGAATGAAAATGAAACCTTTATGAAGTCCAACAATTTATTATAGGCTGGTCATGGGTGGAACAAGGAGAGTTGATAGTGGCAGATTTTGGCCTTCAACCTTTCAAAGAGGCTATCCAAGTTCATGAACCACAAGCATCCCAACCATCAGAAGTTAAATTGGGGCTGCCTCCTGCTCTTCCACTCTTACCTCCCCAACCTCAAAAAGGAGCCATGGAACCTGACAATGGTGCACATTCCACTGGACACCCACATTGGAGCAACTCACCCGCAGTGGGGCCCTCAGAACCATCATCCTTAGATGCATCTGAAGACAGAGATGCATTGCCTCTGGAGTCAAGACTCAACCCTTGAGGCACTCCCAGAGATCCATCTGAGTGAGCCCCTTTGAAGACTTTATGCCAGATGGCTTTGTTTGATCTGCAACTTTGCCAGGGATGGCAAGTTCAAGAGGGGAAGATTATAGCCTAGTGCCCCTTTGCTTACTGATGCAGGAACAGGCTCCTTTACCTCTGTTTCAGAGAATCCTCTGGCATCCCAAAAGTCCAGTGGCTTTTCCCAGGGGTCAAAATTGCTCTCTCTCTTCCACCCTCTCCTGCCCAGAAAGACCGCATCTGATGAGACATGATTGACTGGGCTATCACCATAACTCAAATTTTCAGAAAAAAGTATAATAAAATTTATTTTAGTGCAAACACATACAATATAATAACAATTTTTTTGGTAATATGTAAGTTATGAGGTTGAGTGTTGAGTAAATAGATACCAAACATGGCAAGTCTTAAAATTGCATGTTCCTGTAATATCACAAAAAATGACACCACCTAAAAATCGTCATAGGTGACATTTTAAAAGCCTTTACAGCTCATCAGTTTAAGATTAACTGGGAGCTCTTGTGCTAAAATTATTGCTCTCACTCCGACATTCGCGGCCATACACCACATGTGTGATACAAGTGCGGTTTACACATAGTGCACAGCCTGGGCTTGCGTTTACGTTTGCAGATTTGTGTAGGGCAACGGGGATTATGGCAATTTTTTTACATTTCTTTAACCACTTGCGGACTGCCCATCGTACATATACTGCGGCACGAGGGCCGCTCTGTGCCAGATCATGTACCTAGTACGTGATCTGACACTTCCATGTTTGGACTTGATGTCCACCAGCACCCACCGAATATTCAGTACACAGAGAGAATGGTGATTTGACTATGTAAACAAGGCGGGAGGGAAGGCATTGATTCTGTGTTCCTGCAAAGCAGGAGCAGCAGAGACACAGATCTTTGCATTCCGTTAGTAAAAACACCTACCCCACAGTACACAAGCACTGGTGGGGAACACATTTAACCCTGATGCTAACCCCTTCCCAGCCATTGTCATTGTTACAGTGACAGTGCATATTTCTTTATCGTACATCACGGGACACAGAGCACCATAGTAATGACTATCTGGGTTATATGCTACCTTTAGGTGATTGGACACTGGCGACCAATAGTAAGAAGGTGCCTCCCAAATAACCCCTCCCATACAAGAAGTACCTTTAGTTTTTTGCCAGTGTCTTGAAGGTGATGGTCACGGCTGTGGAAGCTCTTCAAATGTTCTTCAATAATGTCCCACTGAGGATGTTATATCGGATCCATTCGGATGGCATTAAAAGCTAAAGTGGATGGTACCCGAGCCTTGGTTCAAGAACAAGGTTTTGCTTGTAATGTGTCCTTTTTAGGCGCTGGACCCTTGTTACATGGTATCCCTGGTCTTTATTTGCCCAAGGGAACCAAAAGGGTGCTTTACAGGTCCAGGGGTGTGGACCCCGTACAATGGGGGACCCGGTCCCTGAAGGTCCGCAGAGGCGCTACCCACCGTGATGGGGGAAGATTGGGCCTGTATCGGATCCTGCAGTGAGGACTGGTGAGTACTCCCTCTGGGAGGCCTATCAATTTTCTGTTGTTTCCAGTATAAATGCCTTATGTAAGCCCTATTTCTCATTGCCAGTGGTTCTGTTACAGAGCAAACTGACAGAAGCAGCTTATGTTAGTATCTCCCGCACATAGCGGCGGGTGCTGCGTGCCTGCACGAGGTCACCACACGCCTGTGTGTGTGTGCATCATACAAGGTGCGCATGCGTGGTAGAAAAGCACGGCCGCACGTGCGTCACTGGGCGGTGCATGGAATAAAAGGAGGTACGCTCCAACATGTCATTGCTGCAGTCAGTTAAACTCAGCAGGGCCTAACTATGGATGACAGTCGTCTGGGCTGGGGAGCAGTCCTGGAGGAGGCGTCCGTTCAGGGATTGAGGTCTCCGGTAGAGAAGACCTTACCCATCAAGCTGCTAGAAATTCGGGCAGCTCGCTTAGCTCTCCTATTTTGGACATCCAGACTGCAGGGGTTCCCTGTCCGAATCCAATCTGACAACTCCACAGTGGGGGCATACATCAACCATCAAGGGTGCACCCGAAGACGGGCGGCCCAAAGGGAAGAAGATCACGTATTAACTTGGGCAGAGAGACATGTACCCTTTCTGTCGGCAGTGTTTATTCCAGGGGTGGACAATTGGCAAGCAGACTATCTAAGTTGGCAGCAGTTACTTCCAGGAGAGTGGTCTCTTCACCCCGAAGTTTTCCTTCAGATTTGCCAGCATTGGGGGGTGCCAGATGTGGAACTTCTGGCATCCAGATTCAATGGCAAGGTAGACAGGTTTGTGTCCAGGACCAGGGATCCACTTTCTATCGGAACGGATGCATTGGTGGTTCCCTGGGACAGGTATTCTCTGATTCATGCGTTCCCTCCGATCCAGTTGCTGCCACATGGCGGCGGGTGCTGCACGCGTGCACGCGCAGGGCGTGCGTGCACAAGGTCACAGCGTGGGTGCGGCGTGCCTGTGTGTGTGCGTCATACAAGGTGTGCATGCGCGGTAGAAAAGCTTGGCCGTGCGTGCGTCACTGGGTGACGCACGGAATAAAGGGAGGTACGCTCCGACATGTCATTGCTTCTAGTCAGTTAAACTCAGCAGGGCCTCATATGCGATGGGACACAGAGGTCTGGGATTTTGAAATTGGACATTTGCAACAAGTTGAAGGCTGGTAAAGCTGGGGTGGCGGCTGTGCGCTGGGCCCAGCTAGATAACTCAGAGGGAGTGCCTTTTTTCCTCAAACTTGTAAGCGATGTCTTCCAGGAAATGAGGTGTGGGGAGCAGGACAAGTCCTGGGGTTAAAGGTACTCCTTCAAAAACAGGAGATCAACCTCAGGTTGCTGCAGCATCAGTCTCCCCTGAAAGACCTGCAGCATTTGGCCTAGCTGAGCCATTGCAGTTGTCAGGCATAGTGGCCACTACCAATATCCCTGCTTCAGCCTATGTTACTAAGGATGATTTAGCATCAGCCCTTGCTGGCCTTGAGGGCAAAATAGCAGGTATGATTGCTACAGTAACGCAGGGAGGGAAGAAATGTCATAGATCTCCCTCCCCTGAGCCTGGTCCCAGTGATGAAACACTTGAGCACCAGGACCCGGTTGGCATGGGTCTCTGTGATTTGGATCCAGAATGGGCAGAGAATTTGGAGGAGGAGGCCGATAAAGTCAAAGAGGAAGGGGAGGCTGAACAGTCATCGGCTGAGGATTCAGGTTCTGAGGAACCAATTTCAGCTTCCCAATCCCAAAAGTTGTTTGTCCAATACTTGACCAAGATGGTGAGAGCTGGATTTAAATTACCTCCGGTACAGGGACCGGGACCCTCCTATTCTACATTAGGGTCCTTGCGTCCTCAACCAGATCCCCAGGCGTTTCCTTTGCAACCTTCATTGGAACAGGTAATTTACGCTGACTGGGACCACCCGGACAGGACATACTTGCCTCCTAAAAGGTTTTCTCTTTTATATCCTATGGAGGAAAAATTCAGGAAGAAGTGGGATATACCTTTGGTTGATGATGCCATTTCTTCAGTGAATAAAAGCCTGACCTGCCCAGTGGATAATGCCCAGGGATTTAAGGATCCAGCAGATAAAAAGCTGGAGTCCTTACTAAAGGCTTCCTTTTCAGTAGCTGGGTCAGCAGTACAACCGGCAGTGGCAGCTTTTGGTATTTGTCAGGCATTGAAGGACCGTTTTAAGAAATTGGTCAGGAACCTGTCTGTTCCAGAGGAAGTTTCCGATGAACTATCAGAACCCCTATGTTTTGCATTAGATGCATTAAAAGACTCAATTCAGCAGATGTCTCGTTTTGCGCTACTCTCAATCCATATGCACAGGGTACTGTGGTTAAAGAATTGGTCGGCCGAGACGCCATGCAAAAGGCTACTAACTGCTTTTCCTTTTCACGGTAAGCGTCTTTTTGGGGAAGATTTGGATAAATATATCCAAAAAATCTCAGGCGGGAAAAGCTCCTTGCTTCCAGTTAAAAGATGGGGTAAGCAGCCTTCCTTTAAAATTCCCAACGCTCCTGGGCCAAGTGCCTCTTCCCCTAAGAGGTATCGATGGCCTCAGCCACCTACCTTTAAGAAGCCTCAAGGTCAAAAAAGACCTTGGACCCAGAAACCAGCCAAGATTAATTCCAAGGCTTCCTTGTGAAGAGGCGCCCCCACTCTTGCGAGTGGGGGGCAGACTGCGGTGGTTCGCAGATGCTTGGGGAAAATTGGTTCAGGACAAGTGGGTTATTTCCACCATTTCTCAGGGGTACAAAATAGAGTTTCGGGATTTTCCCCCAACTCGGTATTTGGTATCCAGGGTTCCATCAGACCCAGGGAAAAAGAGGACGCTATTCCTGGCTTTAGAACAACTGGAACGGCAGAAAGTAATCATCAAAGTTCCGCAAAAGGAAAGATTCAAGGGGTTCTACTCGAACCTATTTACAGTGCCAAAGCCAAACGGAGAGGTAAGGCCCATCTTGGACCTCAAATCCCTCAATTCCTTTTTAAACGTCCGAACCTTCCGCATGGAGTCGGTTCGTTTAGTTGTCACTTCCTTGAGAAAAGGAGACTTTTTGGCGTCCATAGACATCAAGGACGCATACCTGCACATACCGATTTTTGGCCCACATCAAAGATTCCTGTGGTTTGCAGTAGAGGGGTATCATTTCCAGTTTGTGGCACTTCCATTCGGTCTTCACAAAGATTCTGACCCCAGTGTTGGCTTTCCTAAGGTCCCAGAAAATCGCGGTGGTAGGATACCTGGACGATCTTTTGCTGAGGGATCAAGCTTACTCCGCCTTAGTAGAAAACATTGCGACTACGGTCCGTTTCCTAAGGTTGCTAGGCTGGATTCTAAATATGGACAAATTGGCCCTTCGTCCAGCTCAGGCCTTAACATATCTGGGTCTGATCTTAGACACAACTCGAGAAAAGGTAATTCTACCTCCCTTAAGAGTCAGTTCTATAATGGAGCTGGTTCGGAAGGTCAAGGGGACAGAAGGTCCTTCGATCCGTCTATGCATGAGGCTGTTGGGCAAGTTGTCAGTTTCACTCCAGGATGTTCCAAAGAGCTATCCTGGAAGCTTGGGACAGGTCGATTCAATCCTTGGATCATCCCACGTATCTATCTCTACAGGTAAAAAGGGAACTCTCTTGGTGGTCAAAGACCAGCAACTTGAACGGCGGGAAATCTTTGCAGCCCGAAATTGCAAAAAGTAGTACAGAAACTACTTTTTGAAATCGGTGCAGTGCTGCAGATGCATCGCACTGATTAGGACAGTGCCATTGTAGGCAATTGCCGCCGATTTGACATGTCAAATTGCATGTCAAAACGCTCCACTTTGAACCAGGGCTAATGGTATTTTTAGCAATGTTTTATTTTCTTCGTTCAATGGTCTCTTTAGCAGTGCCCAAGTCCGCTTTAAAATGGCCACAATTTAGTATCAAGATTTACTCTGAAGTTTGAGTTTCTTGGATTTCAAGAAGGATTCATTACACCCATCAGGATTCCTTGAACCTGGGTAGATTCACTCCTCCCTATGGTATACTGTACATCCTAGGTTGAGTGCTGATATAGCTCAGCTTAAGGGACCACACTTTTCAGAAGTGCCTGGCTGTGCATATACCATATATGCAAATGTATGCAAAAAAAATTTTTTTAATAATCCAAATGTTGAAAAGCACTTGTCATTTGATTTTCTTTGCTAATTTGCTAAATTAAGTCATGGGGAATGTTTGTAATGTTTATTGTTGTATTTGTTTACCACTTTCAATAAAATACAGCAGATAATACATTTTATATCTAGTATTGTGTTTTCAAAATAGATCACAGGGATCATTTCTGCATGTGGGTACATTTTCAAAGTATAGCTATGCTTTAAGAAGTCATAATCATAAACATATGTTGATACCTATCATATAAAACCCTTTGTGAGATAAAGTTGGCACAATTAATATAGAAATAGAGCAAATTTAAGTATTGTGGTCTTTGAGATCTCATATACCAATGGCTGGTTTATCCCAGATAAATGTGCTGAATGGTTTTATTAGACCTTCAAATGTACAACTGTTAGTGCAACCCTCCAAATCCCAGGAAATTAGGCCTTTCAATCAAGAAAGTGTTCTGTTTCTAGTAGCAAATGGTGAGTAATTACAGTCCATCTGAGAGTTGGATTCTCACTTGAGACCTGCCATCACCAGTCTAATTGCTTTCCAAGGAAACAAAGGTATTTCTGTTCAGCAATTACCCTTTGATTTTTTGAAATATGAATGAACTTGGACATTTTTATATTGAACCTTCTCTGATGCAATGTGAGGGTTGGAAAGGAAACCTGTTAAAAAAATAATTAGGGTAAATATTTTTTGCCAACAACGAGAATAGAATATTGTAAATAATAGTTAAGCAAATCATAAGAAAAGATATTTAAAAGTACAAGATACTCATGCATCATGATGCACAAAGCATTAATACAAAAATGGAAGCATAACGTTTAATTGATTAATTTTAAGGTTGAATCACTCAAAACAGTAATACTGCCCTACACTCCCTTTGGAAAAATGCAGAATGAGAGGACATTACATCCAGGCACAGGCTAGGTAATAGAGAACTACGTTCTAATGTACGAAGGAATAGAGCTGATGCGTGTTTCTCATTTGCTGTGGCGGACCGTTTTCAGCTTGGCATGAGAGAATGACTTAGTATAGAACCAAGTGTAAGTTGAAAGGGTAATATTCTTTTAACGGATGTACTTATACATTATTATAACTGCATAGTTTAAGCAATTTTATATATATATATATATATATATATATATATATATATATATATATATATATATATTGAAAGAGCCTCACAAATCAAGTTACTGGGGCTGGTTCTATCAACATGTAAAAATCTACCTGTATATACTGTACAATATTTTGCATGTGTACTTCAAGCAAATAGTTCAAGCCCAACCTAACTTCTAGTTCAAATTAGCTAAATAGATTCGAGGGGCATAAAAACAAATTTGTTTTCTTTAAATAGCAGCTACAGTTTTAAGCGGAGTTCCATCCAAAAGTTGAAGCTCCGCTTATCTGCTTCTTCCCCCACCTCGGGTGCCACATTTGGTACCTTATAGGGGGGAGCCGGTGCCCTTTTTTGACAGGTACCTGTCCCCGCTTCGGAAGACTGTGTCGCAGCGACGTCCCTCTGCAGTTCGGCTGTCCTCTTCCTTCCCCCCGCCGCCGGGCCAGTTAGAAAGTGTAGTGCGCTTTGCGCATGCACAGTAGGGAAACGGCAGTGAAGCTAAAAGACTTCACTGCCAGTCTCCCTTACCCCAAATGGCAGTGGCAGCACCCGAGAGCCAATCCAAAAGTCGGCTGTGGTGTCAACATCGCGGAATTCCTGGACAGGTAAGTGTCCTAATATTAAAAGTCAGCAGCTACAGTATTTGTAGCTGGAAGGGGGGGTGGTGGAACTCAGCTTTAAGTAGAAACACCAGTTACCTGCCAGCATGCTGCATACGAGGACCATTGCTCTCTGTGTGAAAGTAGTGAACTCTTTGCAGGGGCAGAACATGAGTCCTGCTGATTTAGAGCTAGAGTTGTTCATCACCAGGGAGCATAAACTGAATACAGAGTTGTACAGTAGTTTTGGCTCATTTGGGGGGAGTCAATCCTCTGCAAAGAGACCACTGTTTTCATATAAAGAGCAAGGGTCTTTGCTTTACAGCATGCTGGCAGGGTACAGGTTTTTCTACGCAGAACCCTTCCAAAAAAACGAAAAAAAAACAAAACAAATAAAACTCTAAAACTTTGTCTATTATTTGTTTTGATGCACTTGGAATCTTTTAGCTGATTTAAACTAAAAATGTAATTTGGCTTAAAATATACCGTTGAAATACAGAAGCCATTAACCTGTCAGAAGATCTGTAATTCTTTCAATCCAGTGTTGAGATTTACAAAGCCATACTATATTACCACAACCAGACTTGTAACCTTAACTTCAGTTAAACAATAAAACTAGATTCCTTCTTTGCCCCCACCCTATGACTGGACAGAGAAAGAGCAGTATAAGTATAATGAGGTTATCTCTCTGCTCATTCTGCTCTCCCCTTTTGACAGCAGGTTAATTTATTTATTTATTTATTACAGGTAGTTATATAGCGCAGTCAATTTAAGCAGCGCTTTACATATACAGTATATTAAATATTTACTTCTGTCCTTGCCCTCAAGGAGGTTACAATCTAAGGTCCCTAACTCACATGCATACACACACATGCTAGGGCCAATTTAACAAGCGCCAATTAACCTACTAGCATGTCTTTGGAATGTGGGAGAAAATCAGAGCACCTGGAGGAAACCCATGCAGGGACAGGGAGAACATGCAAACTCCAAACAGGTAGTGCTGTGGTTGCTTTTGCCAGCACATGTACAGTAAATCTAGGACACCTACAGTCTTTCAAACAATAGATTACATAAGGCTGCCATTAAGTTAATATCAGATTTACACTGCTTTCATTTAAAATACAATAAATGGCTCTTTCATTAACTAGTGTAGCACCCTCCTAGTATAGGTGCTAGGATGTAAATAGTCAGGTTAGTGTAATTTGCTCTTCCGGTGGGGCTAGAGGCACGTCTACCTTCAGTAGGTTTGCTTAACAGAATGCTGCAATTTATTAGTTGGAGCTGCTCATGTGTTCTGGTGGTGCTGAGTTTGATTGGACTTCTCCCACCTTCTAGAAGCTAGTAGAGCTTCCTGGAGCATGAGTGGGAGTTAGGCAAATGGGCAGCATGAGTATGTAGCAGGCTCAGCCAATTACAGGGGACGTGCCCCTGAGCATGCTGGGATTGACCTATATATTCAGGGGACATGTGATCTGGGTTCCTTCCTGTCAGAGGTGAGGCAGGCTTGCCGCCCCTGGCACTTGGTGCCATGTGGCCTCAGCTGGGCGACCTGAGGGCCTGAAGCTAAAGTAGAGAGGAGTGACCCTGGTGCTTCTGAGGAGCTGACTGAAGGGGAACTGTGCCTGAGAGGATCTGTTTGCATCTCCAGTGTGTACAGACCAAAGATCTAGGAGCCTGTTCTATTTGGCTGTCCCCTTGTTCTAGTACAGTCAGCTAAGGGTCCAACTAAAAGGATCGCTGGCTAGTGACCTGAAGAGCTTTGTCTACTTTTCCTTCACTATAAGAGACTTTGCTCATGCTCTTGATTTCTGCACTGCTACAGAGGAGAAGTCTAAATATATAATGGACAGTGCAGCGCTAGACATATATCAGATTGTAAATTGTGTTGTATCAATAAAAGAGCAATCAACAACAGTGATTAACTACCAATGGAATACCATCAATTAATAAAAAATTACGTGCTTATAAATTACAAAGACAGAAATTCATAAATGTGATAAGTATTCATAAAGTGAAAGTAAAAAAAAGTCCAATAGTTGAAATATTCAACGCAGAATCCTGGGTAAACGTTCCACCACTAGTGATGCCCACCACCGGGTGATAGAATAATGGAGGCTTACCGGAAAGCCTGCGACCACCCTTATTCAGGGGCGTCAAAACAGGCTTAGTAGAGATGTATAGATGTATGGATTACTGGGGATCTCCTGCAGGGGATTCTGCTGATGTCCCACTAACCTCATTCCTGGACAGCCAGTCAGCAACAACAAGGAACGCTTCAGAGGATGTAGTCCCAGGAACACCTCATACAGCAAACAATCCAGCGAAGATGAATATATCAAAAGAAAAGGAACTCCAATAGTGCAGAGAAACCAAGTCCAATTTATTGAATAAAAACAACAGCATACACTGCATAAAATGCATTCAAAATCCTAGCAGGGATATAGTTGGAAACTCCACTGCCATTTTAAAATGGAATTGCGCATGTGCGATGCGTGTTCACGTTGTGACCCTACGGCCGTTTCGTCACAACTGACGTCATCAGGGGTACGCAATCTTGCACGCGCATGCGCCTTATGAAGCCGAACGGCGCATTGAGAAACGCCACCATTGGCTAAAAAAAAATCAGGGCTGAAGCCTGATTGGTCACACAGGACATAGTTCCTATCTCATAAGCCAGAGGGAGGAAAGCCTATTAAGTTGACTAGCAGCTGAAGGGCAACCAGAACAATGTACATATAAGGCTTGGAAGGAGTTACTCAAACCAGTGCCATCTAGTGGATGTTAAAGGCAGTGCCCAAAGTGTAAGAGAACAAATATTATAACATAACAATTGGCATATACCGCAGTCCAACAAATATGGATAGGGAAGCCAGAATATTCTACATTAACCGAGGGGGACATCAACTGTTGTTAATAAAAACAGTTGATGTTCCACTCTATGTTCAAGCCATTGGGGGGATGACAACCAAGTTTATAGATCCAGTTAGTTTCGGATCTAGAAATGGTTCTCCTGCCATTACTGCCACGCCAATGGGGGACATATTTTTCTATACCAATAAAGATGGTGCCCTTAGGGTCTCTGTTATGCACAAGATCATAGTGTCTAGAGACACTGTGCTTATCAAAGCCTTGCCTTATGTTGGTGATATGTTCATCCAGCCTCATATGCAACATCCTAATAGTTCATCCCACATATTCCAATCCACGTGGACACCTTAGGAGATAAACAAAACATTTTGTGGTGCATGTTATAAGTGATTTGATAGGGTAAGTAAGACCTGTGCCAGCCGAAGTGAATTCGGTCAATCTCCTATCCCGTAACATATTCACCCTGCAGACTTTGCACCTCCTACATGGAGAGAAACCCTTTAAGTCCCCAAAAAAGGTTAGGCGTGTGGGCGGATCTGGACCATTGGGTGCCAGTATATCTCTGAAACTGGTGGCTCCCCTGAATAGAACACGGGGTTTATCAGACAGCAGGGGTCCAAGAATCCGGTCATTTTTAATGATCGGCCAGTGTTTTCTAATAATTCTTTTAATAGCCCAATGCTGACTGGAGTAAGTTGTGAGGAAGGCTAATCCAAAGTCCCCTCTGTTTTTGACCTGGGGGGGTTTATCACCCAATAGGTCCTTACGGTCCCTGTTCCCTACCTTTATGATCAAGGAATCCAGGGCTGCTTGATCATAGCCCTTACTCAGAAATCTGGATTTCAGAGTAGAAGCCTCCCTGTAGAACTGATCCAAATCAGAGCAATTCTGCCTTAGGCGCAGAAATTGGCCCCTAGGGACAGCAGATAACCAAGAGCGATGGTGGCAGGAGTCCAGTGGAATGAAACTATTCTTGTCGGTTGGTTTAAAAAAAGTGGAAGTAGTGATCCTGCCATTAACAATTATGATTACTAGATCCAGAAAATGAATCTGGATCGGACTAGCCTCATAGGTGAGCACTATACCTCTATCGTTAGTGTTAAGAGAATATAGGAAAGTGGCAACAGATTCAGAGTCGCCATCCCATATGAACAGGACGTCATCTATAAATCTTCTCCACATGATGAGCTGGGATGGTCTGTCATGTAGAACCACATCTTCCTCCCATTTTGCCATAAAGAGGTTGGCCATAATTTAGCTCCCATGGCCACTCCCTTTATTTGCAAATAATGTGCACCATTGTGCCAAAATGATTATTTTTTTTCTTGTTTGACTTCACAGTTTCCTTCCAACCCACAGGAATGGCAGACTGTGACCTCCCACTTTGCCCAGCAGTGGGACTTTCCTAACTGCGGAGGGGCAATTGATGGGAAACACGTCCACATCGTCCCACGGGGTCATACTATTACAACTATAAGGGGTTCAATAGTATTGTGATGTTGGGGGTTGTGTCGGCTACTTATGAGTTCCTGTATGTGGACGTGGGGAAAAATGGCCGGATGTCTGATGGTGGAGTCATCGCCCAGACGGAGTTCTACAGGCATCTTCAGAATGGCAGCTTGGACTTGCCACCTCCAGAAGACAATGTGGAAGGACTCCCATTCGTCTTCATTGCGGATGAAACATTTGCGCTGGGGGACCATCTTATGCGACCATTCCCTATGAGGACCCTCACCCCAGACCAGAGGGTTTTTAGTTACCGGCTGGCCAGAGCCAGAAGAGTGATGGAGAACACATTTGGAATCATGGCCAGCCGGTTCCGCCTATTTCTTACACCCATACACATGGAGGAGTACAAACTGAATCATATCATCCTGGCGTGCTGTGTTCTTCACAACTTTTTAAGGCAAAATTCTGTTAACTATGCTGCCTCAGTTGGGCCTGAGGCCGGAATTCATAATGAACCAACCCTGATGGCGTTTGAAAGTGGCCATCCTGGCTTGCCCCCCCTGAGTGGCCGTGGGGTCCGTCTTAGAAACCTTGATTACTTTGCGGGTAGGGGGGCCATCAATATGCCAGACAATGTCTGAAACATTTTTAAAATAAAAAAATCATTTTAACTACTAAATCTTTGGTGACATTTACTGCTTGTGTTTCTTTTAACTGAACCTGACAGAAATGTGGTGAGTCCTGAAAATGGCGTGATTGTGTAACATTACAAAGCACTGTTGGGTGTTATTTACTAAAGGCAAATACACTTTGCACTACAAGTGCACTTGAAACTGCACTTGTAGTGCAAAGTGGATTTTCCCTTAGGAAATAACCCCCATTGTCACTGAAAACACCAATTTGAGCACAACAAAAGTTTTGGAGCGTTGAAACAATAATCCACACATTCTTGATTGTCAATCTTTTTAATACCAGCATAATCACATGTGCATTTAGAAAAGGTTTTTAAAACAAACCAACATATTTGTTGTATAACAATTTTTTGGGTCACATTACTAAAATTAGAAATGTCCATTTAAGGTAAAACAGGCATGTTTAAAACCAACAAGAAAGACACAAAGCTTGAACTTACAAAGTTCAACTTTTAAAGAAATTGAAGGCAATATCAGACATGAGTATTTATAAACTGTGTTTGATATTGCGTTCAGATGAGGTGAAGTCACCCCTGGAAAAGCCAAATTTTGAAGATGCACACAAATTGCCGAATGTCAACATGTGCTACCTGCCATCATGGGGGATCAAGGGACGTGTTTTGGGGGTGCAACCCCTTCCTCCCAGCTACTTTATTATTGAGGAAGGGGTTGCACCCCCAAAACGCATACATTGATCTCCCGTGATGGCAGATAGCACATGTTGACACACTGTGTGCATCTTCAAAATTTGGCTTTTCTCAAATCTGGCAAAAAAGAAGAGAAATTTTGAGATTACAAAAAGCACCAAAGAGAGAAGGGATTTGGAGGTGTTTCAAAATCGCCCTAAAACATCAATGATGTTCTTCATTTGTTTTTGAACATCATTGATGTTTTTCTGGATGTTTTCCAAGTCCCTATTATACCCCATGATCACCCTGATCAGGATCTGTACACTTTCACTGGTGAAATGCCCTGGATCCACAACATCACAATCACCTAAAAAGATAGAAACAAAAACACACCATATATTATAAATATGCCGGCACCCATCTCTTACCTGAGCCTGTGGTCGCAGACACTCACCTGTTGTGGTGACAATTTCCACCACATCTCCTTCCTCCTCCTCATGTTGTCTTTGGTGGGTCTCCACTTCTTCCTGAGGTGGGGGGTCTGTGGTCTCCTCAGATGAGGGGTTTCCTCTGAGTCTTTTCTCCCCTATGTAAAAAAAATAGGTATACTTAGCACACAGATATTTCATGGCAGAAATAGGAATATGAAACATTGCTTGGAAGTGGGGTACAATTGTCTCTTTTGGCAGAGATCCAAGATGAAGAAAAATTTTTGTCCTTTGTCAAGCTTGAATACTTACCTGTTTTGTACAAGCTTCACAGATGGAGTCACCCCTATAGTATACACTGGAGCATCTGTGTGGGGCCCCCCAATAAAAAGGGTGTTCTTGTGTCCCGCACTAGTGCTCCAGCATCCAGATGTGAAAACTGCTGCTGAGTGTCCTCTCCTTACACAGAATCTAGTTTGCATTACATTCTAGTTACAAACCCATCTACACCACAAAATTATTTTAAGAGAAGTAGGCCATAAAAAATGTATTTAAATGCATATGGCCAAAACAATGGTGTTTTCTAGGCCGAACGAACAATGTGCCCATGAACATGAAAGTTGCCATTTTAAACTGTACAACAGTAAAGAAAAGCACATGGAGCAGCATGAACGTAATAAAAAGAAAGAATAGGAACACAGAACAACTACTTACTTTTTTGCAGCACTCTCCTGATCCTTTTGTACTGCTCGTGCTCCCCGATTTTGAGGTCCGACCACCGCTTCTTGAGCTGATCCTTGGATCGTCGTACCCCGAAATTCCGGTGCAGACTCTTGACTACTTTCGCCATGATCTTGGCCTTTCTGACATTGGGGTTGGGGTAAGGTCCATACTTCCCATCATAGTCGGCCTTCTTCAGGATGTCGACCATCTCCACCATCTCCACAAAGAACATATTTGATGCCTTAAATTGTCTCCTTCTGGATCGGGACATTTCAGGCTCCGGGCTTTCCTGCTCCTCCTCCTCCTCCTCATTGGTGTAATTATCAGACACCTGCTCTGTCTCCGCCATGTGCTCTTCCCCACTGCGACGAATGAGAAGGGGCGAGGAATAGACTAGAAAGAACGTCAGGGGCGGGCGGAGTTTCACGCTTGCGCTGTCTCTATAAAGCGTAACACGCCTGCGTAGTACACACGATCTGTGAGCAGAGGAAGGAGTAACGGAGGCGCCGATCGTGATAACGAAGGTAAGATTTAAAATTGGGCCTATACTGCTTCTAAATTGAGGCCTGTATTTGGACAAGTTTAGAAGACTTTAGGCTGACATTAGTGTTTGTCTTGTGTTGTGTCTTGCAGTTAAAATGGATATCTTGAAGGATCATGACTTTATGCTAATCTTCATTGATATGTTCAGGGAGCTGCCCTGTCTGTGGCAGATAAACCACCCTGCTTATAAGAACCAAAAAAAGAGGAAGGCAGCGCTGGATAATTTGCTGCAATTTGTGAAGTCGGTGATCCCCACGGCAGACATCACCTATTTGAAGATCCTAATTGGTGGCCTGAGGAGCACTTATCTAAGGGAGCACAAGAAGGTCCAGGATTCCCAGAGTTCAGGAGCTGCAGATGACATGTATGTCCCCAGGCTGTGGTACTATGACAGACTGCATTTTCTGGCAGGTCAGACTGAACCCAGGCCAGCACTCTCCAATCTTCCTTCCACACTTCCTTCCCCCCCAGCTGAGGCTTCTGACGCCCAACCTGGGCCTTCCAGGCAGCAACATGTGGAGGAGCCCAGCTTGAGCCAGGTATAGCATTCTTCTAAATATTGCTGGTTGTCCAATCAATGACGTTAAATAGACATTAGTTTAGAGTACTAATTTATGATTGTGATTGATGAAGCAAAAACTAAAACCATGTCCCTTTTTCATACACAGGGAAGTCTCAGCCAGGAGGTGGCCAGGCCAAGCAGGCTGCCCGATACCCAGGTCCCTTCCCTCCGCCTTCAAAGACAAAGTGGCAGGAAGAGGAGCAACCTGGAGGAGGCTGCCATAGGCCTATTTTGGAAGGCTACTGAGGCCCTCAGAACACCCCACAGTGTGGAGGAGGACTTTGCTGCCATAACTGCATGCAAAATGATGCAGATGGAGGAGGGCCAACGACTCCTATGCGAGTTTTTAATTTTGGAAGCTCTAAATAAGGGGTTGAGGGGCCAAATCACATGTGCAACCCACATTTGTCACCTCACTCATAGTCCTCCTCCTCCTCCAGGTCCTCCTCCTCCACCTCCAGGTCCTACTCCTCCTCCTGCCACACCTCCAACACCAGAGCCACAGCCGGGAAGGAAGCGTGGAAGGAAGACCAGAGAGTGATGACCTGGGTTCAGTCTGGTCTGGCAAAATATGCAGCCTTTTGTAGTACCACAGCCTGGGGACATACATGTCATCTGCTGCTTTCAGGATCTCTTAGACTTCTGGACCAGACTGCACTCCCTTATATATGGACTCCTCAGGCCACCGATTTTGCTGTAAAATAATTGATGTCTGCCCTGGGGGTCAAAGGCTTCACCAATTTATGATGTTTATTCAGCGTTGCCTCCCTCTTTGTTTGGTTCTGAGCCCTTAATAAAGGCATTTTTGTTTCAATTATACTCGCCTATGTGTGTTTTCCTTCAAAAAGGACAGTTTGTTTGTGAGGAGGCAGGTACATTTCAAAAATACAATGTGAAATTAACAAGAGACACCAACACCAAGCAATCTCCTTGAGATTAAATAATACAAGATAATAATGGTGTTGTGGTAACTTGACACACAAAACACACACAAAAATATTCTGGAGTAAAAAAAAACAAAAAAACAAAAAAGATCAGCCTTGAAAAAAATACAAACCAAAAAAATAATAATATATATATATTTTGTCAGATGTGACAAATCAAAATATATTGAGGGAATCATGATAAATAATAAAGAAAGAAGTTTGTGAGAAGTCTGTGTAAATATGAGCAGCAAAACTACTTCATTCTTCTAGCATTATAAAGAAGAAGAGTGCGCTGTATTAAACAATTTTAAACATTGCAGCCTGACGAAAGTGTTATATCCATTCCGAATGCTAATTTTACCAGACCGGGCTGTTCCGACTTGGAATTTCTTCTGAGCATGCATGGCACTTTGTGCGTCGGAATTGGCCACACATGGTCAGAATTGACGCGATCGGATTTTGTTGTTGGAAAATTTTATAGCCTGCTCTCAAACTTTGTTTGTTGGAAAATCCGATGGAAAATGTCCAATGGTGCCCACACGGTCGGAATTTCCGACAACAAGCTCTGATCGCACACTTTCCGTCGGAAAGTCCGACCGTGTGCACAGGGCATTACACTTTGGGCACTGCCTTTAACATCCACGAGATGGCACTGGTTTGAGTAACTCCTTCCCAGTCCTTATATGTACATTGTTCTGGCTGCCCTTCAGCTGCTAGTCAATTTAATAGGCTTTCCTCCCTCTGCCTTATGAGATAGGAACTACGTCCTGTGTGACCAATCAGGCTTCAGCCCTGATTTTTGGTTAGCCAATGGTGGCGTTTCTCAATGCGCCGTTTGGCTTCATAAGGCGCATGTGCGAATATGATTACGTACCCCTGATGACGTCAGTTGTGACGAAACAGCCGTAGGGTCACAACGTGAACACGCATCACGCATGCACGATTCCATTTTAAAATGGCAGTGGAGTTTCCAACTATATCCCTGCTAGGATTTTTAATGCAGTGTATGCTGTTGTTTTTATTCAATACATTGGACTTGGTTTCTTTGCACTATTGGAGTTCCTTTTTTTTTTATATGGTTCATCTTCGCTGGATTGTTTGCTGTATGAGGTATTCCTGGGACTACATCCTCTGAAGCGTTCCTTGTTGTTGCTGACTGGCTGTCCAGGAAGGAGGTTAGTGGGATATCAGCAGAATCCCCTGCAGGAGATCCCCAGTGATCCATACATCTATACATCTCTACTAAGCCTGTTTTGACCCCCCTGAATAAGGGTGGTCGCAGGCTTTCCGGTAAGCCTCCATTATTCTATCACCCGGTGGTGGGCATCACTAGTGGTGGAACGTTGACCCAGATTCTGCGTTGAATATTTTAACTTTTGGACTTTTATTTTACTTTCACTTTATGTAAAAGTAAAATGTAGCGCATAGATTGTGCAAAAAGTCTTCAATCAAGAAAACAACTGAAAAAAACAAATGTCCATAGATGGTAAACATAACAGTGGTAAAACTTATAAGTCTCTCAATAGAGGTGAGTAAAATCCTGTATGTGAATAGAGAACAAATAACATGGAATGTCCCACTGAAAACAATACGTAGATGTGAGACGGCAGATGTTATAACACGGGTGGTTCATCAGATCATCACCAGGCTGTATCTCACAACTGTATGCGACTTAATAAAGATGGTGTGTAAGAAACTCTTACCAGATACAATGGACTCCCTTGTCAGCGACAGGGACTCACTCGAGCGGGTTGCCTCTCAGGGCCTGTAAACGGACATCACAGCTCTGCGAACCTTCTGGGTCAAACTCTGCGTGGATCTCCCGAGGCCGCCAGGTGGGTCCTCCCAAAGGATGGCCAAGGTGCGGATCAGAGGGACGGTGCGTCACGTAAAAAAACTGAAGTGAAGGCTGGTTGAATCTCTCAGTGGATATGTGGAGAAAAAATAAACAGGCTCCACATAGTGTAGATGAGCAAAGTGGGATTTTTATTGCTAAAAAAGCCAGGTAACAATAAAATGTGATCACAGGGTATAAAAACAAAGATGGGCAACAAGGAGGATGCTGGAAGTGCCCGACACGTTTCGATCAATGGATCGTCTACTGGGGCATGCAGCATCCCCTCCAAGTTGCCTTATATTTATGAAAAACATTCCAAAAAGCAAATTGTATGTGCTGTCAAACAGCCTTCCCCATTGGATGAGTGGGGTCACATGATCACACCTGGCTAAACCAAGCAGGTGTGAAACATCATACATTTACATACATGGTGTGTGGTTGGCCTGTTAAATATGATCAAACAGACCTCGCATTGAACAGTAATTAGATAGTACAACCTCAGAGTGTTCAAACGTTTAATGATGAAAAGGAATGAACCAAGACTAAACTTACGGGCACAATACTCCTATTGCTGACACGTCTGTGTCTGCTTAAAACCCACAGGGAGTCAGTACCAATCAGAGACTGTGTCTCCGGGGGCGGGCGGAGCCGACAGCCAATAGCTGCAGAGACAGGAAGTCACCATCGGCGCCGCCCGACTTCCCTGAGACAGACACAGGGAAGTGACGTCAGAGCGCAGGGCTTGCTCGACGTCCGTCCCCTATCATCTGATACCGCTCTCTTGGTGTCAAAGAGAGGAAGAGGAAGGAGAAAAAAGCGTCAGGATGGACGTTCCCGACGCCGGTTCCCACGCTCCTCCCCCGTGTCCCCGAAAGCCACATTGAACACAGATGACAACCAGAAATCCCACCAGGATGATGGGAAACTGGCAAAAAACCTGCAAAGTGGGGGATAAAACACAACACCCCACCTAAGGCAGGGCACAAAAGAGGGGGCCGTGCAACAAAGTAGCGCGCCTCAAAACAGGACGGTGCTCTGCTAACTCCTGACCATTGAAGACCAAGGGACCAAAAAGCCACCATTAAGTACATCAATGTTGGCGAGAGCCCCCGAAGTGTGTTGATAATCCCTTCCTGTCAAAACAACAAACAAAATGAATGGGTAAAATGCAATGTTTCAAAAAACGTGCAGTGAAGTAAGTTCGTAAACATTACATCTACACTGCATGTGCCATCCTAAAAATGTTAACCATGCACATGCCCGTGTAAAAAACCAAACATAAGGGAGGTGTAGCTCACCCCTGAACCTAATGTGAGCGCACTCCCACACACAGGGGAGACTGGAAATCTATGAAAAATAAAAAACTAGACCAAAACATGGGTAATGAGGTTTGGAGAGGGCACCCGAAAAAGCGTATACTGTTGAAATTAAGGAGCCCAGTAGATGGTCCCTCACCTTTTAGACAGCGAAATTAATAGAGCATTACTTACTGAAAGGCAGGCTACACTTACAGAACGCTCTAAAGACAACACCACATTTAATGCAAAGTTATCTTTTTTTACCACCCATTCTATTCAATCTAAACAGATTAAAGGTATTATTAAAAAACACTGGGGAATATTACACAACGACAGACTACTTGGTCCTGTTTTACCCAAACAGGCCTCGGTAGTGTTCAGAGGCGCTAGGTCCATTCAGGGACAGATCGCCCCAAACATAATAGACCCCCCTAAAAAAGTGTTGTTCTTTCAGGAGTGTAAAGGTTACTACCCCTGTCGTAAGTGTCAAGTCTGCCTTCACAATATTGGGGGAAGACCTAAGAGTGTCACTTTTAAGTCCACGGTCACTTCCCGTATCTACTCCATGAAGCATTTCACCACGTGCTCTTCGCAATATATTGTATACCTGATAACCTGTCCCTGCCATAAGCAATATGTTGGTCGCACGATCAGAACTTTTTCTGTTTGTGTCAACGAACACGTGGCTGCAATTAAAAAAGGTAGGGACAAGCACACCGTGCCACGTCACTACCTGGAACACCACGATAGGGACCCCACAGGAACCCTGTTCCAGGTTATCGATAGGTTCATTCCTCACTGGAGGGGTGAGTCACGTCTGCGTGGGGTTTCACGCCTCGAGACGTACTGGATCCACGAGTTGAGGTCCTTCTTCCCGTTTGGGTTGATCGTGGAGTGGGACCTCAACTCGTTCATTAACTCATCCTAGTATATATTTATATATATATATTTTTTTTTTTTGCATCTACTGGACTCCTTAATTTCAACAGTATACGCTTTTTCGGGTGCACTCTCCAAACCTCATTACCCATGTTTTGGTCTAGTTTTTTATTTTTCATAGATTTCCAGTCTCCCCTGTGTTGGCGCATTTTTGGGGAGTGCGCTCACATTAGGTTCAGGGGTGAGCTACACCTCCCTTATGTTTGGTTTTTTACACGGGCATGTGCATGGTAACATTTTTAGAATGGCACATGCAGTGTAGATGTAATGTTTACGAACTTACTGCACTGCACGTTTTTTGAAACATTGCATTTTACCCATTCATTTTGTTTGTTGTTTTGACAGGAAGGGATTATCAACACACTTCGGGGGCTCTCGCCAACATTGATGTACTTAATGGTGGCTTTTTGGTCCCTTGGTCTTCAATGGTCAGGAGTTAGCAGAGCACCGTTCTGTTTTGAGGCGCGCTACTTTGTTGCACGGCCCCCTCTTTTGTGCCCTGCCTTAGGTGGGGTGTTGTGTTTTATCCCCCACTTTGCAGGTTTTTTGCCAGTTTCCCATCATCCTGGTGGGATTTCTGGTTGTCATCTGTGTTCAATGTGGCTTCCGGGGACACGGGGGAGGAGCGATGGAACCGGTGTCGGGAACGTCCGTCCTGACGCTTTTTTCTCCTTCCTCTTCCTCTCTTTGACACCAAGAGAGCGGTATCACATGACAGGAGACGGACGTCGAGCAAGCCCTGCGCTCTGACGTCACTTCCCTGTGTCTGTCTCAGGGAGGTTGGGCGGCGCCGACGGTGACTTCCTGTCTCTGCAGCTATTGGCTGTCGGCTCCGCCCGCCCCCGGAGACACAGTCTCTGATTGGTACTGACTCCCTGTGGGTTTTTAGCAGACACAGAAGTGTCAGCAATGGGAGTATTGTGCCCGTAAGTTTAGTCTTGGTTCATTCCTTTTCATCATTAAACGTTTGAACACTCTGAGGTTGTACTATCTAATTACTGTTCATTGCGAGGTCTGTTTGGTGATATTTAACAGGCCAATCACACACCATGTATGTAAATGTATGATGTTTCACACCTGCTTGGTTTAGCCAGGTGTGATCATGTGACCCCACTCATCCAATGGGGAAGGCTGTTTGACAGCACATACAATTTGCTTTTTGGAATGTTTTTCATAAATATAAGGCAACTTGGAGGGGATGCTGCATGCCCCAGTAGACGATCCATTGATCGAAACGCGTCGGGCGCTTCCAGCATCCTCCTTGTTGCCCATCTTTGTTTTTATACCCTGTGATCACATTTTATTGTTACCTGGCTTTTTTAGCAATAAAAATATCCCACTTTGCTCATCTACACTATGTGGAGCCTGTTTATTTTTTCTCCACATATCCACTGGGAGATTCAACCAGCCTTCACTTCAGTTTTTTTACGTGACGCACCGTCCCTCTGATCCGCACCTTGGCCATCCTTTGGGAGGACACACCTGTCGGCCCCGGGAGATCCATGCAGAGTTTGACCCAGAAGGTTCGCAGAGCTGTGATGTCTGTTTACAGGCCCTGAGAGGCAACCCGCTCGAGTGACTCCCTGTCGCTGACAAGGGAGTCCATTGTATCTGGTAAGAGTTTCTTACACACCATCTTTATTAAGTCGCATACAGTTGTGAGATAAAGCCTGGTGATGATCTGATGAACCACCCGTGTTATAACATCTGCCGTCTCACATCTACGTATTGTTTTCAGTGGGACATTCCATGTTATTTGTTCTCTATTCACGTACAGGATTTTACTCACCTCTATTGAGAGACTTATAAGTTTTACCACTGTTATGTTTACCATCTATGGACATTTGTTTTTTTCAGTTGTTTTCTTGATTGAAGACTTTTTGCACAATCTATGCGCTACATTTTACTTTTACTTGATTCTTTGGTTATTGTCACCTTATATGTAGCTGCTCCGCACCATATAACTTTTTTTTATTTAGCGCAGTGTATACTTCTATTATCTTTGTACTTTCACTTTATGAATACTTATCACATTTATGAATTTCTGTCTTTGTAATTTATAAGCACGTAATTTTTTTTAATTGATGGTATTCCATTGGTAGTTAATCACTGTTGTTGATTGCTCATTTATTGACACAACACAATTCACAATCTAATATATGTCAAGCGCTGCACTGTCCATTATATATTTATCTTTTGTGTCCTCATATCGGGGTTATAGTGTTCAGCAGCAGGACTTCCGTCACGGTTTCCTTTTTTTCCCCCTTTTCACATAAAAACAATATCATTTTTCACTCATTGTATATGCACCTAGCGCAATTATTTTTTACTTTTACACAGGAGAAGTCTGCCACCTGCTTCCAGAAAGAGACTTCACCTATTGCTCAATAGTAATTTAGAGTCCAATCTGTGCATAGTTTTGCTCTAGAGTATCCTACTACAAATCCCCTAACCTATTTAAGTTCCTCCAAAATAAAACTACAAAATAACACTGTTATTCTGGTCTTTGACTACATCGAGCTAAAGTGTGTGTGTTTACCTGGCTGCAGAAAATACCTTGTGCCTGGCTGCCAGTGAAGAAGTAAAGACTATCTAGGTAATACTCAAGCGGCTCCTACAGAGGTAGCAATACACAAATGTAGTGCATTCTTTGGTATTTTAACTTATGTCTAGAGTTTGGCTTAAGAATCTAAGATACAATAGGCAGCATAATCAGTAAATTTAAACAGTTGACTGGTAGGCTGTGCACCCTAAATCTAGTTTCTCCTCACACTTGAACCATCGAGTGAGGCCCATGGAAGAATATCCAGCGTTTCTGACCCCAGATATACACCACTTTGCATTGCACTATTAGGAACCCTCACACTCTCTACACTGAAAGCCCACAAAGAGATCTGGACTGCCTCTATAAAGCATTGGCAGCACTCACTCTCCTGTGGCTGTAGCCAAACTGCACCACTGAACCAGACCACTGCCTGGTATGATGACTCCACCTTTGATTGAGGCAAAATTAGAAAAGGATAAGATTGAAAGTGTCAGTCCTTTAGTGTTCTGCTGGATGCATGGTTAGTTAGACTCTACATTAGTAAACAAAGAAATGTGTTTCTCAGTACTCATTGACTTTTCAGAAATGTATATCTCTTAAACACTAGTCTTGAGAAATGTAGTGAAAAAAAGAAATGATCAATACAGCACACATTAATCTTTTTTGGTTACACGGCTTAACTCATTAAGCTATAATACAATTCAAGTTCTTCCTGTAACCATGAAACTCTTCCTCAGAACTCGTAATACCCGTTTGTGCTATTAGGATTGATTTACTGAAGCCTAATAGACTGTTCACTTTGAAAGGGAAGTTGCACTGTACAAGTGAATTTTTCCCAAAGCATAGTGAATGTGGTGGAATTTCACTTTGCAAGGAATACCCAACCACATTTTTAGTAAGCGACCTCCGTTCTTTCTATGCTTTTCCAAGATGTCTGCATGGAAGTTGAGTTATAGGTACCCTCCACCCCCCGCAATAGGATTTAATTTACTCAGTCATAATTGCTCTGGTGGTTATAATAGACAGACCCACCTACTTAGCTGTCTGATAAAAGGTGAAGCCTACTTTCTTCAGAACAAGAACAGGTAAGAATCTGCATTTAATCCTAACTGTAGCCAGCTTAAAGGAGTTGTAAAGGCAGAAGGTTTTTTTTCTCTTAAAGCATTCTATGCATTGAGATAAAAAGACTCTGTGTGCAGCAGCCTCCTCAGCACCCCCTCATACTTACCTGAGCCCCAGCTCTGTTCAGCTATGTCTACGAGTCCCTCAGCCTTCTGGGACTCTCCATCCTGATTGGCTGAGACACAGCAGCGGCATCATTGGCTCCTGTGGCTGTCAATAAATATCAGTTAGCCAATCAGGAGAGAGAGGGTGTGGGGCCGAATGGCAGGCTCCATATTTTAATGGACAAACAGAGTTGCAGCTCGGCTCGGGTGCCCCCATAGCAAGCTGCTTGCTGTGGGGGCACTTGACAGGAGGAAGGGGCCTGGAGCAGCGAAGGGGGACTTGAGAAGAGGAGGATCCAGGCTGTCCTGTGCAAAACCACTTTACAGAACAGGTAAGTATAACATGTTTGTTATTTAAAAAAAAAAAAAAAACGAGACTTTACAATCACGTTAAGAAAACAATACCAAATACCCCCTGCTCACAAGCACTCTGTGGCTTGGCCTCCAAAGTCCCTAGCACCACCAATGCTTACCTCAGTCCACAGTTGTGTGATCTTCTTCCCCATCAGTTCCGGTCAGGTCCAGCTGTTAAAGCCAATTTGTATGCTAGTCCCCATCTGTTCTTGTTGCCACCACTCTTGTCCACATCATCACACCTGCACTGTAATTAGTGCAGTGCCAACACTGCATCATCACATCAGAACATAGCTGTTGCTAGTGGTACCCCTCACATTCCAGCCTTAATGATCTGAGGATTGGGATATCAGTTGTCATGTGACCCTAGATTGAGGTGGGCACCACGGATTACTCATTAGCTGGGATGGAAAGCCCAGAATAACCCCTTTTAAGCTAGCCATAGTTCAGGTTTAACACTTCTTAAAATACTTGCAACTTATATAGTTCACCTGCTAGGAATTTAGGATTAGGTTGAAAAAATCAGTATACCTATCATTTCTTGTGGTTCACTCTTTCCTGCTTACTTTGCCTATGTTTCACAAATCTGTGCCACGCCATCCATGTAAATGGTAAAACATCACTTATTTAACACATTCTCAACAAATGTACGTTCTATTTAGCTAAATACCCCTCTTTCTTGATCTGAACGTGAAAAGCGATGCTTTGTTGAGTAAAATATGTCTTAACGGTTTATTCCGTGTTAGATAAATTGCAATAGACATCAATGCTCGAGTCTGTTCTAGAGATCTAAGTTATTCAAGTTTCTAGGTGCAATTCCTTACCATGTTCTAACCTGATTTGGCTGGGCTGTCATATCTAATTGTGCATGAAAATAGCACTGTGAGTTAAAACATCAGATTTGTACACTGTTCTGTCTCACAGAGTTTCATTTCATCTCTATGGAGAAACTTGTGGTTCATAACGCAGTAATTGTTTGTGCACTGCAGATTTAACCGAGGCATACAAACTTTTACTGTACAGCTTACATTTGTTTTAGGTGCTGCTAAGTCATTTTGTATAAGTCACATGAAGTCAAATGTTTTTGATTGTAAAACGCATACCTAGAAAATAAATTTAAATTCAGATTTTCAAACTTGATTTGATGAATTGGTATACACAGGTAAGTAATAATGTAAATTATTACTGAATACTGAAGTTGTTTAGCAACACATTGGGATTGATTTACTTAAGTTGTTTGCAAAAATACAAAATATAGCGTTCAGTGCAATTCTCACCTTCCCTCTTGTGATTTCCTCTGAATATTCAACATTTTTTAGTCCAGCAGTGGTCCTCTTCCAAATGTACATCTAGTTTCATTCATCAACTGCATATTATAACACAGCACTTCACAGTAAAAAACACAACTATAATGTAATTATAAAGATGTCCTTTAGTGTCCAAATATAGTGTAAACATTGCAAGATTTCCACTTTTTTAGTGATTCTTCCTTTTTAAAGTGCTCCGTGCTCATAAATCATAAAGTGCCATAGTTGCTCAAATGTCAAAAAGTGATGTGTGACCCTTTCCCCTATTACTGTATATCTTTACTCACCAGATAAGATGGACCCTCTGCTAATAAGAGTCTAATACACTTTCTCTGGTGAGGGGTATCTCCTTTCTGACCTTCAATTTTCTTCCAAATACCCAGTGATCCAGTGATGTGGGGTATGTAGCTATAGATGGATGGCAGTGCTGCTTAGAATAGAAGTTGTGCACTGAAGGTTCTCTTGAAATCTGGAGGCCCATTGACAGCAGGAAGTACCCCCAGGTTGGAAAAATATGCTAGTTGGATGCTGCATCTGTCCCCCACTAGCCGAGCAATCAAAGGTTTGAACCTTTAGAGCACAACTTCTATGGTTGTAAGCGGTACTGCCATCCATCTATAGCCGTATACACCACATCACTGGATCACTGGGTGTTTGGAAGAGGAATAAAGATCAGAAGGGAGATACCCCTCACCAGAGAAAGCGTATTAGACTAGTATGCTTGTTAGCAAAGAATCCTTCTCATCTGGTGAGTATGGATATAAGAGGGGCACGGTCACACATCACTTTGTGATGTTTGAACACTAAGTTACGTTATGATTTTTGAGCACGGAGCACATTAAAAAGGAAGATTCACTATAAAAGTGGAAATATTGCACTGTTTACATTGTACTTGTACACTGAAGGACATTTTTTATAATTACATGTGATGTGCTGTGTTATAATATACAGTTGATTTGTTAAGTGGTTTACACTTGAACAACAGCACCAGTTGTTAGTATTTACACAAATCACATATTTTACGCCTAGCGCAAGTTTTATGACGTAGTAATAGTTTAATTCATTGCACATTCTCTAACCCCAGGACATCACCTTTGGATGCGCCATCACTTTTATCACCCCTGGATCCCAGCACAATGAGGCGGAGCATGGGGCTGCTGTTGTACATTTCAGCACTAGAGAATAGGCCAGAAGACAAAGGTATTGAAAAAAAAACAAAATTTCCAAAAAATACATGCAGGTGCTCCACAGGTCTAGAATAAGAGCAAAATCCTCCTTGGGATTAGTATGGCACTATAGCATTGGTATAAACATTTATACTTGTATGTAGGGTAGGGGAACAAGAATGCCCAGTGTGAATCCCAGCTTTGGCCATTACATTTTGACATAGTTCTGAGGGTAGGTTCAGAGACCCCTTGTAGTGAGTAGGCAATGTTGCCTAGATAGCCAATAAATGCCCCCAGGCTAGCAGGTGGTTGTGACCCAAAGTAGTGCCTGCTCTGCCTAGTGTAGGGTAGAGGCATTGGAGTGTCTGGTGTAGTTCCCAGGTTTGGCCATGAAATATCACCAAAGTTGCTTGTGAAAGTTGATTCAGAGAACCCTTGTAGTGTGAAGGCAGTGTAGTTGCCTAGATATACATCAGAGGCTTCCAGAGTGGTAGTAGGGTGTGACCCTAGGTAATACCAAACCTGCCTATGCCAGTGTGGGAACAGGCAAAAACAGCAAACATATAGGTAGAATGAGATTAAGTTGTGTGCCAGCAATTTGAATCCATTTATCTTTTGTAGCTCCCTAGCATGTAAATTACTGCTTTATAAATACATCAGAAACTGTTGGGAACACTCACCAAGGAAAATGGGAATATAGAAAGTTGGGAATATGATTCTATTCTGAACTTCTTTATAAACAGACCTTGCTAGCTGAAGCAGGAAAACCTGCAGTGCTCCTTTCGTGCCAGTTTGTGATGTTCTTGTAGTTTTTGAAACATATACTGTACATCAGGGATACACAATTAGTGGACCTCCAGCTGTTGCAAAACTACAAGTCCCATCATGCCTCTGCCTCTGGGTGTCATGCTTTTGGCTGTCAGAGTCTTGCTATGCCTCATGGGGCTTGTAGTTCTGCAACAGCTGGAGGTCCGCTAATTGCATATCCCTGCTGTACATGGTCGGTCCATGTGATATGCTATGTTAAACATAAATGTCTCTCTGTACCTTTTTTGAACACTTTAATTTGATGCAATATCCCCTTTCTTTTTTGTTTACAGAAATTTACAGTTATGTAATTATTTTATACGCACATGAACTTTAATTGCATCTCAGTCTAGGTCTGTAGGGTTCAATATTGCGTTGGCCCTCCCTTTGCAGCTATAACAGCTTCAACTCTTCTGGGAAGGCTCTCCACAAGGTTTTGGAGTGTGTCTATGGAAATGTTTGACCATTCTTCCAGAAGCACATTTGTGAGGTCAGGCACTGATGTTGGACGAGAAGTCTCTGCTCTAATTCATCCCAAAGGTTTTCTATCGGGTTGAGGTCAAAACTCTGTGCAGACCAGACAAGTTCCTTAACCCCAAACTCGCTCATCCATATCTTAATGGACTTTGTGCACTGGTGTGCAGTCCAATTGTTCAAAATGTCTTACTTGATTTGTTGTAGCCGTATTAGTGCAATTGTGACAGAGAAAATTGAGTACTGTCCGTGATACTTTTTTTATTTGCACTAACATACAATTTATCAGGACAAGCTTTCGGGGTATGTCCCCTTCTTCAAGGTCCAAGCAGTACTGATTCACAAATTTTTAAGCAGAATGTTAAAGAAGAAAAAAAAAAAAAAAACATTCTGCTTAAAAATTTGTGAATCAGTACTACTTGGACCTTGAAGAAGGGGACATACCCCGAAAGCTTGTCCTGAAAAATTGTATGTTAGTGCAAATAAAAAAAGTATCACGGACAGTACTCAATTTTCTCTTTCAAAATGTCTTGGTATGCTGACGCCTTAAGGGTTCCCTTCACTGGCACTAAGGGGCCAAGCCTAACCATTGAAAAACAGCCCTTCACCATAATCCCCCCTCCACCAAATGATTTGGACCATTGCACAAAAAAGGTCCATTAAGACATGGATGAGCGAGTTTGGGGTAGAAGATTTTAACTGGCCTGCAAAGAGTCATGACCTCAACCCAATAGAACACCTTTGGGATAAATTAGAGCGGAGACTGCGAGCCAAGCCTTCTCGTCTCCATTAGTGCCTGACCTCACAAATGCGCTTCTGGAAGAATGGTCAAACATTCCAATGGACACACATTCCTAAACCTTGTTGACAGCCTTCCCAGAAGAGTTGAAGCTGTTATAGCTGCAAAGGGTAGGCCAACTCAATATTGAATGCAACGACTTCGACAATGTATTCCAAAAAATGCTTAGACTCTGGTATGTTGCTCCATGACAGTGGAGGAGAGTCACGGTCATGGTGACAGGATTAGGTACACGATCTGCCACCCTGTGCCTTCTCTCCACTTCCCCCATTGGTTTATTGCTGTGTCCGTCAATGCATGCAAGTGATGTCATCGCTAGATGCCACGACCGAACAGTGCCACTGCAAGTAGATTCGTGGAGCCACTGGCTGGGCACACACAATCCTCAGCATGGATCAGGGGCTCCCTGTTATCCCTCTACCCTGCCGTTGGGGTTATCAACCACCAATACCCTCAACACCGCTGGCTCATTCAGTGACACACCCAGGTCCCTTCCATCTGAGGACAAGCATGGCCCCATGGACATTTTAGACCTGTGGATAGACTATTGGCCATTTGGGATGGCAGTGCCCATGCAAGTTTTACATTTTTCTGTTATTAAACTACGTTTCAATCAAGGAACTTAGAGAGGCTGTTTAAATTATATTACACTCTCCTCCACTGTCACGGAGCAACATATCAGAGTCTAAGCGCTTTTAGGAATGCATTGTTGCAGCCTTTACCCCCCTCCCTCTCAGGAGTCATTCCTAACAGCTAAGACTCTCAGGACAGTCATCAACCCCCCACCACAGGTTTCTCAGCAGGCGCCTGATCTCATCTGTTGTTTCAACTCAATATTGAACTCTACCGACTAAGACTGGGGTGCCTTTAAAATTCATGTGCGTGTAAAGGCAGGCGTCTCAATACGTTTGGTAACATAGTGTATTTCATAGGACCTTTAAAATGCCACCAATAGGTGTTCTGATATATTAATTCATAAAATGTATACATTTATTGTAGAAAGGCGTGTTAAAAACAAGTACAGACATCCATTCATCTAAAAAACATAAAGAAAACCACCACTTAAAGTGATTGTAAACCTTGGTTTTTTTTTAATAATAAACATATTATACTTACTTGCTCTGTGCAATGGTTTTGAACAGAGCAACCCTGATCCTCCTTTCTCTGGGGTCCCTCGCTGGTGCTCCAGGCTCCCCATCTTCGGCTTATTCCTAGGGGGCACTCATGTGGGCTGCTCATGTGAACCTGCCTTCTCTCTCCATTTTTTATTGTGGCTTTTTTAAGCTGCTCACATATTGTCCAGTGACTGTAAAATATTTGTAGATATTGTCTAAAATAATATACTCAAATCTTTAATTAAAGATAAAACCTGTTTTGTTTTGCCCCTTACATTATGGCCTAAACAATTAAAAGCAATTAAAAGCTTATGTACTGTCCAAACACTGTTTAATATTTGGGGCTGTTGTCTCTGAAATAATGCACTCTAATTATTTCCAGATATAAGCTGCTCCATCTCTTCCTCTTATATTGTGACCTAATCAAGCTGCTCACTCAGGGTCCAGCAACTGTAAACTATCAGGGGGCTAGTGTTTCTGAAACAATACATTCAAAATAAAAATGCTTTGTCTCTCTCTTTCTTACATTTCAGCCTACACATGCAGCCAACAAACTTTCCAGACACTGTACAATATGTGGGGCTATTGTCTCTGAAATATTGCACTCTAGTTTTTATTTCAGGACAAAAACTGATATTTTTTTCTTCCCTCTTACATCATGGCCTAACTAAAGTGCTCATATGCTGTTTAGCCACCGTGCAATATCTGTGGCTTTTGTCTCTGATATAATTTTTAATTAAGATTAAGGCTTCCTTTTTGCTCTTTATTATACTGCAGCCTTACTAAGCTGCAGCCATTGTACGGTATGTGTGGCAACTCAAGCTCAAATAATACACTTTAACAGATAATGCATTCTGATTTTTATTGCAAGACAAAATCTACCTTGTCTCTTTCAATTTGCTGATTATTCAAGTGCTCTAATGCTAGCCAATTTCTACCAAATGCTACAAACACACATTGGAATATTTTGGAAATATTTGGGTATATGGGGATGGGACAGTGTTTGGGGAATGTGTGCTAGTGGTTTTCAAGTGTTTTTGTATTTTTTGTACAACCTGTTTTGACATTTTATTGAATTCTTAAAACACTACAGTGAGGTACTGCGAAAAAAGAAGCTCACAAACTATACTGTTAAAATGTATTCCCTAGAGCTTTTAGATCTGTTGTGGCTGCTACTTTCACCATTCAATTTAGGTGTTGCAGCCAAAACTACTTAAAAATGTCTTTTTTCTCAAGTTGTGATAATCCATTTGGGCTGCCACTGTTGTATTTAAGCAAGGCAATAAAGCAAAAGTAAAAAATAAATAAATTAACCATATAAAGTATATGATGTCAGAATACTGTGCTACTGACACTGTCCTCATCTCACTGCACTGTTTATAAAACTATAGTACTGTAGTTTTGGGCAGGTGTGCAATTTAAGAATATAAAAAAATATATGTTTTAATTGTTTATTTTTATCAATTTACAAATGTAACAGAAGGAAGATCTAAATCAAATCAAATATTTGGTGTGACGACTACCCTTTGGCTTCAAACCAGCATCAATTCTTATACTTGCACACTTTGTACACTAGCAAAAAGTCAGAGATTTTTTAGGATTAGAGCCAGATGTATGATTAACCAATTATACCAAATGGATGATAATGATCATCAATGTCATATGTAGGTTGAAACACAGTTATTAATTAAAACAGCTATGTAGGGTGAGGAACACCCAAGCTCTGCTACTAAGGTGAGCTTGTAGAAGACAGTTTCATGTCACAGGTCATACACCATGACTAGACTGAGCACAGAAACAAGACACAAGGTAATTATACTGCATCAGCATGGTCTTTCTCGGGCACTTATTCTTTTGAACAAGCACAAAGAAATTGGAAATGTTAAGGACCAGAGACACAGTGGTCGGCCAAGGAAACTTAATGCAGCAGATGAAAGACAATCATGCTTACTTGCCTTTGACATCGGAAGATGTATAGCAATGCCTTAAGCACAAAGCTGTTGGAAACCAATGAGACCCAGATACACCCATC
The DNA here is from genome assembly GCA_037952925.1 of Lithobates clamitans. NCBI lineage: Eukaryota > Metazoa > Chordata > Amphibia > Anura > Ranidae > Lithobates > Lithobates clamitans. The sequence goes on from JBBGZY010000210.1 coordinate 1,913,443, forward strand.
TACTGATCAGAGAAGTCTGGCCAGACATGGTCTTCATGGAATAATTGAGGACAAAAAGCCATACCTCTGTTGTGGAAACAAGGCTAAGTGACTCAACTATGCACAAAAACATAGTAACTGAGGTGCAGAAAATGGGAGAAAGTGCTCTATAATGATGGGTCAAATTTTGAAATATTTGGCTGTAGCAAGAGGCAGTTTGTTCACCAAAGGCCTGGAGAGTGGTATAATAATGAGTGTCTGCAGGCAACAGTGGATTATGGTGGAGGTTCCTTGCAAGTTTGGGGCTGCATTTCTGCAAAAGGAGTTGGAGTTTTGGTCAGGATCAATGGTGTCCTTAATGATGAGAAATATAATGCCATACCATCAGGGAGGCGAGTGATTGGCCCCAGATTTATTCTGCAGCAGGACAGGCAGCTAACTGCATGACCTCAAATAGATATTCAATGTGATTAAGAACAAGAAGTGCAAGGAGTCCTGGAAGATTTGGTTTGGCCGCACAGTACCATGATCTCAACATCATTAAGTCTGGCTGGGATTACATGAAGAGACAGATAGATTTGAGGCAGCCTACATCCATAGAAGATCTGTGGTTAATTCTCCAAGTTGTTTGCAACAACCTACCTGCTTTGTTCCTACAAAAACTGTGTTCAAGTGTTGCTGGAAGAATTTATGTTTTGAAGACAAAGGGTGGTCACATCAAATATTGCTTTGATTTGGATTTTTCTTCTGTTCATTTACTTTCCATTTTGTTAATTGATACAAAATCAATTATTAACACTTCTATTTCTGAAAGCATTCTTAATTTACAGTATTTTTTTTTACACCTGCTTAAAACCTTTGCAGTAGTGCAGTAGTGTGTGTGTGTATACAGTGCTCAGCATTAATGAGTACACCCCCTTTGAAAAGTAACGTTTTAATCAATATTTTAATGAACACAAGAACAATTTCCAAGATTTTGACAAAACTGAGTTCTATAGAGCATTTGTTTAGCTCATTACAGGAAAGGAAAATTAATAATATAGCTTAGAGTACAAAATCTTCAGTTTTACTCAAATTATGAGTTCACCTATCAAAAAAAAACAACTACGTATAGTATTTTGTATGACCTCCATGATTTGTAAGGACAGTACCAAATGGCATGGAATGAACAAGTTGGCGACATATTGCAACATCTAGCAAGTGTACATATTCGCCAGCACACCATTGATCAACAATCACCATCCCAAGACTTCTTTTATTGAGAGAGATCACATCCCAGAGATAAGTGCAATGTTTTGGAACCGCGCAGGACCCTTTAGCCAGGCATGTGACGAAGGGGACCTGCGCGTCTCCGAAATGTTGCACTTATCTCTGTGATGTGATCTCTCTCAATAAAAAAAACCTTTGGATGGTGATTGTTGATCCATGGTGTGGTGGCGAATATGTACACTTGCTTGATGTTTCCAGGACTCAGCTGGTAATTGCAGCAGCACTCACCATTTTAAGGGCCATTTTTGCCAGGAACGTGTGCGATAGGAATATTGACAATATTGCAACATCTATCTTTTTCTATTCTTTAAGAACAACCTCTTCTAGAGCCTGGATATTGGATGGAAAATGATGCTCAACTTGTCTCTCCAGACTCCCTATAGGTGTTTAATTGGGTTCAGATCAGGAGACATGCTTGGCCACTGAATCACTTTCACCCTGTTCTTCTTCAAAAATGCAGGAAAATAAACGGTAAGCGCAAAAGATGGAGTAACTGTAAACATATAAATGGATAAGAAGCCAATAATCATATGAGTACATTAGTCCTTAAAGGATCAGTTCTTAAAATTAACAGTTCTTAAAATGAATAGCGGCAGCAAACCTCAGAGGGAGCCAGCTCTGTGAACAGATAAGAAGGAGGGGAAAACACAGGAAACGCTACCTCAGTGTAGTATTAAAGCAGCTTTTTAATTGCAGGGTATATAGTACACTCACAAGATAAAATTGGAAATCAAGCTCATCTGTGTGTATGGGGGGGTGACACTCCAGGCATCCGAGACCGTCATCCAGGCCTGAGGGAGATAGCAGGAGCAGTCCTGTGGCCACCAGGAAGTTGGCCGGAACCAGCGTGGAACACACAGAAATGACGTCACCGGAAGTGAACGGACATCAAGTAGAGACCGTTCTAGATGGGCAGAATAGGCAGGCTATGCGCTCGGAGCATCAGCTCCTTCTACAGGTCTAACATGGCAGTGCTGGAAAGGTGCTATTTATGAGCCCAGGCCTGCCGTGGGAAAAACAACCTCCAGCGCACACAGCGCACCACCAGCACTCACACTGAAATAATAGTATGGGCAAGGATTTTAGTATAGACACTGATTATATAGCCGAAAAGATGGTACATTGAGATATAAGCATTTAAAATAGTTAAAAATGTGCAACATGCATGAAGAATGTATGCATACATAAATCATGCATACATTCAAAATATCATGCAATAAATCATGCAAAATGATTCACATCCACTAAAATAAAAAATATATACTTAAAAAAAAAAATATATATATATCAAAAACTACTATGTAGAAAAATATATGAAAGAATATACACATAATAATATGGTCATAGATAGAAAATAATATATATGAGATATATGATATAAAAAATATATACATAAAAAAATATCAAATAAATATATATATATGATAATAATAATAATAATAATAAAAATCACAATAATAACAGTTCATGTATATATCCCAACATATGTATATCCGTAAACTTTGTGCTTATTGAAAAAATATTAAGGGATATTTAATAGCAATGGTTCGTATAGGCAGAGTAATAACATGTATAGACCATAATGGAGACATAAAACTGGCATTTGCACCATTTATCGCTACTGTTAAATCCCCTACACACCATTTCTTACATAACCTGACTACAAATGTTCTCTGCTTATACGTAGCATTGCTATTGAATATCCCTTAATATTTTTTCAATAAGCACAAAGTTTATGGATATACATATGTTAGTATATATACATGAACTATTATTATTATGATTATTATTATTATTATCATTGTTATTGCAATTTTTATTGTGATTCCTATCCATCTATATTGTTGTATTGTTGTATTTTAGTGCCGAAAAATTAGCTAACCCTTATGTCTACAAATATGAGATATAAATATATATATATATATATATATATATATATATATATATATAATTTTATATTTTTTAATGTATTTCTTTTTATATTATTTCATATATTTTTCTTCATATTAGTTTTTGATATATATATATATATATATATATATATATATATATATATATATATATATATATATATATATAAGGTATATATATTTGATTTCAGTGGATGTGAATAATGATCTATGTATGCATACATTCTTCATGCATGTTGCACATTTTAGTTATTTTAAATGCTTATATCTCAATGTACCATCTGTATATATGTATACTATCTGTATATACCTTGCAATTAAAACTTTGCTTCAAAACTACACTGAGGTGGCACTTCCTGTGTTTTCCCCTCCTTCTTATTTCTTCAGAAATGCAACAGTGGCCTTAAATGTGTGTTTTGGATCATTGTCATTGTTATATTGGCAAAGTGGACGATGACCAAGGGCATGGAGTGATGGTAGCATCTTCTCTTTTAATATAGAGCAGTACATCTGTGAATTCATGATACCATCAATGACAGGCAGCTCCCCAACATCAGCAGCACTCATGCAGGCCCACAGAAGGACACTGTAGGCACCATGCATTTTTCTTTGTACTTCTCACCTTTGCCAAACCATATAGTTTTGAAGCCATCAGTTTCAAAAACATTTATCTCGGTCTCATTACTCCAGAGTACAGAGTCCCAGTAGTCTTCTTCTTTTTCAGCATGGACCCTAGCAAATTCTAGGTGGGCTTTTTTGTGCATTGGGTTTATGAGAGGCTTCCTTCGTGGATGACACCCATGCATGCCATTCCTCTGCGGTGTACGCCATATTGTATAACGGGAAACAATCACCCCAGTTTGGCTTTCTACTTCTTTAGCTAACTACAGTGAACTTGCATGCGATTTTTTTCAACCCTTATCATCAGAAGACGTTCCTGTTGAGGTGTTAACTTCCATGGACGGCCTGGACTTCTCTATGAGATGGTTGTAGTTCCATCTTTGTTACATTTTTGTATCACTGCTACAGTATTCTGACTGATAAGTAAAGCTTTGTTGATCTTCTTGTAGCCCTCACCTTTCTTGTGTAAAGAAATTAATTTCTTTCTCAGGCCTTGTGACATCTCTCTTCTATGTGGTGCCATTGCTGACAGCATGAATTGGGAAGGGGTTTTCTTTGTTAAGTAACGCCCTTTTAAAATGAACTGTTTGCTGGACACCTGTTTAATGAATAATTAGACTCACCTGTAATTGAATTCTTGTTAATTAGGATTTTGAGGTTCCCGCATTTCGAACAACATTTCCAGACTTGCGAACACTGGTATTTACTATAGCACTTCAAATAAAACCACAGAGGGAAGGCAAGTTGTAGTTTTTCCGGTCTGAGCAAGCTCAGTTGTATCACCACTGAGATGTTTGAACTAGGAGAAGTCAATGCCTGTTTGGATTTTTTGAAATATATCACTTACTTAATAATTAACCCTTTCATGACTAAGCCTATTACTGATATTTGGTGTTTACAAGTTAAAACCCATATTTTTTGCTAGAAAATTACTTAGAGACCCCAAAAATTATATATATTTTTTAGCAGAGAATCTAGAGAATAAAATGGCGATTGTTGCAATATTTTATGTCACACGGTATTTGTGCAGCGGTGTTTTAAACGCAACTTTTTGGGAAAATGAATTTAAAAAAAAGAAACAGTAAAGTTAGCCCAATTTTTTTGTATAATGTGAAAGATGATGTTACGCCGAGTAAATAGATACCAAACATATCACGCTTTATAATTGCACGCACTTGTGGAATGGTGACAAACTATGGTACCTAAGAATCTCCATAGGCAACGATTTAAATTTTTTTTTACGGTTACCAGGTTAGAGTTACAGAGGACGTCTAATGCTAGAATTATTGCTCTCGCTCTGACGATCACGGTGATACCTTACACGTGTGATTTGAACACTGTTTACATATGCGGTGTACATATTTTTTTTTTTCTTACTTATTTTATTTATTTTTATATTATCAAAGTGTGTTAAAAAAAATTGATCACTTTTATTGCTGTCACAGGGGGATAACAGGGGGATATCCTCCGGGATAACAGGGGGATATCCTCCGGGATAACAGCCAAGCGGATTTTAGCTGCATCGATTGTTATCCCTGGAAAGCCGATCGCCCGCTCTACAAAATGGTACCGGGATGATGCCTGCAGCTGCGGACATCATCCTGGTATAACCCCCGAAAGCCGAGGCCGCACATCTGCGTACGCTCGGCGGGAAGGGATACAGGCACATTTAGAATTCTTTTAAAGCAGTTATTCTTTAAAATGTTTAACAAATGTTTAGGAAGTATAAGTCACCATTAGTAAATTTGGAATTGTGACTATTTGTTGACTAAGTGCTTTAGTAAATTCTTTCTCCGACTAAAAGTAGTTCTAATAAATGGAAGTGATCCCATTTGCCAACTAGGTGTTATAGTAAATCAACCCCATAGGGGTTGATTTACTATAGCACCTAGTCAGCAAATGAGCTCACTCACTCAACAAATAGTCACAATTGCAAATTTACTAATGGTCACAAAACTTAGTGACCATCTAAATGAGTTCCCCTTCTAGAACCAAATGCACAGCAAATAAAAATCTTGTTTAAAACCACTTAAGGACTAGCCTCGTTTTGAGATTTTGGTGTTTACAAGTTTAAAACTGTTTTTTTTGCTAGAAAATTACTTAGAACCCCAAAACATTATATATTGCTTTTTTTCTAACAAACTAGAAAATAAACTGGCGGTCATTGTAATACTTTTTTTTCACACCGTATATGAGCAGCGGTCTTACAAGCGCACTTTTTTTGCAAAAAAAATCACTTTTTTGAATAAAAAGATAAGACAACAGTAAAGTTAGCTCATTTTTTTTTTATATTGTGAAAGATAATGTTACTCCAAGTAAATTGATACCCAACATGTCACGCTTCAAAATTGCGCCCGCTCGTGGAATGGCGTCAAACTTTTACCCTTAAAAATCTCCATAGGCGACGTTTAAAAAATTCTACAGGTTGCATGTTTTGAGTTACAGAGGAGGTCTAGGACTAGAATTATTGCTCTCGCTCTAACGATCGTGGCGATACCTCACATGTGTGGTTTGACCACCGTTTTCATATGCGGGCGCTACTCGCGTATGCGTTTGCTTCTGCACGCAAACTCGTCGGGACGGGGCGCTTTAAAAAAAAAATTTTTTCTTATTTATTTTAGCAGTGTGAACCCAGGCTTAGATACAAACCCCACTGTGACTCCCTTGCAGCCAGGGCCAGGACAAAGTCAGCTGGTGCCCAGGGAAAAATATGTCAAAATGCAACCCTCCCAGGGGGAGTAGTAGGCAGGGCTAATAAAAGTGCAAGCAATGCCAAGCTGCAACATATGGGTTGATTATGGCATGTGCCAAAATATTGCCAAAGCAGTCAGGGATTCCCCTCCCCCACCACACACACATACACCCATCCGGGAATATAGGAACCCAGTTGACCCTTTTTTCCAGTTAAAGGTGTCCCCTGACCAGGAGGACTGCAGGGTGGTGATGAGATGGGTTCCCCATCTGGGAATACAGGAGCCCCCTCCCTCAAGGTAAAGGAGAACCCTGGATAATTTGACTGCAGGGGAGTAATCAGAAGGGAACCCCCACCCAGGTATACAGAAACTCCCCTCCCTCCCCTCAGTTCCAGAAAAGCTCCAGATATGAGGACTGCAGGGGTGTGATAAGTGGGGATCCATATCCAAGAACATAGGAACTTCCCTCTAGTTAAAGAAGACCCCCAGTGAGGAGGATTGCAGGGCGTGATATTAGGGGACCCCCATCCAGGAATATAGGAAATTCCCTCTAGTTAAAGAAGACCCCCAGATGGGAGGGGGATATAAAAAGGGACCCCTATATGGGAATTCCCCTCTCTTCCCCCTTTAGTTATAGAAGACCCCCAGCTAGGAGGATTGCAGGGCATGATATTAGTGGACCCCCATCCAGGAATATAGGAATTTCCCTCTAGTTAAAGAAGACCCCCAGATGGGATGGGGGTATAAGAAGCGACCCCAAAACAGGAAATCCCCTCTCTTTCCCTTCCAGTTATAGAAGACCCCCAGCTAGGAGGATTGCAGGGTGTGATATTAGGGGACCCCCATCCAAGAAGATAGGAACTTCCCTCCCTCCCCTGTTAAAAAAGACCCCTCAGCTGGGAAGACTTCACAGGGATGATGAGGGGGGGGGGGCATTGCTCAACCTCCTCTAGTAGAAAAAGACCACTGGCCAGGAAGACTGCAGACAGCTGCACCCCCCCCCCACCCATGATGGAGTTCTGGGCAGACTGTCACTGCTGCTTCTGTGTTCTCCACACTACTGAAAACATTCTTCCTTCACTCACTGTACCGGGTGGAACAGACGAATCCCAGGCTCTGCACAAAGGGGAGGGTGTGGAGGATCCACAGTGGAGAAGGGGAGAAGCATGTACAGGGAGTTAAAGCGCCCCCTTTCCTTATTAAAAACACAGGAAGCCGACAGTAAGGGAGAGGAGGATTGGTGCTGTGGGGCTGCCATTGATTTGTCCGGGTCTCGAGCGGACAGAAACCTGGGCAGAGGATTCCAAACTCATACTGCCCGGGTGAGTCCTGGACAGGTAGCAACCCTAGTGTCAGAGAAAATATATATAGGGTCCAGAAGAAGCAGTTCCCCACGAATCATGTCGAGCTTCATGTAATTCATACTTTGTAATTAGCCGTCATGACAATACTTGGGGTTGTCACTAGTACACGCCTAACGTAGATGGCTGTCTTGAAGACATAGTTTCGACCATTGTGTGTTTTCTCAATTACTATTTTTTTAAAATTTTGTTTTTATATTTATGTGGTGTGTTTAATAAAATGGATATTTATTAGTGGTGTCTATAAAGTCCATTTTTCCTGTTCTATTTTTTCTCAATTCCTCATGATAAGATGTGGCGCTTTGTTATCTTTGTACACCCACAGTGCCATCCTGCGTTAGTGTGCTTAACTTTTTCTTAATAATAATAAATCATGTTTTTTATATGTGATTTTTGAAATCTAGTACAATTTAGAAGGGTTTCACATAATGGAAACAAAAGAGCAGACATTACAAATAAAGCGTGTGTGTGCGGGGGGGGGGGGGCAATCAGACTATAGAAGGGACGGACTGCACCTATATGAGGAGGGTGCAGATCTGCTGGGAATGAAGATGGCCAAAAAGTTAGAGGGGTTTTTAAACTAGGCGATGGGGGGGAGGGTCCAGAGACAGTGATAGCCAGCGCGGAAGATATTCCAGAAGGTAGTATTGGGGGCATTAGTGGTAGGTTAACCAAAGCACAAAAACACAAGGTGAGTATAGTAGCAAGTCCTAGTTGCAATCTTGAAACACCCAATACGAGGACAATATGCGACCGGTCTAAACTATGTGGCATGTTCACCAATGCCAGGAGCATGGCGGACAAGATGAGTGAACTAGAGATACTGTTGTACAAGGAGGATTTGGATTTTGTGGGAATTTCAGAGACCTGGTTCAACAGCTCTCATGATTGGCTGGCAAACATTCAAGGGTATACCCTATACCGCAAGGATAGAGAGGGTAAAAAAGGGGGAGGGGTATGCCTATATATCAAGAATAATGTACAAGTGAATGTGAGAGATGACATCACTGAGGGAGCTAGTGAGGAGGTGGAATCCTTATGGGTAGAGCTCCAAAGGGATGAAGCTAAGGGGATAATAATACTGGGAGTATGCTATAGGCCCCCTAACCTGAGGGAGGATGTGGAGACAGATCTCCTATCACAAATTGGATTAGCAGCAAGGATGGGAAGTGTTATCATGACGGGGGAGTTTAATTATCCAGACATAGACTGGGCGGAGGGAACCGCGCATTCATTTCAGGCTCGCCAGTTCCTTAATGTCTTGCAGGACAATTTTATGGGTCAGATGGTAGACGCACCAACTAGAAATAAAACATTACTGGATCTACTGATTACCAACAATACAGACCTGATCACAGATGTGGAAATACGGGGCAATTTAGGTAACAGCAATCACAGGTCAATTAGTTTCAGTATAAATCACGCAAATAGGAAACATGAAGGGAACACAAAGACACTGAACTTCCCTAAACTACAAACCTTGCTAAAAGGCATAAATTGGGATAAAATATTAGGAACAAAGAATACGGAGGAGAGATGGGTTTGCTTTAAGAGCATATTAAATAAGGGCATTAGCCAATGTATCCCATTGGGTAATAAATTTAAAAGAGCGAACAAAAATCCTGGATGGCTTAACTCCAATGTAAAAATGCATATAAAAGCAAAGGAGAAGGCCTTCAAAAAATACAAGGTGGAGGGATCATCCTCAGCATTCAGACTTTATAAAGAATGCAATAAGAAATGTAAGGGTGCAATTAGGACGGCTAAGATAGAGCATGAAAGACACATAGCGGAGGAGAGCAAAAAAAATCCCAAGAAATTCTTTAAGTATGTAAACAGTAAAAAAGGGAGGACAGACCATATTGGCCCCATAAAGAATGAGGAAGGACATCTGGTTACAAAGGATGGGGAGATGGCGAAGGTATTGAATTTATTCTTCTCCTCAGTATTCACGAGTGAATCGGGGGGCTTCAGTAACCAAAACTGCAGTGTTTATCCTCATGACACAACACAGGAAGCACCTACATGGTTAACAGAGGACGGAATTAAAATTAGACTTGAGAAACTTAACATTAATAAATCACCGAGACCAGATGGCTTGCATCCGAGGGTACTTAGGGAACTCAGTCAGGTGATTGCCAGACCGTTGTTCCTAATTTTTACAGACAGTCTATTGACTGGAATGGTACCAGCTGATTGGAGAAAAGCCAATGTAGCACCAATATTTAAAAAGGGCCCAAAAAACATCCCTGGGAATTACAGACCAGTTAGCCTAACATCAATAGTATGTAAACTCTTGGAGGGGATGATAAGGGACTATATACAAGATTTTAGTAATAAGAATGATATCATTAGCAGTAATCAGCATGGATTCATGAAGATTCATTCTTGCCAAACCAATCTATTAACCTTCTATGAGGAGGTGAGTTGCCATCTAGATAAAGGAAGGCCCGTAGACGTGGTGTATCTGGATTTTGAAAAAGCATTTGACGCAGTTCCCCATAAACGTTTACTGTACAAAATAAGGTCAGTTGGCATGGACCATAGGGTGAGTACATGGATTGAAAACTGGCTACAAGGGCGTGTTCAGAGGGTGGTGATAAATGGGGAGTACTCAGAATGGTCATGGGTGGGTAGTGGGGTTCACCAGGGTTCTGTGCTGGGACCAATCCTATTTAATTTGTTTATAAACGACCTGGAGGATGGGATAAACAGTTCAATCTCTGTATTTGCAGATGATACTAAGCTAAGCAGGGCAATAACTTCTCCGCAGGATGTGGAAATCTTGCAAAAAGACCTGAACAAATTAATGGGGTGGGCGACTACATGGCAAATGAGGTTCAATGTAGAAAAATGTAAAATAATTCATTTGGGTGGCAAAAATATAAATGCAATCTATACACTGGGGGGAGAACCTCTGGGGGAATCTAGGATGGAAAAGGACCTGGGGGTCCTAGTAGATGATAGGCTCAGCAATGGCATGCAATGCCAAGCTGCTGCTAATAAAGCAAACAGAATATTGGCATGCATTAAAAGGGGATCAACTCCAGAGATAAAACAATAATTCTCCCGCTCTACAAGACTCTGGTCCGGCCGCACCTGGAGTATGCTGTCCAGTTCTGGGCACCAGTCCTCAAGAGGGATGTACTGGAAATGGAGCGAGTACAAAGAAGGGCAACAAAGCTAATAAAGGGTCTGGAGGATCTTAGTTATGAGGAAAGGTTGCGAGCACTGAACTTATTCTCTCTGGAGAAGAGATGCTTGAGAGGGGATATGATTTCAATTTACAAATACTGTACTGGTGACCCCACAATAGGGATAAAACTTTTTCGCAGAAGAGAGTTTAATAAGACTCGTGGCCACTCATTACAATTAGAAGAAAAGAAGTTTAACCTTAAACTACGTAGAGGGTTCTTTACTGTAAGAGTGGCAAGGATGTTGAATTCCCTTCCACAGGCGGTGGTCTCAGCGGGGAGCATTGATAGCTTCAAGAAACTATTAGATAATCACCTGAATGACCGCAACATACAGGGATATGTAATGAAATACTGACACATAATCACACACATAGGTTGGACTTGATGGACTTGTGTCTTTTTTCAACCTCACCTACTATGTAAGATCTTTGGCCTGTAGTGTGTGAATTGATGCACATAGCCAAGGGCTAACACAGTTGGAGAGAGATTTTGTGCCTGCAATCAGGTGCAGATACTTTAGGCATAATGAATGGACAGATTGAATGACAGTGGTGGATGTGTCCTTTATTGGGTGTGTGTAGGCGTGCTCACAATCCAGCCTAGGTTATATAAAGGACTGCAGTGGTGGGGCTTGCTTTGCCTGAGAAGAGGCCAAATTATTTGCTGTCTGTCTTTGCATATTTTTTCCCTTCCTTTTTGAGGGGGATGATATTGTGCATAATGACCACTAAAGCCCCATACACGCTATCAGATTTTCTGCTGATTTTTGTCTTCAGATTTACCAAAACCATGTAGTGCAAGGGCCTGCCTGATTGCATACAGATTGAAACTCCTAAGGTTTGGCCTCATATTATATGGTTTTGGTTAACCTGAAGGAAAAAATCAGCAGAAAATCTCATAGTGTGTATGGGGCTTTAGGCTGTTTTGATGTTTGTTTTGTGTGTTTTCTGTAATTGTTGTGCATTTGTTTCTGCATTCATGTGAGTGTTCAGTTTTCCTATTTTAAAATAAATTAGCCTTAAACAGTATTATGCTATGTTGGCTACTTTTTTACTTTCAGAATTTAGTAATGATAACGTATCATTAGCAGTAATCAGTATTGATTCATGAAGAATTGCTTTTGCCAAACCAATCTATTAACCTTCTATGAGGAGGTGAGTTGCCATCTAGATAAAGGAAGGCCGTAGACGTGGTCTATCTGCATTTTGCAAAAGCATTTCATACAGTTCCCCATAAACGTTTACTGTACAAAGTAAGATCCATTGGCTGCTGCTTCTTTGTACTTCTTTGTACTGCTGCTAACAAAGCAAACAGAATATTGGCATTGTCATGGTTATGCGATAGAGTTTTCTCTGTCAGCTTACCTGTCTCCATGTGTTCATCTCTAAAGACCAGCTGCCTCTCACCTGACTCGTTTTATAACCTCTCCTCTAAGCATGGCCCCACCCCAGGCCCTATCAGGGAACCCTATATTAACCTGTGCACTGCAAGCCAGCAGTGCTGATCAACCATTGTGTGTTAGCCGCGCCCTGGGGAATCTATGCTCTAGCTCCCACTGGGATCCATGTTAGTTATCCTGTAGACCTGCTTCCTGAACCTTCCTGGGTTCAATCCGCAGCAGTCAGTCCTAGGGTCCACTACCTTAGTGGTGCACTTCCAACTCCTACAGAGTGCATCTGTCACCTGTTCTCAGGTGACCTGACAGTTTGATCATCCATGGACCCGGCTGATGTGCCGCTACCCGCAGATGATCCTTTGCAGGGCTTAGTTCGCAGACTTGAGACCCAGGAATCGCATCAGACCCAAGTGATGCGATTCCTTCAGGATTTGGCATCCCGTTTTGAACAGGATTAGGCCTCATTAGGACCCCCGGTTCAACAACCTCTACCACTATCTGCTGCTGCAACTATCGCACCAGTCGCAGCCACACATTCATTACAACTGCCAGCTCCGGCCCATTTCTCTGGGGACTCCAAGGCTTGCAGGGGGTTCCTTAGCCTGTGCACAATTCATTTTTAACTTCAGCCCCAAAACTTCCTGTCCATCTGTGGCCTGTTCTCGACTCTCCCTGTTTGCTTGTTACCCTGACCTTTGGCATGTTATGTTTATCCTTGTCTGCTAGTCGCCCTGACCTTTGGCTTACCCCTTACTTCCCTGTCGTTCCAGCCTGCTGCCTTCTTCCTCTTCTCCTGTAGTCTACGGTGAGCGTGAACTGTGAGACCCTGGGGGCTGCGACCTGGAGCCAGACTGCAGCGCAGTCCATCCTCACCACTAGAGGCTCTGGTGAACACCCGCTGGCTCTTAGTCTCCGCGCCCTGGGGAATCTATGCTTTAGCTCCCACTGGGATCCATGTTAGTTATCCTGTAGACCTGCTTCCTGAACCTTCCTGGGTTCAATCCGCAGCAGTCAGTCCTAGGGTCCACTACCTTAGTGGTGCACTTCCGACACCTACAGAGTGCATCTGTCACCTAGTCTCAGGTGACTTGATAGGCATGCATTAAAAAGGGGATCAACTCCAGAGATAAAACGATACTTCTCCCACTCTACAAGACTCTGGTCTGGCCGCACCTAGAGTATGCTGTCCAGTTCTCAGGAAGGATGTACTGGAACTGGAGAAAGTCCAGAGAAGGGCAACAAAACTAATAAAGGGACTGAGGACCTTAGTTATGAGGAAAGGTTGCAAGCACTGAAGTTGTTCTCTCTGAAAAAGAGACGCTCGAGAGGGGATATGATTTCAATGTACAAATACTGTACTGGTGACCCCACAATAGGGATAAAACTTTTCCACGAAAGGGACGTGGCCATTCACTAAAACTATAAGAAAAGCGGTTTAATTTTTCAGCTTTCAGCGCTGTCACATTTTGAATGACAATTGCGCGGTTATGCAACACTGTACCCAGATGAAATTGTTATCATTTTTTCCCCACAAATAGAGCTTTCTTTTGGTGGTATTTGATCACCTCTGCGGTTTTTATTTTTTGCGCTATAAACAAAAGAAGAGCGACAAGTTTGAAAAAAATGCAAAATTTTTTACTTTTTGCTATAATAAATATCCATTTTTTTAAACAAATTTTTTCCTCAGTTTAGGCCGATATGTATTCTTCTACATATTTTTGGGGGAAAAAATTGCAATAAGCGTATATTGATTGGTTTGCGCAAAAGTTGTAGCGTCTACAAAATAGAGGATAGATTTATAGCATTTTTATTATTATTTTTTTTTTTACTAGTAATGGCGGTGATCTGCGATTTTTATCATGACTGCTATATTGCGGCGGACATATCGGACACTTTTGACACATTTTTGGGACCATTCACATTTATACAGCGATCCGTGCTATAAAAATGCACTGATTACTGTATAAATGTGACTGGCAGGGAAGGGGTTAACACTAGGGGGTGATCGAGGGGTTAATTATGTTCCTAGGGAGTGATTCCAGCTGTAGGGGATGGGATTCACAAAGGGAGGAGACGGATCGGTGTTCCTCTGTACTGGGAGCACACCATCGGTCTCCTCTGACAGGACCGTGGATCTGTGTGTTTAGACACACAGATCCACGGTCCTGCTGTGTTACCGGGCAATCGCGGGTGCCCGGTGGACATCGCGGCTGCCGGGCACGTGCATCGAGTCCCCAGTGACACAGCGGGCACGCACGATTGCCTGTGGCAGCGCACGCGCGCCCCCTGGTGTGCCGAGAAGGCGAGGGCGTCGTATGACACTCTCCCAGAACGAGAGCCGTGCCACCTGGTCGTCATATGACAGCCGGCGGGCGGCAAGTGGTTAAACTACGTAATGGGTTCCCTTCCACAGGCAGTGGTTTCGGCAGGGAGCATCGATAGTTTCAAAAAACTTTTCGATAAGCACCTGAATGACCACAATATACAGGGATTTACAATGTAATACTGACATAAAATCTCACACACATAGGTTGGACTTGATCGACTTGTGTCTTTTTTCGACCTCGCCTATTATGCAACTATGTAACTATCTGAGATCATCCCAGTGCGATAATCACGCACGGGAGGCTGCATCCATTCATCCATTTCTATGGTGCCATTTACCCTAACATAGGGGAGGATGTTCCAGGGATCGGGATCTCTGGCTTCGTGTATTGTAAACAAATCGCAGAAGACCGCTCTTATTAGAGGGTCACATGTCCTATAGTAACTGCGGTATGAAATCACTGGCTGGTGACACCTCTGCTATTTTTTGACCACTTTCACGACATGTGGGACTTATCATCTTGAGTGCTTTAAAGGACCTATATGGAGCTGTATGTATGTGGACTTTATTGGGTTCAATAATAATTTTCATGTATTATTTAGCGCTGCACTATTGCTTTTATACAATAATGTATATATGTAAAGCGCTGTGTAACTTGACAGTGCTATATAAGTGCCTGAACTAATAATAATGAATTTTTATATGTGTTTTTTGCAGTCTGGTACGATTTAGAAGGGTTTCACATAATGGAAACAAAAGAGCTGACATTACAAATAAAGTGTGTGTGCGGGGGGGGGGGCTCGCTCTTCCACCCCCCTTTCCTGGCCTGCTAGACTGTATGCTCAGATAAGGGTGTGTTAGTGATTTTGGGGGAGGCCACACTTTTTTCTTTATGTTTTGGGCATGGGGTTCCCCCTCATGGCAGACGGAAGGGCCCATGCTCTTTTGTGACATGTTGGCTATGTTGTTTCCATTATGCTGCCATTGTGGAATCACTGCTGACAGCGGGGATGAGTTACTAGCTATTGTTTTGTTTGCTCAGGGACTTGGACATTTCACTCACATATGCTTATATAATTGTTGCTTTCTTTCTGTGCATGCTATTAGATCTTTGGCCTGTAGTGTGTGAATTGATGCACATAGCCAAGGGCTAACACAGTTGGAGAGAGATTTTTTTCCCTTCCTTTTTGAGGGGGATGATATTGTGCATAATGACCACTAAGGCTGTTTTGATGTTTGTTTTGTGTGTTTGCTGTAATTGTTGTGCATTTGTTTCTCAATAGTGGGTTTTTGTGGGCTTGGCTTCAATTTAGTGTGTATTTTTCCTGTCTGACCATGTGTTTGAGCATCTGCTGACCATTGTTTCGTTATTGTTACTAACAAATGTCAGTTGTTCTACTCTTATAACTCCTAAATTCATCATGTAGACAGAAATGCAGCTTCCTGCCTACTATAATCAGAAATGTATGTGTAAGGGAACGAGGAAACAAAGGGGGGGGGGGGGTGTTTTTTGTGTTTTTTTACCCCCTATATTGTTTTTGAGAATTCTTGCACCTAATAACAAATTGATGGGGATGGGTGGGGTGGTGAGAGTTGTTGTACCTTATAATTAGGGATGAGCTTCGCGTTCGAGTCGAACCCATGTTCGACTCGAACATCGGCTGTTCGGTCGTTCGCCGAATTGCGAACGATATGGGCCATTCGCGCCAAATTCATGTGGTGCGTCACGGCCCATAATTCACTGCGGCATCGCAGTGCATTGCTGGCTGATGATTGGCCAAGCATGCACTATGACCCGCATGCTTGGCCAATCACAGCGCCGCCTGAACAGAGAGCCGTAATAGGCCAAAGCCAAGGAGGCTTTGGCCAATTATGGCTCAGGGGATTTAGTACACGCCCCACACTATATAAGGCCGCCTGCACGGCGGCCCTGTGTAGTGTGTGTTCCGGCGTTCATTGAGAGAGAGAGAGAGACAGACAGTGACATTTGATTTAAGTTAGATAGATTAGGCAGAACAGTCAGTCAGTTAGCTGCACTTACAGTGTATTGTGTATATATATGCATCCCAGGTGTTGCATATATATATATACACTGTATTCAGTTTAGCTAGATCCGTTCTTGTTATCTTCCTACTGACAGGCAGGCTTGTCTTGTTACAGTATTTACAACTACCTGAAGAAAATTACTGGTGTTCTTTTGATCCTATTAGTACCACAGTCAGGCAGCTAGACTATTTACAGTTAGTGCAGTGCGTCCTGCTCATAGTGTTCAGCTAGATCCGTTCCTGCTATCTTCTTTTTTTTTTTTAAACAATAGATTTTTATTGAATTTCACTTGTACATTACATAGCATTCAATATATGCATTTATAAGATTATACAAGGTGAGATTGTATACACAACAGTTGCTACATATATGTTCAGGAATATACATCAGGTGTTCAAGCTACTAACTGGATTATATGCTTGACCTCCGTAGGAGGTACAGCCCGTCACCCCCTTTGGGTACACACTGTGACTAGGCTTATTGCTGGGTATCTGTATGGTAGCTTGCCGTGGTGCCTATGAAGGGCCCACGGGAAGTTAGTCTGTAAGCAGCAAGTGCTGTGACTTCAGAGTTATAACAACATAAACATAGATATATAGTTGACATATTTGCGGGGTGCGTAGTTATCCCCACACACCCAATCCACCACCATTAATAGCTCTTTGGTAAGTATCCAACCTGTTAAGGTTGAGAAGTTCTATTAGTATACCATCGCACCAGAGGCATTCTTGTGCTTCAGTGTATCAGTAAGAGGATTTCATGAATGTGAGGAGGCATGTTTTGAGGATCTCCAAATTTCCCACTGTTTATGGAAATTCGGGGATCCCCCTTTAGAGTAGGCAAGAGCTCTTTCCATTGTATATTGGGCGTTAACTCTAGAGATAACTTCTTCTATTTCAGGGGGTGCTAGCGAAAGCCATTCTTTTGCTATGGAAATACGAGCCGCAAATAGTATATGGATTACTACTTTCCTCATTAGGGGGGGATAAGCTTCAATACCCAGGCTCAGCAGCGTTAGCGCTGGGTCAAGTTTGCGATGGGTGTTAGTAACATTGTAGATGAGAGATTGGACTTTCTCCCAGAACGGTTGGATGTGTTTACAGCTCCAAAATATGTGAATAAGATTGCCCATAGATAGGCACTCTCTCCAGCATAGTGCTGAAACTGAGGGTTTCATCTTGTCCAGTCGAGCGGGTGTAAGATACCACCTATGTAGTAATTTTTGCGCGTTATCCCAGTGGTCTATGCAAGAGGAAGATTTGCTGTTATATTTTATGGCTGTGTGCCATTGGTGCAGAGGGTATTCCCTTTGAAGGTCCCGTTCCCACTTATGCATATTAGGCGATTTAGTATGTAGATAGGTAGGGGAGGCGAATGTGTAGAATAAGGAGATGCCTTTTCGAGGAGGTGGAGATTTATTGAGTAGGAATTCCCATAGAATCTGTGGGATTGTGATCGGGCGGGTCGGATTGGCGTGTGAGTAGTGGTTTAGTTGGAGCAATTTGTATTTATCAAGTTCATCCAATGTATCCAGGTCATTAGTATAGAAGTGTACTCCCTTTTTTTTCCAGCTGAAGGCCGAGAAGTTCGGTATGAGGTACTCATATGCTGCTAGTGGTATTCTTAATTTGCAGGTTGGAATGTCATTGAACTTGGTATTGATTAAAGAGGACCATGCTTGAATAGTAGCTTGTATGGCTGGGTATGAGGGAATGTTGGGTTTGTGATGGATGCAAACGGCTGTAGTTAGTGCTGGCAGGTCGTGGCCAGGGGTCACTGTTCGTTCAATATCTGACCATCTATTGTCCGTTTGACATGAGAACCAGTAGCGCATCTGGTCCATTAGCGCAGCTTTATAGTATAGTTGAGCATTGGGGAGGCCAGCTCCGCCTAGGTGTTTAGGTTTGTAAAGCTGTGCTAATGCTATCCTCGGTTTTTTACCACCCCATATAAATTTTTTAAGTAGTTTATCTATGTGTTTAAAGAATTGTTGGGGAACAGGGATTGGAACGGTTCTGAAGACATAGAGCAGCTTAGGCATTACTTGCATTTGATATGCAGCTATCCTCCCCAGCCACGTAAGTGGTAGTTTACCTATTTGGTTTAGTTCCGCTTCCACTTTAAGCAAGAGTGGAGGGAAATTACACGAGTAGATGTTGGTGGGGGAGGAGGACAGCTGCACACCCAGATATGTAATTGAAGGCGGGTCCCAGGTGCATGGGAAAATTTCCTTTAGTCTGGGCTTAGTTTTTTCAGGTATGTTGATGGTTAATGCAAAGCATTTATTAGTGTTGACCTTGTAGTAGGAAACACTACCAAATTTATGTAAGAGGGAGTTAATAGCAGGTAAGGATTTAATCGGATTAGTTAATGTTAAGATAATGTCATCAGCGAAGAGACCTATTTTGTGGGATTCGTGACCCGTGTCGATGCCCTCTATCTCAGTATCACCTCTTATATATTCTGCTAGTGGCTCTATAATTAGGGAGAATATTATTGGCGAGAGTGGGCAACCCTGCCGGGTACCATTGGTTAATCTGAAGGGGTCTGAGAGCATCGTGGAAGTATAGACTTGAGCTGTGGGGTTCGTGTATAAAGACATGATAGCTGAGTGGATCAGGCCCGAGATGCCAAATTTGTGCAAGGTCCTAGACAGGTAACCCCAGTGGACCCTATCGAAGGCCTTTTCCGCATCTGAGGCCAGGAATATGCTAGGTACTTTTTTAGTTTCAGCCATGCTCAGGAGGTTCAACATACGTCTAGTTCCGTCCGGCGCCTGCGTGCTTTTGACAAATCCGACCTGATCCAATCCTATAAGGGAAGGGGTGATGTCTTTTAGTCTATTCGCTAGGATTTTAGCATAGATCTTGAGGTCCGAATTTAAGAGGGATATGGGTCTAAAGTTTTGGGGGTGTGAGGTGTCCTTGCCATTTTTCGGTATTGTGACTATAACAGCTTGTAGCATCTCTCTGGGGAAGGTGCCTGATGTGGCCGCTATGTTAAAAACCTTAACTAGTGCAGGGGTGAGGGTCTGGGTGAGTGCTTTGTAGTATTCGGCGGAGAATCCATCCGCACCTGGCGATTTTATGCATGGGTAGTGCTGCGATTACTGTTTCTACTTCTTGTTATGTAATGGGAGAGTTTAGTTTGTGGAGGGACGTTTGGTCCACTGAAGGTAGGCGAATTCCGTTAAGGAACTCGTCTATCTCCACGTTTGTGGGCTGGTGCGTTGCGGGGTCATTATTAAGGTTGTACAAAGATTCATAGTATTCTTTAAATACATTAGCTATGTCCTTGGGGTTTTGGAATATCGTGTCGTTGATGTGATGCCTAATTTGAGCGATGTTCGAGCGTGCTTGTTTTTTCCTTAGTTGGGCTGCTAGTAGTTTTCCCGAGCGGTTATTCTGGGAGTAGTAAGTAAGTTTTAGTTTTTTAAAGTACGTTTCGTAATCCGCTCTAAGTTCCTGCCTCAGTTCCTCCCGGCAGGTTGTTAGCCGGGAAAGAACCTCGTTGGTTCTGGTACTGGGATTTTTGTGTTTCAGTTCTAGATCTGCTATAGTGTCATGGAGTTGTGACATGCGGTTCATTTTTTTTTCCTCTCTCTAGAAGCAATCTGAATGAGGACACCTCGAGCATAGGCCTTATGAGCACACCATACTGTCATTGGGGAGCATTCTCCGGTATTGTTAAATTTGAAATACTCATTCACTTTTTCTGCTATTTCATCCCTAATTTTGGGCTGCGATAGGAGAAATGTGTTATTGCGCCACAGTGGTTTTTGATTGGACCTGCTGTCATCCATAACCTCAATTGTCACCGGAGCGCGATCAGACCAGGTGATGTTATGGATGTCATCGGTTTGGACTTTCTGTAGCGTATGCATGTCTGTAAGGAAAAAATCAATTCTAGCGTAGCTGTTATGGACTGCTGAGAAGTGCGTATAATCTCTTTCGGTGGATCTAAGGCAGCGCCAGGGGTCAAAAAGCCGTTCCTCATGACAGAGGGCTCCCAAAGAAGGCCTCTGCCTAAGAGCCACAGAAGAAGTGTTCCACTCCGCATTCATAACCATGTTAAAGTCGCCACAGACAATTAATCTACCTTTTTGCATTTTTTTTGCCATCGTGAGTACTTTACGAATAAATTTTAGAGATCTCACATTCGGTGCATACAGGTTTACCAGGGTATAGGTGACATGGTCCACGTCAGCCACCAGGATGATAAAGCGGCCTCGGGGGTCCACATGTACCTGCAAGAGAGAAAAGGTTAATCTGTCCCTGATAGCTATTAGGACTCCATTCTTCTTAGTGTTGTTGTTGGCTGTGATTACTTGCTGGAATTTGGGATGAGTGCATTTTGGTGGTTTCGTGCTAGAAAAGTGAGTCTCTTGAGCGCACAGGATGTCGCAGTTCGCTTCCATAGCAGTTTTCCAAAGGGCTCTTCTCTTGTAGGGACTGTTCAGGCCACTCACATTGAAGGTCATCAGTTTAAGGTTCATGTAGGTGGTAGATGGTGCGGCTATGCCCTCTGGTGGTGGAGATGAGCGATGGAGGTGAAGTAGGTGGTGAGTCCAGCGCGCAGGGAGCTCCCCGCAGCATTACTGCATGCTGAGTAGTGAAACTTGAGGTAACGGGAACCGTAAGAACTTGAACTGGTGAGATCTTATAACGTAAAGATCGCATCAAACACGGAGAACAGGTTACGGACAACATCTCGTAACTTGAGTTGGGGTATTAGAGTAGAAGGTCAAAAAGAAAAAAGTGAAAAATAAAAGAAAACAGCCGAACAACGGGCGGTTGTTCTGTGAGCATTACACTTGTTGTGCAGGGTGAAGGCACTAGGATTAGGGTATATCTGGTGTACCAAGTACCTTAAGAGTAGGTTGGAGGCTTGTGAGGGGTGGATCTTCTTTGGCGGTTGAGGGTGCCTTGTCTTCCGTGTAACGGGTCAGGGTCTGCTGGTTCACCATTCTCAGGCAGTAATTTCCATTTGCGGAGGATCTCCAGGCCTTTGTCAAGTGATGTGATCGCATGTGATTCATTATGCATATCCACTATTAGCTTGGCTGGGAAGCCCCACTTATAGATGACCTTGTGGTTACGTAGGATTTTGGTGATCGGTACTAGGTTGTGCCGTGCCGTAAGAGTCGCTTGTGACAGGTCAGCATACAATGCAACCCCGGTGAACGGGTCAGGAAGAGCAGGGTGTTGTCTTGCATACCTCATCAGTTGGTCTTTTATATGGTAGAAGTGGATGCGTGCGATAACATCCCTGGGAATCTGAGCAGGCAGGAAAGATGGCTTCGGAAGTCTGTGGGCTCTGTCAATTGTTAGGTCCGCCGGTCCCAGTGTAGGGAGGACTGTTATCATGAGCTTTTGAAGGTAAGCTGTAAGTTCAGCCGGCTTGACCGACTCAGGGACACCTCTGAATTTGATGTTGTTCCTGCGGGCCCTGTCTTCGAGGTCGGCCATTTTAAGTCGCATGGTTTTGATCTCTTCCTCAACATCAAAGTGTGCATCCACTAGCTCGTTATGTGCCAAAGTGAATTCTTCCATTTTCTTCTCCACATATGTTACTCTGGTAGAGACTGCTGCTACTTCACGTTTAGTGGTATGCATAAACGCTGCCATATCGCACTGGAGGGCCCCTCTTAGTGTTTGTAACATCTCCTTCATGATGGTGTCTAATATGGGCTGCCCTGAGGTGGGGAAGGCATCTAGTTTCTGCGTATAAGCAGAGGATTCCTCCATATCTTCTCCCTCTAGCCCTGAGTAATCCCGGGTCTCATCCTCTTCCCCAATCCTCCTTTTTTGTTTGGCAGGGCTGCTAAATGGTGAGGATGGCAGCGGATGGTCGCTGGCGTTTGACTCACCCGAGGATGGCACTGGATGGCTGTGTGGCTGTGCTGTGGAGGCTGACGAGCGGGTTTCCGCGCCGGCGCCATCTTGGAAATCCCGGGCCGTGCTGAGGGGATAGAAATCTGTCAGTTTTCTCGGTGCTTCTCTGTCCTTTCTCTTGGACATCGCTGCCGCTGTGTGCCCCACGTCCTAAGGAGTTGATAGAGTCGTTTTAGGGGTGTTGTAATGCGCTGTGACCTGCTCGATGTCGCCCGTTGTAGCAGAGCTTAGGTGTCACACATCCATCAGCTCTGGCTGCCGGCTCCGCCCCCCTCCTGCTATCTTCTTACTGACAGGCAGGCTTGTCTTGTTACAGTATATACAGCTACCTGAAGAAAATTGCTTGTGTTCTTTTGATCCTATTAGTACCACAGTCAGGCAGCTAGACTATTTACAGTTAGTGCAGTGTGTCCTGCTCACAGTGTTCAGCTAGATCCATTCCTGTTATCTTCTTACTGACAGGCAGGCTTGTCTTGTTACAGTATATACAGCTACCTGAAGAAAATTGCTGGTGTTCTTTTGATCCTATTAGTACCACAGTCAGGCAGCTAGACTATTTACAGTTAGTGCAGTGCGTCCTGCTCACAGTGTTCAGCTAAAACTACAAGTTAGTGGGGTGCGTCCTGCTCACAGTGTTCAGCTAAACCTACAAGTTAGTGCGGTGCGTCCTGCTCACAGTGTTCAGGTAAACCTACAAGTTAGTGGGGTGCGTCCTGCTCACAGTTTTCAGCTAAACCTACAAGTTAGTGCAGTGCGTCCTGCTCACAGTGTTCAGCTAGATCCGTTCCTGTTATCTTCTTACTGACAGGCAGGCTTGTCTTGTTACAGTATATACAGCTACCTGAAGAAAACTACTGGTGTTCTTTTGATCCTATTAGTACCACAGTCAGGCAGCTAGACTATTTACAGTTAGTGCAGTGCGTCCTGCTCACAGTGTTCAGCTAAACCTACAAATTAGTGGGGTATGTCCACCTCACAGTGTTCAGCTAAACCTACAAGTTAGTGCAGTGCGTCCTGCTCACAGTGTGCAGCTAGATCCGTTCCTGTTATCTTCTTACTGACAGGCAGGCTTGTCTTGTTACAGTATATACAGCTACCTGAAGAAAATTACTGGTGTTCTTTTGATCCTATTAGTACCACAGTCAGGCAGCTAGACTATTTACAGTTAGTGGGGTGCGTCCTGCTCACAGTGTTCAGCTAAACCTACAAGTTAGTGGGGTGCGTCCTGTTCACAGTGTTCAGCTAAACCTACAAGTTAGTGGGGTGCATCCACCTCACAGTGTTCAGCTAAAGCTACCTGTAGAAGGTTGGTGGTGTTCTCATACTACAGGCAGGCAGTTGATTTTGCTAGCTGCAGTATCAGTACATATATATATATATATATATATATATATATCCCAGCTTAGTGCAGCTACAGGCCATTAGTATGTCTGGAAGGAGAGGCAGGCAGTCACAAGCCAATAAGATAGGGCAAGCAGGCTCTGTGTCTAGTGCTGGTCATGGAGACGGTGCATCCTCATCAGCACGTGGCCATGGGACACGCTTGGCCTTTTTTTCGGCAGCTGGCCGTGTTGAACATGCAGAAGACTTGGTCGAGTGGATGACCAAGCTGTCCTCATCCTCCTCATCCTCTCTCACCCATGCCCAGGGTACTTTGTTTGGCAAAGCAGCGGCCTCTTCCCTCGGCTCAATGTCATCAGTGACTCCTTCCCTAGCCCCACCATGTCCTCCTGAGGAGTCCCTCGAACTGTTTGACCACAGTGTTGGGTACATGCTCCAGGAGGATGCCCAGCGTTTGGAAGGCTCTGATGATGATACTGAGCTCGATGAAGGCAGTAACATGAGCACGGACAGAGGGGGTGCCCAAGAAGGACAGCAATCTGGCAGTCATGCTCCCCCTGCTGCAGCATACTGCCAGGTTTGCTCCAGTGATGAGGAGGGAGGGGATGATGAGGTCACTCACTCAACGTGGGTGCCTGATAGGAGAGAGGAGGAGGAGGAGGAGGAGGAGGTGGCACATCATAAGGGCAGCACATTGACTGCATCACACCCCAAAGCTCCACATGTGTAGGGCGCTGCAGTCTCTGCGCGTTATTCAAAAAGTTCTTTGGTGTGGGCATTTTTTGAGACGAGTGCATCAGATCGCACCGCTGCTATTTGCAACATATGTCTCAAGTGTATCTCGCGTGGCCAAAACATCTCCCGCTTGGGTACCACATGCTTGACCAGACATATGTTGACCTGCCATGCAGTTCGTTGGTAAGCGTATCTAAAAGACCCACACCAAAGAACAAAGAGGACCTCTCCTTGCTCCTCATCAGCTGAGATTTCCAACCCCACTATACCTTCAGTCCTCTCTGAGACCTGCACTGAGAGGAATGAAGGTGTAGAATTAGGTGTGTCACAGCCAAGTACTTGTGGGCAATCTGCTTTTGGTACACCGACGTCAGATTGTACCAGGCAAATTTCCCTGCCCCAGCTGCTGCAACGCCGAAAGAAGTTTGCTCCCAGCCATCCACATGCCCAGCGGTTGAATGCTAGCTTGGCAAAATTGCTAGCACTTCAATTGCTGCCTTTTCAGTTGGTAGACTCTGCCCCCTTCCGTGAGTTTGTGGAATGTGCGGTTCCTCAGTGGCAGGTACCCAAACGCCACTTTTTCTCACGGAAGGCGATTCGGCTCTCTACCGGCATGTGGAAGGCAATGTCCATGCCTCGCTGGACAGGGCGGTCAGCGGTAAAGTGCATATTACCACTGACTCATGGTCCAGCAGGCATGGACAGGGACGTTACCTAAGTTTCACGGCGCATTGGGTGACTCTGCTGGCAGCTGGGAAGGATGCAGGACAAGGTGCAGTAGTGTTGGAAGTTGTTCCGCCACCACGCCTCCAAAATGCTAATGATTGTGATACACCTCTGTCCTCCACCCCCTCCTCTTCTTCTTCCTCCATGGCCTCTTCCTGTGCTTTGTCCTCAGAACCAGCGGTGCTCCGTAGCCGTTCAAGGGGCTACCCAATTTCACAGGCCAAAAGATGCCATGCGGTGCTTGAGCTGGTGTGCTTGGGGGACAGGAGTCACACTGGGGCAGAGGTTCTGTCAGCTCTGCAGGGGCAGGTTCAGAGGTGGTTGACGCCACGCCAACTTAAGGCAGGAATGGTGGTTTGCGACAATGGCACCAACCTCCTCTCTGCCCCCCGACAGGGACAAATGTCCCATGTGCCCTGTTTGGCTCACGTCCTTAACTTGGTGGTGCATCGGTTCTTGGCCAGGTACCCGGGCTTACAGGATGTCCTGAGGCAGGCCAGGAAAGTCTGTGTGCATTTCCGCCGGTCAAATAATGCCAGTGCTCGGCTGACGGACCTCCAAAAGGAGTTTAACCTGCCCAAGAACCGCCTAATTTGTGACATGCCCACCAGGTGGAACTCAACGTTGGCCATGCTGCAGTGGCTGCACACGCAGCAGAGGGCCTTCAATGAGTACCTGTGCAACTATGGCACCAGGACAGGGTCAGGGGAGCTTGGTTTTTTTCCCCACGCCAGTGGGCCATGATCAGGGATGCATGCACTGTCCTGTCACCATTTGAGGAGGCCACGAGGATAGTGAGCAGTGACAGTGCATGCATCAGTGACACTGTGCCCCTTGGTCCACCTGTTGGAGCACACGCTGTGTGGAATAATGGACAGGGTACTTGAGGCAGAACAGAGGCAGGAAGAGGAGGACTTCCTTAGCTCTCAAGGCCCCCTTTATCCAGACAGTGTTCCTGCGTGCCCGCCGATCACACAGGAAGAGGACGAGGAGGAGGAGGAAGATTGTGTCAGTATGGAGGTGGAGCCTTGCACTCAGCATCAGCAGCAGTCTTTAAGGGATCAGTCCCAAGAAACACATGGACTTGTACGTGGCTGGGAGGAGGTGGCTGCGGACCATGTCGTCCTTAGTGACCCAGAGGACTCCAGACCGAATGCCTCAGCAAACCTACGCTGCATGGCCTCCCTGATCCTGCAAAGCCTGCGTAAGGCTCCTCGTATTCGTGGTATCAAGGAGAAGGACCAATACTGGCTGGCAACCCTCCTTGATCCACGTTACAAGGGTAAGGTTGCTGACCTTATCTTGCCATCGCAGAGGGAGCAGAGGATGAAACATCTTCGGGAGGCCTTGCAGAAAGGTCTGTGCAGCGCGTTCCCAGAGACTGGGAGGTTACAAACTCCTGTTTCTGGACAATGTGTTGCTGAGGCTTCGGTCAGTCAAAGAAGGAGCGGTGGAGAAGGTGGCCGTCTGACCGATGCGTTCAGACAATTTTTTGGTCCGCAGCCCCAAGGTATGATCGGTTCCAGCAACCATCGCCAGCGTCTGTTTTACATGGTGCAGGAATACCTAGGGGCAAGATCAGACTTGGACACCTTTCCCACCGAAAATCCTCTGGGTTACTGGGTCTTGAGGATGGATCACTGGCCAGAGCTTGCACAGTATGCAGTTGAGCTACTGGCCTGTCCTGCATCCAGCGTTCTTTCGGAACGCACATTCAGTGCTGCTGGAGGCGTGGTAACCGATCACAGGGTGCGTCTGTCCACCGACTCGGTCGATCGACTGACCTTCATAAAAATGAATCAGTCTTGGATCACCACCAGCTACCAAGCACCTGATGCTGATGTAACCGAATAATTTTTTTTGAAATCTCAGATCCCTTCAAAGACTGCCTATGCTGATGCTGAGTGACTATCCCTGAGTAATTATCCTCTTCCTCCTCAATCATCACGCTGATAGCTTGTAAGAACATTTTTGGTTCTGGGCGCCACCACCAGTGCCTAAGGCACAATTTTTCAGCCCCTGTTTAACAGGGGCATGTAATTACAATTTTTGATGCAATACTTTGCAGCAGGGCTCGTTCCTGCGTTCCAACTAGAGTGTCTGTGAGGGGTTGCAGTGTTGTGGCACCAGCACCAGTGCCTAAAGCCCAATTTTTCTGCCCCTGTTTACAGGGGCGTGTAATTACAATTTTTGATGCAATACTTTGCAGCAGGGCTCGTTCCTGCGTTCCAACTAGAGTGTCTGTGAGGGGTTGCAGTGTTGTGGCACCAGCACCAGTGCCTAAGGCCCAATTTTTCAGCCCCTGTTCAACAGGGGCATGTAATTACAATTCTTGATCTAATATTTCACAGCAGGGCCCTGTGAGTGCTTACGTTGTTGTGGCCACAACAACACCTAAGGCACAAATTTCTGCTGAGTATATAGGGCAGGCCCCTACTTTCAAACATCTAACTTACAAACGACTCCTACTTGCAAACGGAAGGAGACAACAGGAAGTGAGATGAAATCTACCCCTAGGAAGGGAAATTCTCTCCTGTAAGAGTTAATATGGGAAAAACATTTCTCCTTTCCACTGATGCTTTCCAATCCTTGTTCCACAAAAAAACCCAAATTCTCAAAAAACATTTGTCATTGGGACAAAAAGTGAGGTGAAATCTTCTGAAGAGGAGGAAAGACAGCAAAACAAATGTCACAGGGGTGATAACCCTTCCCTATGTTTTCCAAAAAGCTTAAAAAAGATTTTTTGGCTGGAGCTAAACACGTTAAAAATGTACCCGTTCAAAATGACAAACAGATTCTACTTAACAACAAACCTACAGTCCCTGTCTTGTTTGCACCGCCTGTATACTGCTGTTCAGAGTATATAGGGCCTGGTGGCCCCACCCCTTTCCTTATTTTAATTTGGGTGCGGGGTTCCCCTTAATATCCATACAAGACCCAAAGGGCCTGGTAATGGACTGGGGGGTACCCATGCCGTTTGTCTCACTGATTTTCATCCATATTGCCAGGACTCGACATTACATTAAACCCGCAAGCAGTTTTAAATGAGATTTTCTCCTTTAAAAATTACATTTGGTGCAGGGACTGTTCTAAACACGGGAAACACATGCCACTTTACAGGCATACTATAGACACCCCCCAGGTACGATATTTAAAGGAATATTTCACTTTTTTTTTTTTTACTTTAAGCATCAATAAAATCACTGCTCCCGAAAAAACGGCCGTTTTTAAAAGTTTTTTTTGCATTGATACATGTCCCCTGGGGTAGGACCCGGGTCCCCAAACCCTTTTTAGGACAATACCATGCAAATTAGCCTTTAAAATGAGCACTTTTGATTTTCAACGTTCAAGTCCCATAGACGTCAATGGGGTTCTAACGTTCGTGCGAACTTTCGGTCCGTTCGCAGGTTCTGGTGCGAACCGAACCAGGGGGTGTTCGGCTCATCCCTACTTATAATGTGTTGCCTGGTTTATATTAGCGTTTTGTTCCCTGCTGTCCACTATGAATGTTAAGTTGTGACCCCTTTTAGACTGTAAGCTCCTGTGAGCAGGGCCCTTATAAGCCTATTGTAATGTAGCACCATAAATACCGTTTCTTTTTGCACAAGTAAATGAATGTACCTAATTGTGTTGCTGCTGTCCAAATAAATGTAGAATATTGAACTATTTATGTATTTGTTGGATCAATAAACCTTTTTTTTTTTCTGAAGTGGAATATATTAACACCCATACAAATAGATAGATAAAGCTATAATAGTCTACAAAATAAACATCTTACTCTGCACACATGCAAGGCATTAATGTAAAAAAAATAACACCCCGAAAAAAAAAAAAAACTGTAACTCCGAAGCTGAATTTATTTCAGCTTCTGGATAGGTAAGACTGTTCAACAAGTCAACCTAGGCCTTCATTTTTGAAATCACCAGTTTCAATCCCAGGAACACAATCAATTTGTAAATAAAGTCAAATAGTTTCTGAATATATATATTTGTAAAGTGCTGCACCAACTGATGGCCCTATGTAAATACTGTATATTATTAATAAAGTATATACATACGCTGTCCCCCGGCAATTCATATACTGTGGCAGGGTGGCATGTGCAGGCATGTACATATATGTTATGGTGCTTACTGGGGCTAAGGGGGTCGCGGCATGCCTGCAGGGGTGCGCAGCATGCCCCTCGCAACTGCTGTGTCCACTGGACTGTGGCTCACAGTAACGTTCCGCTTTGAGAAGCCCTGGGCTTATGGGATTGCTATGCCATAGCATGATCAAAGCTGTTATGAATGAATCTCATTTATAGCAGTTTTGCTTCCTATACTAGTGAGTTGTAATTGGCCCACAGCTATCACATGTTAGCTGGGCTTATCACAGCACCATGTGATTAGCTTTAGCCAATCACAGATCAGTAGTCATGAATGAATTTCATGCATGACAATTCAAAGTACTGTATTGCTGGTACAAAGATTTTCACTGTATCAACAATCATAATGTTAACATAAAAAACTGGACTCCTCCACCCAGAGTAGTACAATGTTTATATGGTGAAACTGAGCTACTCGGATGAAAGTGTGTTACATAAATTTAAAATATATTTCAATAAAAATTCTTTAAGTTTTTCGTGCACACATTTTTCACCATACTGTCCTCAGTCAGTGTCCCTAATCCCCACCACACCAGTCATCTGCTGATGCATAAGAAAATAGGTTGTTTGCCTGGGCACACCTCAAAAACACAACCCAGATCCATTCCAGATGCATTTCTGCATACGTGTTTTTTAGGGTTGCACCGATACCGGTATTGGTATTGGTGCCGATACTAAGCATTTGCACGAGTGTTGGAACTCGTGCAAATGCGCAGATACCTGAAACTGATACCTTCAGGTTCGGCTCTTTAATCTGTCAGTGCTATTCCCCCGCTGACAGATGAAATGTATACAAAAGAATGCAGGCAGTCATTTGTTGTTAAGGAGCGGGGCCACCGCATACTTAACAACCAATGACGTTTCAGTGAGGATTTTCTTTCCCCGCAGTGGACCCGCCCCAGCTCCTCCCTCCCTCGTCAGCTCCACCTCCTCCCCCTTAGCTCCGTTTTTGTGTCCTCCAAATATTTGCTTCTCCTCCTCGGCTCCTTAGGCCCCTCTGCGGGCGTCTGCAGGGTGACAGATCTGCCTGGTGAGTAGTGTGTCCTGCACTGAGCCAGGCTTTGCTGCTGCAGAACTTCTTGGAGGGGGAGCGCAGGTCTGCTGGGTGTTGTATTGGCAGTGTGTGGATTCCCAAATACCCACCTTCCCCTCCCCCCTCTCCGCCCAAAACAATAATCCCCCTTCCCCCTCTCCGCCCAAAACAATAACGCTCCTTCCACCTCTCCACCTTAAACAATAACACCCCACCTCTCCACCCTAAACAATAACAGCCCTCCCCACCCTAAACAATAATCCCCTTCCCCCTCTTCACCCTAAACAATAACCCCCCTCCCCACCTCTCCACCCTAAACAATAACACCCCTTCCCACCTCTCAACCCTAAACAATAACCCCCTTCCCACCTCTCCACCCTAAACAATAACACCCCTTCCCACCTCTCCACCCCAAACAATAACCCCCTTCCCACCTCTCCACCCCAAACAATAACCCCCCTTCCCACCTCTCCACCCTAAACAATAACCCCCTTCCCACCTCTCCACTCTAAACATTAACCCCCCTTCCCACCTCTCCACCCTAAACAATAACCCCCTTCCCACCTCTCCACCCTAAACAATAACACCCCTCCCACCTCTCCACCCTAAACAATAACCCCCCTCCCCACCTCTCCACCCTAAACAATAACACCCCTCCCCACCCCTCCACCCTAAACAATAACCCACCCTCTCTACCCTAAACAATAACACCCCTTCCCACCTCTCCACCCTAAACAATAACCCCCTCCCCACCTCTCCACCCTAAACAATAACACCCCTCCCCACCCCTCCACCCTAAACAATAACCCACCCTCTCTATCCTAAACAATAACCCCCTCCCCACCCCTCCACCCTAAACAATAACCCACCTCTCCACCCTAAATAATAACCCCCGTCCCCACCTCTCCACCCTAAACAATAACCCCCTCCCCAGCTCTCCACCAAAAAAAGTTAGTTATAAAAAAAAAAAATAGGTATCGTATTTGGTATCGGCGAGTATTTGAGAAAAAGTATCAGTACTCGATCTTAAAAAACTGATATCGGTGTAACCCTAGTGTTTTAATGCGTTTTTGATGCGTTTCCGGATGTATTTCCAGATGCTTTTCTTCTTTTTTTTTCCAGTTTTTTTTCCACTGTACTGGAGTCTGGTGTGTTTTTTATGCATTTTACCATGTTCCAGTACAGTCCAATGCAGGAAGAATGCAGCATGTTCTACTTTTTTTCTGGAACAGGACCACACCGAAACGGACCAGACTGGTGTGAACTATGCCATTGGAAACCATATAACCCACTTCCCATGCATTTTTGATGCAGAATAAAAAAGCACTGGGCTGCATGTGGTGTGAACTGACCTTTAAGGCGCACTACAGCAACTGCAGGCATCTGAAAATGAGCAAACTAAAATGCACACAAAAGAGACAGGCTGGGCAAATTGAGTGACCCTAGTGCTGCTAGGCAAAAGTGATAAACAATAAGCCATTAACCATTAGTGTTGTCCATAGTACTACCTAGAATATAGTAGTACCATGATTCAAAAATGAAGACATATAATTCTAAATAGATATTCTGATAAAATTTGAATTAAACACGAAAAATTGTTTGTCATATACTAGATATATTTAACATTAGATAAAAGTATGCATTACTCTGTAACATTCATTAAAACATGCATTAGTGTGCAGAACAATACAGGAAAAAACAGGAAAAAAATGAATATCTTTACTATCAAAAGCAGGCAAACCACACTTGTCAGTTGTTTATTTTACGCACAAACGGGATCTTGGCTAAATCCTGCAGTTCTATGCTCTCTAGGGACCACGTTTAGCATTTTCTATTATGGAAAAGTGACTATCCTGGTGTCTAAAATGCCCATGTACAAAATCCTAGGAAAAGTCATGTTCATGTGCTGAGAACTGATTCATCCTGTCCTGTGTAGGACTAGTCCTCCTCCTTAGCAAATAATAGCGGAATAGGTATGGCTATGTTTTAAATTTGCATAATCTTTTGGGCGGATCGGCACCAACAAAACAATTGTAAGGTTGCTGAGTACCTGAGATTTCCTTGATTGTATAATAAATGATCTCACTTAAAAAAAAATGTTTTGATTATATTTAATTATTTTTTTAAAGTAATTCATTTTAGAATAATTTGCTGCTTTTTAATTACACTGGCTATCATCTTTGACCAGTAAATTGATTTTCTTGATAATGAAATTACACAGATGATGGACACAGCCTAAAGTCAGTTGATTGTATAACTGGACAGAAGCTTGAGCATGCAGCAATTTCCTCTTTTAGTTAACTAATTTGCTGTAGCAAATCAAATTAGTCACGGCAAATGTAAGTGGCTTTAAATGACATTGTGGAAATGTTACATCAACTTAATTGAGCCAGCATGGTCGGGCTGTGGGAATTAAATGAGCTTTTTCTGTAAACACACATATATGTTTAGAGCACGGAGGGTCACTAAACGCTTTTTAGTGGTGCACTGCTTTCAGTATCTCCTGTGGTTATCCACATCTCATTGTAACCCAAGGAAGTTTATGAGCTTTATAATTTAACAAAATCAAAAGTCACACTTTTGTAATCTGATTGGTGTGTTTAGAATAATTTACTTCAGCAATTTGGAACAGTCCAAGAAAATATGATCAAATATATATTGATGGAGATGGACTATGCTAATTTTGTAATATATACAAGTTAAAGTTGATCTCCAACCCTCTGCAGCTGCTCTATATTTTTTAGTTGAAAAAACAAATTTGCCCTAATTACATACCTGTCTAGTGACATATCGGATTCTTTGTCTTCTTTCTAATGCTCTGTAGAGTTGGAAATTCTACTCTGCAGTATCTATGTTTCTTCTTGGTTGCTACAGATGTCCATAGATGCTACAGATGCTCCAGATGGACCTGTTGGGGAGCGCATGACAGTCTATTCAGGTGAGTCCATAGTGTTCACCTGTGCTCCCAGATCCCCTCACCCCATCCCCAGTTTTCACTAGTGAAACTATCTCCCCTATCAACAACTCTCTCACCCATGCACCCAACTTCCCTTTCTCCATCCACAATTCTAACCCATGTAAACACCCCCCCAGCTGCAGCTCTCGTCTGTGCACGCAACCCCCCCCCCCCCACACACACACACACACAGCTCTCACCTCTGTATCCCCCTCCCCAATCCAAATGGGAGGACATTTAGTGACAAGCTCTGTCACTGTAGTTTCAGGTAAAAAAATAGGGATTTTAGTTAACATTTTTGCGAAACAGGATCTACACCATTATCTTAAAAAAATACATCAAAGGCATCTAAGGCATCTCTACAAACAGGATCTTATAGCTTATTTTTCTTTTCCTCCCCATTCTTCTCATACTGGCAATTTTCACTGAGGGCAGTTGTATCCATCTCCCTTTACTTCCTGGAACTCTGCCTAAAACTTTGGGTCTCCCTCATGAAACAGTTCAAATGATCTGAGGGAGAAGGCATTGGTGATGTAGCCTTCCCAAAATGCATCTGTAAGGCCAGTCATCACCAGTGCCTTATTCAGCCAGGAAGTGGCAAAACAATAATTGTGAGTAAGAGCAAAAAAATGCTTGTTTAACTAATAAAAAAAAATGTAAAATGTAAAAAAAACACTGCAAATGCGTTAAAAGTGGGGAGGTTGAACAGTATATTCACTTTTGAGTGAAGGTCTGCTTTAATGCTTTAAGCTGTAATCATGTAATAGCATCAATTAGCAGTCTAGGATTAGCCTACAACATTATGCATATTATACAACATTTTAGTTTTACCACTGACCACTTATCACATTTTTCTCATCCAATACATCATGCATCACAAATGTTTGATGACCTGCAGATGATTATGATGCTTAATTTTAATAAATCATATTGGAGATATAGTTTTGTAATCATTTTATTAAAAGTGAATTAACTGTATCTGCCTTTTAGTCATGGATGTATACATCTAGTGCATTTATTTTAAAGCCTTTATTTAAATCGTAAAAAATACTATAAAATTGTCTTCAGAAATCAGGCCACACGATCCTGTTGTTCTGCGTCCTTAATAAGATGAAACCTATGACATGAAAGGAACTCTCGGTAGAGATGAGACAGGGAGGTACTATGCCTTTATGAAGGGATGGGGGGGGGCTATATGTGGAAAAGCTTTGATGTCACTTAAGGGTTCTACTCCCAGTGCACACCATGGGATGAAGTGACACTGGAACCGGTACAGTTGCTGCTATTTTATCTTCATGATACAGCCAATAGGCAGATTGGGACTGGGATTTAAGAAATGACAAATAGGCAAATAGCTGCTGACATCATCACTAGGTGTCTGTGTTTCTCTATGCAATGATGGCCGATCATGACTGGTGGGAGGGGCTAGCAGGGGGCTGTAGTAATGCCCACATGTGAGCTTAGCGTCTATGATTGAAAGAACTGAAATATAATTAAAGGGGTAGGCCAGGGACTGCAGGGCTGGGTAGGAAAGAGCTAGATGTCCTCCAGCCAAGAAATTAGGTGGGCTCTACCTGACTTGCATAAGTGTAAAAACTTCAGGTATACATTATATTTTATATTTTACAAAGCTCACAATATGCCACTGACAATGCCTTCAAATGCTTTTCTCTCCAGAAGAATGGATCAATCTCTGCTCAAGCATCAAGCAGGAAAAAGATTTACTTTTTGGACAGAGATACCAAGTCCTGTATTGCCTGAAATAAAGGTGCCATTCAAGTAAATTTGAATTTTTGCAAACCATCTGCTGCTATATATATATATATATATATATATTATATATTTTTTTATATACAATATATATATATATATATATATATATATATATATATATATATATATATATACTGTTTCTGTAAATGTTGATATGTTGGGAACTTATTTATGTAAATTAAGTTATTGAAAGGTCGAAATTAGTTTCCGTGTTTCAAGCTGACATAGCTTAAAAAAAGATTGCTGAGCTACAAATGTAAAAACTGCCATTATAAATTGGCCTTAAAACAATTAACAAAAGGTTTCCATAAAAGTTCATCATTAAAACCTTAACAAATTGAATCCGTGATAATGTTACATCCTACAACTTCTCTGTTAATTAGCACAACTATTGATTTTATATTGAACAGACATCTAAGCACAACTGTTTTACCTCTTAGTCCTGGCTGGCTAATTTGCAGGTAAAACTCCACTTAAGTGGTTGATCTATCCATTTAATCTGTCACTCTATATCCATTAACCTCAGTTTCTGCTGTTGCACAAACACGATTTCCTACAGATCACTGGCTCAAACAAGAAGCCTAAATGAAATACCTCAAATTAAGTTTAGATTGATTTACATCTGAAGCCAATGAACCGGTAACAGTTCTGGAGTGCATGACTATGTACAAAACAAACAGTGCAGCCATATCAAAAGAGGAGATACAACCTGGCCTAGTAAAAGTCTTTATTACCTTGTTTGTTAAAGATAATTTGAATTACCGTAGTTTGAGAAAAAAAAATGCAATTGAAATGTGAACAACTTTTTAAATTACAGTCATGAATTAAATGAAATGTAAATATACAGTAATGTATACATCTAAAACTAATACCGTTAGGTTTGCAACCCTATTTCAGATTACATGTAAGATGACCCTCATCTTGCAGCAATTACACCTGATTTTGTAGCATCTGGACAACAGGAGATCCAAGATTCCACAAGGTGAGAGTTTTCATCAGTGTCCTGAAGATCTTAGCACTTTATCTTTAGGAAAATGTTGCTGCTCAGAGTGTGGGCACGAGCAGAGCTCGATGTCCCAATTCCTGCAAGTGTGAACACCTCCATTACGATACCAAGACCCTTGTTGTCCCATACCAGTGTCAAGTGTTCGGTCCTTCGGTGGAGACCCGGATTAACACATAAATAGCTTACTCTGACCCTCTGTAGTGGGGGGTCATGAGTTTCTGGTAAGCGGCCAGTCTTTACATTTGGTGATGGATCAAGCATTTTGCCTTCATACAACAAGAATTCAGTTTAAATTGATTTTTATTAATCACTTGGGTGATTCATTTATATTGTTCACATATGGACTTTTCATCTTTCACCGTTGCATACGAGTAATGCATATTTGATGGACTATTAACTTATTTAGTTCACATTTGTATTTTCACTATACATGTTATATGGTTTATATGTTATATGTTTTACATATGTATATTCATTCACTTATTCACTAACAAGGTGGATTGATGATCATATGTATAGTCACTGGTCCCCTCCTTAGCGCGATTCCATTTTTTTCCAATTTGATTTTACAATAATATGCAGCGCTGACATGCAATATCATAGTAAACTAAATGCCATTCAGTTAGAGTTTACATCTATTTTAATGACACATTAGTGAATGAAGCCAAAAAACTATTGTGCTATTCTCTTAGCAAACTTGACAGCCAAATGTTTTGGGCTAGACATGCCCACTGGATTTACAAAAATCGGCCAGTAAATGTATAAGTGCATTTATCCATGTGTCACTCTTAGAATGGACATTTTTGTTGACAGCTTCTGTCAGTTGAGACACCCCAGGAGGTATTCCCATAGTGATTTCTTGTTTATCATCAGACAATGACCAAATGCTGCTTAGCCGTGGTAGCCAACGTTGGATAGGGGGGATTTTTTTTTTGGGGCAGTGATAGACAGCAAACAGAGATTCAGAGGAGTAAAAGCTTTAGGCTGTAATATTTTGTCACACTCTCATATCATATCATATGGTAATTACAGTCATACCCCCAAAAGCATTTCATTTTTAAATACACCTAGAATTTATTACTCTGCAGAATATGTGCAAGAAGCAGAACTGTGGCTTTAAGAGACCAATCTACTGAAGAGAAAAAAAAACACACACAAATAAAGAAGCAGCTGTTAAACACAGCACAGATATAGCTGCGAGCATTTAAGGATGATCTTTGTGATGGAAATGGCTTTTTGACAAGCTTTGCATTCCTATGACAGTAATTAAGAATCAGATTTCCACCAAAAGGCTTTATAGCCAGAAGGGGTTGTAAATCAATAGGAAACATTTTCATCACAGAATGAAAATTAATTATTCAGTGTTGAACATGTTTGTTCATAGTTAAATGCTTATTGTATATCCGTTTATTGGATTTGGTTTTTGCCTGCTGGACAAGGAGAGGAGAGTCATTTATAAAGAAGCTTAAAGTTCACAGCATTGCTGAAAAAGAGTAGGAAACAATATTTTTAAGTCATTGGTTGAATGATATTAGGAAATGGTGTAAATGACCCACATTCTAAAAGCCAACACATTCACACACATATCAATCACTCTGAAATAATAAAGAATATACAGTGACATTATGATATCGTTATATCTGACAACAGCACATAGCTACTGAATTCTTTACTTTTAATAACCTCTCCTCTTCTTTTTCCTCTTCTCTCACCTCTCCTTTTTTCTCCTCTCTTCTCCTTTCTCCTTTTGACCACCTTCTTGATTTAATTCTCCTCTCTTCTCCTTTCTCATTTTGACCACCTTCTTGATTTAATTCTCCTCTCTTCTCCTTTCTCATCTTGACCACCTTCTTGATTTAATTCTCTTCTCTTCTCCTTTATCATTTTGACCACCTTCATGCTTTAATTCTTCTCTCTTCTCCTTTCCCTGTCCTCTCAAATCTCCTCTCCTATCTGCACATATTACAGCCCATGACCCAATAGCATAAATGAACATGCGTGTCTGATATTGGCTTTGGTGCTACTCAGTTTAATTAAAGCACAGCACATCGAGGACAAGTTGCTGAATGGTCATCAGGACCTAAGACCTGATCTGCATTCTGCTATTTTTTTTTTTTTTACCTAGCTTTCCCCCTGGCTTTGTGATAATCGAATCTTCCGCTACTGACCTTGGCTCATGTTCTGAATTCACATTCTGCCTTCTGTGTTTATACCTTTTTTGGCATTCTGGTATTGACCCTGGCCTGGACTTTGACTGCTTTAGCCTGCTAATATTAAAGGATACAGTTACCTAAGGTGGTGGGTGGTGATACAAATGCTGCACAAAAATCTGTGAAGTGCTTTATAATGAAAGTTTGAAATGAGTGGAGCTTTCCAGTAACAAAGGGTCACACTCAAAGGTACTAAGCATGTTTTCTTCATCTGGTGAAAGGAAAATGGTTCTTTTGTGGAATAACTGTATCTTTTTGGGGTACTTGTTCCAAAAAGTGGATGTCAACACCGCAGGAAAGTGATGACATCAGCGAGAGGTAAGTCAGCACTTAAGTGGGGGAATTTTAGCTTGGAGTACCTTAGGAGAGGTAGAAAGCAAGAGCTGAGGGCTTTTTATCTAACCCTTAACTTCTTTTAAAGATCCAAGTAAATCAAATAAATCAACCCCCTTGCCTTTTCATATAATTTACTGTAAATTGGGGAGGTATTGTCCCCACCCTCAATACCCTGTTAAAAATGTAATGTATTCTAAAATTCCCATTAGAATCAGAACAAATTTCCTATAATTCTGACCCCTAGTTTTTCCCTTGATCAAAGGCTGATAATCCTTTAGCCAACGGCACCCACAACATTTTCTGCAACTGCTAATAAATGGTGTAAATGTGCTTTTATATTTGGATATCCTGGAAACTGACAGCCTGTGGCTATTTTCTACCACTTCAAAATGACAAAGTTTATTTGTCTTTGTTCATTACAATAAATACACATATTAACGAGTGAATGAGTTGCAGAAGTGCTGAAATACATGACAAAGTTATTATGTAGAACTGAATTTTTATTATGATCTGAAAACACAATAAATTGAAGGATAAGTTCTTACAGTTTTTAGTTAACCCTGGGATGCACACCAGAAAGGAGGAGCCTTAATTACAGAATGCATGTTGGTGAGAGGCCACAACTTCTTTACCCACCTCTTAAAGGAACAGCGTCACCTTGACTTGGGATTCAGTTTGGATATTTATATATAACTCTATATCAGGGATATGCAATTAGCGGACCTCCAGCTGTTGCAAAACTACAAGCCCCATCATGCCTCTGCCTCTGGGTGTCATGCTTGTGGCTGTCAGAGTCTTGCTATGCCTCATGTGACTTGTAGTTTTGCAACAGCTGGAGGTCCGCTAATTGCATATCCCAACTTTATATCATGGGATCCACGTAACCTGAGCACTTCAGGTACTTTAAACCCCAACATTTAATAGTTCCCTGGCCAGTGAGAGGCGTTCAGAGAGTCAAGGACCTTTTCGCTTCCAGTACTGCCCCTTTGGTTTGAACCTCCCTAGATTCAGGGTTCAGGTGCAAAGACACTTTAAGAGGTACTCTCATTGCTTGTGGTGTTCCACAGAATTGTTATCTGTCATTGCTTATTGTATTTGCCATTCTGTAAGTTACCTTATGAAGCGTATTTACCAAAATAAAACCTCTTTCTTTAGTCTTGGTATGTTAGAGGGTTTGACATTACCAAAGTCATTGTCATGCAGAATTAGGGAACTTCAGCAGCTTCTTGGAGGGTGATCACTACATGTATATACTACATGTACCATAAGAAACCTCTTATGGGCTCCAATTTTAAACACCTCAAACATAAGAGAATCACGGCAATTCAAAAAATGTCAAACCTTCTCCAGAGCAAATATTAGAAATCTACAAAACTCTCTAAAACACCCTAAAATACAAAACCGGGTCCCTAAACATTTGTAATGCCACCTACAGTTAAGTCCTTATACAGTATCTCACAAAAGTGAGTTTTTATTTATGTAAATATTTTATTATACATTTTCATGTGACAACACTGAAGAAATTACACTTTGCTATAATGTAAAGTAGTGAGTGTGCAGCTTCTATATCAGTGTAAATTTGCTGTCCCCTCAAAATAACACAACACACAGCCATTAATGTCTAAACCGCTGGCAACAAAAGTGAGTACACCCCCTAAGTGAAAATGTCCAAATTGGGCCCAAAATGTCAATATTTTGTGTGGCCACCATCATTTTCCAGCATTGCCTTAACCCTCTTGGGCATGGAAATCACCATAGCTTCACAGGTTGCCACTGGAGTCATCTTCCACTCCTCCATGACGACATCACGAAGCT
The DNA here is from genome assembly GCA_037952925.1 of Lithobates clamitans. Taxonomy (NCBI): domain Eukaryota; kingdom Metazoa; phylum Chordata; class Amphibia; order Anura; family Ranidae; genus Lithobates; species Lithobates clamitans. Next base: position 1,954,210 of record JBBGZY010000210.1, read on the forward strand.
AGTGGATGTTAGAGACCTTGTGCTCCTCCACCTTCCATTTGAGGATGCCCCACAGATGCTTAATAGGGTTTAGGTCTGGAGACATGCTTGGTCAGTCCATCACTTTTACCCTCAGCTTCTTTAGCAAGTCAGTGGTCTTGGAGGTATGTTTGTTGTCATTATCATGTTGGCATACTGCCTTGCAGCACAGTCCCCAAAGGGAGGGTATCATGCACGGTTTCAGTATGTCACAGTTCATGTTGGCATTCATGGTTCCCTCAATGAACTGTAGCTCCCCAGTGCTGGCAGCACTCATACAGCCCCAGACCACAACACTCCCACATCATGCTTGACTGTAGGCAAGACACACTTGTCTTTGTACTCCTCACCTGGTTGCAGCCACACACGCTTGACACCATCTGAACCAAATACATTTATCTTGGTCTCATCAGACCACAGGACATGGTTCCATTAATCCATGTCCTTTGCTTGTCTTCAACAAACTGTTTACGGGTTTTCTTGTGCATCATCTTTAGAAGAGGCTTCCTTCTGGGACGACAGCCATGCAGACAAATTTGATTCAGTGTGCGGTGTATGGTCTGAGCACTGACAAGCTGATCCCCCACCCCTTCAACCTCTGCAGCAATGCTGGCAGCACTCATACGTCTATTTCCCAAAGACAGCCTCTGGATATGACGCTGAGCAAGTGCACTCAACTTCTTTGGTCGACCATGGCGAGGCCTGTTCTGAGTGGGACCTGTCCTGTTAAACCGCTGTATGGTCTTGGCCACACCGTGCTGCAGCTCACTTTCAGGGTCTTGGCAATCTTCTTAAAGGCCTAGGCCATCTTTATGTAGAGCAACAATTCTTTTTTTCAGATCCTCAGAAAGTTCTTTGCCATGAGGTGCCATGTTAAACATGTTTGAGGGGACAGCAAATGTACACTGTTATACAAGCTGTACATTCAGTACTTTACATTGTATCAAAGTGTCATTTCTTCAGTGTTGTCACATGAAAAAATATAATAAAATATTTACAAAAATGTGAGGGGTATACTCACTTTTGTGAAATACTGTATACAGTTGTGCGCATAAGTTTACATACCCTGGCAGAATTTATGATTTCTTGGCCATTTTTCAGAGAATATGAATGATAACACATAAACATGTCTTTCACTCATGGTTAGTGAAAGCCATTTATTATCAATCAACTGTGTTTACACTTTTTAAATCATAATGACAACAGAAACTGCCCAAATGACCCTGATCAAAAGTTTACATACCCTGGTGATTTTGGCCTGATAACATGCACACAAGTTGACACAAAGGGGTTTGAATGGTTATTAAAGGTAACCATCCTCACCTGTGATCTGTTTGCTTGTAATTAGTGTGTGTGTATAAAAAGTAAATGAGTTTCTGGACTCCTGACAGACCCTTGCATCTTGGATCCAGTGCTGCACTGACATTTCTGGATTCTGAGATTCTGGGGATGTGGGGAAAGCAAAAGAATTGTCAAAGGATCTGCGGGAAAAGGTAGTTGAACTGTATATAACAGGAAAGGGATATAAAAAGATATCCAAGGAATTGGGAATGCCAATCAGCAGTGTTCAAACTCTAATCAAGAAGTGAAAAATGAGCGGTTCTGTTGAAACCAAACCACGGTCAGGTAGACCAACTAAAATTTCAGCCACAACTGCCAGGAAAATTGTTCAGACTGCAAAGAAAAACCCACAAATAACTTCAGGTCAAATACAGGACTCTCTGAAAACATGTTATGTGGCTGTTTCAAGATGCACAATAAGGAGGCACTTGAAGAAAGATGGGCTGCATGGTCGAGTCGCCAGAAGAAAGCCATTACTATGCAAATGCCACAAAGTATCCAACTTACAATACACCAAACAGCACAGAGACAAGCCTCAGACCTTCTGGCACAAAGTCATTTTGAGCAATGAGACCAAAATTGAACTTTTTGGCCATAACCATAAATACTACATTTGGAGAGGGGTCAACACCGTGCTGCAGCTCAGTTTCAGGGTCTTGGCAATCTTCTTAAAGGCCTAGGCCATCTTTATGTAGAGCAACAATTCTTTTTTTCAGATCCTCAGAAAGTTCTTTGCCATGAGGTGCCATGTTAAACATGTTTGAGGGGACAGCAAATGTACACTGTTATACAAGGAGGTGGATCACTGATGTTTTGGGGATGTGTGAGCTACAAAGGCACAGGAAATTTGGTGAAAATTGATGGCAAGATGAATGCAGTATGTTATCAAAAAATACTGGAGGAACATTTGTATTCATCAGCCAGGAAGCTGCACATGGGACGTACTTGGACATTCCAACATGACAATGATCCAAAACACAAGGCCAAGTTGACCTGTTATTGGCTACAGCAAAATAAAATGAAAGTTCTGGAGTGGCCATCTCAGTCTCCTGACCTCAATATCATTGAGCCACTCTGGCGAGATTTTAATTGTGCAGTTCATGCAAGACTGACGAAGAATTTACAGGAACTGGAGGCTTTTTGACAAGAGGAATGGGCAGCTTTACCATCTGAGAAGATAAAGAGCCTCATCCACAATTACCACAAAAGACTTCAAGCTGCCATTGATGTTAAAGGGGGCAATACACGGTATTAAGAACTGGGGTATGTAACTTTTGATTAGGGTCATTTGAGTAGTTTCTGTTACCATTATGATTTATAAAGATTAAACACAGTTGATTGATCATAAATGGCTTCGGCCAAACACTAACCACGAGTGAAAGAAATGTTTTTGTGTTATCATTCATTTTGTGCTTTTCCAGAACTGGTCTGGCTTTTTTTTGTAAAGTCTAATCTGGCTTTTCTATTCTTCAGGCTTATGAATGTTTTATACCTTGTGGTGAACCCTCTGTATTTGCTTTTGTGAAGTCTTGCTCTTGTTAAGTCTTCTCTTGATTGTAGACTTTGGCAATGATACGCCCACTTCCTGGAGAGTGTCCTTCACTTGTCTGGATGTTGTGAATGGGTTTTTGTTTACCACAGAGAGGATCCTGTGATCATTCACCACCGTTGTCTTCCATCGACATCCAGGCCTTTTTATTTTGCTGAGCTCACCAGTGGGTTCTTCTTTCCTCAGAATGTACGAACTGTTAATTTGGCCACTCCTAATGTTGCTGCTATCTCTCTGATGGGTTTATTTTGTTTTTGAAGACTTACAATGGCCTGTTTTATTTGCATGGACAGCTCCTTTGAACGCATGATGTAGGTTCACAGTAGTAGATTCCATATGCAAATACCACACTTAGAATCAACTCCAGACCTTTTACCTGTTTAATTGATGAAGAAATCACAAAGGAGTAGCCCACACCTGGACATGAAACAGCTTTTGATTCAATTGTCCAATTACTTTTGATCCCTTGAAAAAGGGGGATGGCTATTCTTAAGAGCTGTAATTCCTAAACCCTTCCTCCAATTTGGATGCACATACCCTCAAATTAAACCTGAGAGTGTGCAATTTCAGCCCATATCCATTATATAACTATAGCTTGAATATGTTTTGATAAATACCTGAAAAAATCGAAAATTGTGCCGTGTCCAAATATATATGGACCTAACTGTATCTCCACCCATCTCAAATGTATATATCCCTAGTAGACTGCAATATGACATGCTTAAAAAAGAAAATATAGCAAAGTATCTCTTTGGTATAGACACCACTTCTTCTATGTAGCATACAATATAACTCTGTATTGCTACAAAAATGGCATGTGAACATGGAGGAACCAACTACAGTCCATATATGTATACATAGTGTATTGGGCTTTGACTACTCCTGGACTACTTCTTCCAAGATGCTGTATTCATCAGATTGATATAAGTTCAAATAAACCTAGGGGATATACCATTTGGCTTCATTTATCATGTGTAACTCCCTGGTTGTGGTCTTCCCTATATCCCACCCAGTTTTCATGCATGTTATCATCCAAACAAACAAGGTATATTCCTAGTAAATGGCAAGCGCTATAATACAAAATTTCCTTACAAATCGGTAACCATGAATGTTGTCATTGCCATTGTTGGGAATACCCCTTGTCTGTCTGGTGATAGAATCTGGCCATCCTTGAAGATGAGGTGGTAGATATATAGGATCATATGAATAAAGCAATATGGTGTAAACTCAGAATATACAGTTTATTTTTTTATGTATCATTTGTTTACTACACGTATTTATATATGACAATTTATGCAGTGCTTTACATACAATACATATTGTACATTCACATTAGTCCCTGCTCTCAAGGAACTTACAATCTAAGGTCCCTAACTCACATTCATACATACATACACATACTAGGGCTAATTTAGACAGGAGCCAATTAACCTACCAGGGTGTCTTTGGAGTGTGGGAGGAAACGGGCACAGGCACGAGCTGAACATTGAGTATACATTTTATAAATGTAGAGATAGTTGCCATAGGATTAATTTATTAATATTATACAAGTGTGCAGGGCCATAATATCTGTTTTAAATGGTTTTAATAAGTTTTGTAGCAATGAAATGTAATTTTGGATATTTACAATGGAGTAAGTTTGACATTGATCAAATTCATGCGATAAGGGGATTTTCTCATGTGTCAGGTGTTTAAATTGGAGACCTTAAGAGGTCCAATATTGTATGTAAATGAATGACTAACCCCACATGAGAGAATTGTTTTGTAAATAACTGTTGTATTCAAACCTAAAAAAAAAAAAAGGTTAAAAATGATAATTTAAGAAAATAAAACTAAAAAAAATACCATTACAATTCCCCTTCCTTGATTTTGGGTAGTAATAGTGGTATTGATGCTTTATAAAACAACAAACTTTCTTCCAAGGCATTCATTGACACTATTAAAACATTCAGAATTACACGTATAACTATGTATAGTTTGAAGACTACAAAGTACTTAATAGTTAATGTAACAATTCTTACTAAAATTATTAATTATAAATCTTAATTTTCTAAGCATAATTTTTTAAAAACCTATGTATATATTTAATGGACTTGATAATGGATTTAACCAATAATAGAAATGTTTGAAGTAAGTATTGTATCACCAAAGCTGTATAGACTTACAATCGCAATGTTTTGCTGGTAAAGCAAGGATTGCATGATAAATGTTCTATTCCCAGGCTGAAATGCTAGCAGTTCTTCACTGTGTTGGAAACAAAAGGAGGGAAAAGAGTTCTCTTGTCTAAATCCAGGTTACCTATGGGGATATATTCACCCAGCTGTGACAGTAATCAGTGATTGTACTTTGTGCCAGGCTGCTTCGATTGATCTACATGACTGCATCACTTCAACTCAGACTGCTGCAACACATGAGCATGCCAGCTACTGGTATATGACAAATAGATGGGTAACAAGGGACTTCGTGTCTAATGCCACTGAGACTTCTGCCTTTAAAGCCTTAGAATGCACCATTTGACATAACAAGATTACTTTTAACGCACCTGTTTAAAAATAATCCTGCTCAATTTTTTTTTTCCAAGCTATTGCTTTGCAAGCTATTGTTGCATTTATGTGCCTGGTTGTACAGATAGACTAGACACGCCGGCCCTAACTGCCCACTAAAAGCCCAATTAAACCCTCAGTTTAAATACATTCCAGAGGCATCAAAACAAAGGTGTTTATTTTATTTTCAAAGCAGCCACAGCCTAAATACAAAGGCCTGTCCCCAGCCAACAGCTACAGAGTGGGACCCTTTCTCTCTGTGGGGGAAGCAGTGATCTATTTTGCACAGGCCAGAGACACCCACTTATTAGGGGGGATGGAAAATGAGGAAGGAATGTTGTAACTCACCTCTCTTCCTTCTCATATTACAAGAAATGTTGCAATCTCTTTAAGTATGGTGCCACCATAATCTTTTATAGCTGACTGTTTTTTGTAATGTTCTTCAGTAAAGACAGACATCTTGTTAAAGATTCTGGTTGCTGACTGTTTATCGGTAGCAATGGGAAACTACTCTTGGGCATTGGCTTGTGCCTGGGGAAAGGAAAGAACTATAGGCTAGAAAGAAGAGCAGGTTGGATGGAGGTCCTTGGTTCTGCTTACGTTAGGCTAGGTCACCCACAGAGTGTCTTGGTGTGGTAAGTTCCATAGGTTTCTACCCTTTTTACAAAGGTGAACTTTATTTAAGATCAATATTCACATGTGAGATTACAACTTATTGCATACTAATCAAAGGAAGTACAAATAAAAGTAAAGTGTATTATATACATACATCTATGTAGTAAACATCCTGCAATATATATCCCTTTTTGATTTGAAATATATCGAAAGGAGAGTACTCTCACCTGGACCTGTGAGTCCTGGATAAATTTCGGGGGGAAAAGGGGGGGCAGGGAGGGGGGAAAAAAGGGAAAGGAAACTGAAGGATTGTGAAGAGCCCCATTTTAGATAACCACAGGCACCTCGTGGATTGCCTGAGCCAGTCATAAAAAAGTTAACGCAAACTACAGGTGGTCCCTTAAAAAAGAAAACAAACTGTAACACGTTGAACACATTTTGTTTTGATACACCTGGAATGTATTTAGCTTATTTAAATTGGGGGATCAATTAGGACTTAAAGCGGAGTTCCACCCAAAAGCGGAACTTCTGCTCATTTGTCTCCTCTCCCCCTCCGGTGCCACAAATGACACCTTTGACAGGTATCCTGTTCCCACTTCTGGGAGTCCGGGCCGTGGCCTGTGACATCACCACGGGGCTTCCCCATGGTGTCAGAGGGGGCGGGTCACCCGTTTACATCACTGATTGGCCCTGCCCCCTCTGACGCCACAGGGAAGCCCCATCTGTCAAAGGGGGCGGGGTCACTCGGTTACATCACCGGGTGGCCCCGCCCTCAGTTATATAAGAGCTGTCACAGCAAAGATGCTTTAGATGACGCATCAGTCCGTCGGGCGGCGTGAACTTACACCGTGGGACATTTTTATTTTTTAATAAAGGACTTGTCCCAAGCTGTCTCCTGTCTTTTTTACCATGTTGACACTTTTTTGTGATTGGTAGGGGTACATTTGTACCCCGTTACCAATTCACACGGGGGGGGCGGGATCTGGGGGTCCCCTTGTTACACAACCACTGGGCAAGGGCTGTGGGGATGAGGCCCTTGTCCCCATCAACATGGGGACAAGGTGCATTGGGGGCTACCCCAAAGCACTTTCCCCATGTTGAGGGCATGTGGCCTGGTATGGTTCAGGAGGGGGGATGCTCTCTCGTCCCCCTCGCTTTTCTTGCGGCCTGCCAGGTTGCGTGCTTAGATAAGGGTCTGGTATAGATTTGGGGGGGGCCCTATGCCATTTTTTAAAAAATTTTGATTTGGGGTTCCCGAATATTCATAGCAGACCCAAAGGGCCTGGTAATGCACGGTGGAGGGGGGGGTCCCATGCTCTTTTTTTCAATTATCTGTATCTATATTGCTGAGACCCAACAATTCATTACAGCTGCAATCAGTTTTAAATGACAATTTTTCCTTGTCAGAAATGTCATTTTGCTGTGGTATTGTTCTAAACACGGGAAAAATGCGTCACTTTACAGGCATACTATAGACACCCCCAGGCACAATATTTAAAAGAATATTTCATTTTTATTGTTTCACTTTAAGCATTAAAAAAATCACTGCTCCTGAAAAACACGGCTGTTTTTTAAAAAAAAATTTGCATTGATACATGTCCCCTGGGACAGGACCCAGGTCCCCAAACACTTTTTTATGACAATAAGTTGCATATAAGCCTTTAAAATTAGCACTTTTGGGGGGGAGCATGCGCGGCGCAATGCGGGACAGACGTGAGTGCTGAGAGCTCCGTCGGACCGGAATTGCCAGGCACAAATCCCGGGGCTATTTCCTTTCAAAACTGCCTGAAATACACCAACACCCCCGGAGAACACAGCGGTGCATGCAATCCAGGGCAAAAAAGGTAAAAGCCGCTCCGGATACTCCATAACAAACTATCTGCTCAGCCTGGAGCTAAAGCAGAGGAAGATGTCTCCCAAAATGGCGCCAGAGCACGGGCGGCCTCTAACAGCTCCACACCACAACAGCAACTTTCTTCTAAGGACCGTGAGTACAATCCCCCCTTGTCCAAAGCAGACCTAGATGCTAGTTTCTCAGCTGTATATGAGAAGTTAGCTAATAAAATACAGCTTGAGCTCCACAAATCTACTAATGCTTTAACACAGGAGATTGCTAACATTGGAAGCTGCTCTGATATATTAGAGACTAAGCATGATGAACTCTCTCTTGCACACAGTGACCTCAGGAGAGATTATGAAACACTTGCTGACTGCTTTTCTTACATGCAAGCACCTGTGGAAGATTTAGACAATCGGAATCGCAGGAATAACATTAGAGTCCGTGGTATCCCAGAGTCCATCACAGAGCTCTTTCCTGCAGTGTCAAGGGTCTTCCACACGCTCCAACTTGACAGACCCATGTCAGCGTTTGCATGCGACAGGATCCACAGAGCGTTTCGCCCTTAACCACCCCCAGATAGACCTCCTCGCGACATTATAATGTGCATGAAGGACTTTCTTACCAAAGAAGATATCATGAGGGCATCCAGAAACACAACAAATATTGAGCTGGATGGCTTCAGATTGCAAATTTACCCTGACATCTCTCCAGCCACCCTGGATCGCAGACGCAGGATGAAAGAAGTCGCTACAATTCTGCAGACTGCCAGAATTAAATATTGATGGGGTTTCCCTTTTAAACTGTCGGTAATGCATAACGGCACTACACACACAGTCTACAACATCATAGAGGGGAAAGATCTACTCGTCCTGCTGGAACCTGAACCCCCAAACCGTCTTCCTGTAACACCCCGTTCTTCACCTATCTGGTCCACTCCTTCTTCACGTCGTAATTCAAGAGATCAGAGAAGATGGCGGCAACCTCCTCAAGATCTGGCTTAAAGGCTTTTTTGTTTTTCCTTTTTTTTTTTTTCCCCTTTTTTTTAGGAAGGATGAAAAAAAGAACACGAGGGCAGCAGCTTGAGGGGGGCAATATAGTCTCATAGACTTTGCATATTCTCACCTGAACTACCTTATTTCAGTCCATTGCCCGGGGAAACGTTAGATCCTTTCATATAAAAATCATGCTGCTAACTCAATTTTCATTTTGGGGGGCTCCACCACTCCTCCTTCAAACTAAACTAAGCAAATCTTAACTTTCTCTGTCGGATAAAATTCCAAACTTCCCCAACATTAGGAAAGTTATATATATCCATCCCGATATTTGAGGAATCAGAAAAAAAGGGGAAAGGTTTGTGTGGGACCCCCCCCCTTGTTTTTTTTGTTTATTTTTTTACCTTTGTTGTCCTCTGATCTCTTTTTTCTTGAGAAAATATATTAAGCTCAAAGATCACTTTTTAGCTTTAGAGCCACCTGTTTACACCTTATACTAAAAGTTAAATTTTTGGTAATGATTGTGGTTATGCTTAGATTGTTACTTTAACCATGCATATTGTTGACTTTACCATTTAACTTTGCCTGGCACATCCGCCGCTGCTGGTTTGACCCCATGCTCTCATCCTCGGCCTAGTGTGGCCTCCTCATTGGACTGGGGACTAGGGATGAGCGGAACACCCCCCGGTTCGGTTTGCACCAGAACCTGCGAATGGACTGAAAATTCGCACGAACGTTAGAACCCCATTGACGTCTATGGGACTCGAACGTTCGAAATCAAAAGTGCTCATTTTAAAGGCTAATTTGCATGGTATTGTCCTAAAAAGGGTTTGGGGACCCGTATCCTACCCCAGGGGACATGTATCAATGCAAAAAAAACTTTTAAAAACGGCCGTTTTTCCGGAGCAGTGATTTTAATGATGCTTAAAGTAAAAAAAACGTGAAATATTCCTTTAAATATCGTACCTGGGGGGTGTCTATAGTATGCCTGTAAAGTGGCGCGTGTTTCCCATGTTTAGAACAGTCCCTGCACCAAATGTCATTTTTAAAGGAAAAAATCTCATTTAAAACTGCTTGCGGTTTTAATGTAATGTCCGGTCCTGGCAATATGGATGAAAATCAGTGAGACAAACGGCATGGGTACCCCCCAGTCCATTACCAGGCCCTTTGGGTCTTAAACCCCGCACCCAAATTAAAATAAGGAAAGGTGTGGGGCCACGAGGCCCTATATACTCTGAACAGCAGTATACAGGCGGTGCAAACAAGACAGGGACTGTAGGTTTGTTGTTAAGTAGAATCTGTTTGTAATTTTGAACGGGTACATTTTTAACGTGTTTAGCTCCAGCCAAAAAATCTTTTTTAAGCTTTTTGGAAAACATAGGGAAGGGTTATCACCCCTGTGACATTTGTTTTGCTGTTTTTCCTCCTCTTCAGAAGATTTCACCTCACTTTTTGTCCCAATGACAAATGTTTTTTGAAAATGTGGGTTTTTTTGTGGAACAAGGATTGGAAAGCATCAGTGGAAATGAGAAATGTTTTTCCCATATTAACTCTTACAGGAGAGAATTTCCCTTCCTAGGGGTAGATTTCATCTCACTTCCTGTTGTCTCCTTCCGTTTGCAAGTAGGAGTCGTTTGTAAGTTAGATGTTTGAAAGTAGGGGCCTGCCCTATATAATCAGCAGAAATTTGGGCCTTAGGTGTTGTTGTGGCCACAACACTGTAAGCCCTCACAGGGCCCTGCTGTGAAATATTAGATCAAGAATTGTAATTACATGCCCCTGTTGAACAGGGGCTGAAAAATTAGGCCTTAGGCACTGGTGCTGGTGCCACAACACTGCAACCCCTCACAGACACTCTAGTTGGAACGCAGGAACGAGCCCTGCTGCAAAGTATTGCATCAAAAATTGTAATTACACGCCCCTGTTAAACAGGGGCAGAAAAATTGGGCCTTAGGCACTGGTGCTGGTGCCACAACACTGTAGCCCCTCACAGATATTCTAGTTGGAATGCTGAAATGAGCCCTGCTGCAAAGTATTGCATCAAAAATTGTAATTACACGCCCCTGTTAAACGGGCAGAAAAATTGGGCCTTAGGCACTGGTGCTGGTGCCACAACGCTGCAACCCCTCACAGATACTCTAGTTGGAATGCTGAAATGAGCCCTGCTGCAAAGTATTGCATCAAAAATTGTAATTACACGCCCCCGCGCACTGAATGTGCGTTCCGAAAGAACGCTGGATGCAGGACAGGCCAGTAGCTCAATTGCATACTGTGCAAGCTCTGGCCAGTGATCCATCCTCAAGACCCAGTAACCCAGAGGATTTTCGGTGGGAAAGGTGTCCAAGTCAGATCTTGCCCCTAGGTATTCCTGCACCATGTAAAACAGACGCTGGTTGCTGGAACCGATCATACCTTGGGGCTGCGGACCAAAAAATTGTCTGAACGCATCGGTCAGACGGCCACCTTCTCCACCGCTCCTTCTTTGACTGCCCAAAGCCTCAGCAACACGTTGTCCAGAAACAGGAGATTGTAACAGCAGAGAGGAGGTTGGTGCCATTGTCGCAAACCACCATTCCTGCCTTAAGTTGGCGTGGCGTCAACCACCTCTGAACCTGCCCCTGCAGAGCTGACAGAACCTCTGCCCCAGTGTGACTCCTGTCCCCCAAGCACACCAGCTCAAGCACCGCATGGCATCTTTTGGCCTGCGTACTTGCGTAGCCCCTTGAACGGCTACAGAGCACCGCTGGTTCCGAGGACAAAGCACAGGAAGAGGCCATGGAGGAAGAAGAAGAGGAGGGGGTGGAGGAGAGAGGTGAGTCACAATCATTAGCATTTTGGAGGCGTGGTGGCGGAACAACCTCCAACACTACTGCACCTTGTCCTGCATCCTTCCCAGCTGCCAGCAGAGTCACCCAATGCGCCGAGAAACTTAGGTAACGTCCCTGTCCATGCCTGCTGGACCATGAGTCAGCGGTAATATGCACTTTACCGCTGACCGCCCTGTCCAGCGAGGCATGGACATTGCCTTCCACATGGCGGTAGAGAGCCAGAATCGCCTTCCGTGAGAAAAAGTGGCATTTGGGTACCTGCCACTGAGGAACCGCGCATTCCACAAACTCACGGAAGGGGGCAGAGTCTACCAACTGAAAAGGCAGCAGTTAAAGTGCTAGCAATTTTGTCAAGCTAGCATTCAATCGCTGCGCATGTGGATGGCTGGGAGCAAACTTCTTTCGGCGGTGCAGCAGCTTGGGCAGGGAAATTTGCCTGGTACAATCTGACATCGGTGTACTAAAAGCAGATTGCCCACAAGTACTTGGCTGTGACACACCTAATTCTACACCTTCATTCCTCTCAGTGCAGGTCTCAGAGAGGACTGAAGGTATAGTGGGGTTGGAGATCTCAGCTGATGAGGAGCAAGGAGAGGTCCTCTTTGTTCTTTGGTGTGGGTCTTTTAGATACGCTTGCCAACGAACTGCATGGCAGGTCAACATATGTCTGGTCAAGCATGTGGTACCCAAGCGGGAGATGTTTTGGCCACGCGAGATACGCTTGAGACATATGTTGAAAATAGCAGCAGTGCGATCTGATGCACTCGTCTCAAAAAAGGCCCACACCAAATAACTTTTTGAATAACGAGCAGAGACTGCAGCGCCCTGCATATGTGGAGCTTTGGGGTGTGATGCAGTCAATGTGCTGCCCTTAGGCTGGCCCCTGGAGGGCATCCTGCCTCATTGGTGATGTGCCACCTCCTCCTCCTCTCTCCTATCAGGCACCCACGTTGAGTCAGTGACCTCATCATCCCCTCCCTCCTCATCACTGGAGAAAACCTGGCAGTATGCTGCAGCAGGGGGAGCATGACTGCCAGATTGCTGTCCTTCTTGGGCACCCCCTCTGTCCGTGCTCATGTTACTACCTTCTTTGAGTTCAGTATCATCATCAGAGCCTTCCAAATGCTGGGCATCCTCCTGGAGCATGTACCCAACACTGTGGTCAAACAGTTCGAGGGACTCCTCAGGAGGACATGGTGGGGCTAGGGAAGGAGTCACTGATGACATTGAACCAAGGGAAGAGGCCGCTGCTTTGTCAGACAAAGTACCCTGGGCATGGGTGAGAGAGGATGAGGAGGATGAGGACGGCTTGGTCATCCACTCGACCAAGTCTTCCGCATGTTGCGGCTCAACACGGCCAGCTGCCGAAAAAAAGGCCAAGCGTGTCCCACGGCCACGTGCTGGTGAGGATGCACCGTCTCCACGACCAGCACTAGACACAGAGCCTGCTTGCCCTCTCTTATTGGCTTGTGACTGTCTGCCTCTCCTTCTTGGCCTTCCAGACATACTAATGGCCTGTAGCTGCACTAAGCTGGGATATATATATATATATATATATATATATATATATATATATATATATATATGTACTGATACTGCAGCTAGCAAAATCAACTGCCTGCCTGTAGTATGAGAACACTACCAACCTTCTACAGGTAGCTTTAGCTGAACACTGTGCAGAGCTCACAAAAAACTAACTTGTAGCTTTTTTAGCTGCCTGCAGTAGTGATAGGATCAGGAAAACACCACCAACCTTCTACAGGTAGCTTTAGGTGAACACTGTGCAGAGCTCGCAAAAAAATAACTTGTAGGTTTAGCTGAACACTGTGAGGTGGACGCACCACACTAACTTGTAGTTTTAGCTGAACACTGTGAGCAGGACGCACAGCACTAACTTGTAGTTTTAGCTGAATACTGTGAGCAGGACGCACTGCACTAACTTGTAGCTTTAGATGAACACTGTGCAGAGGTCTCACTACACCAACTTGTAGGTTTAGCTGAACACTGTGGGCAGGACGCACAGCACTAACTTGTATTTTTAGCTGAACACTGTGAGCAGGACGCACAGCACTAACTTGTAGTTTTAGCTGAACACTGTGAGCAGGACGCACTGCACTAACTTGTAGCTTTAGATGAACACTGTGCAGAGGTCTCACTACACCAACTTGTAGGTTTAGCTGAACACTGTGAGCAGGACACACCGCATTAACTTGTAGGTTTAGCTGAACACTGTGAGGTGAATGCACCACACTAACTTGTAGTTTTAGCTGAACACTGTGAGCAGGACGCACCCCACTAACTTGAAGGTTTAGCTGAACACTGTGAGCAGGACGCACTGCACTAACTGTAAATAGTCTAGCTGCCTGACTGTGGTACTAATAGGATCAAAAGAACACCAGCAATTTTATTCAGGTAGCTGTAAATACTGTAACAAGACAAGCCTGCCTGTCAGTAAGAAGATAACAGGAACGAATCTAGCTGAACACTGTGAGCAGGAAGCACTGCACTAACTTGTAGCTTTAGATGAACACTGTGCAGAGGTCTCACTACACCAACTTGTAGGTTTAGCTGAACACTGTGAGCAGGACGCACAGCACTAACTTGTAGTTTTAGCTGAACACTGTGAGCAGGATGCACAGCACTAATTTATAGTTTTAGCTAAACACAGTGAGCAGGATGCACTAACTTGTAGCTTGAGGTCTCACTGCAGAGGTCTCACTACACCAACTTGTAGTTTCAGCTGAACACTGTGAGCAGGACGCACAACACTAACTTGTAGTTTTAGCTGAACACTGTGAGCAGGATGCACAGCACTAATTTATAGTTTTAGCTAAACACAGTGAGCAGGACGCACTGCACTAACTTGTAGCTTGAGATGAACACTGCGCAGAGGTCTCACTACACCAACTTGTAGTTTCAGCTGAACACTGTGAGCAGGACGCACAGCACTAACTTGTAGTTTTAGCTGAACACTGTGAGCAGGACGCACTGCACTAACTTGTAGCTTTAGATGAACACTGTGCAGAGGTCTCACTACACCAACTTGTAGGTTTAGCTGAACACTGTGAGCAGGACACACCGCATTAACTTGTAGGTTTAGCTGAACACTGTGAGGTGAATGCACCACACTAACTTGTAGTTTTAGCTGAACACTGTGAGCAGGACGCACTACACTAACTGTAAATAGTCTAGCTGCCTGACTGTGGTACTAATAGGATCAAAAGAACACCAGCAATTTTATTCAGGTAGCTGTAAATACTGTAACTAGACAAGCCTGCCTGTCAGTAAGAAGATAACAGGAACGAATCTAGCTGAACACTGTGAGCAGGAAGCACTGCACTAACTTGTAGCTTTAGATGAACACTGTGCAGAGGTCTCACTACACCAACTTGTAGGTTTAGCTGAACACTGTGAGCAGGACGCACAGCACTAACTTGTAGTTTTAGCTGAACACTGTGAGCAGGATGCACAGCACTAATTTATAGTTTTAGCTAAACACAGTGAGCAGGACGCACTGCACTAACTTGTAGCTTGAGATGAACACTGCGCAGAGGTCTCACTACACCAACTTGTAGTTTCAGCTGAACACTGTGAGCAGGACGCACAACACTAACTTGTAGTTTTAGCTGAACACTGTGAGCAGGATGCACAGCACTAATTTATAGTTTTAGCTAAACACAGTGAGCAGGACGCACTGCACTAACTTGTAGCTTGAGATGAACACTGCGCAGAGGTCTCACTACACCAACTTGTAGTTTCAGCTGAACACTGTGAGCAGGACGCACAGCACTAACTTGTAGTTTTAGCTGAACACTGTGAGCAGGACGCACTGCACTAACTTGTAGCTTGAGATGAACACTGTGCAGAGGTCTCACTACACCAACTTGTAGTTTCAGCTGAACACTGTGAGCAGGACGCACAGCACTAACTTGTAGTTTTAGCTGAACACTGTGAGCAGGACGCACTGCACTAACTTGTAGCTTTAGATGAACACTGTGCAGAGGTCTCACTACACCAACTTGTAGGTTTAGCTGAACACTGTGAGCAGGACGCACAGCACTAACTTGTAGTTTTAGCTGAACACTGTGAGCAGGACGCACAGCACTAACTTGTAGTTTTAGCTGAACACTGTGAGCAGGACGCACTGCACTAACTTGTAGCTTTAGATGAACACTGTGCAGAGGTCTCACTACACCAACTTGTAGGTTTAGCTGAACACTGTGAGCAGGACGCACTGCACTAACTGTAAATAGTCTAGTTGCCTGACTGTGGTACTAATAGGATCAAAAGAACACCAGCAATTTTATTCAGGTAGCTGTAAATACTGTAACAAGACAAGCCTGCCTGTCAGTAAGAAGATAACAGGAACGGATCTAGCTGAACACTGTGAGCAGGACGCACTGCACTAACTTGTAGCTTTAGATGAACACTGTGCAGAGGTCTCACTACACCAACTTGTAGGTTTAGCTGAACACTGTGAGCAGGACGCACCCCACTAACTTGTAGGTTTAGCTGAACACTGTGAGCAGGACGCACCCCACTAACTTGTAGGTTTAGCTGAACACTGTGAGCAGGACGCACAGCACTAACTTGTAGTTTTAGCTGAACACTGTGAGCAGGACGCACCGCACTAACTTGTAGGTTTAGCTGAACACTGTGAGCAGGACGCACCCCACTAACTTGTAGGTTTAGCTGAACACTGTGAGCAGGACGCACAGCACTAACTTGTAGTTTTAGCTGAACACTGTGAGCAGGACGCACCGCACTAACTTGTAGGTTTAGCTGAACACTGTGAGGTGGATACACCACACTAACTTGTAGGTTTAGCTGAACACTGTGAGCAGGACGCACCCCACTAACTTGTAGGTTTAGCTGAACACTGTCAGCAGGACGCACTGCACTAACTGTAAATAGTCTAGCTGCCTGACTGTGGTACTAATAGGATCAAAAGAACGCCAGTAATTTTCTTCAGGTAGCTGTATATACTGTAACAAGACAAGCCTGCCTGTCAGTAGGAAGATAACAGGAATGAATCTAGCTGAACACTGTGAGCAGGACGCACTGCACTAACTGTAAATAGTCTAGCTGCCTGACTGTGGTACTAATAGGATCAAAAGAACACCAGTAATTTTCTTCAGGTAGCTGTATATACTGTAACAAGACAAGCCTGCCTGTCAGTAGGAAGATAACAGGAACGGATCTAGCTGAACACTGTGAGCAGGACGCACTGCACTAACTGTAAATAGTCTAGCTGCCTGACTGTGGTACTAATAGGATCAAAAGAACACCAGCAATTTTCTTCAGGTAGCTGTAAATACTGTAACAAGACAAGCCTGCCTGTCAGTAGGAAGATAACAGGAACGGATCTAGCTAAACTGAATACAGTGTATATATATATATATGCAACACCTGGGATGCATATATATACACAATACACTGTAAGTGCATCTAAACTGACTGACTGTTCTGCCTAATCTATCTAACTCAAATCAAATGTCACTGTCTGTCTCTCTCTCTCAATGAACGCCGGAACACACACTACACAGGGACGCCGTGCAGGGGGCCTTATATAGTGTGGGGCGTGTACTAAATCCCCTGAGCCATAATTGGTCAAAGCCTCCTTGGCTTTGGCCAATTACGGCTCTCTGTTCAGAAGGCGCTGTGATTGGGCAAGCATGCAGGTCATAGTGCATGCTTGGCCAATCATCAGCCAGCAATGCACTGCGATGCCACAGTGAATAATGGGCCGTGACGCGCCACACGAATCGAACACGAAGCTCATCCCTACTGGGGACCGTGCTGGGCCTGGTTTGAGAGCTTAGGACTCCTTTGTCCTCCTTTAATTTTGTATGGTCAGTGGACTTCAAGTCCTCTGGCTCCCTTATGATATATTACAAATTTCACTTTTTTGCCCTTATGGCACTTGTTCTAACTAGAATGTTCTCTGGAAGATTTCATCCTTATGTCTTTGAAGGTTTACCAAAGAGGAAATGCAATTTACTGTACTACAGATGTTCTCTCATCATAAATCACTGCCTTAACCACTTGCCAACCGCCGCACGACGATGTACGTCGGCAGAATGGCACGGGCAGGCAAAAGGACTTACAGGTATCTCCTTGCCTTCCCATGGGCGGGGGGTCCGATCGGACCTCCCCCCGGTGCCTGCGGCGGTCGGATTCTCGTCAGGGGCGATCAAAAGTGAGGGGGAGGCCACTCATTCGTGGCTCCCCCCTCGCGATCACTCCTGGCGAATGAAATGCTTCCTCGGCTTCTGTATAGTAAACAGAAGCCGAGGAAGTGATGTCATCTCTCCTCGGCTCAGTATTTTCCGTTCCGGTGCCGAGGAGAGAAGACATCCGAGTGAGTGTAAAACACATACACACACAGTAGAACATGCCAGACACACATTACACCCCCCATCACCCCCCGATCACCCCCTAATCACCTCCTAATCACCCCCTAATCACCCCCTAATCACCCCTCCCCCCCTGTCACACTGACACCAAGCAGTTTTTTTTCTGATTACTGCATTGGTGTCAGTTTGTGACAGTTAGTGTGGTAGGGCAGTTAGTGTTAGCCCCTTTTAGGTCTAGGGTACCCCCCTAACCCCCCCTAATGAAGTTTTAACCCCTTGATCACCCCCCATCGCCAGTGTCACTAAGCGATCATTTTTCTGATCGCTGTATTAGTGCCACTGGTGACGCTAGTTAGGGAGGTAAATATTTAGGTTCGCCGTCTATAGCGTCAGAGACCCCCATATACTACCTAGTAAAGGTTTTAACCTCTTGATTGCCCCCTAGTTAACCCTTTCACCAGTGATCACGTATAACTGTTACGGGTGACGCTGGTTAGTTCGTTTATTTTTTATAGTGTCAGGGCACCCGCCGTTTATTACCTAATAAAGGTTTAGCCCCCTGATCACCCGGTGGTGATATAACTTAGGTTTTAGGGTCAGATAGGGTCTGCATCACCCCAGACAGCGTCAGGTTAGGGCCAGTAGAGCTAACACCCACGCACGCAGCATACACCTCCCTTAGTGGTATAGTATCTGAATCAATATCTGATCCGATCAGATCTATACTAGCGTCTCCAGAAGTTTAGGGTTACCAAAAACGCAGTGTTAGCGGGATCAGCCCAGATACCTGCTAGCACCTGCGTTTTGCCCCTCCGCCCGGCCCAGCCCAGCCAACCCAAGTGCAATATCGATCGATCACTGTCACTTACAAAACACTAAACGCATAACTGCAGCGTTCGCAGAGTCAGGCCTGATTCCTGCGATCGCTAACAGTTTTTTGGGAGCGTTTTGGTGAACTGGCAAGCACCAGCAGCCTAGTACACCCTGGTCGTAATCAAACCAGCACTGCAGTAACACTTGGTGACGTACAAAGCACAAATAGTGTCCCGCTGCCACCAAGAAGAAGACAAACACAGGCCTGTCATGCCCATAATGCCCTTCCTGCTGCATTCGCCAATCCTAATAATTGGGAACCCACCACTTCTGCAGCGCCCGTACTTCCCCCGTTCACATCCCCAACCAAATGCAGTCGGCTGCATGAGAGGCATTTTCTTTATGTCCTCCCAAGTACCCCTACCCAATGAACCCCCCCAAAAAAGATGTTGTGTCTTCAGCAAGCGCGGATATAGGCGTGACACCCGCTATTATTGTCCCTCCTGTCCTGACAATCCTGGTCTTTGCATTGGTGAATGTTTTGAACACTACCATTCACTAGTTGAGTATTAGCGTAGGGTACAGCATTGCACAGACTAGGCGCACTTTCATAGGGTCTCCCAAGATGCCATCGCATTTTGAGAGACCCGAACCTGGATCCGGTTACAGTTACAAAAGTTACAGTTACAAAAAAAGTGCAAAAAAAAAAAAACACACAAAAAATATAAAATAAAAAAATAAATAGTTGTCGTTTTATTGTTCTCTCTTTCTCTCTCTCCCTCTCTCTCTCTCTATTCTCTCTCTATTGTTCTGCTCTTTTTTACTGTATTCTATTCTGCAATGTTTTATTGTTATTATGTTTTATCATGTTTGCTTTTCAGGTATGCAATTTTTTATACTTTACTGTTTACTGTGTTTTATTGTTAACCATTTTTTTGTCTTCAGGTACGCCATTCAGCTGCAGCGCGGATTTATTTATCTTGACAGCAACAGCGTTTGCTTCCACGATTTATAAAGCCGTGACTCCAGTGGAGGTGATATATGCCGAAGCATGGGGGCAGCAGGGGCGGAGGAGCGATTTGCTCCTACCTTTAGCCGGAGGATGCCCCCATGCTTCGGCATATATAAACGGTGCATGTATGCCCATCATTAAAAGTTGGTGGATGAAGGGAGGTATTCTAATAGTGGGCATACCCACCGATCAATCTCTTTTTTTCGTTCAGCCCACAGGCTGCATGAAAAAAAAAAGATTACAATATATCCCCAACAAGGACCAGCAATGTACTGGTATGTTGCTGGACTTTGAGTGGTTATACCAGAATGATGCCTGCAGGTTTAGGTATCATCTTGGTATCATTCTTTTCAGCCAGCGGTCGACTTTCATGTAAAAGCAATCTTAGTAGCTAAATAGCCTCTAGACTGCTTTTACAAGCAGGGGGAGGGAATGTCCCCTCCCACCTTCTTCCATGTTTTTCTCTGGCTCTCCTGTCCCAACAGGGAATCTGGGAATGCAGCCGGTGATTCAGCCAGCTGACCATAGAGGTGATTAGAGACCAGAGTGGCCACAAACATCTCTATGGCCTAAGAAACCGGAAGCTACGAGCATTTCATGACTTAGATTTCGCCGGATGTAAACAGCGCCATTGGGAAATTGGGAAAGCATTTTATCACACCGATCTTGGTGTGGTCAGATGCTTTGAGGGCAGAGGAGAGATCTAGGGTCTAATAGACCCCAATTTTTTCAAAAAAGAGTACCTGTCACTACCTATTGCTAACATAGGGGATATTTACATTCCCTGAGATAACAATAAAAATGATTAAAAAAAATTAAAGGAACAGTTTAAAAATAAGATAAAAAAGCAAGAAAATTATAAAGAAAAAAAAAAAAGCACCCCTGTCCCCCCCTGCTCTCGCGCAAAGGCGAACGCAAGCGTTGGTCTGGTGTCAAATTTAAACAGCAATTGCACCATGCATGTGAGGTATCACCGCAATAGTCAGATCAAGGGCAGTAATTTTAGCAGTAGACCTCCAATGTAAATCTAAAGTGGTAACCTGTAAAGGCTTTTAAAGGCTTTTAAAAATGTATTTAGTTTGTCGCCACTGCACGTTTGTGCCCAATTTTAAAGCATGTCGTGTTTGGTATCCATGTACTCGGCCTAAGATCATATTTTTTATTTCATCAAACATTTGGGCAATATAGTGTGTTTTAGTGCATTAAAATTTTAAAAAGTGTGTTTTTCCCCAAAAAAATCCGTTTGAAAAATCGCTGCGCAAATACTGTGTGAAAAAAAAATGAAACACCCACCATTTTAATCTGTAGGGCATTTGCTTTAAAAAAATATATAATGTTTGGGGGTTCAAAGTAATTTTCTTGCAAAAAAAAAAAAAATTTTTCATGTAAACAAAAAGTGTCAGAAAGGGCTTTGTCTTCAAGTGGTTAGAAGAGTGGGTGATGTGTCACATAAGCTTCTAAATGCTGTGCATAAAATGCCAGGACAGTTCAAACCCCCCCCAAATGACCCCATTTTGGAAAGTAGACACCCCAAGCTATTTGCTGAGAGGCATGTCGAGTCCATGGAATATTTTATATTGTGACAAAAGTTGCGGGAAAGAGACACATTTTTTTTTTTGCACAAAGTTGTCACTAAATGATATATTGCTCAAACATGCCATGGGAATATGTGACATTACACCCCAAAATACATTCTGTTGCTTCTCCTGAGTATGACGATACCACATGTGTGAGACTTTTTGGAAGCCTAGCCGCGTACGGGACCCCGAAAAGCAAGCACCGCCTTCAGGCTTTCTAAAGGCGTCAATTTTTGATTTCACTCTTCACTGCCTATCACCGTTTCGGGGGCCATGCAATGCCCAGGGGGCACAAAACCCCCCAAATGACCCTATTTTGGAAAGGAGACACCCCAAGCTATTTGCTGAGAGGTATAGTGAGTATTTTGCAGACCTCACTTTTTGTCACAAAGTTTTGAAAATTGAAAAAAGAAAAACAAATTTTTTTTTGTTGTCTTTCTTCATTTTCAAAAACAAATGAGAGCTGCAAAATACTCACCATGCCTCTCAGCAAATAGCTTGGGGTGTCTACTTTCCAAAATGGGGTCATTTGGGGGGGGGGGGGGTTGTGCCATCTGGGCATTCCATGGTCTCCGAAACTGTGATAGGCAGTGAAGAGTGAAATCAAAAATTTACGCCCTTAGAAATCCTGAAGGCGGTGATTGGTTTCCGGAGCCTTGTACGCGGCAGGGCTCCCAAAAAGTCCCACACATGTGGTATCCCCGTACTCAGGAGAAGCAGCTAAATGTATTTTGGGGTGCAATGTCCACATATGTCCATGGCCTGTGTGAGCAATATATCATTTAGTGACAACTTTGTGCAAAAAAACATTAAAAAAATGTGTCACTTTTCCGCAACTTGTGTCAAAATATAAAAAATTCCATGGACTCAACATGCCTCTCAGCAAATAGCTTGGGGTGTCTACTTTCCAAAATGGGGTCATTTTGGGGGGGTTTGTGCCATCTGGGCATTTCATGGCCTTCAAAACTGTGATAGGTAGTGAGGAGTGAAATCAAAAATTTACGCCCTTAGAAATCCTGAAGGCAGTGATTGGTTTTCAGGGCCCGTACGTGGCTAGGCTCCCAAAAAGTCCCACACATGTGGTATCCCCATACTCAGGAAAAGCAGCTGAATGTATTTTGGGGTGCAATTCCACATATGCCCATGGCCTGTGTGAGCAATATATCATTTAGTGACAACTTTTTGTAAATTTTTTTTTTTTGTCATTATTCAATCACTTGGGACAAAAAAAATAATATTCAATGGGCTCAACATGCCTCTCAGCAATTTCCTTGGGATGTCTACTTTCCAAAATGGGGTCATTTGGGGGGGGGTTTGTACTGCCCTGCCATTTTAGCACCTCAAGAAATGACATAGGCAGTCAAAAATTAAAGGCTGTGTAAATTCCAGAAAATGTACTGTAGTTTGTAGACGCTATAACTTTTGCGCAAACCAATAAATATACACTTATTGACATTTTTTTTACCAAAGACATGTGGCCGAATACATTTTGGCCTAAATGTATGACTAAAATTGAGTTTATTGGATTTTTTTATAACAAAAAGTAGAAAATATCATTTTTTTTCAAAATTTTCGTTTTTTTTCCGTTTATAGCGCAAAAAATAAAAACGGCAGAGGTGATCAAATACCATCAAAAGAAAGCTCTATTTGTGGGAAGAAAAGGACGCAAATTTTATTTGGGTACAGCAGTGCATGACCGCGCAATTAGCAGTTAAAGCGACGCAGAGCCAAAATGTATAAAGTGCTCTGGTCAGGAAGGGGGTAAATCCTTCCGGGGCTGAAGTGGTTAAACTATATTACTTACTGTTTACCTTTATGTATAGCATTGATTACAACTATAGCCTCCTATATTCCATTAATTATATACCCGTAGTATATATACCTATACATACATAACTATTTTGGTTTTTCTCTGGCCTAATCTATATAATTTGCTCATTCATCTCCCTTAAAAATGGGTCTTAAAATTTTTTCACACAATATTCAAGGGTTTAACTCCCCACACAAACGCAAAAAAGCATTTAGACACTATAAGAGACTGGGTGCTGACATCATCCTCCTCCAGGAAACACACTTTTCCTTGGAGAATAACCCCCATTACTTTGATAAAACGTACAATCAACATTACTTCACCACATTCTCTAATAAATCAAGGGGTGTAGCAATTTTTATCCGCAACTCTATTATATTCGAAATACAACACATCTATAGAGATGTAGATAGCTGTTATATTATACTCAAAGGCACAATGAACAAACGTTCACTTACAATCGCCTCCATATATGGCTCCTAACGAAGCCCAAACGTCTAGACCGCTTTAGCTCCCCCATATGATAATGGGAGGAGACTTTAATTTAGCCGCACACCCCTCTCTAGATAGAAGCAGAGTCACTCTCTCCTCGAAGGCCTTCTCCAAGTCAATCAATCGCTCACTCAGCAAATTTCAACTGATTGACTCTTGGAGAGCTCACAACATTGGCGTCATATCCTTATGGGTGGACAATTCCCTGAAGACATGCTTTTAGCGAACTTATCCCTTATCCCCAAACCTCTCAAAGACCATACCCTACCTCAAAACTTTCACCCTATTTCAGTCCTTAATAATGACTTGAAAATCTTCGGCAGACTTCTTGCAGACAGACTAGCATCAGTCATCACGTCCCTCATTCATATAGATCAATTGGGATTCATACCAGGCAGACAGATTACCGATAACATCAGACTGGTTACCAACATAGTCCAAGATGCTAATCCTTCCTCCTGCTCGGCCTGCCTACTCAGCCTCGATATTCACAAGGCATTTGACAGCGTAAATTGGTCATACCTGAACCATTTACTCCCTAAATTTGGTATTACTGATAAATTTATCTATGGCTTTAACGCCCTCTATCACCTCCCCCAAAACAGAATTAAAATCCCAGGCCACAATTCAGACTTTTTTTCCTTAAGCAGAGGCACTAGACAGGGCTGCCCCCTCTCCCCATTGCTATTTGCCTTAGGAAACAACACTAACATTAGTGGTTACTATAAAGACTCAAATGAATTCCAACTAAGCCTTTATGCAGATGACGCCTTATTATTTCTCACAAACCCACTCACATCTATACCCAATCTCTGAACTATCTCCCATCTCTGAACTTAACTCTTTTCGCACCTTGTCAGGTTTGGGCATTAGCATGAACAAATGTTCAGCCCTTCCTTATCAACCTCTCCCCTAACTTGATCACCAATTTACAAAAAAATGTTAAATTTATATGGTGCACCAAGTCACTTAGGTATCTTGGTGTTCACATCACACCCCACTACAAATCGCAATATAAAACCAATTATTCTCCCCTTTTCTCGCACATTAACTCTGCATTTAAACATGGTCCACATATCATATCTCCCTCCTTGGTAGGCTCTGCGCCTTTAAGATGACTATTCTCCCCAAAATACTATATAACTTACGTGCTTTACCCATCAATGTTCCCAGAACCAGAATTGAAGCTCTTAAAAGAGAGATTAATACATTTATTTGGTCAAATAAAAGACCAAGATGTAGTTATACCCTCATGTTTAGGCCCCAAAACCTAGGCGAACTTGGACTCCCCAATATCTGGCACTACTTCATAGCAACCAAACTTACACAATTGGCTCACTGGTTTGCACATACCCCGTATATCCCATGGTTAAACTATCACTTACAAGGCCTACTATGGTGTAATCTAAACCATTACCACAAGATCCTTAAATTAAACATCATAGTAGCTCACTCTCTCCAAACATGGTTCAAAATTAACAAAAACATTACATTTTCTTCAGATACTCCTCCTCTAGCATCCTTTTTAGGTGACTCTATACTATCACAAAACCACAATAATAGTAATTCATTCCCTCATTGGTGCAACAATAACCTGACCACTCTGAAATCTTTGATCTCAAACAAGATGTTCTCTACTTTTCCCGCACTTCAATCCAAATACAATCTCCCCTCTTCTGAACTTACAAACTATCTACAAATCAAAAACTTCTATACAGAACTTTACTCATTAAACCTCCAACCCCCCACAACTATATTTGAACACATTTGTATAAACTCCTCGCGAGATAATGGCCTGATTTCCTTGCTTTATAGACAAATCAATAATAGTACGATGCCTGAAAAATCCAAACTAATGCTACAATGGTAATTTGATTTAGGTAATGTTATACCCATAGAAAATTGGAACACGATGACAGATAACCTCCATAAATGCAACCTAGTAGTCTCTTTCAGGGAAACACCAACAAAACTATTCTCTAGACAATATTTGACCCCCTCAATAATCCACTCCTTTTACCCGTCAGCCTCTCCAGGATGTTTCAAAGGCTGCCCCAAACCTGGTACATATCTCCAAATCTTCTGGAGTTGCAAACACCTTGAATCAGTGTGGAGGGCTGCCGCTTTGAAAATAGATTCAGTTGCAAAAAAAAAGAATCAACCTTTCACCACAAATTTGCATATTATATGCGAATATCCCAGACATACTACCTTCATGTGTTATGTTGATTCATTCTTTACTCAGTTCTATTCAGTGGATGATTGCTCTCAATTAAAAATCTAACAATTTACTGTGGACTCTGGTCCTTTCTAGGATGAAATTGCTTAAATTGTCTGAAAGAATCCATCATACTCTACATGATAGTATGCACACTTTCAATGCTAAATGGATGTTTTGGTCAGATAACTAATCGTTATACTATCAAGACTCACCAATCTCTCACAATCACCATAAATATATACAAACCATAAACCTTATTTCATCACTAGGTGAACACACTCTATATACACTCTACATCCTGATATATGTGATTTTTGTCAGAATTTCTTTTTCTCTACTGGTTATTTATTGTATATGCTCGTAGAACATCAATGTACATTTCTGTAACTCCACATGATACTGTCCTCACTACTTTGTAACCTTTTCATGAATCTTCCAAATAAAACTTTTGTAAACAAAAAAATAAAATTAGCACTTTTGATTTTTCATGTGTCCCATAGACTTTAACTGTGTTCTAGCAGCTTTCAAATTTGCTGCGAACTCCACATATTGTTTGCTGTTCGGCAAACAGGCAAACATCGGCTCATCCTTATAAGTTATAAATAAGTTAAAGTGGTCCACTTACTATGTCATGCAACACGTAAAAGAATTATATGACCCACTTTGGCTCCTGCCTCTTTAGGCTACTTGCACACAGTACCGTATGAACATCAGACATTCCTGGCAGAAAAACACAAGGATGAGCTGTAAAAATACTGACCAACAATACAGATTTTTGTATTTTTTTTATTGATCTAGAGACAGTGCAAGTTTATTCGCCTGTGTGTACAAACCCATTAAAAACAATGGGCTGCATTTAGATCAATAAAAAAAAATACCTGAAAGTCTTAAAAAGTGGTGTTTTACAAACAGTATTCACAGCTCTTTTCTATTATAAGAGTGTAGTTAAAGCTCCTGCATTAGAGATCAGGAGGACCTGGCTCTCAAAATTAATACCAATTGTAGCACATCACACACCTCCAAAGCTGTGCAAAGGGAACGAAGGCGAAGGCCTCCAGGTAAAGCCAAGATAATTTGTTAAAGTTTTTCGGTGTACTTGATATGCTCAAGGTCCATAATTGATTAATAATAATGATTACAAATGAGACCCCAGCAAATTAAAGCCAACATATATTTGGTGGTAGGATTCGCTGGAAAGGACAATAGTTTGATACAATTGCATGGTATAATGGCTAGTTGTCCAAAACACTTTAAAAGCACGATACTGTTGGAGACTGGTTTCATTTTTGTGATAGGTCCAAAAGGTTATGAAACATTTGTTGTATTTAAAAAATAATAATTTAAAGGTTTTTAGGAAATGGTGTAAATTAAAACGTAAGTTCACCTTTTCAGAAAAGATAAAAAAGTGAACTAATATGTTAAAATTATATATAGTAGCAGTCAGTGGTTGCTAAGGAAGTGGCTGGTGTTGACACCTACTGCATCCCTAAGAACGAGTGGGGTCACCTAGCCCTATTCCTTTACCGACCACTAATCCACAGCCATGTAAGCAAAGGGGCAGGGATAGAGTGACATTCACTGACATGGCCATATTTGATCAATGATGTCACCTGCAAGACCCCGCACCTTTATTTACATTTCGCAGCATGGTCTGTGAGATGTCATTCTGTGCTAGTCAGCAACAGGATCGGATGTGTATGTTTGAAGGCATCATTCACATGTGGGGTGGGGTCAGCATCTGGGTGTGTGCTTATTGTTAAAGGAGACTTTCAGATTTTGACTAGGCCAGGGTTGTGGTGAAGAGGCCCTTGTCCTCAATATGAGAACAAAGTGCTTTTCCAGGTGGTCCACCCTGGCAAGTTACTCCATCCCCATGTTGAGGGCATGTGGCCTGGTATGGTTCAGGAGGGGGACACATGCTTGCTTCTTTTTTCCTTGCCTTCCTTGCCTGCATGTTCAGATAATACTCTGATATGAATTTTTGGGGGGACCCCACGCTTTTCTTCTTGATTTTTGCATGTGGTTATCATTTAAAGTCCATATATAGAATTAAAATTTGGGAAGGATCCCAAACCCTTTTTTTGTTTTTTGTTTTTATAGCCCTTGACATCAATACCAGACCCTCATCAAGGGTATGGTATGTATTTTCAGGGATAACCACGGTGTTTTTTTGTGTGGGGTGCTCAAGAAACATCTATATCAGAACCTTATCTCTGCTGTTTGTTTACAAAGAGAAATAAAGCCACAAAGCTCTCAGCTGTCAAAGCTGTAAATGTCAGTGGGGTTCCCAAACAGTTTGGTATAAAGTTGGGGGGGCTATGCCATTTTTTGTATGGGGTCCTCTTTAAACCCCATACTAGTTTTTTATGAAGTTTCATGGCAGGGCCCACACCATTTTTTTTTGTGTGGATGTCCCCATTAACATCTGTATCGCACCCTCATCTAGAGCTTGGTACAGATGATGACAGCTCCTGGCTGTTTGTTTAGAAACAATAAGTAAATAAAGCAGCCAAAGCTGTCATTTTGACAGCAATTTAAACCGCATTGGCCATTACTGTTTCTTATGTTTATCTATGTTACAGCTTGAAAAACTGGTAAAGAACTGCCATTTAACCACTTCAGCCCTGGAAGGATTTACCCTCTTCCTGACCAGAGCACTTTTTACAATTTGGCACTGCGTCGCTTTAACTGCTAATTGCGCGGTCATGCAATGCTGTACCCAAACGAAATTTGCGTCCTTTTCTTCCCACAAATAGAACTTTCTTTTGATATTATTTGATCACCTCTGCCATTTTTATTTTTTGCGCTATAAACGGAAAAAGACCGAAAATTGCCGCAGTATATCTGCAAAATATATATATTTCCATGCAAAATAATTGTACCGCTTTCAGCACCTAAAGTCCGACATAATCATACCGCCAGGGAGGTTAATGACGGGAATAGTACCACTAGATTGGTGCAGGGCCAATGTGGTGCCTATATTTAAAAAGGGTACAAAGTATTTACCAAGTAACTATAGACCTGTTAGTTTAACTTCTATAGTCGGGAAGATACTGGAGAGTTTAATAAAAGACCACATAGATGAGTTCTTGCTGGAAAAAAATATTTTAAGCAACAGACAGCATGGATTCATGAAAGACCGAAGTTGTCAAACAACCCTGATTTCTTTTTATGAGGAGGTAGTAAGTAAAAGTAAAACCTTGGACAGAGGGGTGGCTGTGGACGTGGTATACTTGGATTTTGCAAAAGCGTTCGATACTGTTCCCCACTAGGGATGAGCCGAACACCCCCCTGTTCGGTTCGCACCAGAACATGCGAACAGGAAAAAAGTTCGCTCGAACACGCGAACACCGTTAAAGTCTATGGGACACGAACATGAATAATCAAAAGTGCTAATTTTAAAGGCTTATATGCAAGTTATTGTCATAAAAAGTGTTTGGGGACCTGGGTCCTGCCCCAGGGAACATGGATCAATGCAAAAAAAAAGTTTTAAAAACGGCCGTTTTTTCAGGAGCAGTGATTTTAATAATGCTTAAAGTCAAACAATAAAAGTGTAATATCCCTTTAAATTTCGTACCTGGGGGGTGTCTATAGTATGCCTGTAAAGGGGCGCATGTTTCCCGTGTTTAGAACAGCCTGACAGCAAAATGACATTTCGAAGGGAAAAAAAGCCATTTAAAACTACCCGCGGCTATTGCATTGCCGACAATACACATAGAAGTTCATTGATAAAAACGGCATGGGAATTCCCCACAGGGAAACCCCGAACCAAAATTAAAAAAAAAAAAAATGAAGTGGGAGTCCCCCTAAATTCCATACCAGGCCCTTCAGGTCTGGTATGGATATTAAGGGGAACCCCGGCCAAAATTTTAAAAAAAAATGACGTGGGGTTCCCCCTAAGTTCCATACCAGACCCTTCAGGTCTGGTATGGATTTTAAGGGGAACCCCGCGCCAAAAAAAAAAAAAAAAAACGGCGTGGGGTTCCCCCAAAAGTCCATACCAGACCCTTATCCGAGCACGCAACCTGGCAGGCCGCAGGAAAAGAGGGGGGGACGAGAGTGCGGCCCCCCCCCTCCTGAACCGTACCAGGCCACATGCCCTCAACATTGGGAGGGTGCTTTGGGGTAGCCCCCCAAAACACCTTGTCCCCATGTTGATGAGGACAAGGGCCTCGTCCCCACAACCGTGGCCGGTGGTTGTGGGGGTCTGCGGGCGGGGGGCTTATCGGAATCTGGAAGCCCCCTTCAACAAGGGGACCCCCAGATCCCGGCCCCTCCCCTGTGTGAAATGGTAAGGGGGTACTTACCCCTACCATTTCACTAAAAAAGTGTCAAAATAGTTAAAAATGACAAGAGACAGTTTTTGACAATTCCTTTATTTAAATGCTTCTTCTATCTTCCTTCATCTTCTTCTTCTTCTGGTTCTTCTGGCTCTTCTGGTTCTTCCTCCGGCGTTCTCGTCCAGCATCTCCTCCGCGGCGTCTTCTATCTTCTTCTCCTCGGGCCGCTCCGCACCCATGGCATGGGGGGAGGCTCCCGCTCTTCTCTTCATCTTCTTCATCCTCTTCTCTTCTTCATCTTCTTCATCTTCTTCATCTTCATCTTCTCTTCTTAATTTTCTTCTTCGGGCCGCTCCGCATCCATGCATGGAGGGAGGCTCCCGCTGTGTGACGGCGTCTCCTCGTCTGACGGTTCTTAAATAACGGGGGGCGGGGCCACCCGGTGACCCCGCCCCCTCTGACGCACGGTGACTTGACGGGACTTCACTGTGACGTCACGGGGAATGCCACAGGGAAGTCCCGTCATGTCCCGTGCGTCAGAGGGGGGCGGGGTCACCGGGTGGCCCCGCCCCCGTTATTTAAGAACCGTCAGACGAGGAGACGCCATCACACAGCGGGAGCCTCCCTCCATGCATGGATGCGGAGCGGCCCGCAGAAGAAAATTAAGAAGAGAAGATGAAGAAGATGAAGAAGATGAAGAAGAGAAGAGGATGAAGAAAAAGATGAAGAGAAGAGCGGGAGCCTCCCCCCATGCCATGGGTGCGGAGCGGCCCGAGGAGAAGAAGATAGAAGACGCCGCGGAGGAGATGCTGGACGAGAACGCCGGAGGAAGAACCAGAAGAGCCAGAAGAACCAGAAGAAGAAGAAGATGAAGGAAGATAGAAGAAGCATTTAAATAAAGGAATTGTCAAAAACTGTCTCTTGTCATTTTTAACTATTTTGACACTTTTTTATTGAAATGGTAGGGGTAAGTACCCCCTTACCATTTCACACAGGGGGGGGGCCGGGATCTGGGGGTCCCCTTGTTAAAGGGGGCTTCCAGATTTCGATAAGCCCCCCGCCCGCAGACCCCCACAACCACCGGCCACGGTTGTGGGGATGAGGCCCTTGTCCTCATCAACATGGGGACATGGTGTTTTGGGGGGCTACCCCAAAGCACCCTCCCAATGTTGAGGGCATGTGGCCTGGTACGGTTCAGGAGGGGGGGCCGCACTCTCGTCCCCCCCTCTTTTCCTGCGGCCTGCCAGGTTGCGTGCTCGGATAAGGGTCTGGTATGGATTCTTGGGGGAACCCCACGCGTTTTTTTTTTTTTTTTTGGCGCGGGGTTCCCCTTAAAATCCATACCAGACCTGAAGGGTCTGGTATGGAATTTAGGGGGAACCCCACATCATTTTTTTTTTTAAATTTTGGCCGGGGTTCCCCTTAATATCCATACCAGACCTGAAGGGCCTGGTATGGAATTTAGGGGGACCCCCCCACGTCATTTTTTTTTTTTTTTAATTTTGGTTCGGGGTTTCCCTGTGGGGAATTCCCATGCCGTTTTTATCAATGAACTTTTATGTGTATTGTCGGACCGGCAATTCATTAATAGCCGCGGGTAGTTTTAAATGAGTTTTTTCCTTCGAAATGTCATTTTGCTGTCAGACTGTTCTAAACACGGGAAACATGCGCCCCTTTACAGGCATACTATAGACACCCCCCAGGTACGAAATTTAAAGGGATATTACACTTTTATTGTTTGACTTTAAGCATTATTAAAATCACTGCTCCTGAAAAAACGTCCGTTTTTAAAACTTTTTTTTGCATTGATACATGTCCCCTGGGGCAGGACCCGGGTCCCCAAACACTTTTTATGACAATAACTTGCATATAAGCCTTTAAAATTAGCACTTTTGATTTCTCCCATTTTAAAGGGTGTTCCGCGGCATTCGAATTTGCCGCGAACACCCCAAATTGTTCGGTGTTCGGCGAACTTGCGAACAGCCAATGTTCGAGTCGAACATGAGTTCGACTCGAACTCGAAGCTCATCCCTATTCCCCACACATGGCTAATGTGTAAGGTAAAGTCTACAGGCTTGGAAATATCAGTTTGTAAATGGATAGAAAACTGGCTAAAAGACAAAATTTAGAGAGTAGTGGTTAATGATTCTTACTCTGAATGGTCTAAGGTTATCAGTGGTGTACCCCAAGGTTTAGTGTTTGGACCCTTACTTTTTAATATTTTTATAAATGATATAGGGTCTGGGATTAAAAGTATAATTTCACTCTTTACAGATGACACTAAGCTATGCAGTGGAATAACGTCCTTACAGTATGTCTCCAATTTAAAAGCCGACCTCAATGCACTGTCTAATTGGGCGACTATATGGCAGATGAGGTTTAATGTTGATAAATGTTATGCACTCGGGGGCTAAGAATATGCATGCATCATACATACTAGGGGGAGGGGCTGAAAAATTGGGCCTTAGGCACTGGTGCTGGTGCCACAACACTGCAACCCCTCACAGATACTCTAGTTGGAACGCAGGAATGAGCCCTGCTGCAAAGTATTGCATCAAAAATTGTAATTACACGCCCCTGTTAAACAGGGGCTGAAAAATTGGGCCTTAAGCACTGGTGCTGGTGCCACATCACTGCAACCCCTCACAGATACTCTAGTTGGAACGCAGGAATGAGCCCTGCTGCAAAGTATTGCATCAAAAATTGTAATTACACGCCCCTGTTAAACAGGGGCTGAAAAATTGGGCCTTAAGCACTGGTGCTGGTGCCACAACACTGCAACTTCTCACAGAAACTCTAGTTGGAATGCAGGAACGAGCCCTGCTGCAAAGTATTGCATCAAAAATAGTAATTACACGCCCCTGTTAAACAGGGGCTGAAAAATTGGGCACTGGTTTTGGCGCCCAGAACCAAAAATGTTCTTACAAGCTATCAGCGTGATCATTGAGGAGGAAGAGGATAATTATTCAGGATAGTCACTCAGCATAGGCAGTCTTTGAAGGATTCTGAGATTTAAAAAAAAAATATTCGGTTACATCAGCATCAGGTGCTTGGTAGCTGGTGGTGATCCAAGACTGATTCATTTTTATGAAGGTCAGTCGATCGACCGAGTCGGTGGACAGATGCACCCTGTGATCGGTTACAAAGCCTCCAGCAACACTGAATGTGCGTTCTGAAAGAACGCTGGATGCAGGACAGGCCAGTAGCTCAATTGCATACTGTGCAAGCTCTGGCCAGTGATCCATCCTCAAGACCCAGTAACCCAGAGGATTTTCAGTGGGAAAGGTGTCCAAGTCAGATCTTGCCCCTAGGTATTCCTGCACCATGTAAAACAGACGCTGTCGATGGTTGCTGGAACCGATCATACCTTGGGGCTGCGGACTAAAAAATTGCCTGAACGCATCGGTCAGACGGCCACCTTCTCCACACTGTGCAGAGGTCGCACTACACTAACTTGTAGTTTTAGCTGAACACTGTGAGGAGGATGCACTACACTAACTTGTAGCTTTAGCTGAACACTGTGCAGAGGTCGCACTACACTAACTTGTAGTCTTAGCTGAACACTGTGAGGAGGACACACTAAACTAACTTGTAGCTTTAGCTGAACACTGTGCAGAGGTCGCCCTACACTAACTTGTAGTTTTCACTGAACACTGTGAGGAGGACACACTAGACCAACTTGCAGCTTTAGCTGAACACTGTTCAGAGGTCACACTAAACTAACTTGTAAATTTAGCTGAACACTGTGAGGAGGACGCACTACACTAACTTGTAGCTTTAGCTGAACACTGTGCAGAGGTCTCACTACACTAACTTGTAGTTTTAGCTGAACACTGTGAGGAGGACGCACTACACTAACTTGTAGCTTTAGCTGAACACTGTGCAGAGGTCGCACTACACTAACTTGTAGTTTTAGTTGAATACTGTGAGGAAGACGCACTACCCTAACTTGTAGCTTTATCTGAACACTATGCAGAGGTCACACTAAACTAACTTGCAGCTTTAGCTGAACACTGTTGAGAGGTATCACTACACTAACTTGTAGTTTTAGCTGAACACTGTGAGGAGGACGCACTACACTAGCTTGTAGCTTTAGCTGAACACTGTGCAGAGGTCGCACTACACTAACTTGTAGTTTTAGCTGAACACTGTGAGGAGGATGCATTACCCTAATTTGTAGCTTTAGCTGAACACTGTGAGGAGGACGCACTACACTAACTTGTAGCTTTAGCTGAACACTGTGCAGAGGTCTCACTACACTAACTTGTAGTTTTAGCTGAACACTGTGAGGAGGACGCACTACACTGTCTCTCTCTCTCTCTCTAAGCATGCTGGAACACACTACACAGGGCCGCCGTGTAGGCGGCCTTATATAGTGTGGGGCGTGTTCTAAACCCCCTGAGCCATAATTGGCCAAAGCCACCCTTGCTTTGGCCAATTACAGCTCTCTCTACCGACGGCGCTGTGATTGGCCAAGCATGCGGGTCATAGTGCATGCTTGGCCAATCATCAGCAATGCACTGCGATGCCGCAGTGAATTATGGGCCCTGACGCGCCACACTAATTTGGCGCAAACGGCCCATATCATTCGCAATTCGGCGAACGATCGATCAGCCGATGTTCGAGTCGAACATGGGTTCGACTTGAACACGCAGGTCATCCCTAGTGATAGCGTAAGAGCACCCCCCTTTTTTCATTGCTGCTCAGCAAATGCTGTCAAGTTGTTCCTCCATGTGAAGGGTTCAGTACTGTCTCTGATATAGATCTGTGAAGACACTATATTCTCTTAGCCATCCAAGATGTATTAAACCCATATGAATAGGCAGTTGTGTTGCTGCTTAAATACATTGGCTGTTTTTATATGACATTTTACCAAGAATTAGCCATTTGCTGTCTGCTCCATAGCAGTTTTACTGTTACAGGGTGGCAGCTGTGTGCCAGGGCATGTATATATACGTGATCCAGCTCTTCCGAAAGGGGGCACACAAGCCTGCCACCAGCGCCCCACTCCCACTGTGAATATACACAGTGGGAGTCAATCAGCAGGTACGGTGGACTCGATGTCCCACCGATCTTTTATTACACAGGCAGAACTGCAGTCTGCCTATGTAAACAAGGCAGATTGCCATTCTGTAAGTAGGGAAGGCATGGTTCCTGTGTTCCTGCAAAGCAGGGACATGGCTCTTTGCCTTCCCCTAGTAAAAGCACTTCCCATAGTACACAGAAAAACTAGACAGTTAACCCTTTGATCATCCTTTATATTAACCCCTTTGCAGCCAGTGTCATTAGTACAGTGACAGTGCATATTTTTTAGCACTGATCCCTGTATTTGTGCCACTATAGCACCTAGTCAGCAAATGGGTGAACACATGGTCACAAGCAACTAAAACAAATAGAATACTACTAAATCTAGGCAGAAAAGGCATTCACTATAGCACGTGGGGAATACATAGTCACAAAATCAAATTCACTATAGGTTACATAAATCAGCGAACGTCTAAATCAATAGTCGTGGTAGAAGCAGGTGAGTTGCACATGGAAATAATGTTTAGAGCTTAATATCCTAGATTAAACGGTTCCTAAACATGTGGTATATTGTTTGGAGATGATCTGCTTTTAAATATGCTTGAAAGTCTAAGAAGAGATAAATTCACCCTGTTTTTAGAACTCTGTACTGACACAACTGAGCATGCCCAGACTGAAAACTAGTTACAAACATACACTCAACATACTTTTTAATTTTGAGGTGATCTCTTTAATTACTAAAATAAATTGTCCTTGCTGGGTTTTTATGTTGCTTCTTATTCCTTTTTTTTTAAACAATGCTAGTAATGTATAATGTTTCCCTGTTTTTGGAACAGATATTATTCTCTCTCTCTCTCCACATATACTGTATATATACAGTATCTCACAAAAGTGAGTACACCTTTCACATTTGTGTAAATATTTTATTATATCTTTTCATGTTACAACACTAAAAAATTACACTTTGTATAATGTAAAGTAGTGAGTGTACAGCTTGTGTAAAGTGTAACTTTCCTGTCACCTCAAAATAACTCAACACACAGCCATTAATGTCTAAACCGCTGGCAACAAAAGTGAGTACACCCCTAAGTGAACATTTCCAAATTGGGCCCAATTAGCCATTTTCCCTCCCCGATGTCATGTGACTCGTTAGTGTTACAGATGTGAATGGGGAGCAGGTGTGTTAAATTTGGTGTTATCACTCTCACTCTCTCATACTGGTCACTGGAAGTTTGCTCATGGCAAAGAACTCTCTGAGGATCTGAAAAAAAAGAATTGTTGCTCTACATAAAGATGGCTTAGGTTATAAGAAGATTTCCAAGACCCTGAAACTGAGCTGCAACACAGTGGCCAAGACCATACAGCGGTTTAACAGGACAGGTTCCACTCAGAACAGGCCTCGCCATGGTCGACCAAAGAAGTGCACATGCTCACCGTCATATCCAGAGGTTGTCTTTGGGAAATAGACGTATGAGTGCTGCCAGCATTGCTGCAGAGGTTTAAGGGGTGGGGGGTCAACCTGTCAGTGCTCAGACCTTATGCCGCACACTGAATCAAATTGGCCTGCATGGCTGTCGTCCCAGAAAGAAGCCTCTTCTTAAGATGATGCACAAGAAAGCCCGCAAACAGTTTGCTGAAGACAAGCAGACTATGCACATGCATCACTGGAACCACGTCCTGTGGTCTGATGAGACCAAGATAAACATATTTGGTTCAGATGGTGTCAAGCGCCTGTGGCGGCAACCAGGTGAGGAGTACAAAGACAAGTGTGTCTTGCCTACAGTCAAGCATGGTGGTGGGAGTGTCATGGTCTGGGGCTGTATGAGTGCTGCCGGCACTGGGGAGCTACAGTTTATTGAGGGAACCATCAATGCCAACATGTACTGTGGCATACTGAAACCGTGCATGATCCCCTCCCTTCGGGGACTGGGCCATAGGGCAGTATTCCAACATGATAATGACCCCAAACAAACCTCCAAGGTCTCAGCTAGTGATGAGCCGAACAGCTCTGGGTTTGCCTTGGCAGAGGTTCACCAAACTTTAAAGAACTTTGGATGCTGAACCCAAAATTGGAATCAATAGAGGCCGAATCTGTTAAAATCAAAATGGCCATTTTCTAGGCTAAAATGCAAGGGGGTGTTGAAAAAAGCAGCACAGGGGAGTGGGTGCTGCCCTGGGGAACATGTACCAATGCAAAAATGTTCTTTTCATTTCCATGCAGCCAGGAGCTGTGATTTTTTTTAGCACCTGCATTTAAAATTGCGGGCAAATAACTTTGGTAGGTGTCATTGCCAGCTGCTTTAAAAAAAAAAAAAAAAGGCACAGAGGCATCCCTCAAGAGTTTTCTATGTATTTTGGGGGACCTTTGGAGGGATTTCTGATTTGTTTTTGTTTTTTAATGAAGCCAGCAATTAGATTTTATTTGCAGGCTATTTAACGACTTCAATACAGGGCACTTATACACCTTCCTGCCCAGACCAATTTTCAGTGCTGTCGCAGTTTGAATGACAATTGCGCAGTCATACAATACTGTACTCAAACTAAATTTTTATCATTTTGTTCCCACAAATAGAGTTTTCTTTTGTTGGTATTTGATCACCTCTGCGGTTTTTATTTTTTGCGAAACAAATAAAAAAAGACCGAAAATTTTGAAAAAAATAAAACTTTTGCTTTTGTTTCTGTTAAAAAGTTTTGTAAATAAGTAAGTTTTCTCTTTCACTGATGGGCACTGACAAGGCGGCACTGACGGGCACTGATAAAGTGGCACCGATGAGGTGGCACCAATGAGCGGGCGCTAACGGGCACTGATGATGGGCACTGATATGCGGCACTGATGGGCACTGGTAGGTGGCACTGATGAGTGGCACTGATATGCAGCACTGATGGGCATTGATAGGTGGCACTGATGGGCACTCATGGTTGGCACTGATGGGCACTGATAGGCGACACTGATGGGTACTGAAAGGCTGCAAAGATGGGTTCTTATGGGTGGCACTGCTGGGCACTGATAGCCTGCACTGCTGGGCACTGATGGGCACTGATAGGCGGCACTGATGGGCACTGATATGTGGCACTGATGGGCACTGATACGTCGCACTGATATGCGGCACTGATAGGCATCCCTGGTGGCACTGACAGTGGTAGGCATTGTGAGTGGACACTGATTGGCAGCTGCCTGGGCATTGATTGGCAGCTGCCTGTGCACTGATTAGTATTTCCCTGGGGGTCTAGGGGGCATGCCTGGTGGTCCAGTGTGGATGGTTTCCCTGACACCCCGCAACAACGATCGCTGCGATGCACGCCCATCATATGACGCCCAGTCAGGATATTGAAACCACTTTGCTGACGTAATTCTGCTATATGGTGGGCGGCAAGTGGTTAAACTGCACATTTTTTTCTTTGTCCTATAGCATACATCATATGTCCTCTATACATCCTATATCAAGAATAAAAAAAAATTATGAAAAGTCCCCCCAAAGTGCATATTAGACTCATACTAGGGGGACTCTTTGCAAAAAAAAATTGTGGGGCCCCCTAAAAATCCATACAAGTCCCTTAATTTAAGCACGCAGCCTGGTTGGCCTGGCTAACCACACTCTTGTCCCCCTCCCCCCAAAATCATACCAGGCCACATGGTCTCAACATTAGGGGAGGTGCCTTACAAGAGGGTACTTGCCTCCCCTTGCCAAAAAAACACTGTGTTCCCTTGTTGATGATGAGGACAAGGGTCTCCCCCCACAACTTGCCCATTGGTTGTGTGGTTCTGCAGGCAATAGGCTCCACTTCCTGAAGAGCCATTCACATCGGAGCGGAGGATCCGTCATTTCTGAGTCCATATTTGATACACCACACCAGGCTTTGCACCTTCGGAGTGAGACGTGGAACGCACGCTACCCCCAGGGATCAGTTGACTCACACACGCTATTTACACCTAGTGCCAGGCCAGGTACTATCACATGTGAGTGCAACTGCTATTATTGCTGCTGTTTTTACTCTATTAAAAATTACTACACTATGAGACTTTCATCTGTGTCTCATGTGGAGTCATTTTTTATATTCTAGCTCCTTCCTGAGTGGCCATTGGAGTGGATTCATGCCATTAGTGGAACCAATTTTGGGTTCCCAAAGTGTTTCTTGACCATCCTGTAAAAAGGGGTCAAACAGCTCTGGTGACCATCTTCATACTGAGCACTCGTGGTGGAAGATCTAGAAGTTTTATCTCAGAGCATTCTGTTTTGGTGTTGGGATTTATTCACTTATGGACTTTATGCTTGCTTATTTTCTCATTGATGTGCACATTTGAGTTTGATGCAGTGTTTTTCTTTGTGACAGTTTTTTTTATATGAACATGTATAGCGCCTTATTCTTTATTTTATCATTTCAGGCAATGGGCTTACTGGATACTGGAGGCCCCTGTTTATAATACAGGGGCCCCCCAGATACCACCCCCTCACATGAATGCGTAGAGGTACAGAGTACCCCTATTAATTTACTAAAAAAGAGTTGTAGCCTAAAAATAAAGACTCCTAAATGTGTGACGAGTCCTTTATTAAAAAATAAAAATCACAAAAAAAAGTTCCTCGTTGGAAATCCATTATCAATCTGTATGCCTGCCGCCGCCAATTCATCAAAAATAAGAAAATGTCCTGCCTTACACAACTAAAACCATTTTTTTTTTTTGGGGGGGGGGGGTGTTTGCTTATCAAATGTCTGGGTAAATGGAAGAAAAGAGGTGGAAGGCGCGTGATCAAACGCTTGGATCAAGATAATACAATTTATTCATATACAAAATAGATAAATGCATATTAAAAAGTTCCTTGTCTCTATTTCTAGGTGACATCGTTTTTTGCTTGTGAATGAGTTCTGATAAGCTCCCCGTCAACAGACACCCCCACAACCACCAGGATCATCACATGAGGACAAGATGCTTTGAAGAGGGGTTTCCCCCTGGAAAGGCACCCCCTTGTTACCGGGAATGTGGCCTGATATGGTTCAGAAGAAGGAGTGTACTCTCATCCTCCCCCTTTCCTTGACAGTCAGGCTGCATGCCCCAATTAATGGCCAGGTATGGATAATTAGGGGGACCTCATTTTTTTGTTTTTCTGCATGGAGCCCCCTTTAAAATCTATATTAGACTCAAAGGGTCTACTATGCACTTAATGGGCATTTCTGTACAGCTTTTTTTTTTTTTTTTTTTTCATGTAGGATGGGCTACAACAAACCATTTACATTTACCAAAACAAAACAAAAATTACGCAGTTTAATTGCGGGCACAGAAAACTGTTTTGCCAACTTCTTTAAAAAAGGACCCTTAGGGGTATTTTGGGGAATCTTTGGGGTCTGTGTACCCTTTTTTTTTTAAGAAGCAAGAAGGAAGATGTTATTTTCCAGCAATTCAAAACTTTTATTTTTTTCACTTGTAAATGGCAGTGCTAAAAAATCACTGCTCTTGGCTGCATCCAATTTTTTAAAATTTTTGTTTTTATACGTGTTCTCCAGGACAGTGCCCATCCCTACTCCATGCTATATATTTTTTTTTACACCCCCTTGCCTATTAGTCTAGAAAATGGTCATTTTTAATTTGACAGATTTGGCTTCCACTGATCTCAGGGAAATGGGTTTCGGTATCTGAAGTTCGCCAAACCTTGCTTGAACCGAACCCAGGGAAGTTCAACTCATCATTACTTAGAACAGAAGAGGTGATTGGGTTAAGTTATGAAACAACTTCAACATTACAGAACAAGTCCAGTATATTGTGACTAACTACTACTAGATATACCATGACCTGGATAAATTATAAATTGTTCTTCCTCAGATAAAAAAAAATAAAAGAAAAAATAAAAGAAAAAACCCAATGAGTATTTGCAAATACATTCTTTCACAAATACAAGCTTGTCACGATGACAGCCCTGGGAGGATCACACAGAAGCTACTAACCCAAACCCAGGGAAAAAAAAGCGAGAAGGTGATGGATATCTGCTTGAATGCTTGTTTCCCTTGGTACAAATGTTAAAAGATTATCTTGTAGAGAATAAATGGCTTGAAAATCATTAATAAATATTACCCTGTGGACGTATAACAGAAGCTACAAACTGGTGTCCTCTGGTGACCTCTGTAGCTCTATGTGTGCAAATTGACTGTACACATTCTTTAAAATCAATAGTACAAGCTGATAAGAAAGAAATGTGAGCCTAATGGACAGAGAATTATAGCGCCAGACATGAGGGCTAAAATTCATATTAATATACCATGGTAAGGCCAAGTCACTCTGCACAAAGGAGGGCAGCAGGTCACCCTGACAGTTTGTCCAATGCTAATGGAAGATTATTGACT
The DNA here is from genome assembly GCA_037952925.1 of Lithobates clamitans. Taxonomy (NCBI): domain Eukaryota; kingdom Metazoa; phylum Chordata; class Amphibia; order Anura; family Ranidae; genus Lithobates; species Lithobates clamitans. The sequence continues at coordinate 1,995,855 of JBBGZY010000210.1, forward strand.
CGATAGTGTGAAACCTCAAAGAATACTACATATCACCCAGCTGCATAGAGACTTGTGGTTTTATAGATTTCTTTGTTTCAGCAGTTAGCGATAAAAAAAAAAAAAATATCTTCCCATGACCACTTTTCTTCAATCGATGAGCAGTTTAGCAGATTCTTATTACAAATTAGGTGGCAGCAAGATTTCAATAGATTACATGTTATGAAACCTTTAAAATGTGTTTTAAAAATATATGTGACCAACGATAATGCAGTCAAGTGGTCTCATAAATTGCACTCCTGTCTGTTGGAGGATTCATGGCAAAGGGAAGGGCTTCTGGTTGAAAAAAAAAATCAAATAATAAATTAAATTGTCAGGTCATGTGTACAAAGTATTTTGTCATACAAATATTGTTTTATTGTCCTGCATTTTATTAATGCCCAACTCCAGTTTTGGAATTACCTCTTTTACACACACCCTGTTTAGTCCTGACCCTAAGGTCACATTCACATCATCATGTAGTAGGAATGAGTGTTCCCTCTATGCAATTTTGACATTGCAATTTTCACATGATTCTGAATGTCTCATAGGGTGACAAGCTTCACACAATTTATGAAGGGGCTGTTTGCCACATGATCCTGCCGCAGGACGATTGTGGCAGAATCACATTGTGTTTGGGGTGCCATTGTAGGATAATGGCACTCAAACACGTGCAGTGCGTTGTGCTGTGATTGTAAGTGATCTCAAGTTGTGAAATGTGAAATGTGAACGGGGCCTTAAAAAAATCATTGTACTTACATTTTTCCCTAAGTGTCACCAGTCCGATCCAGTGGGATCCAGAGATAGAGTATTGCAGCTGGAGATTTATTTTTACTTTTTTAAGAGCTTCTGGGGGTTCATCTTTGTTTTGGTGTCCAAGCGGAAATTGGGTTTTAATGATGGTAAAACCATTTTCAGCTTCACATATTCACAAACAGTCACTACTTTGTAAAGGACTTTGTGGGTCCTACACTAATTCTGAAAGATAGGACCCCCTCAAAAACATTTGAAAAAACAGTTCACTTTTTAACCTTAAAATGTATTTATTTTATGCAGAAATATACTTAAAGTAAATAAAAACGTGTCTGCTCTGCAGGAATTGTCATGAAAAACATGACCAGACTAACATAAGAAGCTAAAAGTAGTTACCTCAAACCATGACTTCCTTGGGATACCGAGGTATGATCTAACTTCTGTTTGGACTCAAAAAAACTAGCATTCTCCACCATGGAATATTCATGCCTTTCTGACCTATAGACAGTTGATCACTGTGTAGGTGGAGTTAAGGATGTTTTAGTATAATCAAAAGGCATGGTTTGCGGGCTCAAAGTACATAGGATGATAATCAGTACAAAAAAAAAATACTAAATAAAGTCAGTTTTAAAGAAATAGTAAATAGCAAATAAATAGGGGGTAAAAATATTATAAAACTTTAAGAGCTTTAACTCATTTGTGCCTAACAGTAAAACAAATCTTAATGCCTAAGTACAATTTTGCAACTTTATTAACATGTGTTAAAACCATACATATTATCACAATTACTTTGTGCATCCAGGTGGATTATACCCTGTTTTTTTCAGGACAAATTGGGCTTTCATTTGATGGTAAATGGTAATGAATATCTCCTGATTTTTTTTATTATTATTATTAAAGGAAAATTGGCCCAAAATAGTAAAAAAAATAAATAAATAAAATAAATTTAGCTGTATATTTCTTGCTACTGTCATAAACTTCCACTAAAGAACAGCCCAAAAATAAATTCTACTGCTCCTGGCAATCGCATCGATACCGCATACGTGAATGTTCGATGTTGTTTGTACCCGTAGCACAGCCCAGAAACAATATTGCTTTTTTATCCTAAAACACACCGACACTGACTCTAACTGACACTGATACTTATTAAATAAAATTAAAAAATCCTGTCCAAAAAAATTCTGACCCTGACCTTGACCCAAACACTATCCCTGGCACTGACCTAGATCATACATTGATCTAATTATTTTTCTGTATTTTATTTTATTTTTTATTATTATTTCTTTTTTTACACACACTTTTATTTTTTTTTCACTCTGCAAGGAAAGAGAGAGATACGATGTATCTTTCTCCTCCATTTATAGAGAGAGAAAACATGGGGGCTGGCTTCACAGTGACTGATCACTGTGGTAGCCAATCAGAAGCTATCACAGTAATCAGGTGACCTGGAATTGGGAGATTCCGGTCCCGATCGTTAGTACGGGGCCCGTAGCTCTTGGTGAGACCCTGGTCTCTGTGCTGGGAGTGCACCATGCCAGCACAAAGGGAGTTACGCAAATATGCAGCCCCAAGGAAAAAAGCCCAGTCCAGTGGGGTTCATATTTGTGTACGGTTGGCATCAATAGATTAAAGCAAACCTGTACTTTGCCCTTGCACAGCAAAGCAACAGGTTTACTCTATTGCTGCCCCACCTGTCCTTCCTGTCAGAACAGAAAGTGATTGACATGGATGGGACAGGGTTGGTTAAAAATCAATTATTTTTCTTGCTGTGCATGCCTTCCCAATGACAATTATTCCCCTCAGTTATTGTATAAGCTGCATTTGTAGGCAAGTGTCAACTGTTTTTTTCTGTGCCTTTTTTTAAGTTACTGTGTGTAATGCAAGGGTTAACGTCCTGTGGTGTGTCTGCTGTTTGGCCTGTTGGGGTATTTAAGCGGGAATGGGTTGGACCAGTGAAGGGAGAGAGTTAGAGAAGAAATTGGTAATGGGAGTGATTAAGATCATGTACAGAGAGAAGTAGCATTGCATCTTATAGGGGTCACCCTGTGGCTGTACTCTGGACTGTAAAGCGAGTAAATCACTATTGATTGGCAACTATTACAATTTAGCTAAAGGTATGAGACACCACAACATAGCCATATAGACTCTGCTATATGTTAAAGAGGAATGCTGTTCATTTAAATCACCTGTTGCACTACCATGTGTTTGCTGGAGCCAACTGTTTGAAGAAAAGTTGTATTTGAGTAAACTGAGTTGCTGGTTAAGTGGAATGTTTGGTCGGATTTAATGGGAGTGCTGAGTGAGAGTGAAATCCTACAGTATATGAGAATGGGGAACAAAGTGTAATCGTTCAGGTTAACCTTATGGATACTGGATAGTAACAAGTAAAAGTAAGGATAAGCAGCCAGTTCAGGACGGGAGGCCATGGTGGTGGGTGACATAGGGTGTGTTGAGTGGTGGATTGGTGGATGTATGGTTTACCTGAGTAAGTGTCAGATACCCTAAGTTAGGGCCTAATGCACAGCAAAACTCACCTATGGACTGGGCCTGGACCACAAGTGTGTGAGGTCTCGCAAAGTATACAGCAGCTTCCCTTCATTCTTTTGGGTTGAAGAGTAAGGGATAAGTCTAACACCTGTAAAGGAACCTGTAAAATTCAGTGTTTTACGCTATTTCCCTCAGAATGACTTTGTAGCCAGAGACAGAACAGGTGGCACTGGCAGGTGAAAGGATGTTATCCTTCTGATGTGGGGCCTGGTGCATTAGTATGGCCTTTGGGTACAAGGGTTGTTAACTCACACAGGAGTGAGAGCAACACCATCAGGCAAACACCTGGTGAAAGTAATTATATAAAATTGGTGGCATGCAGTTCCCCCATAAACCATCCAACACATTGGCATCACTTTAGAAAGTGATCACGCTACCTGCTTTGCAACAAATCTAAAGCAGGCCATACATGGGTCGAATTCCAAAAGATTTTTTTGCGAAAATCGTAACTATGAACTTTCTTTTTCGAACATCACACCAATAGTGGGCTTCAGCAATAGCTGATTTTCATGATTGGGCATGTTGGAAATTTTTGGAAAAACAAACAAATTTGGTTGGTTGAATTTCGAAATCAATGGTGGCACCATCAGATCACATGCACAATATTTCTGATTTTCAAAAGAAAATTCATTCGGAATTCAATCCATGTATGGCCAGCTTAAGGCAGTGCCTGAAATAATATATTTAAGGGATGATAGGTAACAACAGGTGCATAAAATAAAGTAGTAGGTCATTTTTTTCATGTCCCACCAATTGCACAGTACATTTATGCCTGAGTGCAAAGTCTATATAAACAAAAAATCTTCTTTTGTAAATTCTTTACATCTGCCTCCAAATGTCACACTTTAAAGTGACCCCTTACTTACTGTTTCTTTTAACTAGGTAAAATATTTGAACCTGCTATATCGCCTTTGACAGGTTGTGACAATATGTCTTAGGTTCGATCAGCAGGAAATGCATAGTGACCTCACAGGGGCTCCTATATATTCACCTTTTCCCTTAATAGCTCATATATTCCCCTAATCTTCATGACATATATATTTTCATGGTAAAGCACTCTCCTTTGACCACTAACATTTTTTTAAATCTATTGATCAACGTGTCATTTGAAGCTCCTTGGGGGGGATCTGAAATCCCTGCTGCTACTCTCGGATTGCAAGACAAAACGAATAGGTTGTTGTTTGTGTTGTAATGGGCAGTGTTATAGATCTCCAGTTACACGCTCATTACAACATCTAAAGAGCACTAGAAAACTGTCAATCTGGTTTATGCTGATGCAAGACAGAGTTCATCTATTAGATGCCATTTAGTCATCGGTGGGAAAATGAATTGTTCATTTTCCTTTTTTCATGCAAATAACATAAATTGTCTTGATAGCATAAAAAATTAAATATAACTATTTAAATATATATATATTTTTTTATATTTTAAGAACAGGAAATTTGAATGATTACATGTGTAATTAGTATTGATTATCTGTTTTGTTTCATTTTGACTGGACAGGCTCTTTCCATTAGCCAAATATGATGTTCTGACTGACTTCATTGTTGCATACTTTTTCTGGGTCAGTAACACATATTGCCCATCTACATGTGTGTGTTTTAACCCATTTTGGAGTATGTACATAGTTTCATTGTTCAGTGTTTTACATGGTGCTTTTTCACACCTGTGTGATGCATTGACATGCATTACCCACTTTTGCTCCATCAGTGTTCTTTGTATTGCCTATTGATGACAATGGCAACTCATGAAAATGCATAAATGTTGATAATGCATGAAAAAAAAAGCATAAAAACACACAATGATTAATGTCCATTCAGCTCTCACCTCTTGCTCTCAAGAAGCTCACAGTATAAAATAACTTTCACTGTCATATTAACCTACATTTCAAGCTAGTTGGCAAGAAACTTAGAGAAAAATAAAGGGTAAGTCCGCTCTAATTGACATTTCCATTTTCAGTAGATAATGAATAACTTAATTTAATGGTTTCACAAAACAGTTACATTCAATGCATGCAATGAATGATAACTCTCACATTTTGCTTGTGCTCTCAACTGAACTGTCAACCCATCAAATGGTCGGTGTCATAACTAATCACATGTGGAAAATTATGGCAACTGCAGATCAAATAGATGCTAAGATGTCAGCCTCCTTGGCTGTAAAAGATAGGAGTGTTTTCTATTTAAAATGTTCAAACAATTTTATTTCTTTTTCTTATATCGCGCTAGGATTCTATTGGTGAAATCTTTGAACTTAAAGTGATTGTTATGCCCTATACACATGACCGGACTTTACAGCAGACTAGGTCCGACGGTCTTCCCTGACGGACTTTCAACGGCGTTACGGCGGACTTCTGAACGAACGGACTTGCCCACACACAGACTAAAGTCCATTCATTTTGAACGTGATGAGGTACGATGGGACTAGAAAAGGAAGTCAATCTCGCCGCTTTTATCTGCGAGATTTACACCTTGTGAGCACCGTACCAGGCCCTCAGGTCTGGTATGGATTTTAAGGGGAACCCCCTACGCCGAAAAAACGGCATGAGGGTCCCCCAAAATCCATACCAGACCCTTATCCGAGCACGCAGCCTGGCCAGTCAGGAAAGGGGGTGGGGATGAGCTAGCGCCCCCCTCCTGAACCGTACCAGGCCGCATGCCCTCAACATGGGGGGTGGTTGCTTTGGGAAAGGGGGGCACCCTGCAGCCCCCCCACCCCAAAGCACCTTGTCCCCATGTTAATGAGGACAAGGGCCTCTTCCTGACAACCCTGGCCATTGGTTGTCGGGGTCTGCGGGCGGGGAACTTATCGGAATCCGGGAGCCCCTTTAATAAGGGGGCCCCCAGATGCCGGCCCCCCGCCCTATGTGAATGAGTATGGGGTACATCGTACCCCTACCCATTCACCTGGGGAAAAAAGTGTCAATAAAAAAACACACAGGTTTTTAAAGTAATTTATTAGGCAGCTCCGGGGGTCTCTTCCGACTTCTCTGCTCTCTCCGGCCTCTTCTCCTGGTGTCCGGTTCTTCTCCCGCTCTCCGCCCTCTTCTCCGCTCTCTGGTTCTTCTCCCGCTCTCCGGTTCTTCTCCCGTTCTCCGGTTCTTCTGCCGGGTTCCTCTGCTATCTTCTGCTCTTTTGCCGCTCTCTTGCTAGTGGTGGCCCGGTCTTCTCCGTCATCTTCTTCCCTCTTCTCTTCTTCTGATGTTGACTTGACGTGACCCCGCCCCTTATGACAGCACAGTCCCAGCATACCCCCGGACTGTGACGTCATAAGGGGCGGGGTCACCGGGCCTATATAAGTCATTGCGCACCATGAACACAGCATTACAGCGGGAGAGAGCGTCATGTCAACATGGGAAGAAGAGAAGAGGGAAGAAGACGATGAAGAAGACCGTGCCCCCCTAGCAAGAGAGTGGCAAAAGAGCAGAAGATAGCAGAGGAGCCCGGCAGAAGAACCGGAGAGCGGGAGAAGAACCGGAGAGCGGAGAAGAGGCCGGAGAGCAGAAGAAGAACCGGACACCAGTAGAAGAGGCCGGAGAGAGCGGAGAAGTCGGAAGAAGACCCCCGAAGTCAGAAAAAGACCCCTGGAGCTGCCTAATAAATTACTTTATGAGCACGAGATGTATAGTACCCTGTCGCCGAAAACCAGTGCTTCTCGCGGGCAGGTGCTGTAGCTGCCCTTGCATCATATTTGGTCCATCGGACCAGCATACAGACAAACGGGCTTCCCGATAGGAACTGGGTCCGGTGGAAAGATTTGAAACATGTTTCAAATCTAAAGTCCGTTGGATTTTCGGCCGAAAAAGTCTGTCAGAAGTCCGATGAAGACCACACATGGTCGGATTGTCCGACAGATTCGGTCCATTGGACTGGACCAGTCCGGTCAAAAAGTCCCCTCGTGTGTACAGGGCATTAGAGTTTGTTTTTTATTTTTTTTAAATAACAAACAAACATGCACAGAGTGGCCCTGATACTGCTCTTCTGGGGTCCCCCGGCGGCTCTCTCAGGCTTCTCCCTGCATCAGATAACCCCTAGGAGAAGCGCTCTCCTGAGGGGGTTACCTTGCGGGCGCGCTCCAGAGTCCAGCATTCAGCGTCCATAGCCGCCGAATGTATGACCTGGCCAGCTCCCCCGGTGACCGCGCCATTGAATTTGATTGACAGCAGTGGGAGCCAATGGCTGCGCTGCTATCAATCTATCCAATCAAGAGCTGAGAACCCCGGGCAGAGAGACAGCACGTCGGGTCAAGTTCCAGGGCTCAGGTAAGTAAAATGGGGGGCTGGTGGTCGGTCACTGCCAGGTGTTTTTTCACCTTAATGCATAGGATGCATTAAGGTGAAAAAACACAAAGGTTTACAACCCCTTTAAAGTCTGCACACCTGCTGTAGACATTATGAGGGGTTCCAACTCTGCCCATTTGGATTTTCTAATTATTTAATATAAAAAAGAATATGATAGCAGTCATTGGAACACACATAGGTGGGTAGGAACATCCAATACTCCGAGAATGATAAGTTGGGAATTATGCTAGAGAAAGAACTAGCTGGTGGAGTATCCTTAACATATAAGAAGCTAGACTCAGCTAAACATTCTCCACTTATAAAAAAATATATATTATTGGTTTTGAGGCTGCTGGTACTTTTGAAAGCTACATGACAGCACAAAAAAGCACTACTAGGTGGCTGAATGTCATTTAAACTACATGGTCAAAAGTTTGAGTGGACACTGGAGCTTTACACCATTATGAGCTTGGACAACCATTTCCAAAACAAAATATAGATATTACCACGCCTCTTTATTTCTAAAACAAAATTATATGAATGAGAGAAAGGGTAAACATGTGTGCAAAACATCTTTAAAAACATCCAAAAGTGTAAAATAGACTGACCCAAAACCATTATTGTTTCCTTTTAGGATGCATTGAATTGTTACTCTAAGGTGGGTGAGATCTACAGACATGTTGGTCTAAAGCCCACAAAGAGTTCCCAGAGATGTATGGCAACATCCTGAAATAAATAAATTAATTTGCTCAAGATTAGTGTTGCCAATGTACCTATTTCACTGCTTTTTGTGTGAAGGTTGGATAAAGCTCTGCACCTGTTCCATATGGAGTTCCCAGATGATATGTTGAGTAGTGAAGAAAAAAACAATAATACAACAGTTTTAATCGTAATCAAAATCCTAAACCCAGAATTCCAGGATTCTTACCATTCTTGCAGTCAGCAGAATTATTCTAAGAATGCAGTCTGTGATGTACAGAGGGTGTCAGAGAAAACCAAAGGTAAAGGAGAGATTATAAAGGAGAAAAGATTAGAAATGAGAATGAACTGTTTTTAAAACTCTTTATTTCAATGGAGGATGCCAAAAACTATGCTTTAAAATTGCCTTACCCCTATGTTCTTTATAAGAGAGCCCTAAGGCTAATTCAAACTCTTTTCCCCAAGGCTGCAGGCTTTTGGGAGTTTAGTGATATCTTGACTTACTGTGGTCTGACACTTCCACCCGGTTAATGACACCTAGAGCTCTCCAATCAGCAATGTTCACACTTTCTGCTAATAGGGCAGCTCTAGCTGAAACTTAGTGATGGGCATGTCAGACCATGATTGTGGAATCACTCTTACAAAAGAACTTTTTCTGAAGCCTACAGCCTGGGGAAGATAAAGAATCTAAGCCATTAATAAATTATAATTTTTTTGTATTGAATTTTATTTCAATTGAGCTTAAAAAGTCCATGCACACAATTCCATTACACTCGCCCAGCTTGCCAAGGCCTTAATGGTGCTTTAGAAGTTGTGGTCTCTGCACTTTAGTCCAGTATGCCAAACTGCCCATCTGAAGAAATGGTGCCTACACTCCATTTTGCACCCATTTTCTTTATAGAACCATTACTTCCTTTGGACACTGCAGTAAGTACATTTTTTTTTGTAGAAGAGTTGGGAAAGGTTACAACCTCTTACAGGTTGTTGTTGCTATCTCCTTCTTGTTCCCATTAGATAGGTCTTGACAATTCATGTAAGGTATCAGAAAATAGACAACAATCTCCCCAGCATCAATGATGACAAGAACTCTTACCCTAAATTATACATTTTCCAAACTAACCTGACTTCTACAGTACTGAGTGAATGAAGATTAAAAATGCAAGCTAGCATTTCTATGCTGCTGATATTTCCAAATATCTTCGTGATAATAAACTGTCATACTTTCATGCACTAGTCATCACTGATGTTAATAAAATAAATGAGTAATGTAACAGTCTATTAGCTCTTTCACAATTTTGCTAATACTTCCAAATAAAAGTACTTGGCAAAGAGAGTTTGTAGCTGGATTGCAGCACGCTGTCAAGCACATATTCCCCATAGACTAATTGCCCTGGAGCAGGCAGACAGAACACAGCTAAAATCTGGCTAAATTTTTGAAAACCAAACATGGACATTTGCAAAAGTGTGAATCTTATGACTGACTAACTCTGAACATTTTCTTCCAGGCACCATATGCTCATCTCTTATTCCCCCAAGGAGTGACCGAATTGCAGAACATTTCCTTTCCTGCATCAGCTCAACTAGTTTTAACGTGTTTTAAAAAGCAGTTCTAGGCAACAAGTTCGTGAAGCGCTAATGCTTAGGAAGAAACATTGCAACTACAGTTTATGCAAATACCCCACTGGTGCCGGTGGGGTTAAACATTGAACTAAACCTACAAGTGTTCTTGGAACCCTGAAACCAGTCTAAGCCACACCACAGTGAGCACCTCCCTTAAATATATTCTAGGGTGGGTGCTCTGGTTCCTATACTGTGTTGTCGCTCATTCTTAATTACCCACTACCTTCAACCAGTCTAACCAAACATGGAGGTGACAGCAATTGTGACATGTTTGAGTTAGACCACAATGATCAATGGATAAAGTATAGGCCACCCTATGCTTCATGATGGTTAGGTGTCACTCACACTGTGAACAGAAAATAATCCTTTTTAAGAATAATTATAATTCTCTTTTTGAAGTGCTGCCATTTATTTTGCCAAAATCGGCGTGTATATGTATACATGTAACCACTCAGCATGCCACTTTGGTGTTGTCTCCCCCCTTTCTTTCCCTGTCTCCTCCATGGTGTCAAGTACCAACTACGGTGTTTGTCCTGATCCCGTCTTTATGCCTATCCTTTTATCACCTACATTAGACCATATTTTCCCCACTACCTCCACTAAAAGTAAGGAGGTTCCTAATATGCGCTAGGTTACTTTTCCAAAAGGAATGACCAAGCGATTTTTGCATTCAAAACAACCACAATGTTTGCATAGGCCGAAAGGCTGTTCCGAACAACCAGCCACCTATGATTGGCTAATATCCCTTCGAATTTTCTCAATATTTTCCATTGGCGGCGACCCCCAGCGAAAGACACTATAAGAAGGGTGTGAGGTAACCGACCAATGAACGTCCAGAGATGAAGCTATGTCATTGAATCATGGCGAAACGCATTGACGTCACTGCGCTACCCAGTCCGTGCGCTCAGGGCACTGAGGGAGAAGCACAGCAACTAGCTGATATGAGGAAGACATAGCCACAGCTCGGAAAGGGGAAACAAAAGGCCCGCCAGGCGTCTCCGAGGTATGGGAATCCCTCCCTTGGCGTCTGGGATTACAGTGGACGAGCCAATTAAGAGCGACTTAACAAGCAAACAAACATCGCAACCCACTGCAGGACTTTGAGGTTACCCCGTGCTTGATACAGGAACACTACGGTCGCTATGGCTTTTAGGACTAATGGACTACAGCACCCCTGAGTAGAGCAGCGCGGAAGATGGTGGTAATGTACAGCCAAAAACAACACAGTTAAATATAACTGCAATTGCATCTTAAACTATATTACTAGATCGTTGAGTGACTGTACTGCCACCTGAACACCTAGTTAACTACTGATTGTCTATGGTTCCACCACATACCAGATACCAGCTTGAACCGGCATCTTTAACATCTCTGCAGGTTACTAAGGACTTCCAGATAATTATATAGGGGCCAACACGGTTACAGGACGACTTGTCTACACTGCCCTATACTTAACTTAGAGGAATAGCTAAACCTCCACTACAAATATAACAATAGGAATCCTAATCCTGCTCTATCACATCATAGGTGTTTCTCTTCCACTGCATCTACCACTCTCCCATTGCATAATGCCACAGGGGCCCATACTATAGCCTAAATTCTAAATTGGAACCTAATACTCTGGGTTGACCATAATCCACCACCATTTGATCAATTGACCAAACCACTAGGCCAATGTGGCATAATGCAATATGCCCTGACTGGGTAGCAATATATGTTTCTTAGATGTA